>CM071854.1:29009561-30209561 GCA_036507275.1 Sicyos edulis
CTAGAAGTTAAAAATAAGTTGGTTAACATTGATATTGTTGAGTATGACTTAAAAAAAAACACATTGATGAGTATGAGATCAAATCGCCATGGACGAATCAAATCAAATCACAATGGACGAATCAAATTCATTGACGAATGTTTGTAAACAGAACATTTGGACTTTTAAAAGTCTGCATTAAAAAAAAAAATAGCGGTGGACTGGAAGATTCTAGAAAGTCCGAGACAGTTAACTTCTCCAATAAAACTGTGCTCTGCAACTTCTACCAAAGCCATCGCCTTTCATCACCCATCTTTCTCGGTTCGTTTCTCTCACTCTTTTCGATCAATTTCGACATTCTTTTCTTGCATCTTACCTCTTGATTGGGGAATAAATTTGACAGGTCTAGTTTGTTGATACAATTAAATTTATCAAAATTTTTGTTAGGATCTCACAATTGATCCGCATTGGAAATTGGGTGAATCCTACAAGTATTTATAAAATATATGAGTTATTCTCCTCATTGTCAATTGATTTTGAGATAGAACCGATATTATCTAATAGTTTTTGGGTTTATTGGTGGTTTAACAAAATCCGCCAAACCCCACCAGTGAAGAAGAGTGTTGTTGATATAATTAAATTTACTTCAATCCATCCATTTGGTGGTTTAATATAATTAAATAGTTATTTGTTTATGGTTCTTCTCTGCAACACATTATTATTCAACGAATTACAATGTGGATCTTTGCTTGTATTTTCCCTTTATTGTGAATGTGGAACTTAGGCTTAGTTTATCTTCATATCACTTTGTGGGTGTTGGTCTCTTTTTGTAATTATTACTACCTTCCTCTGTTCAAGGAGTGACTTAGTGGTCAAACATTAGACTTTGAAGGTGTGCTTCCTTAAAGATCCTAGTTCGAAACTTATCTGCTACATTTATTTGTAGCCACCTTCAGTGTCTTTATAACATGTCCCGGGTAGAGTGGAGCAAAGCTCCAACTTTTCGGTTTCCAAAAAAATAAAAAAATTCACTAGGTTCTTGTTCTTTTTCATTGGAGGCATTTTCTCTGTGAGGACGTTTTTTTTATGCCCTTTGTATATTGTTTTTGTTTTTCTTCATGAAACTTTGTTTTTCATTTTAAAACCACAAAAATGGTTGTTTTTTTGTATGCCCCTTGAATAGTAGGTCAGTTTATGCGCTATTCTTAACTCGATATATTCTCCAACCCTACCACATTTAAATATTAAGGAAACCAGTAGAAATGATTTCTTATGTGTTTTGTTTTGATTTGATTGGGTTGATGTTATGTTGATGAGGGTTTTCTTTTTATTGGTATTGAATCTCATCGATTTTCGTTGTGATTTTCGTAGGTCATCCGTTCCTTGTTGTAGGTTACTTTGCTTCCTTGAGCAGTTAAAGACAATTCGAATATAACTATTGATCTAACTTTTGAGTAATGGCTGAGGTAATGAAGGCTGATGCCTTTAACTCTGTTCAATTTCCTTTTATAGGCTTGAATTTCTTTGAACTTGTTGTCCCCCATTTGTGGCTTATGTTGTTTGGAAGCTGATTTGTTTATATGTTCTTTGAAATCATGGAATTTTATTAGAAATACTTTTGAGTGGTCTATGACTCTACACACCAATATTCATTCACTATTACAATCTGCCCTACTCGGTCATCCATTTAAAAAGGAGATGAAAGACTTTCATCTGTTGGAACTTATGGCCGGAGCGTAACAAGAGGATTTTTTTAAGACAAAGCATCTCCTTATAATTGTTTTTTTGACACCATTACCCTTCATGTTATATCGCGGTGTAAACTTTACCCTCTTTTTTATTCCTATAGTTATTTGATCCCTAGTTTTATAAAACTATACTGTAATTTCATGAATGAAATTGTTTCTTATCTAAAAAGAAAATATGGAGTCTGTTGTGCAGGAGGGTCACAAGGTCACTTTGAACATTTATGACTTGAGCCAAGGTCTAGCGCGGCAGCTTTCCACCGCATTCCTTGGGAGACCCATCGAGGCCATTTGGTAAGTCATTACAAACAATAGAGGATATAACCATTTCACATAAATTACACTTATAACAGACTAACTTTGGTTTTTTCGTTTTTGAAATTTACTCTCTTATATATATGTGTTATGAAAACAACAATCAACGATAGATAAAACAAAAAATAAAATAATAGATAACGATAAACATGAGCGAGACCTCTGATTGCTAATTGCAGGGCATTAATACGTTCAAAACATAATACAACAATATGCAAATCCAAGTCAAAATTTGGAAACTAAATATTATATTCTTAAAAACTTTTTTTTGTGTGTTTTTTTCTTTTGAAGAAAATTTGTATGGAAAAAGACCCAATTTTTAAAAGTAAAATTGTTATCAAACTGAGGCTATATATAAACTGAGGCTATACATAATGTTTTTGCTTTGTGATAATGATAATGAATTAGTATTTGGATGGAATATACCTAGATCATTTTTTTTTATTGAAGTTGAAATCGACAAACAATAGTGGATGATTTTCTGTAGATATCTCTACAATATACATCAAGGTTTGCTTTTTCTTCAGTTATCTTTGGGAAATTTAATTATAAGCTCTATGTAAGGATCCCATTTCTCGGGATAATTCTAGAAGGGGTAATTTGGGAAATACACCTAGGGGTGGGTATTTTGGGGACTATCTTGTGGGGAGTCATATTTTGTTGGAGGCTAGGTCTGAGGATTTGGAGGAGGGATTCCGGTGCTCTCGAATACACTGGTCCACTTATCGTTTTTCTTTTTCTTTTTGACAACAAGACGAATAGCTCAACCGGTGTAACTGTGTGTCTGAGCTTCAATATGCTTACCCCTAATTGTTGTTGAACTAAAAAAATATAGTTTGTATATGGTTTCCTGTCATTGCCAAAATTATTGTCATCTGATCTACTTGTTGAGTGGATTGCCCTTCTTTAAGGGGTGGGATTATCCCCTTGGTTGAGACTGTATGCCTTTACTAGTTGCGAACTTGCAACCTTCATGTTTTTGTGTAGTGCTTGAAGTCAGTCCTGAGTTAGGCACTAAATTCCTTGAAAAACTTGGAACATTTGCTGAGTTATTCGTTTTGTTTTCTATTTGTTGGGTCATGAAAGTTCTGTTCTAATTAGATTCCTTTTATGGGGTTTTTAGTTAAGGCTTTTCATGTACACACATAACTTCCTATGCTTTGGTCAAATTCTCAATTTGTTTTTGGTGTGACAGGCACACAGGAATTGTTGTGTATGGCAATGAATATTATTTTGGTGCTGGTATTCAACATGATCCTGTTGGAAGAACTCCCTATGGAAAACCGATGCGGACGATAGACTTAGGAACGACACACGTTTCAAGGGACGTTTTCGAGAAGTACTTGCAGGATATCAGCCCTCGGTACACAGCTGAAACCTACAGTTTACTCTCACACAATTGCAACAATTTCAGTAATGAAGTTGCACAGTTTTTAGTTGGAGCAACCATCCCTGACTACATTCTTGACCTCCCTAATGTGGTTAAGAGCAGCCCCATGGGTGGCCTCTTATGTAAGTAATTTCAGCCACCATGCGTTTGCTATTTCATCAATCATGTCGTTTACTCGTGTTCGCTTAACAAATATCATTTCTTTTTAAGTGCCCGTGATACAGAACCTGGAAGCGACAATGAAGGCAGGTGCAGTCCCAATGGCGCGGCAGTTCAATCCCACTTCAGTAGGCCGGTCGGTACGAACAGCCAATGTCCCTCGATCATCATTCATGAGTTCGAATGACTCTAGGACTCAACAGGCCAAAAAAGCAGATGATGCCAAGCCATCTGAGAAGACAACGCCTGCAGGACCGGAGGAATCGGACGCAAATGGGACTACCGACCCACTTGGGGATGCTCATGGCAAGGTGCATGAAGAAATTGGCCAAGAAATCTCGGCAATCATGGCGACAGGGACTCTACGAGCGAGCGAAGCGGCTACATTGGCAACAAAAAGAGTGATGCAGAAGTATGGGCATGCTAACCTATCACAGGGCTAAGTGCAGATATCACTCATTTTCATTTTATATGTTTGGAGGAAAGAGATGTATTGTTGTGTGGGTTTAAAAATAACCCAACGGCATTCAAAAAGCAAAAAGTTCTTTATGAATATAATTCTGAAACTGGTAGCTGTAAAACTTTCTTAGTTTGATCAAACTTTTTTTTTGAAAACATAATTTGATGAAACTTTGCTATTGTTTTTTGTTTTTGAGTACATATTGGGGGAGGGGGGACAAATACCGATTCTCGAGATCGAACTGATAAAGCTGATGTTCAATTGATTTACAACCAAACAATGAAACCACACCGACCCATTCAATGATGAAACTTTGCTATTCACTTCCCCAACTTTTAAAGAGTGTGGAGGTGTAAAATTGTTCGTTAGTGCTGTTTCGTTGCTTTATATTCATCTGCTTTGGCTTGGATCACAAATCACAATTATTATGATTGGTTCGATAACTATTATATTTTTTCCTTTTTAATTAAAAAATAGCTTTAAAAAAGTTGTTTTAGTTTTAAATTTAGTTAGAAGTTAAATGGAAACCTATTTATTTATGAATTAATTTTGTTTGGAGTTTTTTGATGTCCAAAATGCTGTAAGGACAAGTCTTTATATTATAAGACGAAACTGATCTATATATTTATAAATAAAAAAATTAAGTTTCAAAATAAAGAATTAAATGGTTATTATATAGAGTATAAATAAACTTAAGTGATCCTAAATTTTTGGTTCACGAGTATTAATTGATTTCTAAGCTCCGTTTGATAACCATTTTGGTTTTAGTTTTTTGTTTATGAAATTTAAGTCTACAACAACTACCTTACTATACCTTTTTATTTATTTAGATATCTACATCTTACTTATATTTTAATAAACAAAACAAAAATTTGTAAACAAAAAAAGTAGCTTCCAAAAGCTTGTTTATGTAATTTGGTTAGTATTCATCTACTTTTTTAAGAAAATATGGATACATTGTAGGAAAGATGGAGCACATGATAGGAAATTTGAGTAGAAATAAGCTTAAATTTCATAAACAAAAAAAGAAAAAACCAAATGGTTATCAAACGGGACCTAAGCCATTCTAATGTAAAAATATGTACCGTTTCGATAAGATTGAAGGTTTTTTTTTTTTTTTTTTTGAGTACTAGTTGGAATGAAGGGTTAGAGTGAGAGGTTGGGGAAATTTTTTACACCCTAAATTTTACCTATGTTTTTACCTCAACTTTCTCTTTATCCATGCATACCCTTAATTATTTAAGATTCTATTGATCGCAGAGTCAATTCATGATAATTATTTGACTATAAATATAAAATATTTAGACCCCATTTGATAACCATTTCGTTTTTTGTTTTCTATTTTTATTTTTAAATTTTTAAAAACACATTTGCAATTTAGTTTTTGTTTTCTAAATTTTTTAAAAAAATTTAAAATATTAAAGAAAATTTAAAAACTAAAAACAGTAGCTTTTAAAAATAAGTTTTTGTTTTTAAAAAAGCATGAAAAAAATTAAGAATAAAGAATAAAAAACTAAAAAAAATTCAAACAAAATGTGAAATTTGAAAACAAAAAACAATTATCAAACATGTTTTTTGGTTTTTAATTTTTAAAAACATAAAACTAAAATCAGTAACGACTTTTATTTTTTTAAAAAAAAACTAAAAATCAATACAAAATCTCAAACATATTCAAATTAGGTTGACTATATATGTCGATTACAACTAATTTAGTCCACTTTAGTGAGTCAAGAGATTAAATATATTTTTTCAAATATTGTATTTGAATTGTTAGAATGCTTGGTGACAAATTTAAAATTTTGATTTTAAAATGTGTTTTTATAATATTTATCGATCATTGAAATAATTGTAGTTGTTAGTTAATTTATGAGAAAAAATAACTTTTGTCCTTGAGTTTTGAGTATAATTAGTGCTAAAAAAAGTTAGTATAAATTTTATTTACTTTTATTCTTAACTTTTTAAGTTTAGTTTCAGTAATATTTAGAGTATGGTTCAACCAGTTTCACTTGGAGTTTCAGTTTATTAAAGTCATTAATGTGACAAGCTAGTAGAATGTAGTTTTGGGTTTTCGCTATATTTATTTTTAATTTTGACATTCATAAATTATTTATTTATTATTCATGAATTTTTTTTAATATTTGTTGATATAATTTTTTAAATCAATGAATGAAAATTTTATACAAATGATTAAAAATGAATATTAATAATCGTAAGAAATGTAAGATCTTTAAGCTAAAGAATTAAATCGAAACTAAATGATAAAAAAGTCATGAATTTGAAACTCAAACTCCCCTCGTTTTTAACTAAAAAAAATCAAAATAAACTTAAAACATGTGTAAAAGTGTACTATTTGAAATTTATAGATCAATTAAAAACTAAATTTAAAAAGTTAAGGAGTACAAATATAACATTCTAAAATTCAAAAGACTAAATGAAAATTATACTTTCAAATTTTAGGGATTTTTTTTCTAGAGTCCCAAAATTTAGGGATTAAAATATTCTTTTTCCTTTAATTATTAATTATATATATATATTTTTGAAAAGAATTTATTAATTATATTAACATAGCTTTCTGTTATAAATTTTGTATGATTACTATTTTACAAAATCATATATAATTTAAGCTATTATATTATACAAATTTTATTTCAATAATAAGTAAATTTTATAACAATTAAGTTTTTATATTTCGGTGGGTTGATAAATTTCAAGTTTGAGTTTAGGTTTTTTTTTTTTTGGTAAATGGTAAATATTGTCTACCTTTTTTCTTTTTTCAATAAACTATCAAATGTCTACATTTTTTACATTTAAATTCATGTCAAATTTTTATTCCCCACAATATCCTTCCATATCTTACGAGTTTACATAATTAATAATCACTATTGTTTTAAAAAAAAATAGCCGCAACCCTACATTTGAGTAGATCTTTTAAAAAATTTGAAAAAAATTGTGAAATAGCCTAGGAGATTTCTTCCCCATAACTACTTTTATATTTAATTATTTTATTTTAAATATATATATTTTTTAATGTGATTCAAATTAAGTTTTTTTAAATAACAAAATCAGATTTTATAGCGAATAATCACTATATCTCATATTTTATTGTTAAATCAAATTACAATTTGAAAAAATCTCTATATAAACAATATTGAATGGAAGAAAGATAATTTTTAGGAAAAAAAGTTATGTCGATCTCCACACTCACCATCACGATTGAAATTCTACAATCTCGCTGATCCACACATTTGCAATTATTCCTAAAGTTCAGATCCCAAAGATTTTGGTTCTACAACAATAAAGGTCACATCCATCCAGTTGTTTTCGATGAGGTATGGGATGAAAGTGATATCTACTTCAATTATAAGATGGTGACGATTGAAATTGCATACAGTACAACATTTAGTCAACTTATCGATTTAGTTGCATTTGCATTTGATATTGGCAAAAGTTTGACCGTAACCATAATGTGCCAAGTGTTTTTTAGCGCCATGTATACAAATTACTTCATCCTTGGAGAAAATGTACTGGTCCACACTGAGAGATGTATAATACAAACAACTCCAATGCCCCATTTGGGTTAAAAGTTGGTCTCATGTTGTTAAACAAGGATGAGTTGAAGAAGTTTCTATGCAAACTAGTATTGAGCAAGATACACTAGTCTTGAGCCATCATAAATATGTAAGGATTTGTACTTCTGGTCAACAAAATAGACTGATAGTGAATTATATTATGTAGGCACCTATACTAAACATATTTCTTTGTGCTGGATGATAATGCAGAATTACCTGATTTCTTGGTAGGAGAAGTTTTAGTCGGAGGGTCATGGAAGCTAGGGGGAAAACTCGCCTTTATGGTGCGGAAGAGGATAGAACTTCACACAAACTGGCGGATGTATTCGATCGTACTTGTTTAAGGATAGATGAATTTTGATTTTTGTTCCTTTTGTGTTTCACAAGGATATCGAATGATTCTCAACACTAAAAAACTGTGAAACTCCACCTGCCAAATAATAATTATACTTTGGCATCTACGGTATAAATCTAGCCGTCATTCAAAGGATATATATGCATATGTAAACGACTGGATGAACATTTAAAAGAGATTCCGATTTTTTTTTTTTTTTTTAATCTTCAACCTATTTTTTCATCCGCATAATTCTATTCTATCTATTGTAGTTTTAATTTTTTTAATTCAAATTCTCAAGGAATTTGTTAGAGTGTATCTATAATGAAATTATCAAACAAATTAAAAAATAAATTCACAAAAAGATAAAATTGTCGTTTACAATATATTTATTTAATTACTAAATTCTAGAATATTAAATTTAGACATAAATTTTAAACAATTTAAAAGGGTAGACATTTCATGTTTATTTTATAAAAAAGTAGACATTTGCCTAATTGCCTTTTTTTAATCTTTTGATGCATTGATAAATTTCGAGTAAATTTATTTTAATTCTTTTCAAAATTCTCAACGTACAATTCATTTTTCTTTTTTGAGTTCCACTATAATTAGGGAGGAAAAATTGTATCAATGAACTCTTCTTCCCAGGATTACATTGATAATTCTGAATTACTACTTTTATAATTAACATGTACATTCATAGTGTTTGTTCTATGAGTATTGTTGATGCTGGAAATTGGTCTCCGTATCAACTGTGAATTTATTTGAGGTACGGACGTTTTGCCTGCAAAACAGAATATCAGAACTAGGCACCGGTGTGGTACGTGCCACGTGGCCTCCGATGCCTAAGTCAGCTACGGTGAATTGAGTAAAGAGTTATAATTTATGGAACAAGAATAGTTTACCTCCCCTCATCACTCGTCCACCATATTTATCCGCCCTTGGGATAACTAGCCCCGACTTTACCCATTTGTGTGATGAGAGGTGAGGTCGTGGCAAAATTCCTAGGCGAATTAGCAACGGGCTGGTACCACATTGGGTAGTTGGAGAAATAGTCACCGAGCGCCTCTTGGATCGGACCTTGCTCGGTCCTTTTCATGGGTCGGGAGACCATATGGCCATTCGAACTACGGTCATTTGGCCATAGGGTCAGTTGGTCGTAGGGTCATTCGACCTAGGGTCCCTTGACCTAGGGTCACTCTACCTAGGGTCATCTGGTCGTAGGGTCATTTGGCCATAAGCTCATTCACCCTCCTTTGACCTAGGGTCATTCTACCTAGGGTCGTTTAACCGTAGGATCATTTGGCCATAGGGTTCTTCGACCTAGAGTTCTTTGACCTAGGGTCACTCGACCTAGGGCCACTTGACGTAGAGTCATCTGATCGTAGGGTCATTTGGCCATAGGCTCATTCACCTTCCCTTGACCTAGGGTCATTCTACCTAGAGTCGTTTGACCGTAGGGTCATTTGGCCATAGGGTCATTTGACCTAGGGTTCCTTGACCTAGGGTCCTTCGACCTAGAGTTCTTTGACCTAGGGTCACTTGACGTTGCAGTTCAGAGATTGACTCTCTTTCGACCAATCTGAGGCTCAACTCGAGCCCAATCTGTCATGGTTCGGGCTTTTATGGGCCTTTAGAAGCCAATTTTTAAGGCCCATATTTTCTTCCGGACCTTAGGTGGGAGGAGATCAGGTTGCAATATCTCAATTTGCCTTGTCTCGAATTTCCCTATAACAGTTGCCCCCACTCTTACAATTTTCACTTGGTCCCTAGTTCAAATAGCAAGAGTTTTATTCTAGGGTATTGACCTTATCTTAAACGTATTGTTTATCGTGTCGAATTGCCTCACAAGTAGAACCCTTGGTTCAACAACTTGCCCAATTGCAAACAGCCCATGAGGAAACTGAGAGGGTTTTGGCAACTTGCAAACACAGTTTAGAGCTAGCCCAAGATAAGGTTCTATCCAGCATAAAAAAGTGGAAAACTGAGATGGAGATCAACAATCAACTTTGACTCGACTTGGAGGCTACCTAGGGAAAACTGAGTAACGCCCAGTTTCTTGCCAACCTTGTCAAGGGGTCCCCCACCTTTTACGTGGTGGAGCATAATGCGATGCGACGAGGTGTAGAGTGGTATGTAAGGGAGTTTAGCAAACCCTACTCTACCTTTTAATAATTACTTACCTCTATTTGACTCCATGAGTGCCAGGATCCTTGCTGAGGCTTAAGTTTCTGTAACTCCTACCCCAAATACTCCTAATACCTTTTCATTATCTTCAAGTGATGGAAATGTTTCTTCACATGTGCATGTTCATTGTTCTGATAGTCGAATTTTTCACGGCGTGCCAGAGAGTGATGATGTAACGGCCCAGGTTTTTATCCCGGTCTTCTCGGCTTGTCCTAGGGGTATTTTGGTAATTTGGCCAGCCGTTAGGGCCGTTTCTGTTTCTCAGCTATTGTTTAGTCTTGGAGGTTTGTTTTCAGATTGTGGTTGCATTTTGGTTGAGTTCGGGTGTTGGGAGTTGCAAAAATAAAATTAGAGTTGAGTTTGGATTAAAAGTTGCAACAACTGGGGTTTAAGCCAGGGTAGCCTTGTGTGCTAGAGGAGAGCCTTGCCAAGTGAGCCACTTGGTGTTTTTGAGCCTCACCTTGCAAGCTTTTGTGTTACCTTAAAATCCATGGCCTGGTACCACATTGGGTAGTTAGAGAAATAGTCACCGGGGCCTCTTGGATAGGGCCTTGCTCGGTCCTTTTCCTGGGTCGGGAGACCATACGGCCATTCGACCTACGATCATTTGGCCATAGGGTCACTTGGTCGTAGGATCATTTGGCCGTAGGGTCATTCGACCTAGGGTCCCTTGACCTATGGCCACTCTACCTAGGGTCATCTGGTCGTAGGGTCATTTGGCCATAGGCTCATTCGCCCTCCCTTGACCCAGGGTCATTCTACCTGACCGTTTGACCGTAGGGTCATTTGGCCATAGGGTCATTCGACCTAGGGTTCCTTGACCTGAGGTCCTTCAACCTAGAGTTCTTTGACCTAGGGTCACTTGACGTAGAGTCATCTGGTCGTAGGATCATTTGGCCATAGGCTCATTTAATCGTAGGGCATTTGGCCATAGGCTCATTTGCCTTCCCTTTACCTAGAGTCATTCTACCTAGGGTCGTTTGACCGTAGGGTCATTTGGCCATAGGGTCATTCGACCTATGACTCCTTGACCTGGGGTCCTTCGACCTAGAGACTTTGACATAGGGCCACTCAACCTAGGGTCACTTGATGTTGTAGTTTAGAGATCGGCTCTCTTTCCACCATTATGAGGCTTGACCCGAGCCCGATTTTTCATGGTTCGTTTTTTTTATGGGCCTTTGGAAGCCAATTTTTAAGGCCTGTATTTTCTTCCGGACGCAAGTGGGAGGAGATCAGGCTGTAATATCTCAATTTGCCTTACCTTGAATTTTAAGTACTTAATTCGAGGATGACATTCAATTAAAATTACATAATCTTCCTCGAATGAAACCTTTCTTCAAAGAAAACTTGATATGGCATATTATTAAAAATAAATATATAAATATTTGAAGTTATTATAAAAAGTAGTTAGTTGCCAAATAGTAATAATAATAATAATAATTGGTTGGACACGATCAAACAACACTAATGTATAGTGTGTGTAATGTTTGGTCAAATTCTAAACATACAATTCGTTTTATATATTTATTTTTAATTTTAAAAATTTAGTTTAACTTTTGTTTTGAGTGACCAAACTTATTGGCGAAAAGTAGGGGTGAAAACTAAATCCAGAAACCGACCAAACCAAACTGATCCAATGGTTCGGTTCTATTTTTTGAAAGAATAGTGTATCAATTGGTTTTGAAATGCAAACAACCGAATTTTTATTGGTTTGGTTCGGTTTGGTATATAAAAAACCTATAAAAACTGAACGGAACCGACACTATAATTTACAAATAAAAAACTCTAATATTATGTCGCTTCTCTCCTAGTTTTGCTTTCAATCGATTCCCGATTCAATTCGTGACTCCTCTCTTTCCATCGCCACTTCTGTACGCTTCTCCTTCATTCTCGTTGTTCTTCTTTTCCTTTTGCTCGATTTTACTGTGGGTTTCATCTGGTTTCAAGTATTTTGTTTCTTTGATTTTGGGGTAGTATCGATCTTAGATAATACCTGTTCTTTGAGAAGATAACCGCAGAAAGCTAATTAAATCTGAGTTTTGTTAATAATTTTTTTCTTTTGATTTCGGAGTTGAGTTTGCACTAAGGCACGAAGGAAGAGATATTTATCGAGTTTGATTATTGCGTATAGTAAATTGGTTTTGCTTACTGGATTATTGCTCTTGAATGTGGTGTAGGAGAAAGGGTTGTGCAAGAGTGGAGTTAAATGACAGGATTTATAAACGAGTGGGTCTTGATAGGCTAAATTTGGTCACAGTACTAACAATATATAATCAATCTAAATTTCCAGCAACTCAGACAAAAATATATTCAAGCCTTTTCCAAGATTTATTTCGTTATGAAAATCAAAATTACGGAATCAACAATTTGGAAACGACATGGTCAAAAATATAGATAAAGGAATCTAAATTGATAAGCAACAAGAACGATAATAAAAGTTTAGGGAAGAGAAATGGACACCAATTTATACTGGTTCACCCAATGATGGCTACTTCCAATTCTCTGCTACCAATTGTAGGTTCCATTAAATTGATGAGAAGTTACAAGAGTTCTACAACACTCTTTAATGGAGAAAAAATACCCAAGAAATCCCAAAAGAAATCTCTCAATTCTCTTTTTTTCTTTTCTGTACAAAACTCACAGTAAAACACACAAAGTTACTGCCTTTTTTTTTCTTTTTTCTTTTCACTCACCAAACCCACACAGCAACAAACTACCTTGTAGTTATTATTTATTGTTTTTTAAATTAAAAACAACTTCTCACTCATTTGGTGTGAACAGTTACAAGAGAAAAAATAAAGGCAATTAAAAAACAAATAAATGAATATTTGTCTTGGCTCTATTAACTCAACAATCTCCCACTTGGAGACTAAACAATCAACATGTCTCCTCTACTATGGTAGCGACTCCTCTCTACACATGGAGAAGTCCAACTGAAGTTGCTCACAACTTCAGTTTATCAACAGGAACGGTCTTGGTAAACATATAAGCTAGATTCTGACTTCTTAGAATCTTTGCGAGCACTAAGGGTTCATCTTCCAAAGCCGATATGATAAAATGGTATCTAACATGTATGTGTTTCGTTCTAGAATGAAACACTAGATTCTTTGCTAAATGAATAACACTCTGACTGTCACAACTTAAAGCCAAGTTCACTCAGAAACGACTGAAGCCATATCATCTCTTTACTTGCCTCAGTAACTGCAACATACTCAACTTCTATAGTAGAAAGAGCTACTATCTTCTGCAATCTCGATACCCAGCTTATCGCAGTATTACCAAAAGTAAAAACATACCTAGTAGTACTTTTCCTGCCATCTGTGTCATCTGTCATATCTACATCAACATAACCCTGCAGTTTAAAATCAGTTTTCTTAAAATGCAAAGCATAATCAGTTGTTCCTCTCAAATATCTGAAAATCCACTTCATTGCAACCCAATGCTATTTCCCTGGATTACTCATATATCTGCTAACAACTCCCACTGCATGTGCAATGTCTGGTCTTGTGCAAACCATAGCATACATCAGGCTACCTATAGCTGAAGCATATGACACTCTAGCCATATAATCTTGATCTTGCTCAGTAGTGGGTGAATGCTCCTTAGATATTTTTAAATGACAAGATAAAGGAGTACTCATCGATTTTGCATTTTCCATGCAAAATCTGTTCAACACCTTTTCCACATACTCTTTCTGTGACAGTGTCAAAATACTATCTTTTCTTTCAATCTTCATTCCTAATATTTGTTTAGCAGCTCCCAAATCTTTCATGTCAAACTCTTGAGGTAATTCAAGTTTTATCTTAAGAATTTCTTGTTCATTTGTACCTACTATCAACATGTCATCAACATATAGCAGCAAAATAACATATGAATTACCTTGAATTCTTATGTAGCAACAATGATCTGCCTGACATCTCTGAAATCCATTGTTGAACATAAAATAGTCAAACTTCTTATACCATTGTCTGGGTGTCTGCTTGAGACCATACAAGCTTCTCTGAAGTTTGCAAACCATTTTCTCTTGTCCCTGAATTGTGAAACCTTGTGGTTGTACCATGTAAATCTCTTCATCCAAATCTCCATGAAGAAATGTTGCTTTTACATCCATTTGTTCCAGGAACAGATCTTCTTCTGCCACTATTGACAATACAGTTCTAATAGTAGTTAATTTAACTAGAGGAGAAAATGTTTCATTAAAGTCAATACCTTCCTTCTGTTGAAAGCCTTTGACTACAAGCCTTGTCTTATACCTCTTGCTGCCATCGGGTTCTTACTTGATTCTATAAACCCATTTATTCTGCAAAGCTTTCTTACCTCTTGGTAACTCAGCTAGTTGCCATGTTTGATTCGTCATAAGAGAATTCATCTCATCCTTCATGGCTAACTCCCACTTGACAGAACCATCTACTTGAACCGCCTCATAATAATATTTGGGTTCACCTATGTCAGTCAACAATATGTAATTTAGACTAGGGGAATACCTCTGTTGTGGTCTGATAGTTCTACTAGACCTTTTAACTGGTGAAGGTGGAGTGCTCAGAACTTCCTCATGTTCCACAGTCTGCTCATCAGTTCCAACAACTGATCCTTCACTTTCCACAACTGTTTCCTCAGAAGTAACTGCATTCTTATCTTCAATGCTAGTTGTTCTAGTCTCAACATCGGGAAGACATACATACTGAGTCTTCTCATTTTTCTCTGAATCAACTGTTATGTTCTTGTACAAACTGTCTCATTGAAGATTACATCTTTGATTCTGACTATCTTCTTGTTTTGGTCATTCCAAAACTTGTAGCCCATCTCAACTCCACCATATCCAATAAAATAACATTTTTTGGATTTTGCATCAAGTTTACTCCTCTCTACAGCATCAATGTGAATGTAAGACACACAACCAAAAACCTTTAGATGAGAAAGGTTTACCTGTTTCCCGCCCCAGACTTTTCCAGGCAACTTGAAGTCTAATGGTATAGCCGGGCTTTTATTGATCAGATAGGTCGCCGTGTTGATTGCCTCAGCCCAGAACGTCTTAGGCAATCCAGCATGTAACATCATGCTCCTGGCAAGCTCATTTAGTGTCCTATTCATTCTTTCTGCCACACCATTCTATTGCGGTGTCCCTGGTATAGCCTTTACCATCACAATTCCATTGTCTGCACAATACTTTTTAAATTCCCCACCAACATATTTGACGCCGTTATCTGACCTCAAGCTCTTGACTTTCAGACCTGTCTCATTCTCAACCATAGCTTTCCATGTTTTGAAAACAGAAAATACATCAGATTTATGTTTGAGAAAATAAGTCCATACCTTCCTCCTTGAGTCATATATGAAGGTCACATAATATCTGGAACCACCAAGCGAAGATACTTCTAAATGACCCCACACATCACTGTGAACTAACTCCAACCTCGTTGGTTTTAGCCTTGCCCCTGTCTTTGAGAAACTGACCCTTTTTTGCTTTCCAAATACACATCCCTCACATAACTTGTGTTCAATTGCCTTCAGTCCCTGTAACTTCCCTGTAGAATGAAGAATTTTCATTCCTTTTTCACTCATATGTCCTAGTCTGTTTTGCCATGAATCAGTTTCACCAGAATAATCTACAACAACAACCATATCTTTGTCATTGTTGTTGACATACAAAGTCCCTAACTTGCTTCCTCGAGCAATTACCATGGTATCTTTTGTAACCTTCCAGTTTCCTTGGCCAAAAGGATATCTCATATCCATCACTGTCTAACTGCCCCACAGAAATCAAAATTTTCATCATACTCTGTACATGACGTACCTTGCAAATGTTCCAAGTTGAAACATTTTCCATTTTTAATTTCACGTCACCGATCCCAATGATGTCTAAAGGCTCTCCATCTGCTAGATACACCTTTCCATGATTTCCTGCAACATAGTTTTCAAGAATTTCACGCTGACCTGTAGTATGAAATGATTCACTTGAATCTATAACCCATGTATCATGAGCACATTCAACTGCCAAAACTAGAGCATCTTGTTCGTCATTAGCAACAACGTTTGCACCAGCTTCTTTCCCATCTGTTTTCTTTAGGCCTTTACCACAATGCATGCTTTTAAAACTTAAATGAGTTATGCAAGATTGTCATCCAGATTCTGAATAAAATGTAAAATTTGCAACCATTCATTTAACAAACAATTATAAAACATCCTGAAACCTGTCCCTATTTCCAAGCACTTGTTTCAAGCTAAAAACAGTTCAAACATACTCTGATCAGAGATTTTATTTCAAAACATTCAGTTCCAAATCAGTTCAATAAAGGACAGAATCCAGATACAATCCAAAAACATCCTAAGGGCTCCGTGCCCAACTACATGCATTCAGAGATAAAAAACATAAAGCATAAACTCAGAGTTTGTAAAACAGTAGGATTTCATGATCAGCAGCTCCTCCTTCAGCCATCCTGTCTCGCGCCCTGGTTACCTGTGGAAACCACAAAAATAAGGGTGAGTAACGAATTACTCAGTAAGAATCCCCAATCGGGGTACAATACGATACAACTGGTCATCTAGTATAATGTACGCAAGCTATAAATACGAGCACAGAAGAGAGCACATCACTTTAATCCATACACAAATACAACGGATGCCATTTTACGGTCTTACTTTGAAAACTACATTGAAACTCGGTACTCTACGAGAAAACTAGACTCGACCTCAGCTTTACAACTACTGTTGATACGAAAGGTGCACTGAACTCAAAATCCCGAGGAGCTCTCTAGTCGGCGCCAGTAATGAGCGCGTGCGCCGCACCGCATCTTTCTTGCAAACCAGGAGAGTGTTGGGTCTAAGGCAGCCGCCACGGTCCAAGACGCATGCCTAAAAGAATCTCTGGATCTGTGTCACTGAACATAGTGGTGTGAGACCAGGACACTATGACTATGTCAGCCTGTACCACCGCACCTGAGGCTAAGGAACCGTCCATGGTAGGCTTACACCAAGAACCGAACCGTGCCCTATCAGGTGGTAATCAAGGGCTACTGTCAACACGCTAAGGTCATGTCAGCTGCCGAGGACAAGGCAAGGCCTCGTCATTCCCCCGACCGTTGGGGAATTTAACAGTTGCCACCCTCACCCAAGATTACAACTAGGCTGCCGTTAGGGTTAGCTAAACCCTATAGAAGGATCAAGGACGGAATACTGCCTCTCACGCCCCTGCCACGGATGCAAGTTACATTATTCATCCTCGCCCGGATGATGCTACCTATCAGAACACTATGCTATAAACAGCTAACAGCAAAACATACCAACACATGCTCAGAAGAATCAACGAACCTTGCATGGTACTACGAAGCGTAAGAATCACGAACATGCGTAGCGAACAACCTAGCATGGAACTAACATGAGAATAAACACGATAATCATGCCAGTCGAAATTCAGAACAAAGCACCTAACAACTAAACATGCTGGTAATCATAAACAAACATACAAACAACAATCACAGAAATATCGCAGGGCCCACATAACTCCGATAAGAAATCCTTACCTGAATCGGAAGACAAACAAACTCACAAGTGGACTCTCGAGCTGCAAACGAACACGAGCTAGCTAACGGAACCCTAACAAACAAACAGTAATTACATCACTAACAATAGGCCCTAAATAAAATACAACAGAAGCTTGGCTCGGCCAAGCACCAGGGGTGTCTCGGCTGCAAGGCACACGGCAGGGAGCTGGCATGCGGAAGGGCTGCTCGCGGGCATGAGCGACGATTTCGCCGCTTGCTGGTGGGCAGGGCCGGGTGTCGCGTCTTGGCGGCATCTTGCGGCGTCTGAAGGGTCGCGAAGCGGCAGCGGCCGGGCGATCGCGAGGGGCTGCGATCGGCGATGGGGCGTGCGGCTGCGAGGGGCTGCAATTGGCGATGGGCAGGCTGCGGGCGAGCGGTCGACCGGCTGGGCGGCAAGGGCTGTTCTCGGCTGGCAAATCACACACACACACAAATCCGCCGGTCAAGAAATTGACAACACACGAGAATGGAGAAACGTACAAGAAGAACCACTTACTCGGAACTGACAATCGATGAGAACTCTCGGGAGATGAAGGAATCGCCAAGCACAAGAGGGAGAGGGAGAGAAGCCAAACTCCAATTTCCTGTAACAAATGAGACAACCCCCAAACTCTTAGCTTCTAATTTTACTCCAAATCCCAAGCAGCTACAAGACAAGCAAAACACCAACGAAACAAAAGCACAAACTGCTTACCCGGCTCAACTGGAAAAGCCTTTTTTTGCTAACTGCCATAACCAAGACAATCCGGGTTCGATCCTTGGCTCGAACTCCTTTTCTTTTTAATTTCTGTTTTGCAAACCAAGGCCACAAACCTCTCCAAACACTCTCGGGGCAGAAAACCTGCACACACAGTAAATCCCCAACCTCAGTAAAGGACTCAAATAGTCTCAACGGCCCAACCAAATTACCAAACTACCATTAGAACATACTTGGAAGATCGGGATGAAAACCTGGGCCGTAACAGTATTCCCTCATTTTATGACTTTCGTCCACGAAAGTCCTTAAGACTGAAACAACTCAGGATAGTGCAATCTCATCTCGTCTTCCCGCTCCTAGGTAGCCTCGTCAGTACTTTGTCTCCTCCACTGAACCTTTACCAAACGGATTTCTCGGTTACACAACGTCTTAGTCTCAAATGCTAGAATCCTCACAGGCTTCTCCTCGAAGCTCAAATCCTCATTCAGCTGCAAAGGCTCAGAGTCTACAATGTGCGACGGGTCCGGCACATACTGCCTCAACATCGATACGTGAAAAACACTGTGCACTGCTGACAACGATGAAGGTAAGGCTAACCGATAAGCAACTCTGCCAATCCTCTCAAGAATCTCAAACGGAACAAAAAATCTTGGACTCAACTTCCCTCGCTTACCAAACCTCAACACACCATGCATCGGTGCCACTTTCAAGAACACGTGCTGTCCAACCTAAAATGTAATGACCTAACCCGAAATACGGTCCTAAACCTAGGTCTTTACTCAGCATGCATGTGAAAAGCATAAATGACACAAACCAGCAGTTGAATTTAAAAACTTTTCAAACATAAAGAATGGAAAACACTTAGATCAAACCAAATAATTCTTAAGCAAATCCATGCAATTTAAAAACAGTGACTGATGAGTACCTTTCTTAAAAACATAAAAGATAGTTCGAACAACAATAAATAAGTTTTCCCTACGGACTCATGTCCAACTATATGCTGAATTCAAAAATGTAAATAAAGACACGACAGAGTGTCAGCAGCATCCATGATCTCCCAGCTCCCTCCACTAACCGCCCTAGTGCTGTCCCAAGTTACCTGGTGGAAAAACCACGAAAAGGGTGAGTACAAACATAGTCAGTAAGAATCCCCGACTCGGGTACGATACGATGTAATCAATCATCTAGCAACCTAGTACACATGTAAGCAGATATCAACACAGATCTTAGCTCAACGAGCTGATAAGGCAAAATCTGGAGTCCTCGGAAGTCTCCTACTTCCGGCCTACTGATTGGTTCCCATAACCAATCCCGGGACATCTCCGAGGGTCTTTCTCCCTCGGCCAATTGATCAGTTCAAAAACCGATCCCAATAGATGTCCGACACCCTCGAGGGTCTTTCTCCCTCTACCATATGATCAGCTCAGAAACCAATCCCAATGAGTGTCCTCAAGGGCTTCTTACCCTTGCTAACAAATCTGGACTAACGGGAGAGTACTTGAAGTCTGGCTCTAAACTTGAAGGAACTGGTGTACTCACGAAAATTAGCCCGGAGGAGCTCTCCGTACCAGCGACTAACGCGTGTGCGCGCACACCGCATGCTGCTGCAACCGACGTAAATGTGGGTGCCTAGGACAAACTACGATGGCCAGGTACGCATGCCTAAAGACTCGGAAGTGGTGTCACTGAACACAGTAGTGCGAGGCCCTCGACCCTCATCTGTAACAGCCTGTACCACCGACCTAAAGCTAAGAACCACCCAAGGTAGCCTTGCACCATTGGCAGGGTTTTGCTCTAACAGGCTACAAACTAGGCTTATGCCGATGTGGTAGCTAAATCCACATAGGCTGTAGGGGGAAGCAATGTACATTATGCTTCGCTCTAACTCCCGACCCGTGGGGACAACGTACGTTATGTCCACTCTCAGCCTCTAGATGATGACAAACCCTACAGTTCTAACTACGAGTACAGAATAATTGATTCCTGACTAAACATACATATACAACATCAATCACACATAACCTAGCATGATACTACGAACTTAAGGCAAGAATCATAAGCATGCTGGAAGAACAAACCTAGCATGGCACTAACATGTACAAAAAGCAAACATGCTAGCAGGAAATCAAACACAAGCTGTCCTATCCACTAACATGCTCATAAAAGTAAATATGCATACAAGGCACAATCAAGAAAACATCGCAGGGTCCACACAACCCCGGTAAGGAATCCTTACCTGGAAACTAGCAGAAAATAATTATAATGCTCCTTGAGCTACAGAAACACACAACCTAAAAAAACAACCAAAATACATTAACATTTAAACTAGCTAACCCTAGCTACAAACCAATAGAAACAAGAGCCGGGAAACTACCTAGCTAGTCCCACAAGCTCTCGGCCAAGCTTGGCTTTTGGCCTTCACAAACAACAACTTCCTGGAACTTGCTCGGCTTCACCTCAACAGGAAAGAACACAAAGGAGAAAGACTTAGAACACAACCAACCAGCAAGGGTATGCTCTCGGCCAAGGAAAGGAAAGACTCACCTTAACAAGATTCGGCTCCAAGAAAAGCTTGAGAGGAAGATGCGGCTACTAGGCTTCACTTGAATGGAGCTTTCGACAAGCAACACTCCCAACTAGGCTTGCGGGAACACTTTCCGAGCAATCTTCTTGGATCAAACTTGCGGCTACTCAAGGGGAAAGAACCAAGGGAGGTCTCGGCTGCAAGGGAGAGATAATCTCCTCGGTTAGGGTTTTCACAACAACAAAGGGAGGGGTCTCGGTAAGGAGAGGAAGAAAGAAGAAACAACGCACCTCTCGGTTCTTGATTTGGTTTGCTGCTACACCAAGAGAGATCAAGAAGTAATTCGGCATACTCCAAGAAAGATCAAGAAGGGTCTCGGCTACCATGCAACAACAATATTTGATTAGGGTTTGGCCAAACACCATGGAAAGTTAAATTCGGCTATGAAGGGGAGAAGGGGAAGAGAGAACTTACATGAATCTTGAACTCGGTTCTTGTTCTTGGAGGATTCGGCATGGGGAGAGAGGGAGAGAGTGTGAATTCGGCAAGGGTGAGAGAGGGAGAGAGTGTGTGCGGCAAGTGCAAGGGAAAAATAGGGGTTTCCTTGTTTTCTTTTTCCTTTTCCTAATTTAATTAGGCTTTGGCGACCTAAAGCCCCTTCCCAGGGCTTTCCTCCTTCGAGTCCCAGCTGACGCGCCTTATTTTCATAATTAAATATAAGCTTTCAAACCCCCTTTAAGGTCAGGGGTTCGAATCCTCCCTGAAACACTTTTAAAAACCTTATTTTACAATTAACCAGATGCTTTCAGAAACTCCAAACAATTTCAACAACTCTTGGTAACTGTTATTATACAAAGCCTCGAATGGAGCCATCTGGATCGTCGACTGATAACTGTTATTATAAGCGAACTCCATCCGACACAAATATTGGTCCCAACTACCTGGGATGTCTAGCACGCAGGCTCTCAGCATATCCTCAAGAATCTGGTTCACCCTCTCAGCCTGACCATCTGTCTGTGGGTGAAAAGCCGTACTGAAACTGCACTCGGTGCCTAAGCCCTTCTGGAGTGCTCTCCAGAAACGGGAAGTGAACCGCGAATCACGGTCCGACACAATCCTCTCAAGCACACCATGGTAACGGATAATCTGGTCCAAAAACAACTGCGCCCACTGTTCCACGGTATAAGTGTCTCTATCGGGAATGAAGTGTGCGCTCTTAGTCAAGTGGTTTATAATCACCCAGATCTAAGTAAACTTCCTCGGAGTCCTCGGCAATCTAGAAATAAAGTCCATGGAGATCTCTTCCTATTTCCACGGAGGCACGCTCAACTACGCAACAAACGGTCAAGCCGCTCGCGGGTGCCTTCACTTGCTGACAAGTGAAACACCGACTAACAAACTCTGCAACGTCTCTCTTCATGCCCATCCACCAGAACGTTTGCATAAGATCCTGATACATCTTGGTACCCCAGGGGTGCCAAGCAAACGGTGAACTGTGAGCCTCTGAAAGTAACTCTACTCGTAGTCCTGCAACCTCCGGCACACACAATCGGCTTCTGTAAGTCAACACACCGTCTGGTGAATATACGAAGTCAAAGTCTCCGTCAGCACTAACTCTGTCAATCAGTCTCTTAAGTGCGGGATCACTCAGCTGGCTATCAATAATCCGCTGCCTGATCGAAGGTTGAACTGACAACTGGGCTACCCTGGCGGTAACCTCACCCAACAACACTGCAACCTCGGCCCGCTCGAACTCTTTCCGTAATCTGTACTCGGAACTCAACAACGCCGCGGAGTACGACGTCTTCCTACTCAACGCATCAGCCACAACATTGGCTTTACCCGGATGGTATAAAATCACGCAGTCATAATCCTTCACTAACTCTAACCATCTCCTTTGTCTCATATTCAACTCCTTCTGAGTAAACAGATACTTGAGACTCTGGTGATCAGTAAACATCTGAATCCGCTCTCCGTACAAGTAATACCTCCAAATCTTTAACGCAAACACTACAGCTGCCAACTCCATATCAAGAGTCGGGTAGTTCTGCTCATACAGTTTCAACTGACGAGAAGCGTAAGCAATTACCTTCCCTTACTACATCAACACACATCCTAACCCAAACTTGGAAGCATCACTGTAGACTACGAAACCACTTGTCCCCTCCGGGACCGCTAACACTGGTCCTGAAGTCAAACTGCGCTTGAACCTGGCAAAGCTCTCATCACACTTACCATCCCAAACAAACTCGACACCCTTCCTCATCAGACGAGTGAGGGGCGAGGCTACGGAGGAAAAGTCCCGATTTAACCGACGATAGTAACTCGCCAAACCTGCAAAGTCGCGAACCCAAGAATCAAGTCAGCTTGGCCCACGAACTTCCGACCTCAATCTTCGCGAGGTCCACGACTATACCATCTCTCGATACTACGTGACCTAGGAAGGCCACCTTGTAAGGGACCGACCCGAATGGGGCACTAAATGGGCCCTTACCCCAATGCATGCATTCAAAGTAAAGGAAATTTAAACAGACATGATTTCGGATTCCAATTAAAACAAAACATTCAAAATAACCCCTTTAAAAATTAGACAATTTCCTCGAACTCGCCCCCTGTTTCCAAGCACTGTTCCAAGATAAATACATTTCCAAAGTATACTCCGATCAGAGATTTCTTAAAATCATTCAAAACACATTCGAGATACAAAATCCTGGAATCCACAAATATTTACAAAACATCCTAGGGCTCGTGTGTCTGCTACATGCATTCGGGGAAAACAAAACACACAAGAGTCATAATACAAAAATCGAGTTGGAAGATCTGGGCCCCATGATCACGGCTCCTCCTCCTTCACCATCCTGTCTCGCAACTTGGTTACCGTGGAAAAACCACAATAATAAGGGTGAGCAACGAATTGCTCAGTAAGAATCCCCAACCAGGGGTACAATACGATATACATGGTCATCTCGATGAGCGTATGCAAGCTATGATATAAAACACGAATAGAGCACATAGCTTAGCCCACACTTGGGCCTCGGATGCCAAACTAGGGTCTTAGTCCGGAAATAATATCACACACGACGCCTCTATACGAGAAACAAGTCTCGGCCTCACTGTCTCTCATCGTCGACGAAAGGTACACCGGCTCACAATCCCGAGGAGCTCTCGATGGCGTTGTAATGAGCGTAAGCATGCACCGCGTGCTACTGCGCACCATGGGGGTTGCCGGGTCCGAAGGCAAGTTGCCCATATCCGGTCCCACCACGCCTAACTAAATCTTTGGATCGGTGTCACCGACATAGGGTGTGAGACTTGGACACGTAAACTATGTCACTGAACCACCGCACCGGGGCCAAGAAACGGTCGTGGTAGGCTTACACCGTGCAACCGCCGCCCTTGCCTTAACAGTGGCAATCGGGGGCTCTTCGCCAAACATGCCGAGGACATGCCGCCGCCGGGGGCGAGGCAATGCCAAGTCATCATCCCGACCGTTGGGGCATTAACAACCGCCTCCCTCACCCAAGATTGCGGGGCCTACCGCTTGGGTTAGCTAATCCCTCACGGGGTCCAGTGGGCGGAATGACTTGCTCGACGTCCCCCGCCATGGATGCAAGGTACTTTATGCATCAAAGTCCGGATGATGCTATCTACACCGCAACTCTAACACGCCCTAGCAAACAAGCAAACAATTCCATAACATCCAATACGTGCTCAATAAGAATACAACGAGCCTAGCATGATACTACGAAGCAAAGGCAGATCTGAGCATGCTAGAAGGGAACAACCTAGCATGGATTAACATGAGAATTAAATCAGAAAATCATGCTAATCGGGAATTCGAATAGAGTACCTAGCTACACATGTCAATAAACACAAACAAGCAATCAATCAAAGAATCGCATAATATATCGCAGGTCCACACAACTCGGTAAGAAATCCTTACCTTGGTCGGGGACGATTTGACACGAAAACCTAAACGGCGAACGAACCCGAACTAGCTACCGAGAACCTATCAATCACAACAAAAATCACACAATAGGCCTAAATATCATAAAATAAATAAAGGCTCGCCGAGAGCAACTCACGAGGCGCGCGACGAACGCCACGAACGGGCCGACAGACGAAACGGGCAAAGAACGGCCGGGCTGGCGTAGAAATGGGCGCATGGGCGCGCTGGGGCGCGGACGAGCGCGCGGACGGGCTCTAGGACGCGAGGACGCGGGCGCGCGAGCGAGGCAGAGCGGCACAGCTGGGACGGCGCGCGGCGTGGCACGGAGCTGGGCGAGGCGTGCGTGCGGGCGCGAGGCGATGCGCGGCGTGGCTCGGCGGAGCGCTCTTCTTCTGCGCGCGGCGACGGGCGAACAGAGGATCGGAGGAAACGAGCTCGATTCCGGGCGATTGGGGAAGATTCGACGCGCGAATTGAAGCTGGACCAGTTCCCCTACACCATCTGCACAAAAACCACACGAATCTCCTCACTCCCATAGCCGGCAGAACGAAATCGGAACCAGGGGAAAGAAGATCGGATTTTTGAAGGAAAGGAGGAAGAAGAAGCTTACCTGCTGCTCGGGGATGGAAAACGATTTCGAATTGGAGAAAGGAACTCGTTCGAACACGCTGGAGAAGGAAGAAATCGCGAAGGAGATTCGCTGGTCGGTCGGAGAAGAAAGGAGAAGGAAGAAGAAGAAAATGGAGAAGAAGCTTCGGCCGGCTCTGTTTTAAACCGACGCACGAAGACAAGCTTATAACGATGCTGGCGCGTTTAGAAACACAAAGACGCTCAGCGGCTCGATTGGCAGCGCCTTCTGCCTAGCACGCGACACGTCCTTGGCTCGAATCTCACTCGACGCGCTATTTAATTCCCTATTTATTTTTTACTTTTTCCCAAGCCCAAATGTCTTCACCAAAATTCCCGATCCCATTCAAATCGACTCATAATTATTCCGGCAATTAACAATTACATAACCCGCCCTGTCGGCCCGACCCAAAATTACCAAAATGCCCCTGGGCCTCCCGGGAAGACCGGGATGAAATTTCCGGGTCGTTACAATACTCCCCCCTTATAAGAATTTCGTCCTCGAAAGTCACTTAAGATTGGAACAGCTCGGGATACTGCAATCTCATCTCATCCTCCCGCTCCCAAGTGGCTTCCTCACGAACTCGACCCCTCCATCGAACCTTTACCAACCGGATTTCACGACACGCAGTTGTCTTTGTCTCAAAAGCAAGAATCCCCACCGGCTTCTCCTCGAAGCTCAAATCCTCATTCAGCTGCAAAGGCTCAAAATCAACAATGTGCGATGGGTCCGGCACGCACTGCCTCAACATCGAAACATGAAAGACACTGTGCACTGCCGACAATGACGGAGGCAAGGCTAATCGATAAGCGACCCTGCCGATCCTCTCCTGGATCTCAAACGGACCAACAAAACGGGGACTCAGCTTTCCTCGCTTGCCAATCCTCAAAACACCTCGCATCGGTGCGACCTTTAGGAATACATGTTGGCCAACCTCAAACTCCAAATCCCGCGCACGAACATCCGTGATAACTCTTCATGTCGCTCTCCGAGTTGTTAACATACGGGCTCTAATCTTTCGCAGACGGCACCATTGGTCAATCGCAAAGAACTCGGGACCCAAAACACGCCTATCACCAACCTCTTCCCGAACACGGGAGATCGGCAACGCTTACCATACAAAGCCTCGAATGGAGCCATCTCAGATAAATCGATCGAGATAATCGTTGTTATATGCAAACTCCATCAGATACATATATTGGTCCCAACTGCCCGGGAAATCCAACACACAAGCCCTCAACATGTCTTTGAGAATCTGGTTCACCCTCTCACCCCATCCATCGGCCCGAGGTGAAAAGTCATCTTCAAATCGCACTCGGTGCCTAGATCCATCCGAGCGCTCTCGTAAACGAGAAGTGAACCTCGAATCACGGTCGATACAATCCTCACAGCACACCGTGATAGCGAACAACTGTTCCAAAAACAATCGCGCCCATCTGTTCCACGGTATAAGTGTCTCTACAGGGAATGAAGTGTGCGCCTAGCCAATCGATCGACTATCACCCAAAATGAGAGAACTTCCTGAGTCCTCGGCAAACCAGAAATAAAGTCCATGGAGATCTCTTCCCATTTCCACCGAGGTACACTCGTGTGGCCGCAACAAACCTACTGGTCTCGCGCGGGTGCCTTCACTTTCTTTGAAAAGTGAGACATCGACTGACAAACTCCGCAACATCTCTTTTCATACCCATCCACCAGATTGTCTGCTTAAGATCCTGATACATCTTGGTACCCCCGGGGTACCAAGAAAACGGAGAACTGTGGGCCTCTTAGAGCAACTCTGCTCGCAATCCTGCAACATCCGGAACACACAACCGCCTCTCAGACGCTGTGCCGCCCACCATCGCTCGTGAATACACAAAGTCAAAATCTCCATCAAGACTAACTCGTCTAATAATCTTTTAAGTGCGGGGTCACTCAGCTGACTATCAACAATCCGCTGTCTAATCGATGGTTGGATCATCCAATCGAGCCACTCTGGCAGTAACCTCACCCAACAACACTGCAATCTCAGCCCGCTCGAATTCTCTTCGTAATCTGGGCTGGGAACTCAACAACACCACGGAGTGCGACGTATTTCTACTCAAAGCATCAGCTACAACATTTGCTTTGCCCGGATGGTACAAAATCTCGCAATCATAATCTTTCACTAACTCTAACCATCTTCTCTGCCTCATATTCAGCTCCTTCTGAGTAATCAGATACTTGAGGCTCTGGTGATCGGTAAACATCTGAAACCGCTCACCATACAGGTAATGCCTCCAAATCTTCAGTGCGAACACCATTGCTGCCAACTCCATATCATGAGTCGGATAGCTCTACTCATATGGCTTTAGCTGACGGGAAGCATGAGCAATGACCTTCCCGTGCTGCATCAACACACAACCTAACCCGAACTTGGAAGCATCGCTGTAAACCACGAAATCACCTGTCCCCTCCTGGACTGCCAACACTGGTGCTGAAGCCAAACTGCGCTTGAGCCTGGCAAAGCTCTCATCACACTTACTGTTCCAAATAAACTAGACACCCTTCCTCGTCAGACGAGTGAAGGGCGAGGCTATGGCGGAAAAATCCTTAACAAACCGACGGCAGCAAACTGCCAAACCCAGAACGAAACAGCTCCTACGAGCAAACCACCGAAGAACAGAGAGCTCCATTTACACTCACTGTCTTGCTCCACTAAAGCCAGAAGATCAAAATCTTACGGGGTAGCAACAGGGGTCCACCACGAACTGAACCTCCAAATACCAACGGGGCAACTCTCAACTTTCCTAGAAACAGGAAGACAACCAACAGGGCACGAATCATTCGCCCTACGAGCAAACTGACTTCTAGCAATTCCAATCCATGCCTTGGTCAACACCAAGCATCAACTTGTCACCATACCGGAACCAATCCGGACTCTACTTCAAACAAATTTTAACTTGCTAGGCTACCAAGACTGCCAGCAATTCCCCCGAGGCTACAAACTACAAGCCTTCAACTTGCCAACTGAAACTCACCACTTGGCCTGACTGAGCTCTAGAGAGGTTCTCCACAACCTAGGGTTCTCCGGCCACCTTCGACACCCACTGCCAACTAACGGCCTACAACCAACTGCCTGAACAACAACAACTCCTTTTTCCAGCAACACAACCATGCTGGCCAACTCCAGCTTATTGGAAACCAAGAGGACCCGAAACGCTACCGAATGCGTCATCCTCCTACTCAGACATCAACCACAACATAACTCCTACCCAAGGAAGGATCCGAACAACTTTCTCAGTTGTGACGATCAACAAGAAGATCCGCCAACCAAGCTTAGGTCCAACTAACAAATCTTACCTAAGCAACATCCTGGTACCACGAGCATGGTATCCTTACCTCCTCACTAAAGCCTTACAACATCCACCTGGAGTCCAACTTCTCCAAGAACTGAGCACCAGATCCCCAAAGCAAACCCTACATGGATCTGAAACTCTCGCCACAGAACAAACCACACAAAACACACTTGTGTGCACAACTCTCATCCTTCGTTTAGCGATCCAAGACTAACAAATGCTTTTCCCAAAAGCCACACTAGCTCCTGACAGAGATACAAGCAATCAACGGAACACCCAAGGTTCCATCTCCACACGATGCTCGAAGCTGTGGCAACCTTGTTCTACCAAAGCATAACCATGCCAAACCACACTTACTTTACCATGCCTCTACCAAGGGTGCTTACCCATAAGGCATCCAACTCCTTTCACAAGGCATTCTACTCACCTCATAGGCATCCAACTCATGGTCCCTCAGCTGTACCCAACTTGCTTCTACGATGCTCAACTCTCCTGAGATTTAGGCACTCGAAGGTAGTTGACCGCACTACCAACCACAAAGATCTCTTGGCCTTAACACTAGCGTGAGATGCACGCGCACTAACACTTACCAACCAACAACCAGCTTGACTTACTCAACCTCTAGTAACACTGGGAAAAGGCTCATTTCGAACATCCCTTCCCTTGAAATCTTTCGATTACCACTGAACTAGCCCTTTTGCACTACCTACACAGGTGCAACTACCATAACGGATCCAGGGCTAAAGGAGTGTGCTAAACTCCGAACGACATAGAACCATCTGCTATGCCCATGCCAAACTCAGGCCTTAACCAGATTTAGTGCCAAAGCGGCACACCAACCCATGCACCTCAAGTGCCACTACTACCAAATCCACTTCTTACTACCAACGGGGCCAACAAGGTCACAACCTCTAGTGACTCGAACTCTGGCTTGGCATACAAGGGCTCAACTTCAACAACCATGCCTAAGGCATCTCATCAAGCTGAAGGCTCACAGCCTACTCTTGCATCCTCACATGATGCTCAACAAACTCTGGCCGACTCTCTAAACATGCAGCAGCTAGCCCTACTCTAGGGCTTACCAAAAGAAGAGTGTTCATTTTTACCAAACAACTGAGGAAACCACCAACGGATCCAAATCCGAGAGAGAACACTACTTGTTTGCACCCTTAACTACTGTGGTTCCGCCATCGGGCTGCAAACAACAACACTTCACAGAAGCACAAAGATGCCTCATCAACCTTCTCGAAGGCTACCAACTTGCAACCACTCTCTGGGCAACCAAATAATCTATCAAGACTCAAGATCAATGCTTGAGCTACCCAGGCTAGTCCACACGGGGACCTGCTCCACAAACATCCACATCAGCACAATCATAGCTAACTCCTCTCTTGGAGTGGCATTCCAAGGCAAAACACCTCCACCCTCTCACTTAGGGAAAACCAACAATCGGGCCACGGCTTGGCCTATGGGAGTCCAAACTCTACCTCCTCGGAACGATGTTCCAGGGCATCCGAACCTACCTGGATACCACAACAAGCCACAACATACATCACATACTGCGGGAAGTTGGCATGATGGCGCTCTCAACCCAAACCAATAACGAGTCAGGACCTGCTCGTCTCCGCTCCACAACACTACATAAGGCATACACTAGATGACAAGTATTGTAAATTCTTAACCCTTTTTCTTACAACAAAAAGCAAACTTAGGCGTACCTGATGACTGTCGGAGTGCTGATGATCATGGAAAAAATGACCTACACAAAAGGTCAGTCTACAGAATCTATGACTCTGAGCTCTGATACCAATTGTAAGGGACCGACCCGAATGGGGCACTAAATGGGCCCTTACCCCAATGCATGCATTCAAAGTAAAGGAAATTTAAACAGACATGATTTCGGATTCCAATTAAAACAAAACATTCAAAATAACCCCTTTAAAAATTAGACAATTTCCATGGAACCTATCCCTGTTTCCAAGCACCTGTTCTAAGATAAATACATTTCCAAAGTATACTCCGATCAGAGATTTCTTAAAATCATTCAAAACCTGTTCAGATACAAAATGCTGGAATCCACAAATATTTACAAAACATCCTAGGGCTCGTGCCCGACTACATGCATTCAAGGGGAAAACAAAACACACAAGAGTCATAATACAAAAATCAGAGTTGGAAGACTGGGCCCCATGATCACAGCTCCTCCTTCAGCCATCATGTCTCGCAACTTGGTTACCTGTGGAAAAACCACAATAATAAGGGTGAGCAACGAATTGCTCAAGAAGAATCCCCAAGGGGGTACAATACGATATACATGGTCATCTCGATGAGCGTATGCAAGCTATGAATATAAACACAGAATAGAGCACATAGCTTAGCCCACACTTGGGCCTCGGATGCCAAACTAGGGTCTTAGTCCGGAAATAATATCACACACAGTCGCCCTATACGAGAAACAAGTCTCGGCCTCAGCCTGTCTACTGTCGACGAAAGGTACACTGGATCACAATCCCGAGGAGCTCTCCAGTCGGCGCTGTAATAAGCGTAAGCATGCACCGCGTGCTACTGCACCATGGGGGTTGCGGGTCGAAGGCAAGCTGCCCATATCCAGTCACCACGCCTAACTAAATCTTTGGATCGGTGTCACTGACATAGGGGTGTGAGACTTGGACACGTAAACTATGTCAGCCTGAACCACCGCACCTGGGGCCAAGAAACGGTCGTGGTAGGCTTACGAGCAGCCGTGCCTTGCCTTAACAGTGGCAATCGAGGGGCTACCGCCAAACATGCCGAGGACATGCCGGTGCCGGGGGCGAGGCAATGCCAAGTCATCATCCCGACCGTTGGGGCATTAACAACCGCTCCCTCACCCAAGATTGCGGGGCCTACCGCTTGGGTTAGCTAATCCTCACGGGGTCGAGGGCGGAATGACTTGCTCGACGCCCCCGCCATGGATGCAAGGTACTTTATGCATCAGGCCCGGATGATGCTATCTACCTGCAACTCTAACCTGCCCTAGCAAACAGGAAACAATTCCATAACATCCAATACGTGCTCAATAAGAATACAACGAGCCTAGCATGATACTACGAAGCAAGGAACAGATACGAGCATGCTAGAAGGGAACAACCTAGCATGGATTAACATGAGAATTAAATCAGGAAAATCATGCTAATCGGGAATTCAGAATAGAGTACCTAGCTACACATGTCAATAAACACAAACAAGCAATCAATCAGCAATCGCATAATATATCGCAGGGTCCACACAACTCCGGTAAGAAATCCTTACCTTGGTCGGGGACGATTTGACACGAAAACCTAAACGGCGAACAAACCCGAACTAGCTACCGAAAACCTATCAATCACAACAAAAATCACACAATAGGCCTAAATATAATAAAATAAACAAGGCTCAGCTCGGGAGCAACTCACGAGGCGCGACGAATGCACGAACGAGCCGATTGAACGAACGAGGCAGCAACGGGGCTGGCTGGGCGCAGAAATGGGCGCATGGGCGCGCTGGGGCGCGGACGGGCGCTGGGGCGCGAGGACGCGGGCGCGCGAGCGAGGCAGAGAGCGCACATACTGGATGGCGCGCGCGCGTGGCACGTGAGCTGGCGAGGCGAGGCGCGCTGCGCGCGCGCGAGGCGAGCGCGCGCGACGTGGCTCACGGAGCGCTTCGCGCGCGCGCGATGGCGGGCGAACAGAGGGCGAACAGAGGATCGAAGGAAACGAGCTCGATTCCGGGCGATTGGGGAAGATTCGACGCGCGAATTGAAGCTGGACCAGTTCCCCTACACCATCTGCACAAAAACCACACGAATCTCCTCACACTCCGGGCCGCAGAACGAATTTGGAAACCAGGGGAAAGAAGATCGGATTTTTGAAGGAAAGGAGGAAGAAGAAGCTTACCTGCTGCTCGGGGATGGAAAACGACTTCGAATTGGAGAAAGGAACTCGGTCGAACACGCTGGAGAAGGAAGAAATCGCGAAGGAGATTCGCTGGTCGGTCGGAGAAGAAAGGAGAAGGAAGAAGAAGAAAATGGAGAAGGAGCTTTGGCCGGCTCTGTTTTAAACCGACGCACGAAGACAAGCTTATAACGATGCTGGCGCGTTTAGAAACACAAAGACGCTCAGCGGCTCGATTGGCAGCGCCCTCTGCCTAGCACGCAACACGTCCTTGGCTCGAATCTCACTCGACGCGTTATTTAATTCCCTATTTATTTTTTACTTTTTCCCAAGCCCAAATGTCTTCACCAAAATTCCCGATCCCATTCAAATCGACTCATAATTATTCCGGCAATTAACAATTAAATAACCCGCCCTGTCGGCCCGACCCAAAATTATCAAAATGCCCCTGGGCCTCTCGGGAAGACCGGGATGAAATTTCCGGGCCGTTACACACCTGCTCTAACCAGAAATCACACTTGGAAAACTTCGCATAAAGCTGGTTTTCCCTCAAAGCTGTCAATACTTGCCTCAAGTGTCCTGCATGATCCTCCTTAGTCCTCGAATAGACTAGAATGTCGTCAATGAACACGATGACGAAGCTGTCCAAAAATGCTTTGAACACCCTATCCATCATGTCCATGAACGCTGCCGAGGCGTTAGTTAATCCGAAGGACATGACCACAAACTCGTAGTGGCCATATCTATACCTAAAAGCTGTCTTAGGAATGTCGGTATCCCTGATCCGCAACTGATGGTAACCGGATCTCAAATCTATCTTGGAGAACACGGAAGCTCCCTGAAGCTGATCAAACAAATCATCAATACGAGGCAATGGGTACTTATTCTTCACGGTAACCTTATTAAGCTCACGGTAATCTATGCACAAACGCATCGAACCATCATTCTTCTTTACAAACAGAACTGGTGCTCCCCACTGGGACACACTCGGTCGGATGAACCCTCGATCTAACATCTCCTGCAAGTGAACCTTAAGTTCCTTTAGCTCTGATGGCGCCATGCGATACGGAGCCTTAGAGATAGGGAGGGTCCATGGCTCGAGCTTAATTTTGAAGTCAACCTCTCTCTGCGGGGGCAACCCCTGTAACTCCTTAGGAAACACATCCGCAAACTCTTGTACGACCGGTACCTGATCAATAGTCAACGAGGGGCAGCTCTCCCCAGACAACTTGGCTAGGTAGCCCCAAGCTCCACGAGCTAACAGACGACGAGCTTTCACAGCTGAAACCATCGGCGGGCAAACTCCACCCTGGACTCCACGAAACTTAAAGCTGGGCCGACCCGACGGCCTGAACACTACTTCTTTCTGGTGGCAGTCGATCAATACGTGGTTAGAAGCTAACCACTTCATTCCAAGTATCACATCAAACAGCTCATAGGCAGGACTATGAGCGTAGCTACAAGCAACTCTCCGGATATCTTGATCTGGCCATCCTTAACCCTGTCTCTAGCTAACATACTGACTCCCGAAGGAGTTGCAATCGACAACTCAAATCCTAGAGGCTCTAATCTCAAACTAGCATGCTCAGCAAACATAACAGATACAAATGAATACATAGAACCAGAATCAAACAAAACAAATGTGTAGTGATCTAGAAAAAGTAGCATACCTGCCACAACAGCAACTGTACGCTCGGCCTCCTATCGGGTCGTAGTGAACACCCGACCCTGCTGCTGCACACCGGCTGAACTGCCATAGCTGGCTGGCTACAAAAACGGGCTACGTGCTCCTCTTTACCACAACGGTAACACAATCTGGAACCTGCTTGACAAACTCCAGTGTGAACCTTCAAACAAGTAGCACATAGGGGAATCTGTCTAGGACCGCCCTGCTGGCGAGGCTGGAAGCTTGCCGGAGCTCTACGCTGATCTCGGTTCTGATATTGTCCTTGGCGGCGCTAGCCGCCACCTCTAAAGTCAAACTTCCTCTTCTGCCCTGATAAGGCTGGGGCAGGACGCTGAACTGGAGCGGCGACAACCTGCTCGATCGGGTACTTCTCATTATCGATGGTCGCCAACTGCACTGCCTTAGCATAAGTGTCGGGGGCCTGTGCCCTGACGTCTTGGAATATACCCTGTCTCAGACCAGAAATAAACTTCCTGATTTTCAGCTCAAGCGTGGCTATTAACTGCGGGGCAAAATAACCATACTCAGAGAATTTCCTTTCATACTCCTCTATCGAATCAGACCCCTGCTTCAGGTTCTGGAACAGCTCTACCATCTTTTCTTGGGCCTCTTCACTGATGTACTTGGCCTTAGATACTGTCTTCACTCAGAGTGGACTCCCACCACCATCTAGCTGTGCCCTCTAACACATGGGCTGCACAACGCGGTCTCTGCACATCATTACACACCATGATCAGAAAAGTGTACTCTAGATGGGCAATCCATCTGGCTGCTTCTAAAGGATCTCCTCGGGCATCGAACTTCTCTGGCTTCCACTTCACAAAATCTTTCAGCCATTTGCCAAGTTCCTCAGCACCATCTGTCCCAACTGTCTCTGTGGCTGCACGCTCCCGTGGAGCTGGTGGTGTTGTGGTGCCCTTCTGGAACATACAAGTCAACTGCTCTATCTAGGCCCGGGACTTTTCCCACTATGCGGCCAACATAGCCTGAGTCTCAGCTCTCTGGTCACTCAACAAGCCGACCATCATGGCCCTCATAGAATCTGCAAACCCTGCTCCAAGAGCAGTCACTCGAGGCTCTGTCGCCTCGACGCCTTCTCTCGGTAAATCAGGAGGAGCTGTTGGTGGTACACCATCTGTCTCAGCTTGGGGCGATGTCTTGTAACGGCCCAGTTTTCCATTCCGGTTTCCCAGGTACTCTCGGTTCAGTATTGGGGCAATCAGTTGGGCCGTTAGAGCTTTATAACCTTCGAGGGTATTTTGGTCTTTCTGCTCCCCGGCCAGAGGTTGAGAATTTTCAGGATTTCAGGGTCATTCCGGCCATCGTTGTGTCTTGTTGATGTTGAATGCAAAACCCAAGGAGTTTGGGTTAGTTGTTTGGAAGTTTGGTAGCATTTAGGCTAATGGGAAAATTAATTGAAAATTAAATGGTTCCATCGGGATTTGAACCCTTGCCCAAAATGGTGAATTTGGAGTTTTAGAAAAGAGCCTTAATTAAAAAGAAAGAAAAGTTGCTTTAGCCGGGACCCGCAAGAGGAAGCCTTGGGAAGGGAATTTAGGTCTCCTAACCTATTTAAAATAGGGAAAAGAAGGAAAATCAAGAAAACCCCTATTTTTCCCCTCATAGCCGCCTCTCTCTCTCTCTCTCTCTCTCTCCTAATCGAGCCAAGCACCCTAACCCAGCCGCACCACCCAGCCGAGCCACCCCAGCCACATCGCACCAGACCGCACCGCCCAAGCCGCGCACTGCATCGCACCGCACCGCACGGGCCGCTCAACCCTTTGCCGCCCGCCCGGCCCGACGCCGCGCACCGGAAGCCCGCGCCGTCGCACGCCCATCACCGCCCGTCGCCGTCACGACGCCCCGGTCGATGCTCGCAGAGTGACACGCCCAGCGAGCCCGCTCGCTCGCGCATCGTCTTCGCAGCCGATCGCCCGCGCGCTGCCCCGCCGTCCAGACGCGGTGCCGCGCGCCCGCTCCTGCGCGTCCGCTCGCCTTTCCGGGCGCCCGAGCTCAGCACCCAGCGCCCAGCCACACCAGCAGCGCCCCTTCTCGCGCCCTTGCCGCTGAGAGCCGTGTCCTCTCTACTGTAATTCTCGAGCCTTTTTCCTTTTGATTTTAAGCTCACGTCTCTTTGTATTTTTATTTAGGATGTTTTTTTAATATGCCTAGGTTGCTCGAGTTCGTTTTAAAGTTCGAGGGTCTTGCTTGACTCGTGTTAGCTTTTTTCCACTTATTTCCAGGTAAGGATTTCTTACCGTGGTTGTGTGGCCCTGCGATGCTTTCCTGATTGTGCCTTTTATGCATGTTTACTTTTATGAACATGATTAGTGGATAGGATGACTTGTGATTGCATTCCTGCTAGCATGTTTGCTTGTTTGTACATGTTAGTGCCATGCTAGGATTGTTCTTCCAGCATGCTTGAGATTCCTGCTTTAAGTTCGTAGTAGCATGCTAGGTTATATATGATTGATGATGATTATGTATGTTTAGCCAGGAAGCGTTTACTCTATACTCTAGCTAGTGTAGTAGGGTTGTCATCATCTAGAGGCTGAGAGCGGACATAACGTACCTTGTCCCCACCGGTCGGGAATAGAGCGAAGCATAGCGTACATTGCTTCCCCCCGGCAGCCAGTGAGGATTAGCTACCTCATTGGCATAAGCCTAGTTTGTAGCCTGCTAGAGCGGAACCCTGCCAACGGTGCAAGCCTACCTTGGCCGGTTCTTAGCTTCGTGTCGGTGGTACAGCCGCATGCAGATGAGTGCCGAGGGCCTCGCACCACTCGTGTTCGGTGACACCGTTTCCAAGTCTTAGGCATGCGCATTCGACCCTCGTAGTTTGTACTTAGGCCCCCACATTTACGCCGATTCATAAAGAAGATGCGGTGTGCGCAAGACACGCGTTAGTCGCCGGTTCGGAGAGCTCCCGGGCTAATGTTCGTGAGTACACCAATTCCTCCGCTTTAGAGCGGACTTGGGTACTCTCCGATGGTCCAGATTTATAGCGAGGGTAAGAGGCCCTTGAGGACACCCATTGGGATTGACTCTAGAGTTAATCAATTGGTCGAGGGAGGAAGACCCTCGAGGGTGTCGGACATCCTTGGGATCGGTTTTTGAGCTGATCAATTGGCCGAGGGAGAAAGACCCTCGGAGATGTCCCGGGATTGGTTTTGAGAGCCAATCATTAGGCCGGAAGTAGGAGACTTCCGAGGATTCCGGATTTGCCTTGTGAGCTCGTTGAGCTAAGATCCGTGTTGATATTTGTGGCATGTGTACTAGGTTGCTAGATGATTGATTGCATCGTATCGTACCCCGGATGGGGATTCTTACTGAGTATGTTTGTACTCACCCTTATTTCTGTGGTTTTCCACCAGGTAACTTGGGACAGCACCGAGGCGGCTAGCGGAGGGAGCTGGGAGATCATGGATGCTGCTGACACTCTGTCGTGTCTTATTTTACTGCTTTATGATTTCGGCATGTAGTTGGACATTGGTCCGTAGGGAAAACTTATGTTTTGAACTGCTTTTATGTTTTAAAGAAAGTACTGATCAGTCACTGCTTTTATTTTGAAAGGTTTTGCTTAATGAATGTTACTTTATTTTTTAATGTTTTTCGCCCTTATGTTTGAAAGGTTTTACAACTCGACCCTGGTCGGGTCCTTTTATGCTTTTCACTTGCATGCTGAGTAAAGACCTAGGTTTAGCACCGTTTTCAGGTCGGGTCTTTACAGTTGGTATCAGAGCACAGAGTCATAGATTTTGTAGACTAACCTGTTTGTAGGTTGTGTTCCCATGATGTCCAGCACTCCACGGCCGCCAGGTTTGTCTAAGTTCAATAAGCTAAGGGTTTTGTTTACGATACTATATGCAGTACACATGTGTTATCTTTGTTGGCAGAGAAAGTCCGAGCGTGGACTAAATCGTTGTGGTTTCCGTGTAGATCGCCAAGATGCGGTTACACGCAGTGGAGCAGTCCGTCTCGAGGCGCAAATAGAGATGCCGCAGAGCCAGCAGCCAAGGTATATCAGACTCAGAGGCGCCCGTGGCACCGCAGAGGCTAACTTGCCCAGAGAAGGGGCGGAGGCGCTATGCCTCAAGGTACAGCTCCAGGAGGAGATATTTACGCTATGAGAGACATGATGATGGGCCTAATGGCCGAAAGCAGAGAGAGCGAGACTCAGCGCAGGCTAGCAGCAAGAGAGAGAGGAGTCTAGGCACGAGATAGCCCGATTGGCACAGCTCATGCAGCGAGCACCCCCAGCAGCTCCTCTCAGACCCCTAGCGGCTCCAATAGCCCGAGTAGCTCTCGGTAGCTCAACCGGAGGGGCAGGTCAACAGAGACGATCGGACTCACTTGATAGTGCGAGAGGAGTCTGCTGAGTTTGGCAAGTGGTTGAAAGATTTCACCAAGTGGAAACCGAGGAGTTTGATGCTTCAGAGAACCCACTTGTGGCGGTCAGTGGTTGGCAAGAATGGAGTACATCTTGAGTTATGGGATGCCCAAATGTTCAGAGGCCGAGATGTGCGGCCCATGTTCTCTCGACACACGGTGAGTGGTGGTGGGAGTCCACAGATAGAGCTAGACCAGTGGGTCTTCTCCCACCACACTGGGAGTTCTTTAGAACGAAGTTCAGAGCTAAGTATGTTAATGACGAGGCTCGGCGCAGAGATGGCAGAGGCCTTCTCGAATCAAGCGAGGATCGAGATAGTATTGCCGCCTATGAGAAGAAGTTCTCGAGTATAGCTATTTCACACCGGAGCTCATTGCCACCGAGGAGCTCAAGACTAAGAAGTTCATTTGTGGGTGAGGAAGGAGGTTGCTCGGGATGTTCGAGCACTCGCTCCCGAGAGTTATGATCGAGCAAAGTAGAGTTGGCCACGATTTATAATCCGAAGTATCCGCCTTGATGCAGGATTCTGTTGCACCAGCTTAGTCGATTCGGACTGCTCAGTGAGATTCCGGCGAGAAGAGGAAGTCTGGGACTTCTAGTGGTTTCCGCTCAGCTGGTCAGCAGACTCGCCGTCAGGGCCAGTCTAGAGGTCGAGATCAGCGCCGACCTCAGGGGAGAGCCTAGGATCGCCAGCAGGGCGGGGCCAGGCAGCCAGCTCTTTGCAACAAGTGTGGAAAGGCACACTTTGGTTTGTGCGGAGCATCGCCCCGTGCTTGCTACAGATGTGGCAAGGAAGGGCATTTGGCCAGATTCTCGTGACTCGTGGTTTAGCAAAGCAGCAGGACCGGCCAAGCCAGAGGGGGCAGTGTTTGCCACCACTCGCCAGGAGGCGGAGCGTACAGAGGATGCAGTTGCAGGTACGCTGCTTGTCTTACAGCATTATGCATTCGTATTGTTTGATTCGGGTTCGACCCATTCCTTTGTTTCTGATGCATTCGTTAGACAAGCTTGTGTGGAACTCGAACCTCTAGGGTTCGAGCTGTGTGTTGCCACTCCTTCGGGAGTGAGTATGCTAGCTACCCGATGTGAGAGTTAAGTGTGGCAGTGCGAGATATCTGATGTGATCTTAGAGGCTACCCTCATAGTTCTGTCTATGAGCGGTTTCGATGTGATCCTTGGCATGGACTGGTTGGCGGAGAACCATGCTTTGATAGACTGCCGCCGGAAAGAAGTGGTGTTTAGGCCGCCTCAGAGGCCGAGCTTCAAGTTTCGCGGTGTCCAGGGCGGAATTTGCCCGCCATTGATCTCAGCAGTGAAAGCCCATAGATTGTTAGCCCGAGGAGCTTGGGGCTTCTTAGCAAAGCTGTCCGGAGATAGTAGTAATGCGTTGTCTGTTGACATGGTCCCCGTGGTGCAAGAGTTTGCAGATGTTTTCCTGAAGAGTTGCGGGTTTACCCCAAGCGGGAGTTAGACTTCACCATTGAGTGGAGCCAGGGGACTCTTCCCATTTCTAAAGCCCCGTATCGTATGGCGCCGGTGAGTTGAGAGAACTCAAAGTGCGATTCTGCAGGAGATCTTTGGATCGAGGTTTCATCCGTCCGAGTGTGTCCCCGTGGGAGCACTCCATCTGTTTGTTAAGAAGAAGGATGGATCCATGCGTTTGTGTATAGACTATAGAGAAGTTGAATAAGGTCACGGTGAAGAATAAGTATCCCCTGCCGCGTATTGATGATCTGTTCGATCAGCTTCAGGAGCCTCAGTGTTTTCCAAGATTGACTTGAGGTCAGGATACCATCAGGTGAGGATTCGAGATGCAGATATCCCGAAGACCGCGTTCAGATCAAGGTATGGTCATTATGAGTTCGTGGTCATGTCTTTTGGACTAACGAACGCCCTGCAGCGTTTATGGACATGATGAAGCGAGTGTCCAAGGCATTCTTGGACAACTTTGTCATCGTATTCATAGACGACATTTTGATTTATTCCAGACAAAGGAGGACCATGCTTCGCATTTGAGGTAAGTTTTGACAAACATTGCGTGAGAGAACGCTTGTTCGCAAAGTTCTCTAAGTGTGAGTTTTGGCTAGAGAGAGTAGCCTTCCTTGGACATATCGTGTCGACAGATGGTATAGCGGTGGACCCCGCAAAGATAGAGGCGATTAGCTCATGGGCCAGCCGACGATGGTCGCCGAGATACGCGCGACTTTACTGGTCCGACAGTTATTACCTGGCGTTTCGTGAAAGACTTTTCCGCTAAGGCGGCACCCTAACCCGTCCGACAAACAAGGGTGTTGACTTTGTTTGGGATGCTAGTTGTGAGGAAAGTTTTGCCCACTTAAGCTCGGTTTGACGACAAGACCGTGTTGGCGGTTCCATGAAAGGCAGGAGGTTTCGTAGTTTATAGTGATGCTTCCAAGTATGGTTTAATTTTGTGTGTTGATGCGGCGTGGGAAGGTAATAGCTTATGCTTCCCGCAGTTGAAGCCTTATGAGAAGAACTATCCAACTCATGATATGGAGTTGGCTGCAGATTGTTTTTGCTCTAAAGATTTGGAGGCACTACTTATATGGTGAGAGGATTCGATTGTTCACGGACCACCAGAGCCTCAAATATTTCTTCACTCGTAAGGAGTTGAACATGAGGCAGAGGAGGTGGCTCGAGTTAGTAAAGGACTACGATTGTGAGATCTTGTATCACCCGAAAAAGCCAACGTTGTGGCCGATGCTGTACCGAGTAGGAAGACGTCGCACTCGGCAGCCTTGGCCGAGCTCCCAAGTGGAATTGCGGAAAGAGTTTGAGCGCACGCAGTATCGCGGTTTTGTTGGGAGAGGTTACCGCCGGGGTAGCCCGGCTATCGATTCTCACCGTCGCTTAGCGAGGAGGATCATCGACATACCGGTGAGTGATCCCAAGTTAAAGAAATTGCTCGAGAGAGTTGAGGCTGATGGCGATTTCGACTTTGTTGTGGCACCAGACGGAGGCTTGAGGTACAGAGGTCGGTTATGCGTCCCGGACGACGCGGAGATTCGAGCAGAGTTGCTAGCCGAAGCACATAGTTCCCCATTCACTTGGCACCCAGGAGGTACCAAGATGTACCAGATCTCAAGCAGGACGTTTTGGTGGATGGGCATGAAGCGGATACTGGTGAGTTTGTTAGCGGTGTCTCACCGTCGCCAAGTGAAGGCTCGAGCGAAGCTTTGTAGGTTTATTGCGTCATTAAGTGTTCCCACAGTGGAAGTGGGGACGAGATTTCGATGGATTATATCTCGGGTTGCCGAGGACACCGAGAGAGGGTTTACGCAGATCTGGGTAGTTGTGGACCGGTGACCAAGAGTGCACACTTTATTCTGGGAGGATTAGTTATACCGTGGAACAGTGGGCACAGTTATTCCTGGAGCAGATTGTGCGGTACCATGGGGTACCCGCGAAGATAGTGTCAGATCGGGATTCTCGGTTCACATCTCGCTTCTAGAGAGCGCCCGAAGGGTTTGGGAATCGAGTGCGGCTTCAAGATCGCCTTCCACCCTCAAACCGATGGTCGGCGAGAGAGGGTGAATCGATTCTAGAAGATATGTTGAGAGCTGCGTTTTGGACTTCCTGTGCGGTTGGGACCAGTGACTGTATTTGATGGAGTTCAAGCACAACAACGGCTATCAGCGACTATTCGAGACGGCCCCATTCGGGGCGTTGTATGGTAAGCGTCGCAGATCCCCAGTGTTTTGGGAGGAGGTTGGTGATAGACAGGTTCTGGGACCCGAGTTACTTCAGATGACGAATGACGCAGTGCAGAAGATAAGGGCTCGCATGTTGACAAAGACGTGAGTAGGCGAAAAAGTTACACTGATGTGAGGCGTAGAGACTTGGAGTTTGAGGTGGGTCAACATGTTTTCCTGAAGGTAGCACCTATGCGTGGGGTGTTAAGGTTTGGAAAGCGAGGCAAGTTGAGCCCCAGGTTTGTAGGGCCTTTTGAGATCCTTGAGCGGATCGGAGCAGTGGCCTATCGGTTAGCTTTACCCCCGTCCTTAGCAGCGGTCCATAATGTGTTCCACGTTTCGATCTTTGCCGAAGGTGCGTGGCGCACTCCGTCGCATGTGCTAGAGCATGAGCCCTTAGAGTTGAGTAAAGATTTATCCTTCGAGGAGAAGCCCGTGCAGATTTTGGCTTATGAGCGCAAGGTATTGCGCAACCGGGAGATAAGTCTAGTAAAGGTTCTTTGGAGGCATCAGAGGGCAGAGGAAGCGACGTGGGAGCTAGAAGATGAGATGAAGACTCATTACCCGGAGCTGTTCCAGTCTTAGGACTTTCGGGGACGAAAGTCTTTTAAGGAGGGAGTATTGTAACGGCCCAGTTTTCCATTCCGGTTTCCCAGGTACTCTCGGTTCAGTATTGGGGCAATCGGTTGGGCCGTTAGAGCTTTATAACCTTCGAGGGTATTTTGGTCTTTCTGCTCCCCGAGCCAGAGGTTGAGGATTTTCAGGATTTCAGGGTCATTCCGGCCATCGTTGTGTCTTGTTGATGTTGAATGCAAAACCCAAGGAGTTTGGGTTAGTTGTTTGGAAGTTTGGTAGCATTTAGGCTAATGGGAAAATTAATTGAAAATTAAATGGTTCCATCGGGATTTGAACCCTTGCCCAAAATGGTGAATTTGGAGTTTTAGAAAAGAGCCTTAATTAAAAAGAAAGAAAAGTTGCTTTAGCCGGGACCCGCAAGAGGAAGCCTTGGGAAGGGAATTTAGGTCTCCTAACCTATTTAAAATAGGGAAAAGAAGGAAAATCAAGAAAACCCCTATTTTTCCCCTAATAGCCGCCTCTCTCTCTCTCTCTCTCTCTCTCTCTCTCTCTCTCTCTCTCTCTCTCTCTCCTAATCGAGCCAAGCACCCTAACCCAGCCGCACCACCCTGCCGCACCACCCAGCCGAGCCACCCCAGCCACATCGCACTGCATCGACCGCGACCGCCAGCCGCCCGCACTGCACCGCACCGCACGAGCCGCTCAACCCTTGCTGCCGCCCGGCCGCCGCCGACGCTACTGAGACCGAAGCCCCGCCGTCGCAGGCCCATCACCGCCCGTCGCCGTCACGACGCGCCCGATCCGTCGCTGCAGCGAACGCGCCCAGCGAGCCCGCTCGCTCGCGCATCATCTTCGCAGCCGATCGCGCGCATACGCTCGCCCGCCCCGTCAGACGTCGTGGTCTTTGCGCGCGCCGCTCAAGGCGTCGCGCTCGCCTTGCCCGCGCGCCGAGCTTCAGCGCCAGCGCCCAGTGCCAGCCCCGCACCAGCAAGCGCGCCTTGTTGCCCCCCCTTGTCGCGAGAGCCGTGTCCTCTCGGCTGGTAATTCTCGAGCCTTTTTCCTTTTTGATTTTAAGCTGTTGGCTGCTGTATTTTTATTTAGGATGTTTTTTTTAATATGCCTAGGTTGCTCGAGTTCGTTTTAAAGTTCGAGGGTCTTGCTTTACTCGTGTTAGCTTTTTCCACTTATTTCCAGGTAAGGATTTCTTACCGTGGTTGTGTGGACCCTGCGATGCTTTCCTGATTGTGCCTTTTATGCATGTTTACTTTTATGACCATGATTAGTGGATAGGACAGCTTGTGATTGCATTCCTGCTAGCATGTTTGCTTGTTTGTACATGTTAGTGCCATGCTAGGATTGTTCTTCCAGCATGCTTGAGATTCCTGCTTTAAGTTCGTAGTAGCATGCTAGGTTATATATGATTGATGATGATTATGTATGTTTAGCCAGGAATCGTTTACTCTATACTCTAGCTAGTGTAGTAGGGTTGTCATCATCTAGAGGCTGAGAACGGACATAACGTACCTTGTCCCCACCGGTCGGGAGTAGAGATCGAAGCATAGCGTACATTGCTTCCCCCGTGACCGGTGAGGATTAGCTACCTCATTGGCATAAGCCTAGTTTGTAGCTCCGCTAGAGCGGAACCCCGCCAGCGGTGCAAGCCTACCTTGGCCGGTTCTTAGCTTCAGTCGGTGGTACAGTGCCGCACAGATGAGTGCCGAGGGCCTCGCACCACTCGTGTTCGGTGACACCGTTTCGAGTCTTAGGCATGCGTACGACCCTCGTAGTTTGTACTTAGGCCCCACATTTACGGGTTTGCGAAGATGATGTGCAGGCGCGCGCACACGCGTTAGTCGCCGGTTCGGAGAGCTCCCGGGCTAATGTTCGTGAGTACACCAATTCCTTCCAGTTTAGAGCGGACTTGGGTACTCTCCGATGGTCCAGATTTATAAGCGAGGGTAAGAGGCCCTTGAGGACACCCATTGGGATTGACTTTAGAGTTAATCAATTGGTCGAGGAGGAAGACCCTCGAGGGTGTCGGACATCCTTGGGATCGGTTTTTGAGGTGATCAATTGGCCGAGGAGAAAGACCCTCGGAGATGTCCGGGATTGGTTTTGAGAGCCAATCATTAGGCGGAAGTAGGAGACTTCCGAGGATTCCGGATTTGCCTTGTGAGCTCGTTGAGCTAAGATCCGTGTTGATATTTGTGGCATGTGTACTAGGTTGCTAGATGATTGATTGCATCGTATCGTACCCCGGATGGGGATTCTTACTGAGTATGTTTGTACTCACCCTTATTTCTGTGGTTTTCCACCAGGTAACTTGGGACAGCACCGAGGCGGCTAGCGGAGGGAGCTGGGAGATCATGGATGGTTCCTGACACTCTGCCGTGTCTTATTTTATCGCTTTATGATTTCAAACATGTAGTTGGACATTGGTCCGTAGGGAAAACTTATGTTTTGAACTGCTTTTATGTTTTAAAGAAAGTACTGATCAGTCACTGCTTTTATTTTGAAAGGTTTTGCTTAATGAATGTTACTTTATTTTTTAATGTTTTCCGCCCTTATGTTTGAAAGGTTTTACAACTCGACCCTGGTCGGGTCCTTTTATGCTTTTCACTTGCATGCTGAGTAAAGACCTAGGTTTAGCACCGTTTTCAGGTCGGGTCTTTACATGTCTCCACGGTATCCGAACCAATCCTGATACCCTGACTTACTGCTCTCAAACCTCCTCTTCCTGTGCCGGTAGTTGGCATGCTGACAATCTACACCCAAACCAACAACGAGTCAGAACCTGCTCGTCTCCGCTCTACACCACTAAACAATGCATACACTAGATGTAAAAGTATTGTAAATTCTTAACCCTTTTCTAAAACAGTAAACTTAGGCGTACCTGATGACTGTCGGAGTGCTGATGATTATGGAAAAACGACCTACAACAAAAGGTCAGTCTACAGAATCTATGACTCTTAGCTCTAATACCAACTGTAAAAACCCGACCCGAAAGAGGTCCTAACCTAGGTCTTTACCACAATGCATGCTTTTAAAACTTAAATGAGTTATCCAAGATTGTCATCCAGATTCTGAATAAAATGTAAAACTAGCAACCATTCTTTTAACAAACAATTATAAAACATCCTGAAACCTGTCCCTGTTTCCAAGCACCTGTTTCAAGCTAAAAACAATTCAAACATACTTTGATCAGAGATTTTATTTCAAAACATTCAGTTCCAAATCAGTTCAATAAAGAACAAAATCCAGACACAATCCAAAAGCATCCTTAGGACTCCGTGCCCTACTACATGCATTCAGAGATAAAAAAACATAAAGCATAAACTCAGAGTTTGTAAAACAACAGGATTCCATGATCAGCAGCTCCTCCTTCAGCCATCCTGTCTCGCACCCTAGTTACCTGTGGAAACCACAAAAATAAGGTTGAGTAACGAATTACTCAGTAAGAATCCCCAACCGGGGTACAATACGATACAACTGGTCATCTAGCAGAATGTACGCAAGTTATCAATACGAGCACAGAAGAGAGCACATCACATTAATCCATACAAAAATACAACGGATGCCATCTTACGATCTTACTCTAAAAACTACATCGAAACTCGGTACTCTACGAGAAAACTAGACTCGGCCTCAGCTTTACTACTACTGTCGATACGAAAGGTGCACTGAACTCAAGATCCCGAGGAGCTCTCGGTCGTATTCAGAATGAGCGCATGCGCTTGCGCGCGCACCATCTTCGCCGCAAACTAGGGAGTCTTTGAGTCTAAGGTAGGCTGCCCTGGTCTAGTACGCATGCCTAAAAGAATCTCTAGATCGATGTCACTGAACATAGTGGTGTGAGACCATGACACTATGACTATGTCAGCCTGTACCACCGCACCTGAGGCTAAAGAACCGTCCATGGTAGGCTTACACAAGGAACCGGTCCTTGCCCTATCAGGTGGTAATCAAGAGCTACTACCAACACGCTGAGGTCGTGTCGGCTGCCGGGGACAAGGCAAGGCCTCGTCATTCCCCCGACCATTGGGGCATTTTACAGTCTGCCACCCTCACCCAAGATTACAACTAGGCTGCCGTTAGGGTTAGCTAAACCCTAACGACGGATCAAGGACGGAGTACTACCTCACACGTCCCTGCCACGGATGCAAGTTACGTTATGCATCCTTGGTCGGATGATACTACCTATCAGAACACTATGCTATAAACAGCTAACAGCAAAACATACCAACATATGCTCAGAAGAATCAACGAACCTAGCATGGTACTACGAACAAAACATAATACGAACATGCAAGAACAGAACAACCTAGCATGAAACTAACATGAGATTAAACACGAGAATCATGCCAGTTGGAATTCAGAACAAAGTACCTAACAACTAAACATGCTGGTAATCATAAACAAACATACAAACAATAATAACAGAAATATCGCAGGGCCCACACAACTCCGGTAAGAAATCCTTACCTGAATCAGAAGACAAACAAACACACAAGTGGACTCCCGAGCTGCAAACGAACACGAGCTAGCTAACGGAACCCTAACAAACAAACAGTAATTACATCACTAACAATAGGCCCTAAATAAAATACAACAGAAGCTTAGCTCGATCGGAAGCAACTCACACAACTCGGCCAAGCACTAGGGGTGTCTCGGCTGCAAGGCACACGGCAGAAAGCTGGCGTGTAGACGGGCTGCTGCTGCGCGGCTGGGCAAGGCTCGGGCGTGCATGCGGCTGCGATGGCCGAGCAACGACGTGCGATCGTGAGGCTGCGCTGGCGTGCGAAGGGGCTGCGACGCGGGTGTGCGGGCGATCGCGAGGGGCTGCGATCGGAGATGGGGCGTGCGGCTGCGATCGATGATGGGCAGGCTGCAGGCTAGCGGTCGAGCGGCTGGGCGGTAAGGGCTGTTCTCGACGGGCAAATCACACACACACACAAATCCGCCGGTCAAGAAATCGACAACATACGAGAAGGGAGAAACGCACAATAAGAACCACTTACCTGAAACGAACGATCGGCGAGAACTCTCGAGAGATGAAGGAATCGCCAAGCATAAGAGGGAGAGGGAGAGAAGCCAAACTCCAATTTCCTTTAACAAATGAGATAACCCCCAAACCCTTAGCTTCTAATTTTACTCCAAATCCCAAGCAACTACGGGATAAGAAAACACCAACGAAACAAGAGCATAAACTGCTTACCCGGCTCAACTGGAAAAGCCTTATTTTGCTAACTGCCACAACTAAGACAACCTGGGTTCGATCCTTGGCTCGAACACCTTTTCTTTTTAATTTCTGTTTTGCAAACCAAGGCCACAAACCTCTCCAAACACTCTCGGGGCATAGAACCTGCACACACAGTAAATCCCCAACCTCAACAAAGGACTCAAATAGCCTCAATGGCCCAACCAAATTACCAAAATAGTCCTAGAACATACTTGGAAGACCGGGATGAAAACCTGGGCCGTAACAACCTTACAGTCCCTTCTCAGATGTCCACTTTTACCATAGTTTCAATAGTCAAATTTTCTATTCTTTTACTTGCTTTTGTTGTTTTTCGATTTACCTTTATTCCCTTGAATTCTGTTATTTCTTCTGCCTCTATCCACATTCAATGTAGAGCTAGAAGAAGAGGCAACACTTGAACCACTCCTACGAATCTGTTCTGCAATAGCAGAATCTCAAACTAGTGAAAACTCTAATTTCTCTTTTCCACATGAATTTGAAACAACAGCTTTCATAGTTTCCCAACTATCACGTAAAGATCTCAACAACAAAATTGCATTAACTTCATCTAAAAACTCTAAATCAACGGCAGCTAACTTATTCATCAATAAATCAAATTCATTGATATGAGCAATGACATATGTACCTTCACTCATTTTCAAATTGAAAAATCTAGTGGCAAGATACACCTTGTTGTTTACCGAGGATTTTTCATACATATTGGACAAAGCTGTCATTAGCTCCTCCGTGGTAGTCACCTTTGTAACACTACTTTGCACATTCTTTGTCAAAGTTAAACGAATAGTCCCTAACACTTTCCTGTCCAATTTTTTCCCTTCGGCTTCTCTCATGTCATCGGGTTTTCCCTCAAATGGTAAACTCAAATCCTTGGAACATAAATAATTCCAATATTTGACATTTCCAAAAGCTAAAATCCAATCCATTAAATATTACTAATTTCTCATCTCCTCCAGTCATCGTTCTTCAACCTAGCTCTGATACCACTTGATAGGCTAAATATGGTCACAATACCAACAATATATAATCAATCTAAATTTCCAACAACTCAGACAAAAATATATTCAAGTCTTTTTCAAGATCTATTTCGTTCTCCAAATCAAAATTATGGAATCAACAATTTGGAAACGACGTGCTCAAAAATATAGATAAATGAATCTAAATTGATAAGCAACAAGAACGATAATAAAAGTTTAGGGAAGAGAAATTGACACCAATTTATGCTGGTTCACCCAATGATGGCTACTTTCAGTTCTTTGCTACCAATTGCAGGTTCCACTAAATTGATGAGAAATTACAAGAGTTCTTCAACACTCTTTAATGGAGAAAAAATACCCAAGAAGAAATCCCAAAAGAAATCTCTCAATTCTCTTTTTTTCTTCTCTGTACAAAACTCACAGTAAAACACACAAAGTTACTGCCTTTTTTTTTCTTTTTTCTTTTCTCTCACCAAACCCACACAGCAACAAACTGCCTTACAGTTATTATTTATTGTTTTTAAATTAAAAACAACTTCTCACTCATTTGGTGTGAACAGTTGCAAGAGAAAAAATAAAGAAAATTAAAAAAAAATGAATATTTGTTTTGGCTCCATTAACTCAATAGGTCTTTGGTTGGGAACTTGGTGGAGGAATTAAATGATGTTATTATTTCCTTGTTTTTTTTTTGTGGAACTCGAGGCTTGTTGTTAAGACAAGTGAATGTTGTTTTCTTTACTTTTGTTTTGAGACGTGCTGTGTAAAAATATCTAGGAACACTAAAGAATAGCTGCTGCTAGTTTTTGGTTGTACATATGTTTGGGAATGTTTTGATTAAAGCAGGGCGTTTTTTCTGTCGAAGAGTTGTTTTTTAGGTTGTAATAAATTCAATTTTCATTCAAGTCAAAATCAAAAACCGAACCGAACTAATAGATGTATATGTTATAGGACATTTGATCGGATCCATTTTTTGAAAACCGAAGATATCGGTTCGGTTATCGATTTGATACAAACCGATAAAAACCGAACTGAAATCACCCAATTTGCACTTTTCTTTATTTTTTTTTTGAAAAAGGTGAAAGTTAGTTTAACTTAATGGTATTAAATATATGGACTTTTGTCGAAGAGTTCGTTGATTTAGATTTTTATCTTAAATATTTTATTAAAAAATAGATGTATAAGAGATATTGAACCCAATTTAACAATTTAACAATTTAACATTAATTGATATGCACTCTCCACCAAGAAGTTCCATGATATGAATCCTTGCTTCAAATTATTTGCAACGTTAATTTAAAATTGATTTTTTACCCAATTTGTGTCTTAACTAGAACAGTGTGATTTAAGTCCAAGTAAGATTACCTTGAGAATAATTTATACATATTTTTTTATCTATAATTTCTTCATTTTTTTCTGAAAAGTTTGATCTATAAGTTGTTGGTACGATCTTTCAATCCCTAATTATTTTACCAGAAAAACGGTATGATTTGGTCGTAAACTTTTTCTTTTGATTCAGTAATATATGCAAGTAGATTTAAATGTAAAGTTTAAAACCATCGTAGGCCAGCTCGAGTATAAAAAAAAAATTCACAACCTATCTAAGAATTAATTTCTTACGATGAGATGTTAGAAATGTAACCACTATCTTAAAGATATTGTAAGTAATATAAAATCAATATCATACCGTCTAATTTCAATGATATCATGTATGACCTATTACCCACGAGGTTAAAATTTTGAAACAAAAAAGCAAAAACTTCATGTAACATAAATGAGAGTAAAATATTTGTATTAAAAAATCATTTGGTTCAACTAGTAATTATAGTTAATTTTTTATAGAATTTTTAGAATTTATTTATTTTATTAAAAAGACATTATTTTCTTATACATTTATATATTCACATTTATATTTATCGAAGAATTGTCAATAAAATATACCAATTAATGTGTAACAAATTAATTTTTACTAATTTAATTTTAATCAATTTAATGACCATGATTTAATAACCACCCTACTACCCATTATTTAGAAACCATATATTTGATTTTCTTTTTGTCATTATTTCTTTAGGGGAGAAATGATGTACAAAAACTTATTGAGTTATAACAGACAAAATACACAAAGTTTTTACAGACACTTTTTATGTGTCTTCTTCCCCGATTTCTGATCCCTATGCTTACTATTCCCTTAAGAAAAATCACACTATTTGAGTTAGAAAGATTGAGGGTGTAGAAGAACCAAGAACTCTATTGTCGCGGTATTCTTTGTCGTGTTGCAGTTCCAGATGTGCATTGACATTCATTTTTTGGTTACCAAAAAAAATGGCGGGAGATATACACTAATTTATGAATTACGTTTGTGCTGCAAGTGATTTTATTAATCACATTTTATGTGAAATTAGTTGGCTTCGCTTAGAACCAACAAGTTGTGGAGCTAAATGCACCAATTCCATAGAAAATTCTAGAAACAAGGTAAGTAAAAGCAAGATAGAGATATCGGAGAAGAAGAGAATTTTATTCAAGATGAAAGCTTAAAGAATTATATGGCAGCCCTAAACCTTACTTACAAATGATAAGGTAAGTAATAGCACATAGACAATTCATTATGTTTGACTACATATAAAAGCCTAGACTAAACGAGAGTAAAGGACATTCATTTGCAACAAATCCTCCCGTGGGCTAATAAATTTTTTGAGTAGATATAGTGACTCAAATTTCAACTTATACTCAGCTTCATCAGCTCGCATAGGTAACCAAACCTTTCATTCCCGAGTGCTTTCGTCAAGGCATTTACCGGGTTATGTTCTATGCCCACCTTGTGCAGAACAATGGCTCCTTCTTGCACATCATCTCGAATATAGTGAAAAATAATGTCATATGTTTGGTCCTTCCATGATGAACGAGATTATTGGCAATTGCAATAGCGCTTTAACTGTGTGAGTACATTTCTATAGAGGTCTTGGCTTGTCATTTGTGATACTAGAGCTTTAAGCCACATTGATTCTTTCATAGCTACACTAATATACTCAGCCTCGCTCGATGCCAGAGCAACGGCTGACTGCAAGGTTGATCTCTGGCTAACGAAATTTCCATGAAGATTGAAGAGGTACCTTGTTAATGATTTACTCTTGTCTATATCTGCTGCATAATCGGAATTAAAATATCTCATTATCTTGAGATGTTCATCTTCTTCTTTAGAATACAGCAACCCTTTTGTAGTTGTACCAACAATATATCTCAAAATCCACTTACAAGCATCTCCATGGACTCTCCTTGGATTCTCTATGAACTTACTAACAATGTGCTCATAGAATATGCAAGCTCTAGCCTACATGAGATCGTTGCATACATGAGGCTACCAACGAGGTTTGCATAAGGAACATTATCCATGTCTGCAATTTCCTCTGGATTAGCAGGGCATTGTTTATTGCTTAACTTGAAATGCTTAGCATTAGGTGTTTTCACCATTCTCATATGTTTTTCCATGTGAAAATTGTGGATAACTTTGTCAAGGTAATTTGATTGTTGAATGTGTAAAGTCCCTGCCATTCGATCTTTATTAAGATGCATTCCGAGTATCTTTTTTGCTTCTCCGAGGTCTTTCATTTCGAAAGCCTTATGAAGCATTTCTTTAACTGCTATAACTTCTCCTTTGTTATTTGAGAAAATAAGTATGTCATCAACATACAATAGAAGCAAAACAAAACCTCCAACTCCATTCTCCTTTCTATACACACAATGGTCAGACTTATTTCGAACAAAACCATTTGATATCATTAGGTTGTCAAAACATTTGTTACAGTGTCTAGGACTCTGTTTTAATCCATATATAGCTTGTTTAAGTGAGCACACACCTTTTGGTTGTGTTCCATCTTCAAAGCCTACTGGTTGTTCCATGAAGATTTCTTCATCAAGCTTGGCATATAAGAATGCAGTTGTAACATCCATTTATTTCAATTCCAGGTCATTGTAAATTGCAAGAGAGATCAGGACACGAATGAAGTATGCTTAACAACAGGGGCAAACATCTCATTAAAATCAACTCCAACTTCTTTTGAGAATCCCTTCACTACAAGACGTGTTTTGTATCGAGGTTTTGAATGAGTTCCCAAGCCTGGTTTCAGTTTATATAGCCATTTGCAAGAAACTACTCTTTTCTTATGAGGTTTAGGGACTATTATCTAAGTCTTGTTTTTCATTAAAGACTCATACTCGCTTCGCATTGCTTCCATCCACTCCTTTGCATCACAAGGCATTAATGCCTTTTTAAATGAAGTAGGCTCGTCAGTTGCAGTTCGTTCATAACAATTTGATGCATAGCCCACAAAGTTTGCTTCATCATACCTAAAGGGAGGTTTTATGACTTTGCACGTTCTGTCCCTTGCGAGTTGATACGACTGCAAATCATCACTTCTTTCATCCGTTTGTTCAGGCAGTGAACTATCAACTGGACAGTTTGATCCATATGAATTCTTTCTTCTTCTAGTTTAGGAGCATCTGTTTCAGTGAGTTGAGGTGGCTTAGGACTTTCAATCTCTATTTCAAAACTTCCTTGAGCAGACTCGAATTTAGATTTATCCAAGTCTTTTCATTCTGCGGTTTTCGATGCAATTATATCTACGTAATGAATGATTTCTAAGCTGAACCTATTACTAAGTATAGCTTCGGAATTGCTACACACAAGTATATGCAGTCCACATTCAACTCAACCCGTAGAAAAATTGCTGCCGAAAAAGAAGCTAGAAAAAGGAAAAGGAGTCACGTCCTACTAGCAGAAAAGAGAATTGACAAATGCAAAGGAGTCACGTCCTACTAGAGCAAGGGTTTAAGCCAGATTACGAAGGTATGCCGGCGACTGTGCTCACCCAAATTATAGAAAGAGACTGGCATGATCTTTGCGTGCATGCTAAAGAGGCCAAGCGGGAATGGGTCATTGACTTTTTCATGAGTATGTTGGAACAACCAACTTAGGAAGCCTTGATAAATGAGAAAACAATTAGCTGGGCTCCAAATGACTGGAATGATTTATTTGGGTTGGACGATGAAAACTCAAACTACCACGCCTAGCTAAAGCATTGTTCCAGCGAAGATCTGGCGAACTGCCTGGCATTCATTGGAGTAGAAGGTGCGACTTAGGATGAGGGGCCGAATCCAATCAAGTTCCTCTCGGCGAATTTGAACAAAGAAGTGCACATTTGGGCCTCCTTTGTGCAATCCTGCTTGATGAGCACAACGAACAACCCTTCGATGATGCAGTCGCTAGCCTTTGTCATCTAGACCATTATGGTAGGCCTTCGATGATCCTGTTGGATATCCAAGCGAAGCAAGAAGCGTTGCATCGCTTTTCTTTTAAGCACGATTTTGATCTTGAAGTTCCTTAACGAGCTCGATGGAGGGCCGTTTGCCTTGCTAGAATTTCCAGCTATCTTGAAGCCGCATGAAGATAGACCCAACATAGATCCTCCGGTGAATAAATGAATGGAAGTCGCTTCCCTTTTGTTATCTCCTCCTTAGTCTTTCTTAATATTTTTTGTATGAATTCTTGTCTACTTTTTGCTTGCATTATCTTTATTTTCTTCCGCTAACTCTGTAAAAGCTTAAATATCAATACTATCAACTTTCGATTTAGCGTAATTTTTTTGTTTATCTCTTCGAGAATTTTGATGGACTTTCCTTATGAATAATTCAAATTTATTTCTTTGTCAAGTAATTTTATAACTCTTCGATGCTGGCACAAAACCTTTAAGTGAACGAACACGAAATTTCATAAGGAGTCGAGGCCAGAGTTAACGCAAATTCATTAAGTTCAGAACTTTAATTTTGTGGGATCTTTTAGCCGGAGCGAACTCAATTACATTTAGCCCAAGCCTTATAATCTTAGCAAAATTTAAGTTTAGGGGTGCTGAGCATTTTCATTGGGACAATGAAAAGTCAAAGTTTGGTAGTGCAGTTTGCCGAAGCGAAAAAAATATTTATGCTTGCAAAAAGTGGATAAATTAAACATGCTTCATGAGTGATTCAACGTAGAAAAATTAATTGGATAGTTGTCATTTACTTGAAGTAAAAGGAGAGAAATGTAAGCCTAAATCCAAGGGTGGAGAAAAACATGAAAATTTTAAAAATTTCCCATAATGCGAGAACCAAGTGAATTAAAAGGCTATTAGCCAAAGTTTCTAGGATCATTTTTCCACCGATGATTTCTCTAACATCACGAACCTATCTTTATATCAAACAGGATCTTAGAAACGACAATAGGAAATGTAAGAGAGGGAGTCTTAACGAGCTATAAAAGATGAGATGTACCAATCATAAAGTGAGCGAAAAAGCTTAAAGCGAATAGTTAAATTCGGTTGATGAGTAAATAGTAGAAGAACAAAAAAGTTTAAATTCTACGACAAAAAGGGTTTACGCATATAAGTGGCTGAAGCGAATTATAAAATGGAAGTTTTTGAAAATTTAAAAGCTTTACCCAGCATGGTCCAGTTATAAAGGAGCTTTACTTAGAAATTCATGTGAATTATCAGATTGATTTATTGATTGCTTTAGCAAAGTTGATTAGCAATAGTGGTTTGCGCTCCTGGTGCTAATATAAATGTACAGTAAATAACTCGGAGCTCCACCTATTGCTAAATGTGACTTAGAATCTCTTACGCACAAGTATACGCTGTCAGAATACAACAAGTGATAAGTAGTTATATTTTATCATTATTCACAAGGAATTTGTAGCACATTGATATAACTTAAAGGTAAAAAAGTAAAAGATATGAATGGAATCCAGACGGTGTGTTTGATTATAAATAAGTAATAAACGACTAATGCTAGTGAGTCAATCTAGATTGTAGATATAATATGTATGCTTGGCGAGACTGGAATCATACTTTCCTTATAAACAAATGCTTGAACATCTGATGGTGCGAAATCCAACTTCCACTGCAATCCAACAAAAATTAACTTAGGGCTTCGTACGCGCTAGCGGAGTTAACCTTAACCCCCTTTAATGGTGCAAAAGACTTCGCACCTGATTAAACGTAACCTATTGGGTCTTCTGCCAATTTCCTCTTTCGAGTTTTCTGGAGGTGAACACACGTGGGTAGCTAGCTGATGCATGCATAATTAACAAACAACATTATAAATTCTACTCACCTGCATCCATATTATAATCAATAAAGATGCATGCTTAATTAACAAACAACATTAAAGATGCATAGTATTAACTTCAAGAAAGCGTTACAATCTACTCCTACAAGATTCAATTAAACTACAATACATACTGTAAAATACCACAATATGCTAGAAAGTATACTATGGAGTTGGTGGAATAGTCGTCATTGTTGTCAGTGACGACTTCTTCTACAAGCGCCGCATGGTACTGAGTTTGTAAAAACCCGACCCGATTAGGGTCCTAAACCTAGGTCTTAAACCTCTTATGCATGTAAATAAACCCAGAAACATGAAAGCGGAATTATAAAAACTTTAAAACAAATAAGCATTCAGTGAAATTCAGTTTTTATTTTTGGACCTGTCCCAGTTTCCAAGCACCTGTCAAAACATTTATTAAATCTAACCCTGGCCAGAGTTTCTTTTATTTGCAAGTAAAAACATCCAGAACAATTTCAACCAAAACGAAGCAAATAGTTTAATATCCAGAAATACAACAAAGTCCACCTAAGGGCTCCGTGCCCTGTCTACATGCAAAAGAATTAAGAGAAGACGAAACAAGACTCAGAGTACTTTATCCATGATCATCCAGCAGATTCCTCCTTGCCATCCAGTCTCGGTCCCAAGTTACCTGGTGGAAAACCACAGAAAAATAAGGGTGAGCAACGAGTCGCTCAGTAAGAATCCCGAACTGGGGTACAATACGAAAACAAAGCATCTAGCACACAGATACATGCAACCAATCACGAGCACAGAGAAAACAACTTGGTTTAGGCTAACCGTGAACCCTAGAACTTGCCTAATCAACGACTTACTGAGCTGCCCTTCGGGACTTACGACTACCACTTACATTCGGGTTAACATCTGGATGCCCATCGGGGTCTTATACCAGCTAGAACACATGGATGCCCATCGGGGTCTTACACCAGCTCAACTCAAGGATGCCCATCGGAGTCTTACTCCTGCAGGATGCCCATCGGGGTCTTATACCTGGTGATGCCCATCGGGGTCTTACTCACTTTAGAGCGTGATGACGCCTTACAGGGTCTTACTTAAGCAGCACTCAAGGTTACCCATCGGGGTCTTACACCTACTCGACACACGGAAGCCCATCGAGGTCTTATGCCTGCTTAAGCACAAGGAAGCCCATCGGGGACTTACTCCTGCTAGGATCACAAAGCTGCCCTACAGGGTCTTACACTCCCTAGCTGCACTATGATGCCCATCGAGGACTTACACATACTGCAACAGTGTGATGCCCATCAGGGACTTACATACACTGGCAACGCATTGGTGCCCATCGGGGTCTTACCCATGCGAGACCTAAACTAGTAACTCCTAACAATCTCCTAAGTAAAGTAATACAAGCTAACAGATCGACCAGGCAATATTCAATAGCAACACAATCCTAGCATGGCTCTACAAAAAATGAACAGGAAATATGGATATGCCAGAGTAAGAAAATCCCTAGAATGAAGCTAACATGAACAAGACGACAGACAAGCCAGCAAATCAGAAACAAGAATCCTATCAACTAGAATGCTCATAAACAATCACAAGATATCAATGTGCTATTAAAGTAATCGCATGGTCCACACAACCTCGGTAAGAAATCCTTACCTGAAAAGAAGCAGATAAACACAAGCAAAGTGCTCCGTGAGCTGCACAAAACCAAGCCTAGCTACTCGCAACCTAGCACACAAACCAAGCATGCTATCACTACCCGAACTAGCTAAATAGTTCTAAAATAACTAAACCAAGCTAGGGTTAGAGTTTATCGAATCTGGAACAGGTGCTCGGGATAACTCTCGGCCAACAGCGCTCTCGGCAAGCTTCGCAAACTCCTCTTCCGACAAGGCAACTTGGCTAAACGAAGCTCCAACACGGCAAGGATGGGCGAAGCGGGGCGGTTGTGCATGTCACTGTGGCAAAGCCGAGGGGCTATCCTCGGTAGGCTGTGGCTCGGTAAGGCAGCAGGCTGCTTCGCGTGGGCGAAGGCTGCTCGGCTATGCGGAACACAACGACAAAGGGGCTCAGCTACTCACGCGTAGGCTCGCGGTGGGGCTGTGCGTACGAACCAACGAAGGCAAGGCGAGGCGTGCTGCTTCGCGTGGCCAAGCGTCGCGGCGGCAAACGGGAGCTGCTGCATGCGGAGCGGCGTTGTTGCGGGCGTGATCGACGAAGTGGCTGGGTGTCTTTGCGTGGCCTTGCGAGGGCCAGACGGGGCGACGCTGGCTTCTCTGCGACAACGTGGGGTGCGCGGCAGCAGGTGCAACGATGTTGGGTAGCGGCTGCAAGTAGGCCATGCAACGCCCTGGGCTGCCGAGGGCAAGGTGGCCCGATCTCGCTGCTGCGACGCTGGGGCCAACAGACGGGCTGAAGCTGCTGGCCTCGGCTATAAGAAGAAAACAACACCCTTGCTCGGTTAGGGTTTTTCCAAGCAACAAAGAGAGTAACTCTCGGTTATGGATGGAAGAGAGAAGAAGACTTACTCAATTCTTAATCTTGGTTCTTGGAGAAATGACAAGCGGATGAAGATGGAGAGAAGTTCTTAAAGAAAAGAAACGATTTCTTTTTTTTTGCTAAATAGATTAGGCGATTCCCTTCCCTAGGCTATCCCTCTTCGAGTCCTAGCGGGAACAACCTTTTTTTCTTCTTATTAAACTTATTTAATCCAAACATCCAAAAACCCTTTAGGTCAAGGGTTCAAATCCCAATGGAAGCACTTTACTTCCTTTTAAATTCTTTTAATCTACACCACCTCCACGTACGAGATCTTGGGTTCGAAACCCACCAAGGCCTAAATAAACCCCTTTTTATTTTTATTTACAAAGCAAACTTCCAAGCCTCACAATCTAACCGGGACAATTCCTGGAACTGAACTCTGAAAATCGGGTCGTTACAGAGTTCTTCTAGGGATACAAATGAATAGAATTCGCGCGAGATCCCCCAAGAGACCTCAATGTCTTCAACGCCCATCAATAGTAGTATCCTCTCCGAACCAACACACCTAATTCTTCAATTGCTTCTCCTTTTATAGCATCCAAGGTTTCCTATTGATCACGTTCAATCTTTGCGTAAATCTCTGTCTGGAATATTCGATTGTCAAATCTTTCCATCCTCGTTCCAATGATTCGGTAATTTGATTTTCGTCTAGTATTTCCTTTTCTATTCTGTTGACTCATCTATTTCATTCATCATATTTATTCGCAGCGCGTTTCCTGAGAATTTCAACATGTTAGCGAGTTTTGAGTAATAGTCACTGTTTCCGCACTTATGTCTGATTGATTTCGTCAATCTCGTCGTAATGGAATAAGGAAGAGATCCTGTGATTTCCGCAATCTATCTCCCTAGCTGTCCGGTTAGTCAACATCGGGCGTTTTCATCGTAATCCTTCCTTCATTAAGTCCCTAGCTTGGAATCTTGTTCGAGCTATTATTGTCGCGTATTTAAGTTTCATATTGGTTACTATTGATTTGCGAGGTTCAGTCTTTTTATTCCTCATCGTAATTCCTATAAAACATCTTTTTTAGCATTAGAGGTACTTAATTATGTATTTAAAGTATGATTTTAGAACTTTTAATGGCACAATGCATAATTCTCCGTTAACCCCCTAATGCGCGAACATTAGTCTAAATCACCACTTTGCTAACTAGATTACCTCTAATTCACATCAGATTTTCTATTCCAATTGCTAACAACTGATTCAAAATCAACCTAAATATTGACTCTATTTGAGATTCATTACTTGTGCGGATTAGAGATGTCCACGGGGCGGGGCGGGGCTGGGGAATGGCTTCCCCGTCCCCGTCCCCGCCATAAAATTCAATCCCCGTCCCCGAAAAAATCCCCGGTTTTTTTTTCGGGGATCGAGAGGGGATTCAGCAGAACAAAGTGGGGATCGGGTTCCCATGGGGATTTTTACAATTTTGTTTTTTCATTTTTTAAAATATTTTTTGGATAAAAAATTCAAAAAATTAGATTTAAAAAATATATATATATCTATAAGTTTCAATTATAATGTTAATTATCAAAGAAAATATTCATATGTATAGAAAATATCATCAACAAAGATATATTTATTTGAAAATTAAAGGAGTAGAATTAAATAAAATATATTAAATAAAATAAAATAAATAATCGGGGCGGGGATCGGGGAATCGGGGACGGGGAGTACAATCCCCATCCCTGGCACCGTTTAGCCAACAGGTATTTTTTTCTCCCCCATCCCCGGCCCCGTTCCCCGCCCCGTTAGGGGCGGGTCCCCGCTGGGACCCGGCCCCGCGGGGAAAATGGACATCTCTAGTGCGAATGGGCTAACATCTTTGGCTGATAGTGGGACTCTCTGCCTTACTTTTTGTCGTACTGGTTGTTGAGGCCTTGTGCTTATTAGACTAAATGTCAGGGGCTGTTCCAATGCTACTTGAGGTAGCTGTTGCTGCTTAGCTATAGGCTATGCAGTAGGTTCAGCTAGCTATACTCCCCATTCTATGTTGATAACCGGGTAAGAACATTGTACTTCCCTTTCCCCTTTCTTCCTTCTCTTCAGTCGTGGGGTGGTCTCAATTTCAAGCTCATCTTCCATGTTCAAGCTTGGTAGTGGAGTTGGAGTTTTTGTGATTGGATCAACTACTTAAGGGCTCCTTGCTGTGGTTGTGGAGCTGATTGCTCTTTCGCCTTCTTCCTAGGCGGTATTGGTATTGATATGATCAAGTCCTTTTTTGTCCTCGTTGTTCTGAGTTGTATTAACATGTCCCTGATTGCTGGCTCTTTATTTTTGCATTTGTTCATGGCCATCTGGAAAACTCCTTTGACTTTTAATGTGCAATCCCTTTGGCTCACATTGTAGCCTTTGGTTGTGACATAGTGTTGTGATGGAATGCGGAAAGAATGACTTATTGTGCGTGTTCCCCATCTATAGTCTGATTTCATCCCCAATGTTGCACCCAATATCAATTGTTAACTCTGAATAGCATAAACTAACAGCATCAACGTCTACGAAAAGGTTGTATCGTGAGTTGTTGGCATGATGCTGGTATTAACAAAATTATTCAAGTGGTGTCCCTTCTAATTAAGGTCGAAACACTAAAACAGTTTTTTCTTCACCAATGACATGTTTGGCATGGCCACTAATTGAATACAGACCTTCATCTCCTTAATTGTCGGAGCTTTGACTAATCGATCATACTAGGCCTTATCATACCTTTGGAATCTAAACAGGTCATTCTAAGCATCAACATTCCATCAAATCTTCTTCCCTACTACTGTTGTATAGCAACGGTCATCCCTAATTCCATTGCTATAGAACTCCTGTACCCAACTAGGGTTAGCATTTGTGCTTGGTCTATAGAAGTTGTCCCATCCTCTCTATGTGATGGTGTTTTGGATTTCTTGGCTCAACGTAGCATTGAAATTCCTTGTTCCTACAAGTTGTCTTTCTTTTCGGGCTCTGCTGTCTCTACCGGTCTAGCAATGGTAGCATTTGTGCTTGGTCTATAAAAGTTGTCCCATCCTCTCTATGTGATGGTGTTTTGGATTTCTTGGCTCAACGTAGCATTGAAATTCCTTGTTCCTACAAGATGTCTTTCTTTTCGGGCTCTGCTGTCTCTACCGGTCCTTGATTTTAGTACTCTTTACCTAGTGTTTACCTTCGAGGCATAGTAATAAGGAAGTCTATTGCGTTTGAGTTTAACAAGTTACTCTTCTGCATTTAAGAACTACCCTTAAATTAAAACCAAATTGCTTGCCAAATTCCTTGGCAACGGCGTCAAAAACTTGGTCTGCGTACCGGGTGCTAATATAAATGTACAATAATTAACTCAGAGCTCCACTTATTGCAAAGTGTGACTCGAAATCGCTTACACATAAGTATACGTGGTCACAATTGAGCAAGTGACAAGTAGTTATATTTTATCGTTCTCCATAGGAATTTGTATCGCATTGATATAACTTAAGGGTAGAAAAGTAGTAGACACAAATGGAATCCAGAAGGTGCGTTTGATTATAAATAAGTAATAAACGACTAATACTAGTGAGTCAATCTAGATTGTAGATATAAAATGTATGCGTTGCTTGGTGAGACTGTAATCATACTTCCCTTACAAACGAATGTTTTCGCATCCAATGGTGCGGAATCCAGATTTTGCTGCAATCCCACACAAATTAACTCAGGGCTTCATACGTGCTAGTAGAGTTAACCTTAACCCTTTAAATGGTGCAAAATACTTTGCACCAGACTTAACGTAACTTGTTGGGTCTCTCGCTAGTTTCCTCTTCCAAGTTTGCTGGAGGTTAACGCACGTGGGCATGGCCTCATCCTATAATTAACAAACAACATTATAAATTCTTCTCACCCGCATCCTAATTATAATCAACAACCTAAATCCAACTTATGCTAGCTAAGCTTTAACCTTAATTAACGAGTGAGGAGATGTTCGCATCACAAACTAGTTTAAGCAAGATAATTTGTCAAGAAAAAATTAGCACATACTAAACTTAACTTCAAGCCCCCTTCCAGAACACTTGACTACAATATGCCGGTACATTACCCGTAGATTAACCTTTAAGAATAAGCTACGTGTATGGAGCTAGTAAGATGGATATTCCTAACTCCCCTCTGAAATGCTTAAGAATAAGCATTGCCTAGTGATTACGGTGAGGTTAAGCCCTTAGAGTTCCCTTTTCCAAGCCAATGCTAACCACTCGCAGGTGGATTTTCAATCAACCTACGATAAATATAATCAACCATCATTTTTACTATTTTTCCACCTTAACTTGTTCTCAAATTAATCGATAACACTACATGGTTCTCCTAATAGGGGATCAAGTTTGAAACAACAGATGCATAGTATTAACTTCAAGAAAGCGTTACAATCTACCCTTACAAGATGCAATTAAACTACAATACATACTGTAAAATACTACGATATGCTAGACTACAACATATTATGGAGTTGGTGGAATCTGACGCCTTATTCTACAAACACTACATGGTACTGAGTTCTTCCAGGTCTACATGTGAACAAAATCTGCCGAGCTCTCCCAAGAGACCTCGATGTCTTCATTGCCTATCAACAGTAGTATCCTCTCTGAACCAGCATACCTAATTCTTCGATTGTTTCTCCATTTATAGCGTCTAAGATTTCTTGTTGATCACGTTCAATCTTTGCGCAGATCTCTGTCTGCAATATTCGATTATTGATTCTTTCCATCCTCATTCCAGTGATTCCATAATATTATTTTCATCCAGTATTTCCTTTTATGTTTTGTTGATCTATCTGTTTCATTCGTCATCTGTATTCACAATGCGTTTCCTGCGAATTTCAACACGTCAGCGAGTTTTGAGTAATAGTCACAGTTTCTACGCTTATTGGCATGTCTTGCATCTTAAAACTACATTATTCTCAAACTTCTATTATGCACGTGTTGTTGATTAACATGATGGATAAATGCGAATGTAATGGATTAATTACCTTTTTCTGTTGTTTGCTTACTTACTTTAGAATAAAATGCAAAGTTTCAGATGCTTAAATAATGCTATTATTTAGCGTTATCATATAGCACGCTATTGTGAAGGAAGATAGGTAAAAAGAGAATGTTCTCAATTAAAAATTAAGCTACATCTCGAGACGAGCAATAATGCAGGTTTGAGGGTGTGATAACTCTCGAGAATGGAGAGTTAAAATAGCTTAAAATAATATATTTTCATACTAACTTCGCTACATTTTATATAAGTTTGTATTGAATTTCACTCCCACATAAAAATATTGAGCATAAGCGAAGTATCCTATAGTTTTCTTTTTAGGATAATTTTTAGAGATTTGCTGCAACAAAATGTGCATAAATGTGTGAAATTTAGTAACTGTTAAAAATAACTGATATTTGTAGTTTGTTTACAACATTCATATGGAAGAGAAGCAAAATTTGATAAATATAACTTCGCTCAAGCCAAGGACATTCTCGCAAAGTAGTCCCTGAAAAACACCCCACGTCGCTAAAGCGAAAAGGAATCTAGCGGCATGGGATGTCCGAAAAAATATCTCCAGAAGAGGACGTGTGGCAAAGATCTAAGCTTCAAATTTCAATCTCATTCGTCGCTTCGCAACTACTCTAACGCACTCGACAATGTGGATAGTGGAGCAAAGAATGTCAGAAAAGAGCAGGAATTTTTCAGAGTAGAGGATCGTGGAGCACACATTTTGGAGAAGTTGTCGGCAGTTCTATAAATAGCGAGCTTCTTCCCCATTTTAAAGGGTTGGTGATTAAGGAGTCGAATTGAGAGATCAAATTCTCCATAGTTTTCGATCAAATATTTTTCCTTCCGTTTATTTTTTTGGCCACCAGTGTACTTTCTTCGACGTCGTTGTTGCACTTTACCAATTTCATAGTTATTTTACTACTTTCTATTGAAGTTAGCTGCATTTTGTAACCGGGATATTAGCATCACCAAAACCTTTCCAAGCTTAATAAAACTACTAGGATTTTTCTTCTATCTCTATTTCTATTGTTTTTCTTTTCGTTTAAGTATTGTAGAACTTAATCATTTTGCTTTCAATGAAATCGTTATCTGTCTTGTATATATTTCATTGTTTTCATGCATTATGAATCGCTGAACACTTAATCATAAGGATATGGGGAAATAGAGTGTTTGGCTGTAGCATAGAGGTAGCAAAAGGCAAACTTATTACGCATGCTACAATAAATTCTAATTACATTATGTTTGATCAACTGATTGTATGCCTTTATTTCATTTTCGAGAGAAAATAGGTAAAGCGAACTTACATGTAACACTAGGTTTGTTAAGTCAAGCTTGCAATTTAAAAAACGCTTAGAGATAAGGTTTTTATTAGTGCTAAGTGGTTTTTTTTTATTCGATGGAGTTTTAGAGAACCTAGCCAGAGCTCGACAGAGCCAATCTAGAGCTTGAGAGAGCCAAAAGTTAAGCCGTCAATTGTTCGCTGCTCGCTAACACCTCGTCACTGCAGCGAACACTCGAAAAATCCCATGTCACTTCTGATGCTTATCATTATTAAGTCACTTTATCAATTTTAATTATTTGTTTCTATAGCACACTCGATATTAGCATTCACAATTGACTCTTACTCTGAAAACTGAACATTTACAACAAAAAATCCCTGTGAAAATGACCTTACTTAAAACTTGCTACAAAAAAATTGAGTATACTTGCACAAGCTAAGGTATAAGCACACATATTTATTTCATCACATCCATGGTTCGCTGGAGCGAACACTAAGAGAGCAAAGCTCGAGATTATATTTCATTGTTGTGTTGGTGTGAAATACTGCGAACAAGTTTTTAGCACTATTGCCGGGGAGTTTTGTTGTAGTTTATGTTTTAGTAAGTATAGTAGGAATAGTACTTTGAAATTAAGTTAATATGTGTTTCCCATTTCAAGAGGAGTATATTTAGTGTATGCACAAGTGAGAGATCACAGAACCCTTTGATCCGGAGCCTAAATGCAACTTGCATAGACGAAGAAGAGCCGTCAAAGAATGGCTAACGCTAATATGCCTGCAGATAATGCTGAGGCGAGGTAGCAAGAGGAACCAGAATTTGGACAAGTAGAGCCAGTTTTTGCCAGTCTTATCATGATGTCTAATGATAGGGATGAGCCTATGGCCCTGATCGAGCCAAAATTGGCCCACTTTTATGTGCTTGTTTCTTGTTATTTTGGATGATTTCATATTTAATAAATTCATATTTTGTAGAAAATATATCAAATATGGTTTCTACAGAAACTACATCGAAATACGGTTTCAACGCAATAAACTAGAGGTCAATCAGAAAATTGAGCAAAAAGATATTGCAAAAAACAAAAATATTGCGTAGCTACGTAGGGTTAGCAGCAAGCCGTGCGTTGAAGAACTATAAAATACCCAGTTTTCCTATTTTTAGGTTATTGGGAGCTAGAGAGCTCTGATCGGGGTGCCATCTTTTGCTACTTTTTCCTCTCTTTCTCTAGTTTTCTACCATATCATTAGATTTTGATGTTAAGAATTCATTTTGATTATTTGCTAGACTCTAACGCCGTTTCGAGTTGTAAACATGGTACAATGTTATTTTCGTGAGATCTTTATATTTTTCCAGAATTTTCCAGCATGTTCTATCTTTATATTCTTGTTCATATTCAAATCCTATGTTCTTTTGTTTATAGATTGAAAACCTATTTCTTTCAATTGAATGTATGGCCGTTAGATTTAGCTAACAATAGGGTTGTTGCATGTTTGCATAGAAGTAGAGTTTTCCTTTTCAATTATGTAGATTGCATGTTAGGACCTAAGAATAAACAGAATGAATTAGTCAAATTAGGAGTGCACGCCTAGTTTAGTTAATTTATCTTAATCAATCCATAAAACTTAAAGTGGTTAGTTACTTTAGAATGGAACGTCGTCGTGGCCAACTAATTAGGACTAATTAGACTATTGAACTCGACGTACGGAACACTATCATGCATAGCTAATCGAGTTAATTGTGGATTAGAGGACCTAAGGTTACTTAGGGGCTTTGCCAGCTTTTTTGATAAGGTTGATTAGGTAGAAATTGTTAGATAATTTATTTCATTAGATCATTTATGACAAAAAAAATATCATTGCTACTTGTGTTTACCTCGATTCATGTCAAATAAGAAAATTAAAAAGATAGAAATTGAATTATTGGGTTCCTTGTGGTTTGATTCGATCCAGTGTTAAATACTACAAATATTTAACTTTAGATTGAAATTTATAAATGTATTTGATAGACCCCTCGACAAGGTCTTGTCAAATTGGCGCCGTTGCCGGGGAGTTGTCAATAACTTGATTTCCCAATTTTTACTTTCTTATTTATTTTATTTTTCTTTTTTGAGTCTTAACCTGCTTATTTTAATGGCTAACAATTTTTCACATTTTGGAGAATATGCCCCAAGGAAGAATGATAAGTGATGCCAAGAAAAGAAACACAATTTCAATCAAACTAATCATTTCAACCATGGACAACAAGATCCATTTTATTTTGGCCATGGAAGTCAAGGAGAACAACAAAGTCATTACTTTGAGGACTTAAGTAGACCATCTCAAGCTCCAATAGAAAATTAGAATTCAAATTCCAGTATGTCTTTAGATGATATGTTGAAAACCTTAGCTGATAATAATCTTCAAATGCAACAGAACAACCTTAAATTTAAATTGGAAAACCATCTTCAATTTCTAAATTTTCAAATGATTCAATTTCAACAAGAAACTAGGGATAGAGAATTTGAGGAAACAAATTGCTCGATTGATCAATTTTGTGAAAAAATTAGAAAGTCTACAAGATCAAAAATTTCTTGATACCAGTGAGGTAAAATATAATGTTAGTTAAAATGAGTTTGAAAATTTTTTAGCCAGGTGAAGAACAGGTGATAGCTCTCAAATAAAGTGTATTGTAGGCTGTCTTAGTTTGCATTATTTTAGAATTAAAGGGGGAAAGCAAGTGCTAGTAGAAGAAATGTTGTGAAATAACTTAGTAAATCAACATACATTCATAAATAGCATCAGAAGCACAACTTCATGTTTTTAGCATAAATCTTAAGTAATCTGTGTCTATTAAATGCTAATGGTAGAACATATTAAGCTACACTGTGGAAAGAATAATAAGCGCAAACGATGACGAGAAACGTAAAAAAGGCGTGAATTCAAAATGAAAACATGTTAAAAATAGATACGCCAACAAGGAAATATTCGAGAGTCAATCAGTAATCAAGGTGGCATCAATCAAATAAATTCTAGTGGAAATCAAGGGGTCCTGCATTAATGAAGGTTTCATAGCTCACCTCAACTTGTCGGCCAAGTAAATCAACTCTATAAGTACCAAAGGAGGGAGCCGAGAAAGGTGAGCTGGTCGGTTGGCCATGAAGCCTATCGTGAAGAGAAGCAAATGGTGGTGTCGTAGGAGCTGATGACAAGGGGACTACACATCGTCAACCATGCCAATTCCTTTTTTATTGTTTTATTAGGAGTAGTTTGTAGTTTTAAACATTTCATAATTGCAATAAAATCGTCTGCTTTAACTTCTATTTGATGTTTATTTCTATAGTTGCGTTGTAGGAGTTTATGTTTACTATTCATGAGTTTTACATTGCTGCATGTTTATTATATATATATATATATCGATTAGCTACCCACGCATGTACCTTGTGGTGAGTTTGGAAGAAGAAACCGCATGTTGACCCAGTATGCTACACTAGGTTGTGTGAAAGTCTGTTCACAACTTAAAGTGTTAGGAATAACCTTACTAATGCTTGTGTTGCCTTGTTGTTAAGTATGGAGTTCACAGCAGAAGCTAGTTCTGCCATAAATCATTATGTGCCGAAAAACTTATTTGTTAGGGAAGCAAGACTCTCTTAGACTAGCCCGCGCATATAGTATCTTCTAGGATTGTTAGTTAGCATTACTTATTGCATCATATTTATTTTTAGCATCATATTTATTTATGCATTCATTTTCAAAACAAAACACAAAAATTTATCCAACTCATGCTTTACTTTTCTGCACGACTCTTATCTTAATAATTTAGCTCTACACATCAATCTCACTGGGATCGATAAATTTATATTCTTATTACTTCCTGCAATTCCCGACTGTGTATACTTGCGCGTAAGTGATTCCGAGTTACACCTAACATAAGTTGACTTTGAATGAATTAATGTACAATATATTAGCACCGGAATCGCAATCCATCAACAGGTAAGTGAAGTAAAAAAAGTTGAACTTGAATTAGAATAGGATGTTCAGGTGATAGAGTTGAAGGTCGAAAAACCTGCATTTATTCTATCTTTTTGTTATTCTTCACTTTGTGATTTCTCTTTTTCGTCTTAGAGTTAAAATTAGATTTTTCTTCTTTTTCTTGTTTTCATTTTTCATTTTTAAAGTCCATTATAAAATATAAAAAGACTTGCACTTCTGGAGCCTACCAGATGTTGAAGATTCTTTTGAGTGCAATAGGCTTCGTTGACTCAAGAAAGAAAGGGCCTGAGAAGTGGGAGAATTTCTATGTGCCCTATCACGTGCCACAAAGTTAAGCAATCGACTATAAAAATTTGCGCTTCCTGGAGGCAGTCAGGCGTTTAAATTTACTTGCTTTCATTTTTTATTTTTTTATTTTTATTTTTATTATTATTATTTGTAGCTTAGCTTGTTTATTTTCAATTTTTTAGGAAATCAAATAATCTATAAATAAGAAAACACATCATTCTTGAATTGCGACACCCACCACAACCCCAAGCTTCAAATTTCAAGGGAGTTTTTCTATTCCATTTTATTCTTCCTTTGAGTTTATTTCGAATGTATATGTTAAAAGCATGTAGAGATTTAGGTTGGGGGTGGTATCTTATGAGTTTACGCTTAATGTTGAAATCCATGAACATCTGAACTCAAACTAGTTTTTTTTTTTTTCTTTTTCTTTTTGCATGTTTAGATCATACATGTTTATTTTTCTTTTGAAACCCTCAATTTTTTCTTAATGTCTTTGAATGTCTTCTAAGTTAGGCATTATCAGTTTGAACTTTGTGACATGATAGAGATGAGCATGATTAGAGTTTTTCTTGATAGTATCTCTGTGATTTTTTGGTTGAAAAATGTGTGAGACTTAATGCAAATTACCTATTCCAGTGAGAATTTGAGCCTATAAGCAACTCATTATATTTTGCTTGATTTATTTCTTGTTGAGTGATATCAAACTTAGTTTGCTTATTATAGAACTTGCTTGTGAATGCATTTTGAGACTATATTTTTGTATTGATGCTTTAATATGATAAGGGCAATTAGGATTAACCACTTTTTGGCTTTTAAAATTCTCACCTTTGAATTTTTTTCAATAGTTAGCCACTTTGAGTCTAATTTTCTTTTCTTTCTTAATAATAGCACATCATATTCATCCTTAGACCATCTCATTTTTTAGCCTCAACCATTGCACCTTTGTCAAGAGAAAAATATTGTATGGTAGTTAATGGTGAGAAGGAAATAAAATAAATTGAAAAGGTGGAGGAAAGTGGAAAAAAAAAAAGCCAGAAAAAAAGGCTAAAGAATAAAAAAGAGAGAAAGAAAATGCCTTGAAAAATAAAGTAGTTGTTCAAGAAAAAGTATATTTTGGAGAAAAGTTTGCCGATAAAAAATGAGTTAATATGGTTTCTTCAAGGTTCCAAGTGCAAGAATGAAGTGTGGATAAATTTTATCTTGAATAATGTGTTTTGTGTTTGTTATTTGACATTGCTATCATGCAAGATTAACTATTGGTCTTCATCATAAATACCTAATTATTCCTTTTATCCTACCCTTACCTAACCCTCATTACATCCCTTGTGAAGTCCCTTTTTATTTTTGCATTCAATTCATCTATAATGGTCGAGATTTGATTCATTTGCAAGCCTATGGTAATATCATGCATAGTTTTGATTTTGAGCGTAAACCATCCTAAATATTTTGAGAGTATTGAGTGAAACCATGTGAGGGTATTAAATCTTGTTACATTTGATTTTGTGAATTGATGAGATGCTTGAGTTTTTATATAAAATGCATGCTATGAATGCTCATTCTCTTGATTGTTACTAAAATTCAACTTTGATGAGTGACTGACTTTATTGATGTTCTTTGATGTTAAGAGAGATCAAGATGAAGTAAAAAGAATATTTTTATGTTCATTTAATGCTTGCTCGAGGACTAGCAAGATTTAGGTTGGGGGTGTTTGATCGGGCCAAATTTGGCCCACTTTTATGTGCTTATTTCTTGTTAGTTTTGATGTTTTCATATCTAATAAATTCATATTTTGTAGAAAATATATCAAATATGGTGCCTACATAAACTACATCGAAATACTGTTCCAATGCAATAAACCAGAGGTCAATCAAATACCTGAGAAAAATAATATTGCAAAAAATATATATATATATATTGCTCAGGTGCCTAGGGTTAGCCACGAGCCGCACGCAGAAGCACTATAAAATACGCAGTTTTCTTATTTTTAAATTATTGGGAGCTAGAGAGCTTCGATTGGGGCGTCATATTTTGCTACTTTTTCCTCTCTTTCTTTATTTTTCTCCTATATCATTAGATTTTGATGTTTAGGCTTCATTATTTTGATGATTGGCTAGACTCTTAATGTCGTTTGGAGTTGTAAACACGGTACAATGTTATTTTTGGGCGATCTCTATATTTTTCCAGAATTTTTCAGCATGTTCTATCTTTAGATTCTTGTTCATATTCATATCATATGTTTCTTTTTTCGATAGATTGACAACCTATTACTTTCAATTGAATGTATAACTGTTAGATTTAGCTAACAATAGGGTTGTCTCATGTTTGCATAGAAGTAGAGTTTTCCACTTCATTTATGTAGATTGCAAGTTAGGACCTAAGAATAAAGAGAATGAATTAGTCAAATTAGGAGTGCACGCCTAGATTAGTTAATTTTTCTTAATCAATCCATAAAATTTAAAGCGGTTAGTTACGTTAGTATGGAACGTCGTCGTGCCCAACTAATTAGGACTAATTAGACTATTGAACTCGACGTATGGAACGCTATCATGCCTAGCTAATTGAGTTAATTGTGGATTAGAGGACCTAAGGTTACTTAGGGGCTTTGCCGGATTTTCCGATAAGGTCGACTAGGTAGAAATTGTTGGATAATTTATTTCATTAGATCATTTATGACGATATATATATATATATATATATATATATATATATATATATATATATATATATATCATTACTACTTGTGTTTACCTCGATTCGGTTCCTAAGGTTTAATCTTTATCCTTTACTTTTATTATTTTAGTCATTTTATTTTCATTCTCCCAAATCCCCCCAAAAGTTCGTGTCAAATAAGAAAATTTAAAAGATAGAAATGGAATTATTTGGTTCTGCGTGGTTCAACTCGGTCTAGTGTTAAATACTACAAATATTTAACTTTACATTGACATTTATAAATGTATTTGATAGACACCTCAACAAGTTCTTGTCAGTCATGCCTGATGTTACTGAATTGCAGAGAGGTATGATTAGACTTTATATTAGTGCGCGAGCATTCGAAGTAAAACCTATGATTAACTCGTTGCTCCAGAAAAAGGTTGAATATGAAGAGTTGAAGAAGAAAGTAACGCATCGCTGAAGCAACAAATGACGAAAATAAACGAAATGCTACAAAATATGTAGGCCGACAACAATGTTAACGCGGCAGTGTAGAGCGTCAATTCCTTACTATTCGTGATGGAGTCATGTTTGTTATGCGGCAATGCGTACGCATATGAAAATTTCCCTTACAATACAACATCGGTATTTTACGCTGCAGTGTGCCACCCCAATAACCCTTGTTCAAATACCTATAATCATGGATGGAGAAATCATCCTAATTTCTCTTGAAGTAACTAAAGTAATAGTGGAGGGTCCAACAGCTCAAATTTTCAGCAAAGACAAAATGGGAATTTGCCAAAATTCCATGTGCCAATGAACCAGCTAAGCCAAGGTGTACATTCATATCCAAACCAACCCTATCAAAGGAACACGATGTCATTGAAAAATGCTCAGCATGTTCCTGGTACATCAATAGAAATTTTTCTTAAGGAGTTCGTGCTAAAGACCGATGTAGCAATACAAAGTAACCAAACTGCGGTGCAAATTTTGGAGGTACAAATGGGACAACTAGTGACTGAGGTAAGACAAAGGCCCACTGGAAAGTTACCATTAGATATAGATCCAGCGAGACGAGAAGGAAAATATAAAATCAAGGAAATCTCTATCATTAATGAAGGAAATATTGTTAAGATGGATGAAACAGTTGAAGACAGTTCAGAGGAGGAACATAATGATGAAACCAATAAGCCTGGTTCGCCGCAGTGAACACTTCTAGTGACTGGACAACTTGAATCTTCAGAAATCAAGGAGTTCTCTACTGCGAATCAAAAGACTAAAGAAGAAGTTATCACAGATTCGAAGAATGTGAGTGCGAAGCTATGCAAGAGCGAAGTGGTTGAATTCAAACCACCACCTAGCTTTTGCAAGGATTGAAAAAAAATAAGGAAGGATTAGACTTTGAAAAATTCATGGATGTTCTAAAGGGAATCTAGATCAACATTCTGTTGCTAGATGTGTTAAGGCAGATGCTGAATTACACAAAATTTCTGAAAAAAAGTATTGTTGAAAAAAAAAACAGGGTGGAAGACTTCAAAGTTGTTTCGCTCAATGGAGAGTGTAATGCATTAATCACCAGCAAACTACCGAAAAAAGAGAATGATCCGGGAGCCTTCACCATTCCAATCTCAATAGGTGGCAAATACATAGGTAAAGCATTGTGTGTGCTTAGAGCGAGCATCGATCTGATGCCATTAATAGTCTACAAAAAATTTGGCATTGGCGAAGCCAAACCTACATCTGTAATTATTAAGTTGGCTGATTTTAACAAGACCAGAAGGCAAGATTGAAGACATTCTAGTCCAAGTGGACAAGTTCATCTACCTCGCAAACTTCATAATTTTAGATTACGAAGCTGATAAAGAAGTCTCATCATCTTGGGGTGACCCTTTTTGAAATAGGGCAAACACTAGTCGATGTTTACGAAGGCACAATCACTTTACCAATGAATGGTGAGAAGAACAAGTTCAGCATTTACAAATGAACGGTGAGAAGAATGTTCCACACTCAATATGATGGAAGAGGAGTTTAGCAAAGCTTATGAGAAAAGTTCGCTAGAGCGAAGAGAAGATGCGAATGCCAATTACTTGGGATTCAGTGAAGAAGAGTTGTTAGAAGATCTAGAAGTTCACGAGATTCTGAGCGTTGTTAACGACTCGGTGAAATTAACTGATATAGCAATGCCACCGATTAAGCCATCAATTGAACAAGCCCAGATATTGGAACTCAAACCTCTGCCTGAACATCTAAAGTATACTTATTTGGGTGAAGACAAAACCTTGCCAGTCATTATATCTTCAAAACTTATGCCGCAACATGAAGAATCAATGCTGGAATTGCTAAGGCAGCATAAAAAAGCAATAGGTTGGACTTTCGTTGATTTGAAAGGTATCAGTCCATCCTTTTTCATCCATAAGATAAATCTAGAAGACAACGGATTTCGCTCAGTAGAGCACCAACAAAAATTAAATCCCACAATGAAAGAAATAGTTAAGAAGGAAATTATCAAATGGCTAGACATGGAAGTTGACCTGCATTCCAAGTGCTAATATAAATGTACAGTAATTAACTCGGAGCTGAACCTATTGCAAAGTGTGACTCGGAATCGCTTACCTGCTAGTATACGTGACCAGAATGTACATGGATTGATGTCTAGAACTAATACAATTAACCTGAGAGTTATGCGAAAAGAGTAAAAAATGGGTTTGAAGTTGTTTGCGTGTTTTGATTCTGAATGCTAACAATGAATAAACATGAATGCAATGAGTAGTAATAAGAAGACAGCTAGAGAAGATATTAAAGGTGCAGGACTAGTTATCAAGTTTCATGCTTCCCTATTCTAATAAGTACTTCCGCACTTAATGATTTATGGCAGAACCAGCTTCCGCTGCGATCTCAATACTAACTCAGAGCGACGCAAATGTTAGTAAGGTTATTCAAAACACTTTGAATGGTGAAAAAGCTTTTCACCTAACCTAACGTAGCATACTAGATCATTCTAAAGTTCATTCTTCCGAACTAGCTGCAGGCTACATACGTGGGTAGCTAATCGATGAATGCATATTAAATAAAAACCTAGCAGTGTAAAACATATCAACCTACACTCTTAACATGCTTCTACAAATGAATCCTCACCGAAAACTCCTATAACGCAGCATAGCAATAACACAAGTAGAAAGTCAAAATCAACCAATTTTATTACTACTACAAAATGTTCAAAGCTATAAACAAGTCCTAAGAGAAACAATAAAAAGTTGGAATTGGTGAAGATGTAAAGTGTGTAGTCCCCTTATCATCAGCTCCCACGAACACCACTAGTTGCTTTTCCTTAAGATTGGCTATTGGGCAACCGACCAGCCCACCAAACCTTGGCTTCCCTCTTGCTATTCATAGAGATGGTTTACTGATTAGCAAGTTTAGGTGAGCTAGAAAATCTTCACTACTGGAGGATCTCTTGATTTCGCTGAGATTTCTTTAATTGACACTCTCTTAATTGCTTGATTGATTCTCTATTTATTTTCTTGTTGGCGTGATTCTTCGAACGCGAATTCCTTGTAAATTCGTGATTCCGCTGAGTGGATTGTCATTCAAATTGATTCAACATTCCCGCGTTAACGTTCCGCGTATTCCTACATTGCATAATGTTTTAGCGCAATTTATTCAATACTTGTACTTAAACAGCGAAACTGCGCTTGTGATACTAAATTATGAATGCATACAACTTCCATAGGTTTACTATTATCACCCGTTTATTCCGTTTAATCCTTAGAATAATGCAAACTATAATAGCCTAAAATATTCTATATTTATAGCTATTAAACCCCCAAACTTAAATCATTTTTTGTCCAAAGTAATGCGTAGTTTATTAGTTAGCCATTCTTGTTCAATTAAATAAGCTCTTCCTCCTTTCGAGCTTGACCAAGAAGTTTTTATCGCATTTCATAATCTTAGCATAAAACTTCGTTCTCTTTTCAGTTTTCAAACTTGCGTTATTCGTAGATAGAATAATTTTTAAAGAGTCCTAAGACTTATTCGCTCTTCTTATCTTTTATGTTGCCTAGAATATGTTGATATTTATTTTATATATATATATATATATATATATATATATATATATATTCATACTTCTCTCTCTTTCTTTTTCATTTTTTTTCTTATCAAAATCACTCCTCGGGCATCCCACACCCCCAAACTTAAAGGTTTCAATGTCCCTAACGAAGATGAGGCTTAGTTCCTTCAAACTTAGTTATTTTTGTGATTGCGATACTCTATCTCAAGCTTTAATACTTCTTGCGAATTTTGGTTCTTTTTGTCATTCATGATAAGGACTATTCTAATGCTACGGCATAAGTGAGTGTCGCGCTAGTGAGTTAGATCACTCTAGGCTTGGCACCGTGCATAGACCTGATGTGTTCGGGTTAGCCTCACATTGTTGGAGAGACCTGGGACAACTTGGGTGATTCTAGAGGTTAGACCCTTGCATCTAAGCACTCTGCCTTATTCGGGAGAGTCCGGGTAGTGGCTTATTTGGGGCTCACAACATCGATCAGTGAGACTTCTCCACTATCCATCGGCCTAGGCGACATGAGTCTTAAGAACCTGACTTCTAAAACCAACCTAAACTCGGTTTTTACTCAACATGCATGATTCAATAACCGATAAAATAGAAAAGCAGTTTAACAAATACCTCTTATCAATACTGATGGTTCAATCTTTTGCAAATACCATTCAAGCTTCTAGCTAGAGATTATTAAAAATAACTAAAAATATGAAATCCTAGAAAAGTAAAAGCCTATCCTGCCTGATGAATCAAGATAACTATAACTAATAAAGTAAACAGCGGACACCCATGATCATTCATCTCCTCCAAAGGACGTCCCAATGTTGTCCCAAGTTACCTAGTGGAAAAAACACAAAAAAGGGTAAGTACAAAGACACTCAGTAAGAATCCCCAACAGGGGTATAGTACATAAAAGTCACATCATCTAGCATCCTAACATACATGCAATACAGATTGCCAACACGATTACAGTATGAGTCATCAACATGGCTCATAAACCTCGAGAGTCTCTAATTCCCGGCTAGGTGATCAACTCGCTAGCTGATCCTAGACACTTGGGAGAGTACGTAAGTATCTGGCTCTAAACAAGACAAGGATGGTGTACTGACGAAACTATCCCGAGGGAGCTGTCCTTTCGACATCTAGTGCGTGTGTGCGCATACCACATGCTTCTGCAAACCAGGTAAATGTTGGACTACACAAACTACGACGATCTAGGTACGCATGCCTAACTAAACTCGAAATGATGTCCACTGATCCACAGCCAGTGGGAGGCCCTCGACACCCAACTGTGGCAGCTTGTTCACACCAACGCCTAAAGCTAAAGATCGTCCTAAGTTAGGCTTACACCAAGGAAAAAAAACCCCGCTCTAGCAAGCTATAGACTAGGCTTATGTCGGGGTGGTAGCTACTCCACATCCGACTGTTAGGGACAAGAAAATAATCCTCTCTAGTCTAGACCTATGGGGAAAACACGCGTCGTGTCCACTCTCATCCTCTAGATGATGACAACCTGACAAACTCTAACTAAGAGTGAAAAGGACTAGTTCTAAGCAGTAAACCAACAGTTATTGAACTTGCATACAAGATACCCTAACAGGATACTATAATCTCATCAGGATACTACGATCTCAAGTTACATGTATACTACATGTCATACCCTAACAAATTATTCATAAGGTTCCAACATATGAGAAACAACGCATGTAAACCACACAGGTCAAACATCACAATATCCTATCCACTAACATATGCTCGTAAAATAGTAAAGCAAGCAGGCAAGCATGCAATCAACGACATTCACGCAGGGTGCACACAACCCACGACAAGAAACCATTAGCTGAATAAATTACATAACAATCAACTAGTGCTCTTTGAGCTACAGATAACCAACATGAAATTACTAATCACAACCTAGATAAATATAACAAACATAAATAATTAATAGCTTCTTAAACCACTAATCCCACAGAAACACGAAGGATTGGGAATTACGCAACAAATGAAACAACACGGAACAAGGTACGACACCGCGGCTAGACGACATCGACAAACTATGGTAGCTGCTGCTTAGAAACCCGTTCGCTGGACTGCTGGCATCAACCGAGGCTTCGTAGGCATGCAGGGTTGTGCAGCAGCAAGGGCGTGGCTGTGCGGTTGGGCGGATGTGGGTGTGTGCATGGCTAGGGGAGACTGAGCGAGGCAGATCACGGCTGCGATTCACCAGGGCATGCGTGTACGAGGGTTTGGAGATGAGTGGGGCTACGAGATTGCCCGAGCGAGGCGATGTGGGCTGTGCGGCTGCGGGGCACGGCGATCGTGGGACATCTCGATTGTGTGGCTTGGTGATCGGAGATGGAGGATGGAAGAAGAAGCAGAATCATTGGAGAGGAAGAAAAAGAGAACGATGGCTTTTCTCTCTGGCTTTTGATCGATGAAAAGGACGATACACAAATAAAACCCCTTTTTTCTTTTTAATTTTATTTTCTTTTAACACCTAAATAAAGTATTTCCTCCAAAACTGAAAAACTAGCCTTGCTTAGCCTGAAACCACAAAAACAACCCTAAACTCAATAAAATGCGAGAACGACCCTCAAACCCAATAAATTAGCAAACTGACCCTATGGATAAAATTACCAAAATGCCTCTCAAGACCTAAACAGCCATAACAACCCAACAAAACTCCCAAATTATCTAAAAATAATACCTGGAGAACCGGAAAGAAAATCCTGGCCATTACGTGAGTGCTCAAGAGATTGGATGCGTTCCCTTTTGTTTGTGCATGTTATTCAAAGACTTAATGATTGTGATTTACTTATTCTATATGTTGTGTGCATCTCGTGCAGAACTTCGTACTGATTTTTCATGAAAACTCACCCTTTGTTTTATGTTGGGCTGTGAATTCAAACCACAGCTTGTAGGTGAGCACCAGGATGTATGACCGAGGCAGCTGAGGACAAACCTGGAGACGAGCCTGTTGTTTCACTATTATAATCGTTATGTTTTAGTTGTATTGCATTTCTTTCTGCATGAGATGATTTGTAATAATTTCTTATTGAACTGTTTTAGTTTTAAACCAAGATAATGGTATTTACTTGTTTTAGATGCCTGGATAAAATACTTGTTTCTAAATCATTCTGGATGTTATTTGAAATGCTTAAAAATGTCCAGGTTCTGCTTTTCAGGTTTGGGTTTGTCCATATTTTAGGAGAAACTATGTCAAAATTTTTATTGATTTTACATGCATTATAGTTGCATCTCGGGTTAACCTTACGGTTAAAGACTGGGCTGTTACAGTTGGTATCAGAGCTCATAGTCATAGATTTTGCAGACTAGCTTACGAAGTAAGCTATGTAGGTCCTCTAGTCTCCAGCTGCAAGGTCTTCATCATGTAATAAGTTAAAGAAGGGTTAAGAAATATAGACAAGCATGTTAGAACCATAGGTTTAAGAATATCATGATTGCATGATGCATGCTTGCTTGAGTCCCTATGTGGACTATTTTTATATTTGTAGGGAGAATTCAAGTTGGTGAATAGCCTCACTGCTCGGCGTAATGACCAAGAAGATGAGCTTACGGTGTTAGGAAAGTTCTTCATAGGGTTGAAGCCTTGATGGGCGTGATTTCCTTGCGGCCGGTAAAATATTTTCTAATTGCATGTACTCCACCTTATGGAAAAGTGTTAGATGAGGTCGTGGGGCCATCGAGGCTAGTGGAAGCCACTTTGACTCCCTCATCTATCGAGCTAGGACCAGAGGTCATGAAAGCCTTGAACCTGCAATCTAAAGAGTGGAACAAGGAGAGATAGCTGCAACCTTATGAATCAGGGCTAGCGTGGAAGTTGTCGTGGATGTAGTGAACCTCATTATAACAACACAGGAAGAGGTCTTGGAAGGACTTTAAGGAATGAAGTCTTATAAGTTTTGATGCCTCTTCGAGAGGTGCTAATAAGGCTAGGAGTTGGATGTCTGTCTTAGAAGATAGATCTGACTGAAGAGCTTCTTTTAAGCTTCAAAAGTTCAGTGCGTAGTTAGTACACTGAAGTATGATGCTAAGTGTTTGTTAGAACTTGAGCTCGAAATCTTGTCTAGAAGTGATGAGTAGAGAATTTAGAAGGAGTTCAGAAAGTTCTTTGACGAGATGTGCTTCTTTGAGTTCCTTGGGATGAAACAAAGTGATTGTAGATAGTGAAGTATGAGGATAAACTCTACCAACATGCTCATTTCGTTACGAAGTAGATCTTCTCGAAAAGTCAGAGAGTCTAAATCTTTGTTACGATACTCTAGAAAGAGACTCATAACTTAGTAGACACCTAGAACCACACACATATGCCTTCACAGTCCTGATAGTTAGGGTATTGGATATGATATATAGGCGATCGAGATAGGATGAAAGTGCCAAGAGGAAGACGGAGACACCGAGTCCATTTTGGAGCAAGAATCGTAAGTGTAGGGAGTTTAACTTCGAAAGATTTCAAAGAAAAAAAAATAGAGTGACCTTATGCAGGTTATAGAAAAACCAATTAGAGTTGTTGTGATGTTGGAGCAAGTTATGTGTGTATGATTTCGATTAAGGCTGTGACAGTTGGAACACTTGCTGGACGTTGGGTTCAACAAGGCGATCGTGCATTTCACCAAATAAGAAAGAAGTTGTTTAACCTAATGCATTGAACATAAATTTCCTCGAAGTAGAAACCCTTGGAGTTCATGCTAGTGGTTGCCATTCAGTGGAACCCACCACGTGGATAATCTAAAAGAAGAAGTCTAGATATCTCAAGGTCGTAGAAGCATTGTTTTTAAAGAAACTCGTAGTTTGCTTATGGATAAGTTTGATGCCATTTCTCTTAATAAAGTGGTGGTTAGAGTTTGATACTGATTATCATCTTGAGAAATGGGTCTCTATTTTTTGTTTGGTGGTTGTAGTTAAGATTTTTTAAAAGAAAATTTGGTTTGAGACTTGTCCTCAACTCTCTTAGGATAAGAGAGTTTGAAATAAGAGTATGAAATTGGAGTTTGTATTCCAAAGGATATGAAACCAAGGATCAAAGTTGATCTTGAGAACTCGATGTTGCTCGACATCGTTACTTGTAGTTGACAGTGCCGATGAGAGTGTTCACTCCATGCCTGTGGTCAGGCGTTGTGGTCATATTCCCCAAGAACCTTTTAGACTGCCCCGATAGAAGACTTCGCGTACGAGTTAGAATGGTGTATTAGACGTCTTTTCCAGCATGACCAAAGAGAAGTAGAGTCTATTATGAAGCTTGTTGGTTAATAACTCATTTGATTAGATGCGTCTCTCTGGTGAGTACCTAATCTCATGTGAATGAAAGGACTGATCGATGCAGCCATGAAACTATTGAGGAGAAGTGCTCATATGTCATAGTTAAAGGACATAGTGTTTGTTGTGTTGGCTTTTGTTATCTAGGAAGGGAGCCAGATAAAGGTTTTACAGGGGTTGTGTAGAAGGTTTGTAGTTAGTGACTATGTTACTAATGTAAGTTCGAAAAAAAGCCAGACAAAGGTTACCTTGTCTTCTGGAGAAAAGTGGTCAATCAAAGACTATTAGGATTTTCCTAAGAACCCTATGGAGTACGTGAGCTTTAACAATAGAGGTTTGTTAGGTGAGTTCAAAGTTGTAGTTGTTATTAGAAAATCGTTTGACTTTAAAAGTGACACAACTATTAACTAGGTAGTTCAATAAATTAGGTTCTTCTTGCCTTAAAGTGGGTTAGTTGGACGTTGTTACAATTATAGAAATAAAAAGCAATTCTAGTTTCCTAGTGGGAGAGTTCTTTTGGATAAGAAGTCATGCTTGCCATCATTTCTTCTCACTCATGTCTTCATTGTGATGGTCAAAGGTTGTGCCCTATGACGCATAATGGACATGGAGCCACATGTTCTAGCAGTTGTTAGCTTTGGCAAGAGGGCCTAAAGTTGTGATCACTGCACTCTTTCGAGTATGTGCCAGACATGTGGAATGAAGTATAGAACGTAGTGGAAAATGGTGTTTATTTGAACGAGTTTGAAATGATTAACCCTAAGTAAATTGTTTGATTTTTGGCACTAAAGTGGACCTCGCTGGTTGCGAGGCTAAGTTCTCAAGTTCTTCAAGAAGTCTCATTGAGATATTTGAAACTATTTATGGGCTAGGCTTTCTAATTGGATGTTTTGCATGCTAGCAAGAATGGAACGAATAAGGGTTATCTCTTGGTAAAATGTTGTTGGGGTTTATCTGCCGTTATGGAAGCTTAACAATAGGAGTCAATTTAGTGATCTTAACTTTGGATATTTATTCCAAGTTCAATTTTAAGATTAAACGTTGTGATCTGGGCAAATGTTTTTTATTCGTGGTTGAGTTTGAAGCGACTTATAGAGCTATTGGGTTTTCGTCAGTAAAAGTTTACGGATCCACTGAATGAAGTATCGTGGAGTTTAAAGTCTTAGAGTGTGTTGAGGCATTGTGGATGTAGCTTTCATATTGAATTATAGAAGGTTTAGGAGTTTTTTTGTAACTCAATGTCGTCGTTTAGCCTCTAGTATTTGTTCCAAGTTGGACTTTAAAACTGAATGTTGTGGTTGAAGAATGATCGTTGGATCAACTATTGTTAAGATTGAAGTGACTTTAAATTCGCTAAGGTTTGTGACAATAAAGTTCAAGGATCCATTTGACGGAGTTCTTGAGGCACTATAGATGTAATTGCTAGTAGGAAGCATTTTGTTACTGACCTCTGGATAAAATATTAGGAAGGCTGAGACTTCGTTGAGAACTCGAGTGTTGTGGGTTCATCTTAATGGTTGACGCCCGTAAGGGTGAAACTGAACAACTTTAAGGAATCAGGACAAGAAGTTAGGTTTTTAAATTACAATTTTGTGCAAGTTGTTTTGTTCAAACTATTTTGTTTTCCTCTCGAGTGTGTTGTAAATAACTTGCCGATTGAATTGTTCCTTGTTAAGTAACTCCATTGTGGGAAGTTCCAACATTCAAAAAGAAAAGGAAACCAAGGTTGCAACTCTTATGGTATGCGTGTGATCGATTATCAGCCAATGCAGTTCAGCGATAACTTTCTTAGGTATGGTCGAAAGGTTCTGCACTACCAAGAAGTTAGCTCAGTTAAGAGCTTTGAAAAAGCCAAACAAATGAAGATTCATTAGAGGAACGCAAGTAGGACGTGTACACCAAGCTTTTAGTATGGTTCGAGCTTTAATCAACTTTCGAGGACGAAAGTCTTTTAAAAGGGGGGAGTAGTGTAACAAACTGCCTAAAAGAGGTCTAAACGAAGTTTTAATTGACTAAAACCCCTTAAGAGAATTCCTTGTAATTATTAAATTCATTAAAAGGTTAATTGTGTTACTAAATTTTTTTTTAAAACTTTATCTTAGCCAAGAATTGAACCTAAATCAATTCCAAAATAGTACATGATCAAACCATCTGAGCTATTAGTGCTTGTTTGATAAGTTTATAGACCAATTTAAGTATAAGCACAGGGTTAACTTCAATAATAATGAAAATTTGAAGGGGTTTCTTTGCAAATACTTAAAGAAAGGACCCTAAAATTTCCCGAACACCTTCACATTCGACAAAAAACGCAACAACCCCCCTCCCTTCGAAAATTCATTTCATTTCTTCTCTTTCACATTACAAATCGACGCCCATCATTTCCAATCTACCCACTTCTCCTATGTTAAGACTTTTCCGGCAACTTTTGTGTGGCCTTCTCTGTGAAGCAACATGCATTGAGGTTTATGAATGAAGTTTCTTCCTACTCTTTTGCGCAACCTTCAAGCTGCTTCGTCGCCCTCAAATTTGTTAAATCAAACTCCGTGGTTGTGTCTCCTAATCGATTTTCATTTGGGTTCTCAAGAGCATGAACCAGCAGTAAGAGAGGGCACGACTTCGAGGTTCAAAATCCATTCCCTTTTCTCCTCTTCTGTGAAAATCTCTCTGATTTCTTATTGGAACCTCGACCCCTTTCGTTCTTGTGTTGAAAAGGTGATTGTTGAAGGATTTCGGTTGGATGTGGATGTTCTTTGGTCGAAATCGTGATTTATTATTCAAGACTCAGTTTATACAGTGTGTTTTGAGCTGGTTATGCTACTCTAGTAGCTCTTGAAGCATGAAAAATAATGCTTTGTTTAGGCCAAAGTGTTAATGACGAGGTTTGATCGTCAAAGGCTGACTTGTGCATGTACGATGTGAATTTTTATTTTCATTTCCTTTTTCTTTTTTTTTTTTGAGATCAAGCTATAGTTAGGCTTAAAGTTTGGTCTTTCTTGGAAGGTGTTCGACAAAATGCTTAAGAGAAACTTGGTGGCTATGAGGTTGGAACAACAAGTTTTTATACTCTTAAAGCTTGCTCTTGTTGAATATTTTAGGGTTGGTTTGAGTTAATCCTTGTCTAAGAAAGAGTTCGAAAGTTATCTATTGTTTGGAGTCAAGGCTATCAAGCTTAGGTTAAGTTAAAAATCATCGGCACTTTCTTTGACATTAAAACTCTTCTTTGCAGTTGATACCGTGAATGCTAACTGTGTTATTATTCGATTGTAGAGTCGAGGATCATGAGTTCAGGAGGCCATATCAAATCCTCGAGTTGTCGCATTCTAACTAAGTGTAAGGAAACCTAATCAGGATGGTTTGTTTGTTGTATGCTTGATTCCAAATTTGTCTGGTGATATTTGTATGCTGAATAGATTCCTAGGATGTGTTGCATGCTTATATCTTGAATGCTTTGTCGAATTTGTATAATGTGAATTGTGTGCTGACTAGGTAGAAATCAATGCATGTTTATAGCCTTGTTGTAATGTATGAACTTGAATATTGACATGCTCTTGCCTAGATACATATAGGTTCTTTAAATGCTTGGTTATGTGTTAATTGTGGAAGTGAATCATGATTGATCGAGCATGCTGGTTGATTGCTGAATTGAATAAAGAATGCTTATACTCGTTGAATATGCACTTTACGTATATCTAACACTTTTGATTCATGCTTTAGAAGGTTATGAATGCTGAACACATTAAAACAAGACTTACAGGTCAATATTTGCTAGTCTTCTCATATTCCAATGTTCATGTGTATTCCTTCTTTTTCAAAGTGAACATGTAAGCTAAACAACCGAGACATGTCTCCTCTCCACCATAAAGTGGTTACACTAGATCATAGGGTCTATTTTCTTGCGTGACAAGCAGGGGGTGACCCATTGGGGTGTAAGGCTGGACGCAGCTAACGTTTTCCTGATGGATAGAGGTTACTGTTGTAAGAGGCTTCACACGTTATTAAGGCGATGCTTGCTACATTTACTTGAAGTGTGGTGAATTTGACCGTAGGGTCGATAGTCTGCACTCAAGGACTTGGCATAGGCTGGGAAATCGATCGTCCATATGGGTAACCTAGACTGGTTGCTAAGGATGTGTAGGCTGCGGTAGTGGAAATCTGTTATAGGCTGGTTGTTCCCTACTGCTTTATTCGGAGTGGGAACTTACTAGGCAGTGCGCAATCGAAATTGTTACGGCATAAATGAGCATCGCGCTAGTGAGTTGGACGACTCTAGGCTTGGCACCGTGCGTGGGACCTGATTTGTTTGGATTAGCCCCACCATGCCGGAGGGACCTGGGAAAGCCTGGGTGACTCCAGTGGTTAGACCCTTGCATCTAGGGACTCTGCCTTATCCGGAAGAGTCTAGGTAGTGGCTTTTTTGGGTCTCACGACATCGGCCAGTGAGACTCCTTCACGGGTATTGTCAATGGCCATTGAGCTCTGCGACATGAGTGCTGAGGAAATGGGATGCGTTCCCTTTCATTTGTGCATGTTATTCAAAGACTTAATTATTGCGATTTACTTGTTCTATATTCGATGTGCATCTCGTGCGGGACTTCTTACCGAGTTTTCATGAAAACTAACCCTTCGTTTTATGTTGGGTTGTGGATTCAAACCATAGCTTGCAGGTGAGCATCAGATGGATGACCGAGGCAGCTGAGGAAAGACCTGGAGACGAGTTCGTTGTGTCTCTATTATAGTTGTTCTGTCTTTAGTTGTATTGCATTTATGTCAACATGAGATGTTTTATAATAATATCCTTTTAAACTATTTTTAGTTTTAAACCGAGATTTCGAGATTTACTTGTGTTTACCTACCTAGATAAACTACTTGTTTCTAAATCATTTTAGATGTTATTTGAAATGCTTTGAAACGTCCAGGTTCTGCTTTTCAGATTTGGGTTTGTCCATATTTTAGGGGAAACTATGTCAAAAATTTTACCAATTTTACATGCATTATAGTGGCATCTCGGTTTAACCTGACGATTAAAGACCAGGTTGTTACACACATGATTTAATGTAACAATAGTATCCCTACTATCGTGCACTCTTCTATCCTACAATCGTTTTGATTTATACAGTTTAAAGTGAAGCAAACATTGTCCACGAGTATGCACACTAGTGTAAGCATGTTTAACATGCATCCATGGGTGTACATATGAGTACACAAGAGTTCCAGCAAAATGTACAATTTCAACCCTATCATGAGTCATGTACTATATGTTATTTATGGTTTCTTATTAAATTTTTGTTTAAAAATTTTGTATTCATTTATTACAATGTAGGTAAAGATATGTACCAATATGTACCGTCAAATCTGTGTTATGCTTGTTTTGTTTTCCATATTTCATAATAAAATTATCGTAACAACATGTTTATTTTAAAAACAAAACAAAATGTAAGGGTTTAAATATTTTTTAAATTTACTTTTTTGGTTGTTGAAAATTTAGTTCTTATTTAAATAATTAAATTTTTGTTGGCCGTTAAGAATAAGAATGAATTTAAAATTCATTTTAATAATTCCCACCAAATTAAAAGTATTTAAGGGAACAATAGTAAATTATAATTTAATAAACTATTTATTTATTTATTTATAGAAAATCAGATTTAGACACTCATTCAAGTGTTTTAAAGGATAGACATTTACTTAATAATTATCTAGAAATAGACATTTTTGTAGTTATCACTAAAACTTTTATGGACTATATAAATAGTGGTAAACATTTGATTTTTTTTTTGAATTATTGACTATTTAAAATTAAGCATTTTAAAATATATATATATATATATATATATATATATATATAATTTTGCATGTATAACAAAAAATGGTAAAATATTTTCATCTATAGCACAAAATCTAAAAATAATTTCATTTGTAGCAGAAAATTCAAATTGACTTCTATCACTTGCTGAGTTCTATCAGTGATAAAATTCAATCAATGATAGACTCATTCTATCACTACTTAAATTTTCTATGAGTGATAGAAATCTAAATTGAATTATATCACTAGGTGAGTGATAGAAATAAATATGCTATAAATGATTTATTTTAAAAATTTTGCTGCAAATATAATACAAGAGGTAGAATGTGCTGCTGATGGTAAATTTTCATATATATATATATATAAATTAAAATATAAAATACGTTTCAAATTGCAAGATATTTTAAAATTTTATTTTACACATTTTGTCATGACTAAAGATACTTGAAAATTATGTCTATATGAGGTCCCCATGGTGTCGTGTAAAGTGACCAAATAAAGGAGCGATCACATTCAAAACAACTTTATTCGATATTCACGAGAATAAAATAAATATATTTTATTGTAACTGAAAATGTTATTAGAAATAAATATATTTTATTGTAACTGAAAATGTTATTAGAAAATTTTAAATTATTGTGTGTGTGATTATGATATATGAGTAATGAAACTCTAAAAAGGTATACAATTAAAATATAATTATAAAAAATAGAGGAAGTAGTATAAACATGTAAATCAACATTTTGTTTTTATGAAAAGTAAGATGGTTTCAGCTACAAAATAATAGTAGAGTACTAGACACTACGCTTAACAAATAAAAATTCTATAAATTTTTCTTTAAAAATTCAAAGTTTAAACCTTTATTTTATGGATAAATTAGATTTTAAAATTAATTGTTTATAAATTAAACAGTTAAATTTACTAAGTACAAAACAAATAATGAAATGACGTAGCCCTTTATTAGACATAATATAGTCTATCATTGATGTTAAAGTTTTAGACATTATATAGCTTCTAAAATTTAGAAATGTCTTTTTTAGTACATATTGGGGGAGGGGACAAATACAAAATTCTGCTGCAAATATAATACAAGAGGTAGAATGTGTTGTTGATGGTAAATTCTCATATATATATATATATATAAATTAAAGTATAAAATACGTTTCAAATTGCATGATATTTTTAAAAAACAATTTATACATTTTGTCATGACCAAAGATACTTGAAAATTATGTATATATGAGGTCCCATGGTGTGGTGTAAAGTGACCAAACAAAGGAGCGGTCACATTTAAAACAACTTTATTCGATATTCACGAGTATAAAACAAATATATTTTATTGTAACTGAAAATGTTATTAGAAATTTTTAAATTATATATGTGTGTGTGTGATTATGATATATGAGTAATGAAACTCTAAAAAGGTATACAATTAAAATATAGTTATAAAAAATAGATGAAGTAGCATAAACATGTAAATCAACATTTTGTTTTTATGAAAAGTAAGATGGTTTCAGCTACAAAATAATAGTAGAGTACTAGACACTACGCTTAACAAGTAAAAATTCTATAAATTTTTCTTTCAAAATTCAAAGTTTAAACCTATCTTTTATGGATAAATAAGATTTTAAAATTAATTGTTTATAAATTAAACAGTTAAATTAACAAATTTAAATATGACGTTAAATTTAATAAGTACAAAACAAATAATGAAATGACGTAGCCCATTATCAGACATTATATAGTCTATCATTGATGTTAAAGTTTAGACATTATATATGTAAAGACCCGACCCGAGCTAAGGTCTCAATCTAGGTCTTTACCTAACCTTAACTTAGTTCAACCGAAATATAGTTTATAGTCCACTTTTAAAACAAAAGAAAATAGCCTCTAATAAACCTCTTTTATATTTAAAAAAAAAACAAGCATCAGGGTACCTTTAAATAAAAACATTGTCAAATGTAACCTTTATTTGCCAAAGACCACCAGCATCATTATTTGAAGGGAAAAAAAAACAATAAACTTATTGCAAAACCTCCTAAATTCCTAACTCGCCCATGGTCTTCCTGCAGCTCTGATCAGCCATCCCGGTGTATCACATGCAAACTTGTGGACAAACCACAAAAAAAGAAAAGGGTGAGTTACTAACTCAACAAGGATCCCACTACCCTGTTTAAGTACAGGTGTTCGAGCTCAAACCCCTATGTAAACTTGGGTACTATACCCCAAAAAGTGTTTAATGATGGGCACATAGTCCCAATGAATAATTATGTGTGTTGGGCATAAACCCCTGTGTGTATGTGCACAAAACCCTGCGTAATAAGCACTAAACCCTTGTGAATTGGGCACGAAACCCCTGCGTAATGGGCACGAAACCCCTGTATGTTGGGCACGAAACCTCTGTGACTTGGGCACGAAACCCCTGTGTGTTGGGCACGAAACCCCTGAGTAATGGGCACGAAACCCCTCAAGTAGAGCATACATTCTAGAGTGGGCACAAATCACCTAACATAGCATTAAACCTCAATAACTTGACATCGGTTAACATGCATTAGCTAAGCTCTCCAATTATAAGCTTTCCTAAGCTTTTGCTAACTTCCAGAGCCTATAACACACAAACGGTTCAGAATCAGCACCTCAAACCACAAAAAATGGACTCAAAACATCAAAATTAACAAAAGGGGAATTTTTCATTATTTTGGTCAACGGTCAACAATCAAAGTCGCGGCTCGGCTTGGTTCGGCTAGGGTGGGTCGGCTTGGTCACGCAACGTGGATGCCCCCAAGCGCGACACGTTTCATGCACGATGTTGCTACGCCGATGTGCGACACGTGTTCTCCTTGAAATCTAACGGCTGAGATTGTCTGGAGTCCTAGGGTTTGTGCAGAAACACTATTTTCGAAAATTAGCCCTAAAAACTCCGTTTTTCCTCTGTTTTTGACGAAACGAACTCCGATCTTCGCCACATTTTAAACACAACCTAATATAATCCAAAAAATAAATATACTAACCTCCGATTCTTAAATCCTCGAACTCCGTGACCGAACGGGACAGCCCAGAAAAAGAGATCTCGATGCGAAATCCCCCAAACACTGGCAAACAAAACCCAAAACGAACCTTAGTGTTAATCCGACCTCAAAATAATGGCTTAAAGGAGTAATCGAGGGAGAAGAAATACCTGGGAGAGAATTCCTTCGCTTTTCGAACAAAAAGCCTTTCTGAGATCCTCTAAGAAGTTTTGTGTAACCACTATAAATGGCTAGGGTTTTTTTTTTCCTTTGTTTCCTCCAAAGTTTCCAAATTCCAATCAACGAACTCAATGAAATAAATGATAAAAGAGAACAAATCGCTCCCAACCCTCCACGTGTCACTATCTGTTACAACCAAATCGCACGACTTAATCTTCTTGGGCTGGGCTGTTACAATATTCCCCCCCTTAGAAGGCTTACATCCTCGAAAGTCGACTAAGGTAATAACAGCCCAGGGTAACAGGCTCGCATATCCTTTTCGCTCTCCCAAGTAGCTTCTTCCTTGGAATGACCTTTCCACTGAACTTTCACCATGCTGACCTTTCGGTTCTTTACTGTTTTCAAAACCCTAGCTAGAATCCTCTCTGGTTCTTCCTTGAAACTCAGATCCTTTTCTAGCTATATTGACTCATGAGCAATCACGTGAGAAGAATCTCGCACATATTGTCTGAGCATGGACACATAGAAAACATTGTGAACCCCCGATAGCGACGGTGGTAGTGCCAGTCTGTACGCAACTGCGCCAATCCTCTCTAAAATTTCAAATGGGCCAATAAATCAGGGACTAAGCTTCCCTTTTTTTTCGAACCTCAAAACTCCTCTCATCGGAGCAACCTTGAGGAAAACGTGATTCCCCACTTCAAACTCCAAATCTCAACGTCGGATGTCTGCATAACTCTTCTGTCGGCTTTGAGCTGAGAGCATTCTACTTCGAATTTTCTGAACTGCTTCATTAGTCATTTGTAGTAACTCGGGGCCTGACAATTTTCTTTCCCCCACTTCCTCCCAGAATACGAGAGATCTACAACGCTTGCCATACATGGCCTCAAATGGAGCCATCCCGATGATGGCTTGAAAGCTGTTATTATAGGCAAACTCCATCAAGTAAAGCCAGCCATCCCAACTGCTTGAGAAATCTAGCACACATGCTCTCAACATATCCTCTAGAATTTTGTTGACCCTCTCGGTCTGACCATCGGTCTGAGAATGGAAGGCAGTACTAAACTTATAAGTGGTACCCAAACCTTCCTGAAGACTTTTCCAGAACCTCGAAGTAAACCAGGTATCTCTATCTGAAACAATGCACATAGGAACCCCATGAAGTCGCACAACCTCTACCAAATACAACTGCGCCCATTTCTCAACCGAATAACCTGGTTTACCTGGAATGAAGTGCGTACTCTTGGTGAGACGGTCTACAATCACAAGAACTACAATATAACTTTTCGCTGTCTTAGGGAGTCCTGATATGAAATCCATGGAGATATCGTTCCACTTCCATTCTAGAAAGCTCAAAGGCTGTAACAGCCCTGCTGGCTTCTGCCTCGGTGCCTTGACCTGCTAACAAGTCAAACACTTACTAACGAAAGTGGCTATATCCCGTTTCATATTATTCCACCAGTAACATTGTCTCAAATCCTGATACATCTTGGTACTCCCCGGGTGCCAAACAAACGGTGAACTATGTGCCCCATTTAACAACTCAACCCTAATCTCGGCATCATCTGGCACAACTAAACGCTGGTAGAACTTTAAGCCCCCATCAGGAGCCACTGACCAATCGGTACCTTCCTCAGCGTGTGCTCGAGCAAATAACACCAACAAACCCTGATCATACTGCTACCTATCAATAATCCTCTATCTTAACGAAGACTGCATAGACAACTGAGCCAACTATGTTGTAGCCTCTCTACCTATCGCAATCTCATACCGGTCTAGATCTCGCTGCAAAGGTACTAGCAAAACTGACAAGGCTGTAACATGCGACGTCTTTCTACTCAGGGCGTCTACAACGACATTGGCTTTTCCCGGATGATACAGAATCTCACAATCGTAATCTTTTACCAACTCTAACCAACGACATTGCCTCATGTTTAGTTCTTTCTGAGTTAAAAAGTATTTTAAACTCTGGTGGTCTGAGTAGATCTTAATCTTCTCTCCATAAAGGTAATGCCTCCAAATCTTCAGTACGTGCACCACTACTGCCAACTCCATATCATGAGTTGGATAATTTTTCTCATAATCCTTAAGTTGTCTGGAAGCATAAGCTATCACCTTCCTCTCTGCATCAAAACACATCTAAGCCCAAACTTTGAGGCATCACAATAAACAACAAAATCTCCAGTTCCTTCGAGCACAACCAACACTGGTGCTTCGGTCAAAAGTCTTTTCAACTCAATAAAACAAGCTTTACATTCATCCGTCCAGACAAAAGGTTGGCCTTTCCTGGTCAACTGTGCCATAGGCCCAACTATCTTGGAGAAGTCTTTCACAAATCGTCGGTAATATCCAGCTAAGACCAAAAAGCTTCTTACCTCGGCCACAGAGGTTGGGGTACTCCAACTGCTTACTTCTTCAATTTTTGCAGGGTCCACTGTGATCCCTTTACTAGAGACCACATGTCCCAAAAATGAGACTTGGAGGAGCCAGAACTAACACTTAGAGAACTTAGCATACAACCGGTTTACTCTCAGTGCCATCAAAACTTTCCTCATGTGCTCCTCTTGCTCACCATCGGTTCTCGAATAAATCAGGATATCATCGATGAAAATAATCACGAACTTATCCAAAAACTCCCTAAACACTCTATTCATCATGTCCATGAAAGCTGTAGGTGCGTTCGTTAAACCAAACGACATTACTACAAACTCATAGTGTTCGTATCTAGACCTGAAAGCCGTCTTAGGGATATCTTGTTCCCGGATCCTCAACTGGTGGTACCCTGATAGTAAATCAATCTTCGAGAAAATGGAGGCTCCTTGCAATTGATCAAACAAATCTTCGATTCTAGGCAATGGGTACTTATTTTTAATTGTAACCTTATTCAGCTCACGGTAGTCAATGCACAGTCTCATCGAACCATCTTTCTTTTTAACAAAGAGCACTAGGGCTCCCCACGGCGACACACTCGGTCTAATAAACTCGCTGTCAATCAACTCCTGCAATTGCTCCTTCAGTTCTTTCAACTCGGCTAGGGCCATCCTGTATAGTGCTCTTCAGATCGGAACTGTTCCAGGTTCCAACTAGATACAGAAATCGACCACTTTAGGTGGCAGCAAGCCCGGCAAGTTTTTAGGAAACACATCTACAAACCCACTAACCACTGGCACGACATCGACAGACAAAACTAAATCTTGCTCTCCAGAGATCGATGCTAAGAAACCCCAGGCTCCTCTAGACATTAGCTTCCTAGCCTTCAAAGCTGAAATTATCTTGGGGCATTCCCCAGATCCTTGTCCCTTAAACTTGAAGCTCGATTCTGACGGCAAGTTGAAAAATACTTCTTTCCAGCGGCAGTCGATCATGGCGAGATTCTCGGATAACCAGTCCATTCCAATTATAATATCAAACTCACTCATAGGCAAGACTATGAGTGTAATTTTTAATGATTTCCCTCCTATAACCAACTTGCAAGCTTTAAATTTCTCACGAGTTGTCATGCTCACTCTAGTAGGAGTGGACACTACTAACTCGAACCCTAAAGGTTCCAACTCCAAACCGGCAGACATCACAAAGCAATCAGATATAAACGAATGTGACGACCATGAATCAAACAACACAAAAGCAAAGTGGTAAAAAATGGATAGTGTACCTGTGACTGCATTGGCTGAAGGCTCAGCCTCCTTTCAAGTAGTGGCGTATACTCGACCTTCTTGCTGGGCTAATCTTGCTGTAGGAGTTCTTGCTGCCACTGACGGTCCTGATTTTTCCACATTATCTTTTCCAGTGCAGTTTCTAGCAAAGTGACCCTCCTTGCCACACTTGTAACAAACTCTGACTCCTGTCTCACAACGTCCCAAATGCTTCTTCCCATAAGCCCTACAATCCTTCAAACTCTACTTTTCAGGCCTATGGTGATGGTGGCGCTCAGATCTGTGGTCGCGCTGATCATACTTTCTGTAAGGCTGCTCTGGCCTTTTCCCCTTGTGCTTATCATGTTCAACTCTCAATCTCGCTCCCCAGGTCCAGACGGTCTGTAAGGCTCAAACTTTCTTTTTACACCTTGGTTGCTTGCAGGCAAGGGTATGACAAAGTACACCTTTCTAAATTGTCTGTCTGGGTTCTTTGCTAAAAATAGTGGGTTTGTGTGTCAACACATCGCCCTGAATGCCATCATGTAAGCCATTGACAAAATACCGAATTTTCTGTTTCTCGGTCTGAATCAACTCCTCGACAAAAGAACATAACTCATTAAAGCTGAACTCATAGGCTTCCACTGAATCAGTCCCCTACTAAATTGTGGTGAACTGCGTAATCTTATCTTGCCTGTCAGACTCAATAAAATACTTGGCATAGAACAGGACCTTAAACTCATCCCAAGTAAGTGGTGGTTCCCTAGGGGGCTGTTTGTTTGACATATTTAGGTAGGAGTTAGTATGAGGAGTTATTAACTCCTCCTAAAAAACCTACATCCAAACGAGTTTATATTAACTCCTCCTCATTTTTACTTTTAAAAATAACTCTCATTTTTAACCATTCATTTTTAATCATTCATTTATAACTACTTAATCATTTCTAACCACTTATTTTTAATCATTTCTTTTAAATCAATCAAAATAACTCATTTTTAACCATTCATTTTTAATCATTTCTTTTTTAACTACTAAAAATAACTACTCATTTTCAAATCTTCATCCAAACAAGATTTTGACTTTTAACTCCTCTATACAAAAACTACATCCAAACGAGTTTTTGACACAATTCTCAATTTTTAACTCCTCAACATAACTTCTCAATATAACTCCTTAACCTAAAAACTACCTAAATATGTCAAACAAATAGCCCCTTGGAGCTCTCCTCTTTATCTCTTGCATATACCAGCTTCTTGCCTAGTCTTGCAATACGAAGGTGGCACACCTCACCTGTTGCTTTTCCGGCACTCCATATGATGGAAAATAGTCTCCATATGGGACATCCAATTTTCTACAGCCAGTGGTGTTTCAACGGCCCCGAAGAACTCCTTTGGCTTGAACTTCATCAATTCCTTGATAATTTGTGCGTTCTCAGAAACGCTTTTGCAGCTTCCAGTCTGATTTTGTTTATCAGCCAGCTCTGCTCCCTCACTCTGAGTGGTAGGAAATGTCTTCGAGCGGGGGTCCACAGAAGCAGAGCTGTCCTCTTGAGCTGGTGGGGGATTGGTTGCTTGACCCAAAGCTTGCAAAATTCCTTGCAGAGGTTCTTGCACAGACCCCTGAATTATCTCTTTAATGGCTGCCAGAGCCTCCACTACCAGTCCGGGTACCACTGATGGCGTCCCTACGCCCACCGGTGGTTGTGGGTTCCGCTGACTAGCTGATCGGGTTCTCTTGGGCACTAGAGCGGGTAAATCACTTCCCCAACCCCTACCTCGACCTCCCGCACTGCTCGAGCTCTTAGTCACACACTCAGACATTTTTCAAGTCTACAAGAAAGCTCCATCTCTCAGCTAAAGAGTTACAATTTAAAAGGAGCGTCACACAAGTGGTTAACAATCAGACAGTTAAGAGATAACACCAACTAAACATGCTCAAGTAAAACTCAACTATTGCAAATACCTGGTGGCGATCCGATGCGGAGGACCATGGGACTCAAAACGAGTCACAAAGCAAGTCAGTCTACAGAATCTATGACTCAAGTTCTGATACCAACTGTAAAGACCCGACCCGAGATAAGGTCTCAATCTAGGTCTTTACCTAACCTTAACTTAGCTCAACCGAAATACAGTTTACAGTCCACTTTTAAAACAAAAGAAAACAGCCTCTAATAAAACTCTTTTATATTTAAAAAAAAATAAGCATCAGGGTACCCTTAAATAAAAACATTGTCAAATGTAACCTTTATTTGCCAAAGACCACTAGCATCATTATTTGAAGGGAAAAAAAACAACAATAAATTGCTTATTGCAAAACCTCCTAAATTCCTAACTCGTCCATGATCTTCCTACAACTCTGATCAGCCATCCCGGTGTATCACATGCAAACATGTGGACAAACCATAGAAAAAGAAAAGGGTGAGTTACTAACTCAGCAAGGATCCCGCTAGGGTTCACTTGTTCAAGTACAGGTGTTTGAGCTCAAACCCCTATGTAAACTTGGGTACTATACCCCAAAAAGTGTTTAATGATGGGCACATAGTCCCAATTAATAATTATGTGTGTTGGGCATAAACCCCTGTGTGTATGGGCACGAAACCCCTGCGTAATGGGCACTAAATCCCAGTGAATTGGGCACGAAACCCCTGTGAATTGGGCACGAAACCCCTGTGTGTTGGGCACGAAACCCCTGAGTAATGGGCACGAAACCCCTCAAGCAGAGCATACATTCTAGAGTGGGCACAAATCACCTAACATAACATTAAACCTCAATAACTTGACATCTGTTAACATGCATTCATACTTGTTATGCAATAGCTTCTCTTACCTTAGCTAAGCTCTCCAATTATAAGCTTTCATAAGCTCTTGCTAACTTCCAAAGCCTATTACACACAAACGGTTCATAATCAGTACCTCAAACCAAGAAAAATGGACTCAGAACATCGAAATTAACAAAAGAGGAGTTTTTCATTTTTTTGGTCAACGGTCAACGGTCAAAGTCGTAGCTCGGCTTGGTTCGGCTAGGGTGGGTCGGGTCGGTCGGGCGACATGGCCGCCCCCAAGCGCGACACGTGTTCTCCTTGAAATCTAACGACTGAGATCGTCTAGAGTCCTAGGGTTTGTGCAGAAACACTATTTTCGAAAATTAGCCCTAAAAACTCTATTTTTCCTCTGTTTTTGACGAAACGACCTCCGTTCTTCGCCACATTTTAAACACAACCTAATATAATCCAAACAATAAATATACTAACCTCCAATTCTGAAATCCTCGAACTTCGTGACCGAATGGGACAGCCCAGACAAAGAGATCTCGATGCGAAATCCCCCAAACACTGGCAAACAAAACCCAAAACGAACAAAACGGACCTTAGTGTTAATCCGACCCCAAAATAATGGCTTAAAGAAGTAATCGAGGGAGAAGAAATACCTGGGAGAGAATTCCTTCGCTTTCCGAACCAAAAGTCTTTCTGAGATCCTCTAAGAAGTTTTGTGTAACCACTGTAAATGGCCAGGGTTTTTTTTTTCCTTTGTTTCCTCCAAAGTTTCCAAATTCCAATCGACGAATTGAACGAAATAAATGATAAAAGAGAAAACATCTCTCCCAACCCTCCACGTGTCACTATCTGTTACAACCAAATCGCACGACTTAATCTTCTTGGGTTGGGCTGTTACAATTGCGGTCAGTGGGGCAAAGCGGACAATATCTTGGCTAGCGATGGGTTGGGCCATTACAGATGGTATCAGAGCCAAGCATCGAGCCGGCGTGTCGGGTCAATCAGGACGCTGGACCTCTAAGGGGAGGTGGAAACCCATAGGGGAATCCCACATCGGTTGGGAAGGAGAATGAAGCACTCCTTATAAAGGGTGTGGGCACCTTTCCCTAGCAAGACGCAATTTCCCATAGGGGGACAAACAAATCCGTGAGGCCAGTGGGCCATAGAGAACAATATCTTAGCTAGCGATGGGTTGGGCCGTTACAATATAGCTTCTAAAATTTATAAATGTCTTTTTTTTAGTACATATTGGGGGAGGGGACAAATACAAAATTCTGCTGCAAATATAATACAAGAGGTAGAATGTGCTGCTGATGGTAAATTTTCATATATATATATAAAAATTAAAATATAAAATACGTTTCAAATTGCAAGATATTTTAAAATTTTATTTTACACATTTTGTCATGACTAAAGATACTTGAAAATTATGTCTATATGAGGTCCCCATGGTGTCGTGTAAAGTGACCAAACAAAGGAGCGATCACATTCAAAACAACTTTATTCGATATTCACGAGAATAAAATAAATATATTTTATTGTAACTGAAAATGTTATTAGAAAATTTTAAATTATATATATGTATATGTGTGTGTGTGATTATGATATATGAGTAATGAAACTCTAAAAAGGTATACAATTAAAATATAATTATAAAAAATAGATTAAGTAGTATAAACATGCAAATCAACATTTTGTTTTTATGAAAAATAAGATGGTTTCAGCTACAAAATAATAGTAGAGTACTAGACACTACGCTTAACAAATAAAAATTATATAAATTTTTCTTTCAAAATTCAAATTTTTAACCTTTCTTTTATGGATAAATTAGATTTTAAACTTAATTGTTTATAAATTAAACAGTTAAATTTACTAATTTAAATATGAGGTTAAATTTAATAAGTACATAACAAATAAAGAAATGACGTAGCCCTTTATCAGACATTATATAGTCTATCATTGATGTTAATGCTTTAGACATTATATAGCTTCTCAAATTTATAAATGTCTTATTTTTAGTACATATTAGGGGAGGGGACAAATACAAAATTCTACTGCAAATATAATACAAGAGGTAGAATGTGATGCTCATGGTAAATTCTCATATATATATATATATATATATATATATAAATTAAAATATAAAATACGTTTCAAATTGCATGATATTTTAAAATTTTGTTTTATACATTTTGTCATGACGAAAGATACTTGAAAATTATGTCTATATGAGGTCCCCATGGTGACGTGTAAAGTTACCAAACAAAGGAGCGGTCACATTCAAAACAACTTTATTCGATATTCATGAGAATAAACAAATATATTTATTGTAACTGAAAATGTTATTAGAAATTTTTAGATTATATATATATGTGTGTGTGTGTGTGAGAGAGAGAGATTATGATATATGAGCAATGAAACTCTAAAAAGGTATACAATTAAAATATAATTATAAAAAATAGATGAACTAGTATAAACATGTAAATCAACATTTTGTTTTTATGAAAAGTAAGATGGTTTCAGCTACAAAATAGTACTAGAGTACTAGACACTACGCTTAACAAATAAAAATTCTATAAATTTTTCTTTCAAAATTCAAAGTTTAAACCTTTCTTTTATGGATAAATTAGATTTTAAAATTAATTGTTTATAAATTAAACAGTTAAATTTACAAATTTAAATATGACGTTAAATTTAATAAGTACAAAACAAATAATGAAATGACGTAGCCGTTTATCAGACATTATATAGTCTATCATTGATGTTAAAGTTTTAGACATTTGTAATGGCCCAGTTTTCTATTTCGGTTTCCCAAGTGTTTCCGGTTCATTATTCGGATGTTCGGATGGGTCGTTAGTGCTATTTAAACCCTTAGGGGCATTTTGGTCTTTTTGCCCCCGGTCAGGGTTTTGTGGATTTTGAGGACTCCAGGGTCAATCCTGCCTTTGTCGAGGCTTGATTGTTGTTGGTTGCAGGACCCAAGAAGTTCGGGCTAGTTGTTTGGAAGTTTGGAGGTGTTTTGATAATTAGCAAAATTATTGTTAATTAGAGTGCTTCCTTTGGGAATTGAACCCTTGACCTAACGGTGATTAGGAGGCTTGATTTAAAAGGGTTTTAATAAATGGAAAAGGTTGCTTCAGCTGGGACTCGAAGGAGGAAGCCCGGGGAAGGGATTTAGGTCACCAAGACCTATTTAAAATAGGAAAAGGAAAGAAAATCAAGAAAATCCCATTCCCTTGTTTTACCACTCCCTCTCTCTCTTTCTCTCTCTTTCTTTCTCTCCTTGTCGACCTCACCAAGAAACCCAACCGAGCCGCACCGATCCACCACCCGGCGAGCGGCTCAGACGCTCAAAGATAGCCCCCACTGTCGCCGACACCACCGAGTAAAGCGGCCCAAACGCCCCAAAGGCCACGATCGTGCCCAGACGCCCCGCCAGCCTGCTCGTGTCGCGCCCGATCCGTGTGTCGCGCGCGCGCGCGCGCGCACCACGCCCGTCGCCCAGCGCCAGCGCACCCGCGTCGGGCGTCTCCATCTGCATCTGCGCGCCCGCGCCCCAGCGTCGTCCACGTCTGCGCGCGCCGTCGCCAGCGCCGCCGTCCCCGCCGTACTAAGCGCCGCCTCCCCGCGCGCCACGCGCGCGCCGGCGCCAGAGCGCCCTCGTCTGCTGCGCCCCAGCACACCACGTCTTGCTCGCCACTTGCCGCCGAGAGCCTGTTTTGCCGAGATAGATGGGACCGAGACCTAGTGCCTTCTCGGTTGGTAATTCCCGAGCCTCCACTCTTTTGGACCTTAAGATGTTAGTTGTTGGTTGCTTAATTAGGATGATTTTTATTGTTTGCTTAGGTTGCTCGGGTTCACTTAGAAGCTCGAGAGTCGCTTGGTGGATTTGTGTTAGTTATTTCTGCTTGTTTCCAAGTAAGGATTTCTTACCGTGGTTGTGTGGACCCTGCAATGCTTTCAGGATTGTGCCTTGCATGCTTGATTTCTGTTATGTGCATGTTAGCCATAGGACAACTTTTGTTGAAATCTTGCTAGCATGTTTGCTTGTTGTTCGTGTTAGTGCCATGCTAGGTTTGTTCTTCCAGCACGCTTTTGATTCCTGTTGAGTTCGTAGTAACATGCTAGGGACTTTCCTTATCTTGGCATAACCGTGTCCTATTTTATCCTGATTAGTTCCATGCTAGGGATAGGCAGGTGATGTATAGTGTAGAAGACTGTAGGGGTAACTAGTTTAGGTCCCGCTCGGGTATGACCCCAGTGGACATCCGTATGTGTAAGACCCCGATGGGCATCATTGATTTAGAGGTGTAAGACCCTGATGGGCATCCTAGGTGTGTAAGTCCCCGATGGGCATCAGTGAGTTGGAGGTGTAAGACCCCGATGGGCATCCTAGGTGTGTAAGTCCCCGATGGGCATCATTGAGTTAGAGGTGTAAGACCCCGATGGGCATCCTAGGTGTGTAAGTCCCCGATGGGCATCACTGAGTTGGAGGTGTAAGACCCCGATGGGCATCCTAGGTGTGTAAGTCCCCGATGGGCATCACTGAGTTGGAGGTGTAAGACCCCGATGGGCATCCTAGGTGTGTAAGTCCCCAATGGGCATCACTGAGTTGGAGGTGTAAGACCCCGATGGGCATCACTGAGTTGGAGGTGTAAGACCCCGATGGGCATCCTAGGTGTGTAAGTCCTCGATGGGCATCACTGAGTTAGAGGTGTAAGACCCCGATGGGCATCCTAGGTGTGTAAGTCCCCGATGGGCATCACTGAGCCCGGAGGTGTAAGACCCCGATGGACATCCTAGGTGTGTAAGTCCCCGATGGGCATCACTGAGTCTGGAGGTGTAAGACCTTAATGGGCATCCTAGGTGTGTAAGTTTCTGATGGGCATCACTGAGTCCTAGGTTGTGTAAGACCTCGAAGGGCATCCAGGTGTAGAACCTAGGAAAGGTTGTAGATGTAAACCCTTGAATAGGCAACTTCTGGTTCGGCAGTTAGTCTTAGCCAACCTGATATTTCTGAGCTCGAATGTGATGCATGTATACTAGGGTGCTAGATGACTGATGTATCGTATTGTACCCCGGTTGGGGATTCTTACTGAGTACGTTTATACTCACCCTTATTTCTGTGGTTTTTCCACGAGGTAACTCGTGACAGCATCAGGACGGCTAGCGGAGGGAGCCGATTGATCATGGGAGCCGCCGGCACTCTGTCTTTTATTGTTTGCATAATTGTTCAGCATGTAGACGGACAGGAGTCCTAGGGGGACGTTTTTAAAATGTTTTGTATGTTTTTATAAACACTGGTCAGGCTTGCTTTACTTTGTTGGTTTTACTTAAATGAAGAATATCGTTCATGTTTTAAGTGTTCCCCGTTCTCAAATGTTTTGAAAGGTTTTAAATATGAGCACTAAACCACTTGATGAAGTATTTAACTTGCATGCTGAGTGAGAACCTAGGTTTAGGTCCGTATTTTGGGTCGGGTTCTTACAACATTATATATGTAATGACCCGACCCGAGCTAAGGTCTCAATCTAGGTCTTTATCTGATTTTTACTTAGCTCAACCGAAATACAGTTTACAATCCACTTTTAAAACAAAAGAAAACAGCCTCTAATAAACCTATTTTATATTTTTAAAAAACAAGCATCAGGGTACCCTTAAATAAAAACATTGTCAAATGTATCCTTTATTTGCCAAAGACCACTAGCATCATTATTTGAAGGGAAAAAAACAACAATAAATTGCTTATTGCAAAACCTCCTAAATTCTTAACTCGCCCATGGTCTTCCTGCAACTCCGATCAACTATCCTGGTGCATCACATGCAAACCTGTGGACAAACCACAGAAAAAGAAAAGGGTGAGTTACTAACTCATCAAGGATTCCGCTAGGGTTCACCTATTCAAGTACAGGTGTGCGGACTCAAACCCCTATGTAAACTTGGGTACTATACCCTCAAAAGTGTTTAATGATGGGCACATAGTCCCAATTAATAATTATGTGTGTTGGGCATAAACCTTTGTATGTATGGGCACGAAACCCCTGCGTAATGGGCACTAAACCCCTGTGAATTGGGCACGAAACCCTTGCGTAATGGGCACGAAACCCCTGTGAATTGGGTATGAAACCCCTGTGTGTTGGGCATGAAACCCCTGTGTGTTGGGCACGAAACCCCTGAGTAATGGGCACGAAACCCCTCAAGCAGAGCATACATTCTAGAGTGGGCATAAATCACCTAACATAGCATTAAACCTCAATAACTTGACATCTGTTAACATGCATTCATACTTGTTATGCAATAGTTTCCCTTACCTTAGCTAAGCTCTCCAATTATAAGCTTTTCTAAGCTTTTGCTAACTTCCAGAGCCTATAACACACAAACGGTTCAGAACCAGCACCTCAAACCATAAAAAATGGACTCAGAACATCGAAATTAACAAAAGAGGAGTTTTTCATTTTTTTGGTAAACGGTCAAAGTCAACTATCAAAGTCAACGGTCAACGGCTCGGCTTGGATTGGTTCGGCTAGGGTGGGTCGGCTCAGTCGCGCGACACGGCCGCCCCCAAGCACGACACGTGTTCTCCTTGAAATCTAACGACTAAGATCGTCTGGAGTCCTAGGGTTTGTGCAGAAACACTATTTCGGAAATTAGCCCTAAACACTCCATTTTTCCTCTGTTTTTGACAAAACGACCTCCGATCTTCGCCACATTTTAAAAACAACCTAATATAATCCAAACAATAAATATACTAACCTTCGATTCTGAAATCCTCGAACTGTGTGACCGAACGGGATAACCTAGACAAAGAGATCTCGATGCGAAATCCCTCAAACAGTGGCAAATAAAACCCAAAACGAACAAAACGGACCTTAGTGTTAATCTAACCTCAAAATAATGACTTAAAGGAGTAATCGAGGGAGAAGAAATACCTGGGAGAGAATTCCTTCGCTTTCCGAACCAAAAGCCTTTCTGAGATCCTCTGAGAAGTTTTGTGTAACCACAGTAAATGGCTAGGGTTTTTTTTTCCTATGTTTCCTCCAAAGTTTCCAAATTCCAATCGACGAACTAAACGAAATAAATGATAAAAGAGAACAAATCGCTCCCAACCCTCCACGTGTCACTATCTGTTACAACCAAATCACACGACTTAATCTTCTTGGGCTTGGATGTTATAATTGAGGCCAGTGGGCCAAAGCGGACAATATCTTGGCTAGCGATGGGTTGGGCCGTTATAGATGGAATCAGAGCCAAGCAACGGGCCGGTGTGTCGGGTCCATCAGGACGCTGACCTCTAAGGAGAGGTGGAAACCCATAGGGGAATCCCACATCAGTTGGGAAGGGGAACGAAGCACTCCTTATAAAGGGTGTGGACACCTTTCCCTAGCAAGACGCGTTTTCCCCATAGGGGGAGAAACAAATCTGTGAGGCTAGTGGGCCAAAGCGGACAATATCTTGGCTAGTGATGGATTGGGCCGTTACAATATAGCTTCTAAAATTTATAAATGTCTTTTTTTTAGTACATATTAGGGGAGGGGACAAATACAAAATTCCGCTGCAAATATAATACAAGAGGTAGAATGTGCTGCTGATGGTAAATTCTCATATACCATATATATATTAAAATATAAAATACGTTTCAAATTGCATGATATTTTAAAATTTTATTTTATACATTTTGTCATGACCAAAGATACTTGAAAATTATGCCTATATGAGGTCCCCATGGTGTTATGTAAAGTGACCAAACAAAGGAGCGGTCACATTCAAAACAACTTTATTCGATATTCACGAGAATAAAACAAATATATTTATTGTAACTGAAAATGTTATTAGAAATTACAATTTTATTCGATATTCACGAGAATAAAACAAATATTTATTGTAACTGAAAATGTTATTAGAAATTTTTAAATTGTGTGTGTGTGTGAGAGCAATGAAACTCTAAAAAGGTATACAATTAAAATATAATTATAAAAAATAGATGAACTAGTATAAACATGTAAATCAACATTTTGTTTTTATGAAAAGTAAGATGGTTTCAGCTACAAAATAGTACTAGAGTACTAGACACTACGCTTAACAAATAAAAATTCTATAAATTTTTCTTTCAAAATTCAAAGTTTAAACCTTTCTTTTATGGATAAATTAGATTTTAAAATTAATTGTTTATAAATTAAACAGTTAAATTTACAAATTTAAATATGACGTTAAATTTAATAAGTACAAAACAAATAATGAAATGACGTAGCCGTTTATCAGACATTATATAGTCTATCATTGATGTTAAAGTTTTAGACATTATATAGCTTCTCAAATTTATAAATGTCTTTTCTTTTAGTACATATTGGAGGAGGGGACAAATACTGATCAAACTCGAACCTGCGACTCTGGTGTTAAACTGGTTTACAACCAAATATGTAAATCATTGCGTCACTGATCCATTCGGTAAAATTTACAAATTGTCTAGTAAACTCAGTTTAAAATTTGGTGAATAAGTTTATAAATGTGGCTTAATATGTTTTAAAAAAAATTAACATGTATATTTTTTAATCATAAACACACCTTTATGAAATTAAATTAAAATAAAAAATTAATATTATTTTTATTTACAATTTTAATATTTTTTTAATGAATAGTTAATAAAATACTTTACTGTTCTCAAATCTAATTAAAATAAAATTAAAAAGTTTAGGACCAACTAAACAAAGCAAAATCTAAAAAGAACCATTAATTATTAATTTTTTAAAAAAGTTTAAAATATTTGGATCTAACAAATAAAAACTGAAATAATGGTTACTTTACCTACCACACACGTGGTTGTTGGTGTTATGTTTTGGAGGTCCCCCCATTTGGACATAATTTTCTAAATATCTCATGTCATTCCAAAATATGTATCAGTCCAATTATTGTACATTTTACTATCAAACATAAGTTTTTTTTTGTGGTTTTCATATTTTGGGTAAAATATACTTTTACTTTGTGGGTATGAACTTCGGTACTAATATTCAGAACAGCAAGCAAAAAATTTGAATTTGGACCACAAAAGTTATCATTTAATTTTAATAAAACCTTATAAATAGTTATTATCTTTCGTACTGTGGAGAGAGTTAGATATGCATGATTAGTGAATGATGTTGTCTTTTCTTTTTTTTTTCCCTACATCTAAATTAATATAACATAATGAATAAGGATAACAACGGGTCATGGGTTTGAACTATATTCATGGATTAACCTAATATTAAAGAGGACTTTAAGAAACTAAAAAACTATAACCTAATCCATGATGATAATTTATCAAAAATTTAATTTTATATTAATTTTCTTGACAACTAAACATTAACCTTGTTGAGACACTTACATAAAAGGTTATAAGTTCCAAGCTATTACCTTCAAAGGTTAGAAATTTGTTATATAAAATGCCCAATTACAACGTAAAAAATAAGAGTGCAATTTGGGTGCAGCCATGGCTGCACCCTAGAGATGATGTCACCTATGTGGTACTTCTGGTGCCACACATCTTATTTCATTTTTGCTTTTTTTCTTTAATAAAAAAAAAAACAAAAATGTGTGGCTTAGACATAGGTAACATCACCTCTAAACCCATAAAAAAATAACATGGCTGCACCCAAAGGCCAAATTGCACTAAAAAAATAATGGTTAATTCTAGTGACTTCTTTTTAGAGAAGGATTGGACATATTTCTAAACCCATAAAACATTAGCCAAAAAAGGGGGAAAAAGAAGTAAATAGTGATGGGAAACTGAGTATAAAAGGCATCACACATTTGCCTTGGTTTGTTCATAAACAAGTTGAAAAAAAATGGGATCCTTAGTTTATTACATGGTTGTTGTTATTGCTGCTCTAATTGCCACTACTCATGGCATTGAAGGCAAGCTCTCTTTGTCATTGTCTTCCTCCTCAAATTCATTTCCTGAAAATTACCAACGGTTCATTCGTGCACTACGAAAGGAGGTCATTGGCAAAACCGATCAATTGTACGGTATACCAGTCTTGAGAAACGATGTCCCGAATTCTGAACGTTTCGTCTCGTTCAATCTAAGTAACGGATGGGAAACTATCACTTTAGCAATTGACGTGAAGAATTTCGGTTTTATTGGATATAGTGCAAACAACAAATCCTATATATTGCTCGATGCCTCGCAAGAAGCTGTTCATGCCTCCTTCCCCAGTTCCACCTCTCAAGTCTTTTTGGACTTCAAGAGTGACTATGAATCATTGGAGGGTGCAGCTGGTATTACTAGAAGGGAACTTCGCATTGTAGCTCTTGATTACAATACAGCCATCTCCAATTTGTTTGACTACCACCAAGAACTTCTGGCTGAATCATTTCTTCTGTTCACTCAAATGTTGTTGGAACCATTGAAGTTTAAATTCATTGAGGAGAGTATTGTCAGCATGTTAAGGATTGGACGTCCCTTATATCCTGGCCTTGCCATGCTGAGCTTGGAGAACAATTGGGTAAAACTTTCTTCACAAATCCAAGCATCAGCATCACTACTAAAAGGAGTGTTTGGAACAACCGTTGATCTTTATGATTCCAACGATGAAATCATTCCAGTGGATAGCATACATTATCCGATCATAACAACCAACATTGCTTTTATGTTGAATCGTTGCGAGGCGGATGCGGCAAATACGATAATAAGAATGCCTAGTGATGTGAGTGATAGTGATAGTGATAGTGATTCATGTTATGTTGGGAGGCTAAGGCGTACGACACGCGTCACTGGGCGGGAAGGCCTCTGCATGAGTACAGAGTATGTACCTTATTCAAAAGAAATTCCAGTAACTTTGAATCCATGTACAGGACGAGGGATTCGATATTGGAGATTTCAAAATGATGGAACTATTCAAACGCCTTTCGATTTTTGTTTGACCTTTAATCTTAAAAACTCTGTCGTCGTTTCGAATTGTAGTACGGTTGAACCAAGCACCACTAAATGGAAAGTTTCCATGGATGGGACTATCACCAACTTGAACTCTGGCCTTGTGTTGACAGCAAATGCATCAACAAGCAATACAAAGTTGAGAGTAGAGGCCAACACCAAGGAATTTGGGCAAGGCTGGAGAGTGGGAAACTATGTAAATCCAATTACAACTTCTATCATAGGGTTAAGAGGGATGTGTCTTGAGGCAACAAATAAGAACACAAGCGCATGGTTGGAAAAATGTGTGAAGAACAAGAAAGAGCAAAGTTGGGCACTTTATAGCGATGGAAGTATAAGAGTAAACAACGATCATCATTTGTGCGTGTCATCCCCGACAGATGGCTCGGCGGGGCTTGTTTCGATTCTTAGCTGCGTCGGATCCGCTAATCAGCGCTGGGTTTTCAAAGTGGATGGCACAATCATGAACCCCAAAACTGAGATGGGTTTGGCTGTTGAAAGGGGTGATGTCTCCCTCAAAAGAGTTGTTTTGCGGCCAATAACAGGTAGTCCTGAGGAAGAATGGGCATTACTCTACTAAGTTTCGTTGATTCCACACATGTTATTGCATGTAATCCAAATCTATCCTCCTCTAAATGAGTGCATACATGTTATGATCTATCTAATGAATAAGTGTGGATTCTCTTGATTTTTTTTGTTCTATATTTTACATGTTAGAGTAATATGATAATAATTTAGAAGCTATAAGTTGCATACTATAATAGTTTTTTAGTCAAACAAACTTTGTTCTAAGCTTATGACGGCTAGATTGGGATAGAATTAATATATCACCTTTTGGTTAGATGGGCATTATGAGCTGTGTGTTGAAAGAGGAAAAAGACTTTTGATCAATAGCTACGAAAAAATGGAAGCGAACATTTATTGGACAGTATAAACATCTATCCCAAAATCAATTAGTAATGAGAGCAATAATTTTCCTTACTTATAATATTTGTTGTAGGAGTACTACCCCAAGAAATATTAAAAAGAAGAGTGTTGTGAACATCATATTTTTCCTTTTTAGTTGTAAGTTTTGGGTACATTATTGAAAGATGACACTACTACAAAACATGGATATGATGATTGCAGAAAAGTATCACAAACACTTTGGGGTGTTTGGTTTAAGAGGAGGTGAGATGAGGTAAGGTGTTGAAGCCCAACACCTTGTTTGGCCCAAGGTGTTCTTCACCGCATCTCATCTAATCTTCTCTCTCCTCTTTTTTTTTAAAAATTTTAAAATTTTTTCATCTTTTTTTTATTTATATATACATATATATTTACTTATTTACTTATTTTATGTTTGATATATTTTTTATAATAATATTATTATTTTAATATATCAATATATAATTATAATAATTATACTATTATTATATCAAATTTTTATTTAAATATATTTTAATTTTAAAAATTAAAATAAATAGATATATATTATCTCTTAATATATGACGTTAAATTTTCATATTTTTATTCATTTTTTAATCGTCTTTAATAACAAAAAAAGTTATAGAATTTCAATAGTTTAGAGATAGACTATAAATATCATATTTAAAAATTAATAATTAAAGTTTATGTGTTTATTTTTAATATTAACAATAAATATATCAATTTATTATTAAAACAAAAATTAAATTTAAATAATTTATACGCATTGAATTTTTTTTTCGTAGTTTACAACAAATTTAAAAGTATGAACTTATTTTCAATAAACTTAAAAATATTAAATTTATTTTTTTTGTTAAAAAAATGAGATTCAAATTTTATACTCTTGTATTCAGTTGCACTTTGAAATAATAGTAAGAGTAGATCTTTTATTTTAAGGGATAAATTAATTTAAATTATTTTGAGAGTCTTGATTGCATATACAAAAAACAACTATAAGTTTTAAGACTTGAATGAGTCATAGGCATTGAGATCTATTCTACCTAATAAAAAAATTCCAAAAATTGAGGGATATTTTATTACTTCCATGTAATAATTATGATCAATATGTGACCGAGTTCTCTTTTAACTACAAAAAAACAATAAATAAAAAAATTTAGGGGTGTTTATGGTTCCCTAGAAGTATCAATGACTAATAAGATAAATATATTTAATTTATTATTACCTATTAATTAATGTATTTTATTAACAATTCTTTAACCTTTCGGTAACTATGAATATGAATGTATAAAAGGTATAAGATTTTTTTTTAAATAAAATAAAAATTGTTATCAAGATGTTATAATGACTAGTTTAACCAAATGGTTTTATTTTTATTTTTTAATAAATAGAATCTTGGTATTTTTTAAATTTTTTTTATTATTTAAGTCTAACACATCTTTAAAAAAAAGTTATTAACAATGTACAAATATTTTAGATTAGTCAAACTTTATTTTGGTGGTGTGAAATTTTTTTTTTCTCATAATTTTTTTAATTAAACAATATTTAAGTATGAAAAATTAGAAACTTTTAACCTCATGGTTATTATGTCGTACATAATATCATTGAAACTATATTTTTTTTAATAAAAACATTAATATGATTAAGGGTGTTTAATATTAAATTTATATTACTTTCATTTTATTTATGATAGTGGTTATATTTACATACTTATTATATTAATAGCTAAATATTTGAGAATAATTATTTTAAAAAAAAAAAGAAAAAGAACAATTTTATTGTTAAGAAAAATATAAGAACAGATTTAAAAAAAAACATATTTTAACATCTCATCTCCTCTCCCTCCACCCCAAACAAGGTTTTACTGTCATCTCATCTCCCTGCACCCCAAATAATATTTTTCTCTGTCATCTCATCTCACCCCAAACAAGGTTTTCTGCTATCAACATCTCATCTCATCTCATCTCACCTGCAGCCAAACACCCACTTTAGATGATACTTTTCTGCAATCATTATATCGCACATCACTTGGGTGATGTATAGTACAGTAGTACTTACCTATTTTATTAATATTTGCTTTCTACAACTCTTCGATCACTACCGAATAGGTCGGTGGCGCGATTGGTTATCTGGTTTGGTGTTAATCTATTTTCATGGATTCAATCCCTAGAATCAGTATAATCAGCCTTCCCCAAACTTATACTAAAAAAAACAACTCTTCAACCACTTATTTTTTTCAATCATCTAACCAATCTAAAAGCTCGATTAAATCAATTGAATATAATCCTTCTGAATAAGGTTTAAATCAATCCTCCGTTCGAAAATAAGTGTCAACTACCTCTAAAAGAAAATGATGGCTCCAACAAAAATCACTTTCAACCTTTTTTTTTGTTAAAATACCATTTTGGTCCCTCGATTTTTATCTTATTCCATTTTGGTCCCTCGACTTTCAAATATCCAATTTTAGTCCCTCAACTTTGTTTTTTGTTCAATTTTAGTCCTTCGACTTTCAAATGTTCAAATATAGTCCCTCAACTATGATATTCATTCTATTTTAGTCCCTATCGTTAGTTTTGCGTTAAAAAAACCTTCCCTACTTAACTCATCCCTCACTTAACCCTTATCACTCTATTTCATCTTTTGCCCTTTTTTCTTTTCTTTTCCCCGGTTCATCTCCAGAAAAACAGAGAAAAACATATGTGCCAAGCACATTTGTCGACACCAATTTGGCATTTGAAATCACCATTTTTTTTCAAGGAAATTAGCAATGGATCTACAATCTTTGCCTAAAATAGAGTAGGATTGAAAAGACACAACGTAGTCGACATTCCAGTTCTGACCATTTGAGCTACACGACATGTTGATTAAACCAAATATTTTTTTATTCTTTCATTTATTTCTATATTTTCCTCTTGATGATGCTTCTAAGATGAATCATGAACAATCCTCCACCTTATCTAGTCGAACAAAAAGATCAAGACAAAAATTACAATGCCAATTTCCGACCATCGTCCACGGCAACGCTAACGATGAGAAGGATCGCAAGAGGAAAAAAAAAACAAGAATGCTACGAGTTTGAGATTTTTCCCTTGACTTTAAGTCAACACACGTACCCATCTTCTTCAAACCAAGCTTACTTAGCTTTCATTTCTTTCTATACTTGCATATAGAAAAAGATTGAGCTCAGTGTGTGTTTTTATCTTCTTTTTGTAAAAGAATGTTTGTTCCGAATGGAAAATGAAGCTTCTCGATACTTTTGTGCTATTGTTTGTTTGATCCTCAATTTCTTTTACTTAAATTAATTAACTATGCATTTTTTTTTTGTATAGAATCTATAATTGAGAGTTTAAAATTGGCGAGAGGGGAGGGGAGTTTTTGGATATGGGAATTTGAGGTGCTTCAGGTTGTAGAAAGAAGATGGAGGTGAATGGTGCTCTAGTTTTTTTGTTTGATTTTTACTCTATTTTCTGGTGTTGATGAACATAAAGGAGAAGAGGAGAGAGATAATGATTTGGGTGGGAGATTTGTGGGAATTATTTTTTTGGTTAAAATACCATTTTGGTCCCTCGACTATGGGTTTTGTTCCATTTTGGTCCATCGGCTTTCAAATGTCTAATTTTAGTCCTAGACTATGAAGTTTGTCCAATTTTAGTCCTTGGAGTTTTCATTGTCCAATTTTAGTCCCTCAACTTTCAAAAGTTCAAAAATAGTCCCTATCCTTCCTTCATTATTCTCTGATCTCGTCTTCCTCATCCTCATCTTTCATTATTTTCTCTCTCTATTGTTATCTCTCATCTATAATGACACTTCTGCTCCTCAATAATGGCATCTTCTTCTTCATCTTATTCTAAGTCTCATCCCACCACCAAATCCCACACCATCTTTTAATCTAAAAATTCAAACAAATGATCAAATCAACTCCTCATAAAATCAAACTTTTCCCAAAAATCTTTTTCTTCAAGCTCCTCAATAATGGCAGAATTAAAAAATCCTCCAAAACCCTACTTATCTCTCCATCTCTGGTCTTTCATTTTCTTCACCTTTATATGTTCCTCTGCAACTTAGTTCATTTCTTTCCAATTATATTTCTTCCCGCAAAAATGACATAAGAAGTTTGACGTGAAAATGGGAGGAAAATATCAAAATGAAATCCACCCTTGGATTCTACCGTTCCATTGAAATATTGGATGAAAAATTCAACTTCACTACTCAGAATTCATGACAGTTGCGGTGGTCGTCTTTGCTTAGAACATTTTCGTCAATTTCAATTGAACGGGGAGCTCTTCCACTGACTATTTTATTGCTCCATTTTAGAGTGAAATTTTGAAATAGAAACAAACTTAAGAAAAGGAAAAATGAGGAACTATTTTCCTCATCATTTATGAGAGGGAGGATTCTTCTATACTTGGTCACACTACAATTATTTGAGGAGAGAGAAAACAATGAGAGAGAGAGGAGGATGAATAAGAGGAGGAGAGAGAAGCATGAAAGAAGGATAACGACTAATTTTGAACTTTTCTAAAAGTTGAGGGACTAAAATTGGACAAACCTCATAGTCTAGGAGACTAAAATTGGACTTTTGAAAGTCGAGGGACCAAAATGGTATTTTAACCTTCTTTTTTTTAAACGGACAACTAACGATTACAAATAGTGAGGGATTAAAATAGAACCAAAATAAAAATTGAAGGACTAAAATTGAACCAAAATGAAAGTTGAGGAATTAAAATTAAATATTTGAAAGTTGAAATTGAACAAAAAGCAAAGTTGAGGGACTAAAATTGGACATTTGAAAGTCGAGGGACCAAAATAGAATAAAAATGAATGTCGAGGGACTAAAATGGTATTTTAACCTTTTTTTTTTAGATTTTTTTAAACACTTTTTAATTAAAGTAATAAATTAACAACAATATTATTAGACCGACACTACTAGAAAAAGCACATTCCATGACTATAATTTATAGTCATGAACACCTTCCATGACTAAAATCAAGAGTCATTGTATCCGCTGTCACTGAAGGTTCAACCATGACACTATAGTAAAAGTGTCATGGTAGAATCAATTATGACACTATATTATAGTCATAGATGAACCATTAGTGACACATATATAAAGTCATTGATGAAATAATAACGACAATTTACAAGTGTCATCGTAAAACCAGTTATGACATTTTATTATAGTCACAATTGATCCATTAATGACACATATACATAGTCATGGTTGAGCCATTTATGACATTTTATTTTAGTCATAGTTAAACCATTAATGACATATATATATAGTCATTGAAGAAGTATTAACGACACGTTGATATTGTCATTATAACTTATTTATTGACACTATTTTATAGTCATCAATTTATGTAATATAACTATTTATTTATGTGAATTTATTAGTTTTCATGACACTTTTTATGCCTATTTACAACCTTTGTTTCTTTACTTGTCAAGAAAGATTTTTAATATAGAGCTCGCAAATCTCATTCAAGAAATCTTATTTCGAATATGACTAAATAATTTATACATTACACTTAGAACAAAAAAAAAAATCAATATCAATAAATTCATAATTCTTAAAATGTCTACAAGAGGTTTAAGAACTAGAAAGTTTACAATATAAAAATAAAAATAAAAATAGAAACATGGCTGCTATCCCTTGTGCGAAGTATAGTGGATTGATAAGTTGCACGATAACTGTTGATGCAAGTGATCCTCACCTTGAATAAAGTACATGCACAATGTAGTAATAAAAGTTTGAATTAGAAGTTGCAATAGAGAAATGATAGAATATTTAGTTTTAGATCTTTATTTGGAGGAACAACTGATCTTTCTTAAAGAAAGATACTATCATTGATATACTTGTAAGAGCAAGCCACAAAAAAGGATTACAAGCTTACAATATAAGAAGAAAGATCTTTAATTCAGCAAAATATTGCAAGTACCATAATTCTATATATATATATATATAAAGGATTTTTCACACTACTTTGAGACATTATCTCCCCATAAAGCTTGGGAGATTTAGCACTATCTTTAAAGAACCTTCTCACTGAACTCCAAACAAATAGCACGCTTCTAACAAACAATAGTGACTGAGTCACTGTCTTCAAGTAAGGAAATCGATATTAAAAAATAAATTGCAAACTAAGTTTAGATGCACCAAGTTTGTATTAACATAAGATAAGAAATCAAATCATCAATAAGAAACAAAGGATAGAAACTTAAAGTTACCCAACAACTTGGCGGCGACCGTTGATATCATAACTCTACAAATGCCTTTCGGCACAAGAAACCAAAGCAGCAACCTTGTTGTCTTGAAAAACCAAAGCGACCATGTTTGATTTAAATAGTCTCCTTCTGAAAAATTCAATCTTTAACTTTTAGATTCAGACAAAAAGTCTTTTTGCAATGAACACACAAAAAATCTTCCCCATGGCAATGGATTACAGATATAGAGCTGGTTGAATTTAGTAGCAGATACATAGCTCATTGCAATGAACACACAAAAAATCTTCCCCATGGCAATTGATGCTCTGCATGGAGAGGTATTTAAACCAATTCCAACTCCACTGTCAACAATTCCTCCCATGGAATCAATCTCAGCATTTACTATGAAAGTAGCGCTTTAGTAGCATCCATGCATTCCTGCATTATTACCTACAATAATTTTCTCTCATCAATAAAGCCCAACAAGTTGGCAAAAAAAAAAACCATAAAAAAACCAGTAAAATGCATAAACTTTAAAATCTAAATTAGTGGTGTGAATGGAAATCCATAATAGAGTACAACAACAAAAAATAAGAAACCAAATCAAGCATCAAAAGTTATAAGCAAGCAGCCACTTTCACGATATTGTCCATAATCTCCAATAACAATGACAAGGTATTTGTTACTTTGGCAGTTGCTGAGAACTCATTAATGGCAAAAAGTGACGCGGAATTTGGAAAATTGGTGGTTGTTTTGGAAGATGAATTAGTCTAGAGCAAGAAAGGTAAATATATGAAAGAAGCTAGTGAAAGGATTTTTTTTTTTTTTGAGATTACAACAATTGGGGGTGGGGAGACTATATATGAAAAAGAAGCTAGTGAAAGGTTTGAAGCGAAAGAATGTGGTTGTAGATGAAGTTAACAAGACTATCAGAAAAAGAGCTTGAGTATAGAATTAGAGATTGAGATTAGGTCACCTGATAGTAAACTAACCAAATGTAAGAACTTCAAACTAGTTTCCTCCTCACCATAATCTGGAGGTGCACAACCTTGTAAAAAATTAAAAATTGCATTAGAAAGTCTTGCTAGTTCTTCAGAAACAAAGTTGGACGGATATAGAGATCGAAGACGATGATTTAAGTCAATATCCCACAAAAAGGTTATCAGTGAAATTATGAACAATAATAAAGGCTACCATCTAAAAATATTAAAATTCAAGAGACTAAAGTGAGGCTAGAGTTTTCAAGCTTCTAAATCTCGAAATTGATTAAATAAAAATTAGAACAAAGAAAACAACCATTCTCATTTCTCTTTCTTCCCAAAACTCATTCACAAGAGTGTCCCAAAACCTACGACACAAAAACTATGTAACTAAAAATTATACATATGTTAGTAACATAAAACTAACCCATAAAGCAGAAGCTTGATGATAGCATTTGGAGAAACTCTTGAATTAGCCTACAAACAATGGAAATAAAAATGTCATATCTCCAAACAAAAGATATTTGTCATACTGCTCGTTGCAACTACATTCTTTTAGTAAAGCATGAGAGATAGGAATTAGAGCAAATGGTCTACAAATAATGAAATTATAAAAGTCAATCACCTGTAAACATATTTCATAGATGGATAAATGGTAGGAAAGATGGAACACTTGTGAACGTTATATAAATAATATCTTGTAATAACAAGATTGAAATTTGATACTAACCTTGAATCTATGTTGACCTATACAAAGGCTTTTCCTGCTATCTAGGTAGTTGTCATGAATTAAAAGAACTAGCAATTAGAGAGTAGAGAGACGAAAGTAGCATCAATTTTAGATAGGTGGTTGTCATGAATTCCACTTTTAACACATATTTAGTGTATGGTAGTCATTGAATATAAATGATTCTTTTGAAGAAAAACTAAAAACTAAAGGGTTATCAAACGACACCTAAGCTTTTCACAATGGAACAAAAGGATAAGCATTAAAAATAAGAGATTTTACAGCTTTTTCCCAATAATGATAGAGAGAAAAAGTAACTTGTACTCATATTCCATTCCATTGCAAAAACGATGAAATGAAGTAGACATCTCTAATTCCATTTTTCTCATCCTTTTTCCTAATCTCCTTCCCTCCATATTTTCATGGTTCCATATTTACATCAAAGAAAAAGAGAGAAAAAGTTTAAAGGTATAAAGGTAAAGATGAGAAGCAAATTGGTAACCTTGGAGTAACTCTTACAACAATAATTGGCAATAATAACAACCAGTATAAACTAATCTTTGCAGCAAATTAGTGGTCATAGGAGTTCTTGTCTAATCTTGGATTCTATTTAAGAAAAGGCTTAGAAGGATTAAATAAAAAAAAGATGCAGTTGCAAACTATAGTACCTTTAAGTAAAGGAGTTCATGAGATCAAGATTGCGAATACATGTTGGAGCAATTCTATATTGCTTTCTATTTGATACACTGTATCTAGAATATTTCTATGGAGCTTTATTTCTTTGTCCTTCTTTCGATCGAAACAGATTGAAACTGCAACATGTGGAATAAATCAAGTCTAAACCCAGTCCCCCACAAAGTGAATAAGCTACAAAAGGTTTTCATTTTTCATGATCGTGGTTCAATTGAGAAAAATTCTCCAAAGAGGAGAGAGTGTGTAAGGTATCCAACCCTTTTTTACCTACGAGACAACAACGGAAAAATCTTAGAGTCTTCAATTATAGGGCTATTGTATGTTGTCTAGTAATTCTCTCAAGTAGCTTTTGTAATTGATACTCTTAAGACTTGACGAGGAGGAACTTGTCGACTTATAGTTTGTAGAAGTGGATTATACTCATGATAGTTAAAAACAAGCAAATAGCTTCATCTTAATCCACTCAAGATTCAATAAAAAATAAAAATAAATAAATAAAATCAAAGTTTGATAAATGAAAATTGAAGACTAAAGATTCTAATTTTCATGGATTAGAAACACTCACTAAAAAAAATTGGACCCTTGGGAGCCTAATCCCAAGAGCTTCCACTTCCATACTCAACCCAATTTGCACAGTTGCATATTGACCAGCTGACTTGTATCTCTAAAATAGAGAATAGATAAGATGAAATAATTGCATCTTTTTTTTATAGTCAAATTTTTAAACTAACTTGTTTTTTTTTTCTTTATAAGGAAAAAGGAAAGTATAGAGAAAGATAAAAATGATAGAACTTCTCGCAGGAGATAAACAATTTTTAACAACATGGTAGTTCTGCTTTCCACACCTCAAAAAGGAAAATATACAACTTTTTTGCTTTGTTAGATTAATTTTTTTTCTATTTTTCTATTTTGTGATCGAGATATTAAAAATGCCATCAAATATACACAAAAAAAGTATTAGTATAAATTTATGATAAAGTCTTTAAGCTGCTTGCATGATATATTAAGTCATTTACTTTTTTTCCAATTTAATAACAATTGGGAAAGTGAAATTCAAGCTCATAACCTTTTTGGTCATGAATACACTTATATTCGCTCAGATATTTCTCTTAATATAAAGTTAAATCAATATTTCATCTGCGTTAAATTGTCTAACTATCGAAGTAAAAAAAAAACCCTAACTTTGAAACTAGAGAGTAAATGCTTAGGACCTAGTTAACTTAGAACGGTTGTTAGATGGAGCACTATATGTGAGACCATGTTAACTTAGAATGGTTCTTAAGGACCCAAATTTCCATTTTAGAGATGCCGAAAGCCATTAAAAACCTCATCTCCTAAGCTACATTTTCAAAAAGAATGCTATACATTTTCTAGCTACATGTCAGAAAAAACTATACAACTTTTCCATCAATCTCTCTATGCTATTCATTTTGAGAGAAGCTATCAATTTTGTGAGTAAATCATTCCTCTGTCACTTATAATTTTTGAAACACAAAACCATTGTCATTTATACTCTTTATGTACTAGAATCACTATTATATTAGTAATAGAAAAAGAACTATCATTTTTTTCAACAATTTCTCAAGGAAATATCCAATACCAAGCTTATTTCATTTATTCAACTAGTGGTAACAACAATTGATCAAAAAACCGCCACGAGTAAATATAAATATGGTATTTTTAAGAGGCAACAAAAAGATCCCAGGAACATTAAACCAAATTTATACTCCCTCAAAAGGGTAAAAAAAAAATTGATCTATTAGAACAACAAGGGTAAGAAACCAACAATCATCAATTCAACAAAACAACAAGAATCCCATCTATTAGAAACTTAATTAGTCAAAGAAAAGAGTTCAAAAACTAACCTGATAATAATAGGAAATCGAAATTAGGGGTCCAAGGAAAATGTAGGAAATCCAAAGCTTCTAGCGGCTAATGACTTGGTGCAATCTGGTCTGAACGAAAACAATGACAAAGACAGCGGCTTCAGGTGGCAGCGACTTCGATTTTCAGGAAGCTTCAACCTCTTGTCGACGTTCTGGTCTCAACGAAAACTAGCGATGACGGCTTCGATTTACATAGAAACGACAAGCTCTTGTAGGTGTTCTGGTTTGAAATAAAACTACCAATGACGACTTTGATTTTCTGATGTTGGTCGTGAAGAAGAAAGGAGCGAGGGTTTCGTTCGAAGAGCCGAACGACTTCGATGATAGGTTTTGTCGATCTGTGTGTGTGTATTTTTTTATTTTTTTTTTACTTTTTAATAACTATTTAAAGTACATAAATATTTATAAAATAATAATGTTATGCCCAGCTCGAACCCATGATCTTTTTTATATTTTGTATGACTCTAAAAATTAATCACAAATAGTTAAAAATGGCTAGTTCACCGTCATTTTGTAAAAAAAAAGCTCCTTCCCTTCTATTGTGACACTTTTTTCCTCATTTTTTTCAAAATTGAAATTTAAAGGGTGTCATAGTAGGTTGTTTTTCTAGTAGTGCGAATGGGACCGAATGGATCAATGACGCAATAGTTTAATTGTTTGATTGAAAACTATTTCAACACCAGTATCATAAATTCGACTTCGAAAATCGGTATTTGTCCCCCTTCTCCCAATAGGTAGTAAAAAAACAATATTATTATATCTATTAAAATGAAAAAAAAAAAAAAAAGAAAAGAAAACATATTTCCAAAGAAAAAATCAGCTCCTTAATAACGACCAACGGTTACTTTTTATAAAAATAAATAAAATCCTGAAAATCTTCGGACATAGCTTTGACAACTGATTAGAGCACAGGTTCTTAGAATTCATTGTTTTCGGTCCAGATTTCAATGTTTGCTTAGACGGTAGAATTTTATAAATAATAGTACTATGAGATACATAAAATTTCATTTTAAAATTAATTGGTAAAGTAGAATAACCTAGTTATCTTATAAAAATTATGGATCCTCAATAGAAATATTAGTACGCACGTGTCGCATCACTCTTTTTTTTTTTTTTTACATGCAATTTGTGTCAGTTTGTACACATATGGATGATTCAAAATAATGAGATGTCACATTTCAGTCCAATTATATTTGTCACAAATGAATCTGCACAAGTTTAATTGTCCTTCCTGCCGGGTGTTTATTGGACATATTTAGGTAATTTTTAGGTTAAAGACTTATATTAATAAGTTATATTGAGTAGTTAAAAATTAAAAATTGTGTCAAAAATTCGTCTGGATGTAGTTTTTGTGTAAATGAGTTATAGTCAAAACCTTGTTTATATATAAATTTAAAATGAGTAGTTATTTTTAGTAATTAAAAAAGAAATAATTAAAAATGAGTGGTTAAAAATAAGTTATTTTAATTGATTTGAAAGGAATTATGAAAAATGAGTGGTTAGAAATGATTGAGTAGTTATAAATGAATGATTAAAAATGAGGGTTAGAGTTGATAAGTACTCGTTTGGATGTAGATTTTCGAGAAGGAGTTAATAAATCATAATCCTAACTTCTAACTAAAAACGTCAAACAGACCGCCTCTACAAGTCTACATTCTAACTTATTTATTTGTGGTGTCTATGTCCCTATACTAAGATATGGTGATTCAATATTATTTCTTAGTCGTATACGCAAATACTTATACTCATAAATTATTATTATTATTATTATTATTATTATTATTATCATTATTATTATTATTATAGAAAGATAAATTATTAATCTTATTGACAATGAAGAGATGTATAAAATTATGTGGTAAACTTTAAAATACGTTTCAAATCAAAGGCAGTTTTTATTTCCAGATATTAATATAGATGAGTGTTTAGTAAACTCATTTCTAAACATCATTTGTGTCTTCTATATAGGATTTGTTGATTCCATTTTTCTAATTTTAAAAAAATAATTATAATTATTTCTAAGATAAAGAGCTAAATATAATGCAAAATCTGTTGAGAGTACATATTGAAAATGTGAGGAGTCTTCTTAACATTTATAAGATAAGTGAATTTTTTTTTTTTTTAATTTTTTTTTATCATGGGTTGATTTTAAGATAAAACTTCAAACTGGTAAATGAGAAATTGATATTATTTAGAAATATTGATCGTGTTTGGTGGCGTGGTAATTTCATTATTTGGTAGAAATTCAATTCAATACCATTGTCAACATTTGACTCTCGTTTATTTTAGAGTAATTATACTTTATTAGAAATAATGACCATGTTAAGCATTTTTTCATTTATGTTTATATTGATATTTCATTTCAAATATTTTTCGAAGATAAATATTTTACACTTTACACTTTTATATGATTCAAATTACAAAATTAAATTTGATTTACTCTCAAGTTATTCGACATCAACTACCGATGGTCGTCAGTGACGCAGTTGGTTATCTTGTTTGTCTGGTGTGAAATTCGAACCCAAAAATCGATATTTGGCTCTCATATTATTTAAGAGTAATTGTGTCCTCTATGTAGGATTTGTCAAAAAAAAAAAACAACGGCTTATGAAAAAGCAAACAAATTTTATGAAGCAATAAAATTAGTCAAAATCCCCAAACACAATTATCACTTTTGAATGTAACGGTTCCATGCTCAGGAATTATATGGGTTGATATATTTATGCCACTAACATATTGTTGTTCTGTCAATCAATTTCTAACTTAACATTATGAATCAAATATTTTTTTATGATAAAAAATAATCGTTTACTTTATCATATGGTATTATACAAGAAAGAACAAAGTGACGATAAAGTTGTTTGATTATGATACATCTTATGTTTGGTCACTTTTATCCCCACACTAAGAGATCCACTTTTGAACATAATTGTGTCCTTGTATCAATTATATGATAAAGTAATACATATGTTCAATCATTATGTATTCTTGTTTCAATTATATCGTAAAATAATGTTACCTGCCTACTATGTTTGGAGTAGAGATGCCCGTTTTTTCCGCGGGGACCCGCCCCTAACTGAGTGGGGAACGGGAGAAAAAATTTCCCGTGGGTTAATCGGGGCCGGGGACGGGGAATGTATTCCCGTCCCCGATCCCCACCCCGATTACTTTTTTTAAAAAATATTTTTTTTCTATATTTTACCTCTTTTATTTCAAATAAAAATATATTTTTTGATGAAATTATCCAAGCATATAAGTATTTTTCTTTAATAATTATCATTATAGTTGAAATTTATAAATATTTTCTAAGAAAATCTAATTATTTAAAAGTATTGTCAAAAAAAATATATAAAAAATGTAAAAAAAAATTTGAAAAAATAACGGCGGGGACCCAATCCCCGAAAAAAAAATCGAAGATTTTTTCCGAGACAGGGATTAAATTAAGTGGCGGGGATGGGGACGGGGAAGCCATTCCCCGGCCCCGCCCCGCCCCGTGGACATCTCTAGTTTGGAGCATATGGATAACAAGGGAGACGAAGTAAAATTTACTCTATATTTGTTGAGATTAATTTGGGTGATAACCCGATAGCTTCTATTTTTTGCTACCCTGCCACATGTCACATTTTTATTTGATCACTTTATTGATTTTTTACTTTTACTTCTTAGTTTTCACGGCGTGTAGCTGCTAGTTATTTATTATTATTTTCTTCAAACAAATTGTACACGTATTTTTAGATGTTTTTTTTATTTACTTTTTAAAGAACCATCCCTAAACTATTTTTCATTCACATTTATTTTAATTTTCTTTCATTTTTATTTTGGGGTCTTGTTCTAAGGTTTTGTTTGTCTCTCCTCAATATTTTCTTCCATCTTCAGTGTAATATTGTCAACTTAGAATTTTCTACCAAATCCCAAACATCACATAAAATTTATTTTTATTTTATGAAACTTTCATTTTATTGTTCCTTAATTCATTTCTACTTTCATTTTATTCTTCTAATTTTTTGTTTCATTTTAAATTTCAAAATTTTTGCACAATAAAAAAAATCACTTGATATACTAACAAACACAATAAATTTTAACTTTTAAGTCAATACTCAGATTTAGAGCCAAAGAATAAAAAAAAATGTTCATAATAAAATATTAATCTAGTATAATAAGGTGAATGAAATTTCAAAATTTTTGCACAATAAAAAAAATCACTTCATGTTACATTCCCAGTATTTCATTCGATCAAGTTGGAATTTTTTTTTTTTTAATGAATTTTGTTCCCCAAAAGCAATCTAAATAGTGTGTTATCACTATTTCGTTTTTCTTCCCTCAAAGTACTCATGTCGGTGAAATCGAAAGGAGAAGAAGATATAAGGAAAATCGAAGATGCCGTCAACATTAAAAATCACACAATTAAATTATAAATTTATAGATTTTTCAACAAAAAAGTAACTCTTTTTTTATAAAAAAACAAAACAAAAAAGATTGATATTAAGTTACCCAAGTTACCATATTAGATAAGTTTGAACAAAAACATATATATACTCTAAATCATTAATCTTCAACTTTGAATTTTGCTACCAAATGTTATTATTTCCTGCAAAAAATTAATAAATAATATCTACAATATAACTAAATATTTTGAACAAAAAATTTACCTCAAGCATTTGAGTGAATGACACAGTGTTTTGCTTGTTCATAGATAATAATGGTTGGTTTGCAATTGGCAACATAGATCTACATGTTGGTGTATCTTTCCTCATAATATTTTCCTAATTGAAACAATAAACATTCAAATAACTTATTATATTTTCTTTGAAATATTTTCATGTGTAATGTGATTGGACAAGCAAGGAGATTTGTTTGATTTCACATTTTTTCGGTATCTCCTCTTTTCAAGTGGATTTTTCAATCTACTACGAGGACGACCAATGGTGGGCTTTCTCTTAATTCCACGAGCTTCTACTAAATTATGGTCCTCAATCAATGTGGAATCGTTTAGTGCACTATTATTTTCCACCATAATGATTTTCTTCATCTTTTCCAAATCTTTGAGCAATTTAATAAAATTTTGTGATGCATGCTCAAATAACCTTTCATGTTCTACTGCTAGTGAAGTAATTTGGCAAGCATTACGACAGAAGTGGTTATAACGCTTTCCAATTGACTCCTTAAAATTTCCACTAACTTCATGTATGTGATTCTCAAATCCACTTGAAGATCTAACTTCTTTTGTCCACCTTTTTAAAATATATGTAGTAGGAATTTTGCTCACATTCTTCTTATCAAGCACTTTAAGTGCATGAGTACATAAAATGTCCATAAAAGTGAATTTCATGCAACTACAAGTGATTGTTTGTGCCGAAGCCTCAAATTTAACCAACCAATGATGTGAACTTCCAAAAAATGACACTTTGTACTTTGATGTAGCATCCAACTTACCAATCTTATAGAGGTTACACTTAAGAATATCCACATACTCCTTTTGATATAATTTAAATACCTCTGGTGTATATATTTCTGCTGCATGTTGTAACATCTCTGTATTTATTAATAAGATAGGTGTTGTTTGATTCATCTTGAAATTCATCATATCTTCGATCTGCTAAAACTCTTTCGTAATGTTCAAGGAAACGCAAAATCTCATGACTTGGCTTTAAATATTTTTTCAATAGACTATTCATACTTTCACTTCATTGTGTGCTCTTCATATCAGCCGTAAAAGTATGTCATCTGTATACCATCGCCCACTTTTCTCGCAATTCAAACAAATTTGTCAACCATTTATTATCTTTAAGATTATAAATGTCTAACATTTTTTGCCATGCTAGTAACCAATCATCTTTATCTTCTCAATCATAGACACAATGACTAAAGTCATGAACGAACTCATTTGATTTATGAAACACATATGACTTAAATTTTTCGCTGCATTTTAAAAAATGTGTCAGACACAGAGTCGATGTTGAGTTTCAGGAAATACGTCGCTTATGACTTTAGCCATTGCTGCGCATTGGTCTGTAAGAATTGTCTTCGGCTGTTTTTCTGACATTGCACTAAGAAATGTTTCAAATAACCATTTAAACGATTCTATAGTTTCATCATAAAGTAGGGCTGCACCAAACACTACAGACTGTTTATGATGATTCACTCCAATGAATGGTGCAAATGGTCGATCAAGTTCATTTCTACGATAAGTAGTGTCAAAACAAATAACATCTCCAAAATGATTATAATCACAAATAGAACGTGCATCTGTCCAAAATATGTTAGTGATCATGTCCTCTTCATCAAGCTGCAATGCATAAAAAAATGAAGAATTTCCTATTTGTTTTTTTTTTTGAAATACTGCAATAGAACTCCAGCTTCTCCCTTTTCGATTCTTGATTTTCGCTCTTTGTGTATGTAACTTCCCTACTCATTAGTTTCATGGTTGACTTGATTGAAATTCCTGATCTGTCTTCATCATAAGCTAAAACCTTTTAAGCACTCGAAATTCTCCTATTGACTTTTAACATATGCTCATTGGTGTTTGAACAAGGTCGTGATTGTGTTTTTTATTGAAAGACACTACTTTGTACTTGCCATTCTTTCCAAGCAAACAAGCTATATCAGCTTTACATCCCATTCTTGAAATTGGCCTACTATATAACTTTTGTTTGTCTAGTTGATGAAACCCTTGTTTTGAGCAACAAAAAACCATTCTTTAAATTTCTCCATTTTTTCTCTTTTTGTGACACCTTTTTCTGACATTAAAACCAATTTCCCCTGCATAACTGACATATAATTGATATGTATCATCTACAGAATTAAACTCCATCCCAACTTTCGGTTCAACAAGCTCATATTGAGTATTGATAGTAGTCTTGTCATCTTCAACTTCATCAATAGCCTCTACATTATCTTTCAAATAAGCTTCATGAAATTGACTAATAATTGTAGGATGTTGTGTATCATCTTCCAAATTGATGATAGATAGATTTGTAACTCCTATATTCCCCATGACTTCAAAAAATTGATGTTCAAATCATACAAATCGCAACACAAATCATTGCAAATTAGTATTAAAAAAAATCCAAAATATATCATAAAAATCCAACATTTGTTCTTCAATACAAAATAACTCAAAAAAAATATTTTATATATATATATTATAAGGGATATAACTTTATTAACATAAATGAGGGGAAAAAAAAACTTTCCAACAAACAAACAGTATAATGTTATGGAGGCTAGCTTACTGTGTTTCTAAAAAAAAACCTATAAATATCACATTATAACTTCTAAATCTTAGCTATTTTCTTCATCTCAATCTAATGTTACTTTTTATTGAAAAAAATAATCAAGTCTCTTAAACTCATTTTTCATGTTTTATATTAAAATAATAAAAAAAATATAAAGATAACTCACCTGTCTAAGCTGAAATTAGCAACTCCAAACTTCTATATATCTTTCAAATGTTGACAACAATACAGAAAAAAAAAAAAAGAGAAGAAGATTTGAGACAAAACCAAAACCCTAAAAGAAAACTCCAAAATGAAAGTGAAAGAAAAAATGAAAAGGAAAGAGGAAGTTAGCATGTTGAGGAAGATTTAAAAAAAAATAATTAAAAAAAAAAAAATCTGAAACGCGCTATAAGGCTTGCCAAAAAAAAAAAAATAAATAAATATAACGATCACAGTTGACGCCCTGAAAACTGAGAAACAAAAATAAAAACCAATAATGTAAACGATTGAAAAATCTTGAAAACCATTGAAAATGTCATTCATGATTTTTTGGAATTCGGACGGAGCATTTTATAAACCGAAAGGCATGACGTTCCATTCGTATTGTCCAAACGGGACATTGAAAGCAGTTTTGTATCGATCCTTTTTAGCGATTTGGATTTGCCAAAACCTTAATTTGAGATCGAATTTTGAAAATACTTTAGCGCCTGAAATGCGCTTGATTAAATCGATTTTATTGGGAATCGGATATCGAATCCATTCCAAAACTTTGTTTAAGGGTTTATAATTGATTACCAGCTTGGGGACACCTCGTTCCTTCTCAGCTTGGTTGTTGACGTAGAATGTTGCACATGACCATGGGCTTTTGGATGGTCTGATTAACTTCTTCTGCAGCAAATCATCAATTTCTTTCCTGCAGATAGCAAGAAGGTTAGCATTCATTTGAATGGGGCGTGACTTTGTCGGAATTGCTTCTTCCGAAAAGTCCTTTGCATATGGGAGGAAAACGACATGGCGTTTTCTTTCCCAAAAGGCATTTGGAAAGTCTGAACAGACATCCTGTTCAAGCTTCTTTTGGAATTGATTAACCCAAAGTTTTATTCTTGGGTTAATGAGCTGTTCGTCGATTTTCTTGTAGGATATTTCATCCTTTAGGAAATCGATCTGGTTTTCTTTGGCTTCAATTACATCAACGTCGTGTGTTTTCACAGGTTGAATGAATTCAAATATGATTTTAGAATCAAGGACAGTTGATTCTAAACCATTTTCAGTTATTTGAAACGGGTATAATTGTGTCAAGAATGGTGTTCCTAATATGATTTCCATATTAAGCTCCTTGACTAAAATGAAGGTACTTACGAAGCAAATATCGTTCTTGTAGATATAAGCATTTGATAATTTGTGCTCAATATCGAGTGGCTTGTTGTTAGCGATGTTGAGCGTAACAAGAGTTTTTTCGAAATACATTGAAGGTATTCTACCTTCGCGTATACAATTTTGATCGGCTCCTGAATCAAGCAGGGCAATTAAATCGGTTTTGAAATAATCTATTTTAAGGGTAATTATTGTATACCATTTCTGGTATGGTACCTTAGTGATTTCACCGATGAAGGATTGTTGATCCTCTCGGATGTCCTCCTCTTGGTCAGCTTCTCTTATGGTTGGAGCACTTCTTAGGGTCGCAACCTCGACCCAGAGCTTTGACACATGGTTGATCATGTCAAGCTTGAGTTGTTGAACCTTTTTCTTAAGGTTCTTGATCTCGTTTTGAAGCTCCTTTGTTGAAATTGCTTTGGTTGTGACCGGGAAACGCTTTATAACATTTGCCATGTTATAAGGTTCAAACTCTTCGGTCTTTGGTTGCGTCTCTTGATTTCGAGTCGTGTCTGCGGAATCAAGGGAGGCTTTAAGATCGGTTATGATCTTCTTTTGTAGTTCTAGATCGTTGACTCTTTCGTCAATGTCGAAAAGGGCTCGTTGATCCATTGTTAAAACATTGATGCAACCGCCACATGCACGCATGCCAATGTGGTTGATTGATCCATGCTGGCTTGAAGAGGATGAGCTATCAGTATCCTCATGGTCGTCGAGGATCTGACCAATTTCTTGTTCGCTGCTGTCTGAATAGTCAGATTCAGAATCAGAGAGAACTATGTTTAGAATTTGATTTTTGAACTCTTCATCTATATCAAGCTTATTGATTTTGCCGCTAACGGAACACCGATTTGCATAGTGGCCTGGACGCCTGCACTTGTAGCATACTTGTTTTCCCTTTGAGGGAATATGCTTTCCTTTACCCTGATATCGACTTGGATACCGGGGCTTTTGGTAGTATCCCTTGTGACGTTGGTCATGGGGTTTCTTATCATGGTACTGGCGATTAATATACCGTGATGGCTTTGAAGAATGGAAAGGTCGTTTGTGACTCTTCCTCCTTGAAGTAGATTGTGCTTGCAGAGTGTTATGGCAACCGTATTGATAGCAGAAATCGCCCAAGATGGTTCTTCCTACTTTTGGGTCATCTATTTTTCGGCAAAGCTTTTGCTCACTGCAAAGCTTGAGAACTTCTCTGATGACCATTGAACTGATATCGCCATATGACATCTTTTCCCATTCGATGTTATGGCCGAAGGCTAGAAGCAGAAATCTTTCTTTCTTCAGAGGGAAGTAGAGAGTGAAAGACTTCGAATCTTCCTTGAACTTACAAACTCGAAGTTCTTTATAGGCTGCGGACTTGAAATTCAAATTGAAAATGAAAAATTAAAAGATAAGTAGTGGGAGGCAAGACAGGACCCTCGCACTCAGACCACTATTGAAAAAGCGGAAAGTAAAGCTAAATTATTACAAACTGACAAAATTTAAAAAGCAAATAGTAAAAGTGAACAGTAAAAAGTAAATAGTACCTACATTATTACAACACGACAAATGAAAAAAAGACAAACATAGTAAAGGAATCTAATTATTACAAAAAGACAAATGTAAACAGCTGTAAATGGTTGAGATGACCAGCCGACAGGTCAAATCTTCCAAGTTGCATTATTGAGCATACTCCCTTCCACTTCGGATGCACATCTGAAGTAGACTTCGATCGAATTCAAGATTTCCACGTAACATTAGTCGTATCCTACGCCGGCGACCACTGGATTTACTGCGCTTCGCTATCATCGCATTTACGCGCCTTACTACCGCTGGTACTTCGCACCGGACCTGTAGTCTTAAGCCTCTGCTTTTGGAAATCTAATTCTCGGGTTGTTGAAAATAGCAAGTATTCTCCACGCAAGAAGTAAGCTCTAGGTCTGCTTAACTCTGCAAATTTTTGTCTCCGTCTTGAATGGCTTTTTTCTCGTTTATTTACAGAAATTTACAAGAACACAAATTTGTACAATAACAAAAATAAGATGTATATACAAAAGTGGGGAAAAACATAAAAACACTCTCTTTTTATTTTTTATTGGGCCGTGAAGCCCTTTTTTAATTGGACCTATTGTGGTCCTTTTGAAATGTAATATAATTTGAGTAATCGTAGTTTAATGACAATTGCAGTCTTTGATAGTTTAACGACGTTGGGTCTAATTATAGTTTAATGACTTTGCGGTCTATGAAGTGTCCTAGTTTAACGACTTTGCGGTCTCAAAGTAGTTTAATGACAATTTCGGTCAATGTAATTTGAAGATTTAGAACCATTACGGTTCGGAGAGATCGTAGACGTATTCAATCTCATAATCTTTTGAGTCGATTTCTTCGACTTTAAAATGTTTGGATGAGACTGAATCATCTGCCAATGAAGCTAGCTCACTCCACCGTTTCTGCAAATCAGACTCGGATGAGGTTTGAGCTAGGGCAGCGACGAGTTGCGCTTTTTTGTTAAGGAATTCTTGGTTCCTTCGAGAATAAAGGTCTTGAAGATGACCATTCTTGGATAACCAAGCCTTCATGAATCGAATATCAGAGTGGGAAGTGTTAAACTTATCCCACCATTTGATTGAAATGACTTTCACCAGACTTTTGGTGAGAGTGGATACATGCACCTCAAAATTCTAGGATAGGATCCATGGAATCTGGAAGTACATGGAGAAAGTCATGGTTATTGGAAAACTATTTTTGAAGATATTCTTCGAAAAATAGTAAAATGATTCTTGAATCGGAACGGGGAAGATATTGGTGGTAAGACCAAAAAACTTCCACCAATTGACGAACCACATGGGGAAATGAACCCTCTGTGCGTTCGGGCAGAAATGAATAAACCATGAGTATTTGAAATTCCGGTAAAATAGTACGTGATACCAGGCACGAACGTAGTCGCGATATGAGTAGGTTTGAGGAGTGAATTTCCTCGTGAATGATTTTTCGGTATGCATACTCTGGCTCCATGCCGTTGGATTGAGAACTTTGGAAATTTTTAATTTTGAATATGCGATCCGTTCTGGATCTTTTGGATCGGGATGATGAATTATTTCAGCAGATTTTGTGTCTACTAAAATGAATTCATAAAATCGACGGGTTTTTTGATGAAGTTATGGCATAAAGCAAAAGCCAGAAGGGAAAATATTTTCGACGATTTTTGAAATATTTGTGTCGTCGAACTCTGTTTCAATGATAATTTCTCCATAAGGATAGGGTTTTTTGAAATACCCTTTCAATTCGGGTCTAGGAATGAATCTGTCCTGTACAACGGTGGTAGCAAACGTCGTTGGTGACGGGTTTTGAGAAGGTTGCACGGGATGTGCAAGGGGGATCTGGGTTGATGACCCAGTTTGGATTTGCCTTTAGATATGGTTACGAGGGTGTAATCAGAATTGTCGGCATATGAATCAGGGGACATCTTGGCACCTGAGGATTTCTTTGAAGAAGCAGCAGAAGGCTGCTGTGCAGCTAAAGGCTGCCTTGAAGATGAGGAGGAGGAGGCTCCTCGGCCTCTACCGCGAGCTCTTCTTTCCATGGGGAGAGAGAGAGAGGGAGAGTGTTGTTTGAGAGAGGAACTCTCTTGAGAGATAATCTGCAAGGGCGTTATCGGTCCCTTTTATAGGCAGAATATCAAAATTAAAACATGAAAGAATTGCTTGCCATCTGGCAAACATTTGCTTAGAAACCAGGTTTTTTGCATCTTTTTCTAAAATGAATTTAGATGCTCTGGAATCCGTTTTGATTAAAAATCGTTTATTGATTAAATCACCTTGAAATTTCTGTACACACAGTACAATTGCAAGGATTTCTTTTTTAACCGTTGAGTAATTTCTTTGTGCGTCATTCCATACGCCAGAATGAAAGCGCACTATTGATTCCTTCTTATCAACATCCTGTTTCAGGATTCCTCCATATCCGATATCGGACGCGTTGGTCTCCACTATGAGATTTGCTTCATTATTAAGCAAACTCAAACAGGGAATTGATATGACTAAAGCCTTAATTTTTTGGACTGCAGCAGTATGCTTATCGGTCCAAGGCTTTGGATTCTTTTTTAGTCTTTCAAAAAGAGGTTTGCATATGGGCCTAATATCTTGAAGGAATTCGGCCACATAATTTAGACAGCCCAAAAACCTCTGTAGTTGGGTCTTATCTGTGATTTGGTCAGGGAATTTAGAATCAAATTCAATGGACCGGTGAATGGGCTTTATGAGGCCCAAATTGATATCAAATCCGAGAAACGGATTTGGGTTTGAAATAGTTTGATTTTCTTGGCCGATACAACGAGGCCATTTTTCTTGACAACATTATAAAACGTTTGAAGGTGTTTAAAATGTTGATCAATAGTTTGAGAGAAAATCAAAACATCATAAATGTAAACGATTGAAAAATCTTGAAAACCATTGAAAATGTCATTCATGATTTTTTGGAATTCGGACGGAGCGTTTTTTAAACCGAAAGGCATGACGTTCCATTCGTATTGTCCAAAAGGGACATTGAAAGCAGTTTTGTATCGATCCTTTTCAGCGATTTGGATTTGCCAATACCCTGATTTGAGATCGAATTTTGAAAATACTTTAGCGCTTGAAATGCGATTGATTAAATCGGTTTTATTGGGAATCGGATATCGAATCCATTCCAAAACTTTGTTTAAGGGTTTATAATTGATTACGAGCTTGGGGACACCTCGTTCCTTCTCGGTTTGGTTGTTGACGTAGAATGTTGCAGAGGACCATGGGCTTTTGGATGGTCTGATTAACTTTTTCTGCAGCAAATCATCAATTTCTTTCTTGCAGATAGCAAGAAGGTTAGCATTCATTTGAATGGGGCGTGACTTTGTCGGAATTGATTCTTCCGAAAAGTCCTTTGTATATGGGAGGAAAACAACATGGCGTTTTCTTTCCCAAAAGGCATTTTGAAAGTCTAAACAGACATCCTGTTCAAGCTTCTTTTGGAATTGATTAACTCGTAGTTTTATTCTTGGGTTAATGAGTTGTTCGTCGATTTTCTTGTAGGATATTTCATCCTTAAGGAAATCGATCTAGTTTTCTTTGGCTTGAATTACATCAACGTAGTGTGTTTTCACAGGTTGAATGAATTCAAATATGATTTTAGAATCAAGGACAGTTGATTCTAAACCATTTTCAGTCATTTGAAACGGGTATAATTGTGTCAAGAATGGTGTTCCTAATATGATTTCCATATTAAGCTCCTTGACTAAAATGAAGGTACTTACGAAGTAAATACCGTTCTTGCAGATATGAGCATTTGATAATTTATGGTCAATATCGAGTGGCTTGTTGTTAGCGATGTTGAGCGTAACAAGAGTTTTTTCGAAATAAATTGAAGGTATTCTACCTTCGCGTATACAATTTTGATCGGCTCCTGAATCCAGCAGGGAAATTAAATCGGTTTTGAAATAATCTATTTTAAAGGTAATTATTGTATACCATTTCTGGTATGGTACCTTAGTGATTTCACCGATGAAGGATTGCTGATCCTCTGGGATGTCCTCCTCTCTGTCAGCTTCTCTTATGGTTGGAGCACTTCTTAGGGTCGCAACCTCGACTCAGAGCTTTGACACATGGTTGATCATGTCAAGCTTGAGTTGCTGAACCTTTTTCTTAAGGTTCTTGATCTCGTTTTGAAGCTCCTTTGTTGAAATTGCTTTGGTTGTGACCGGGAAACGCTTCATAACATTTGCCATGTTATAAGGTTCAAACTCTTCGGTCATTGGTTGCGTCTCTTGGTTTCGAGTCATGTCTGCAGAATCAAGGGAGGCTTTAAGATCGGTTATGATCTTCTTTTGTAGTTCTGGTTCGTTGACTCTTTCGGCAATGTAGAAAAAGGCTCGTTGATCCATTGTTAAAACATTGATGCAACCGCCACATGCACGCATGCTAATGTGGTTGATTGATCCATGCTGGCTTGAAAAGGACGAGCTATGAGTATCCTCATGGTCGTCGAGGATCTGACCAATTTCTTGTTCGTTGCTGTCTGAATAGTCAGATTCAGAATCAGAGAGAACCATGTTTAGAATTTGATTTTTGAGCTCTTCATCTATTTCAAGCTTATTGATTTTGCCGCGAACGGGACACCGATTTGCATAGTGGCCTGGACGTCTGCACTTGTAGCATACTTGTTTTCCCTTTGAGGGAATATGCTTTCCTTTACCTTGATATCGACTTGGATATCGAGGCTTTTGGTAGTATCCCTTGTGACGTTGGTCATGGGGTTTCTTATCATGGTACTGGCGATTAATATACCGTGATGGCTTTGAAGAATGGAAAGGTCGTTTGTGACTCTTCCTCCTTGAAGTAGATTGTGCTTGCAGAGTGTTATGGCAACCTTATTGATAGCAGAAATCGCCCAAGATGGTTCTTCCTACTTTTGGGTCATCTATTTTTCGGCGAAGCTTTTGCTCACTACAAAGCTTGAGACCTTCTCTGATGACCATTGAACTGATATCGCCATTTGACAGCTTTTCCCATTCGATGTTATGTCCGTCAAATTGGTCTGCTAGAGCTGCCTCAATTCGTTCCGAAAAGTGGTTCGGGAGACCCTGAACAAACTTCTTTTTCCAGATGCTGCTGGCACAGTCTGACATTTGCATAACCTTGGTTACAAACATGTCTTTGTACCAACGAAACTCACCAAGAGTTTTGCACTTCATTTTTAATAATATGGTGGAGGATCTGTCTTCGTAAAAGCTCGGATCTCCTATGAAGAACTTTGTGATAGTATATACTAGAGTATATACCGCATCTTGTTTACCAATGGTCTCGTCTGGTTTGCCAGGTACTTGCTTGGTAATGTAGGACTGATGAGTAAGGATATTGTTTTTAGTCTCCGCACTCATATATCTATCCCACCAATCTTTTAGGACTCCTGAGAATCCTCCAGATATAAGTTGGGCAGCCTGATGATCGGTTTTACCCTTTAATTTGTAGGCAGTGGCGGCAATCATCATGTTGGTGACCATTGCTATAATCTGATGGTCTGATAGGCCATCAAGATTCCATTCACAAACCTCTATTCCGCTGAAGGAGGCAGAGGTGATGATACCTCTTTCCTCAAAAGCTACGTCTGGGAAAGAAGACCTTTTGTAGAATAGTCGCTTCTCTAATTGTGCCTTTGTTCCAGGAACATAGGTGGCGCGAACGTTCTTTGGAGTGCTTGCGGAGGTGGAAGCCCCCCGATTCAGATACTTTTCTCTGAATTTTTTGATGTCATATTCTAAGGGTTCAAATATTACATTGATCCCTTGACTTGTAGAAGGGACCTTGGTTCCCAAGGCCAGGTTTTTCAACATCTGTGAATATCTTGTAGAGTCTCGATGTTTCCATCAAGATCTATTTCCTTACTTATCTCAGGTGGCTTGACCAAAGGTGTCGATCTTCCAAACCTGAAGGTTGTAGATGATGATGCGAAGCCGGATCTTGACTCCTTTTGGATTTTCTCCTCGATTTTGTCAACTTTCTTGGCAATTGTTGATAGTATTTTATTGGAGAAATTATTTTGATGTTGGATATTTTTTATATCCTTTAGAGAAGGTGGCTCCTTCTCGTCCCTTGATATTGTCTTGAAAGGAGATTCTATAATCTTATCTCCGTATGTTGTTTCAATTTCCATTTCTTCAAGCGAAGGATGAATACCATGGATAACACCACGTCGAGTGGTTTTCCAGTCTGATGAGGTGAAAGCGTTAACTTGAAGTTCCATCCAGATAAAGAATGACACGTCTTGTTGGGCGTCCTCCATGTAGGAATACCACTGAGAACGTAGAGCGTTTCGCTCTTCCTCGGAGTATTCCTTGAAAAATCTGTCTCTCTTTTCTCTGTTAGCCTTCGAAAGAAAATCTTTCTTAAGGAGGGTTTTGTTGATAGAAAAGGAGAGGATAACGTTGATCTGGCTGTCGGCAATAGACTGGCTCTCCATGTCTGAATGGGTTGGAGATGTTGCCTGATCAGCGTAATGAAACGTGGCATAGGCGCGGTCATAATCAACCGATTGGACTCTGAGGGACTCAGATCTTACGATTGATGCAGAGGGCCTATGGACTTCTGAGGTGCTGGGCCTGGACCTCAGGAACTCCTTTGTTTTTGCTAAAGACTCTTGGGCATCCTCAAATTTGACTTCGACACTTCCGTCGTCATGTTCTACTATTTGAGTAGGGGTTGGCCTCCTGATGACAGGGGGGCATACTTGCTTCAAATCCCAGGAAGAATTCCTAGTGATTTGCTCCCAAGTAAGAGTCTTGGGGACATTGATAGTTGCTCTACCCATGTTGGCTTCTATGAGCATGGTAGATCCGCTCACAGATTTCCGAAGGGCTCCACGAGCAACATTTGTATGCATCAACTTATAGCAGATTCGGAAAATCACTACGACTGAGTGAGTTTCAGATTGAATATCAAGATTCTTTGTATTGACTTCTAACATTAGAGCAGACATGATATTGAGGTCTGGTAATGAGAGTGTCAAATTCGGTAAAAAATTGAAGAAGATCGATCCATTTTCGAGATTGGACTCGACCATCCCAAGAAGGGAATTTGTATAAGATTTGTGTCTCTTGTCTTTGAGGGAAACAAGGACGGGGATGTCTAGACCGAGTCTAAACAAAGGTTTGATGGCTACTTGAACCATGCCAATATGAATAAATTTGAATTCTTCGCGATGTCGAAGAATCATATTCTTTGAGAAGAGATTGAGCGTTGTGCTATCTTGATCGATAAGCACGACATGCTCAGATAATTTGATACAGTTCTTCTGAAAGAACAATGAATTAGGGTTTTTATAAACCATCTTTGAATCAATCTTTGGAATCGACCAATTTTGAAGGGCTTCTTCAACCTTGGCGATTTGAAGTTCATTTTGATTCATATTTGATAGGTGAAGGTCTTCACCTTTTTTGAAAGAAGAAGACGAGGATTTGAAGTCCTCTTCATTTAAAGATTTCTCTTTACCTTTGAATCTTTTAATCTTGGACAAAAATCCGGACATGAGGGTTGGCTTTCAGGATTCTCTACTTCAAAATAAATCTCTTCAGTTACCGAATAGAAATTTTGCTATCCTATTCCAGCTGCTCCGTCACGGCTTTACTGCGCTCTGCTACAACTTACGACCAAAGGAGAACACCAGGCTGGCAATCAAAGGGTTTCACAAAAAGTGGAAACGGTAAATGAGAAGAGCAGAATTGCAAAGTAGAGAAAGAAGAAAGATAACAATCTTTCCAAACTTTTATTTATGATAAAAGATACAGAGATAAATGAGAAACTTTGAAATGGATACGGATGGCTCTGATACCAATTAGGGAAGGATCTTTACAACCGAGTATCCGAAGGCTAGAAGTAGAAATCTTTCTTTCTTCAGAGTGAAGTAGAGAGTGAAAGACTTCGAATCTTCCTTGAAATTACAAACTAGAAGTTCTTTATACGCTGCGGACTTGAAATTCAAATTGAAAATGAAAAATTAAAAGATAAGTAGTGGGAGGCAAGACAAGACCCTCGCACTCAGACCACTATTGAAAAAGTGGAAAGTAAAGCTAAATTATTACAAACTGACAAAATTTAAAAAGCAAATAGTAAAAGTGAACAATAAAAAGTAAATAGTACCTACATTATTACAACACGACAAATGAAAAAAAGACAAATATAGTAAATGAATCTAATTATTAAAAAAAGACAAATGTAAACAGCTGTAAATGGTTGAGATGACCAGCCGACAGGTCGAATCTTCCAAGTTGCATTATTGAGCATACTCCCTTCCACTTCGGATGCACATCTGAAGTAGACTTCGATCGAATTCAAGATTTCCACGTAACATTAGCCGTATCCTACGCCGGCGACCACTGGATTTACTGCGCTTCGCTATCATCGCATTTACGCGCCTTACTACCGCTGGTACTTCGCACCGGACCTGTAGTCTTAAGCCTCTGCTTTTGGAAATCTAATTCTCGGGTTGTTGAAAATAGCAAGTATTCTCCACGCAAGAAGTAAGCTCTAGGTCTGCTTAACTCTGCAAATTTTTGTCTCCGTCTTGAATGGCTTTTTTCTCGTTTATTTACAGAAATTTACAAGAACACAAATTTGTACAATAACAAAAATAAGATGTATATACAAAAGTGGGGAAAAACATAAAAACACTTTTTTTTTATTGAGCCGTGAAGCCCTTTTTTAATTAGACCTATTGTGGTCATTTGGAAATGTAATATAATTTGAGTAATCGTAGTTTAATGACAATTGCAGTCTTTGATAGTTTAACAACGTTGCGGTCTAATGATAGTTTAATGACTTTGCGGTCTATGAAGTATCCTAGTTTAACGACTTTGCGGTCTCAAATTAGTTTAATGACAATTTCGGTCAATGTAATTTGAAGATTTAGAACCATTACGATTCGGAGAGATCGTAGACGTATTCAATCTCATAATCTTCTGAGTCGGTTTCTTCGACTTCAGAATGTTTGGATGAGACTGAATCATCTGCCAATGAAGCTAGCTCACTCCACCGTTTCTGCAAATCAGACTCGGATGAGGTTTGAGCTAGGGCAGCGACGAGCTGCGCTTTTTTGTTAAGGAATTCTTGGTTCCTTCGAGAAAAAAAGGTCTTGAAGATGACCATTCTTGGAGAACCAAGCCTTCATGAATCGAATATCAGAGTGGGAAGTGTTAAACTTATCCCACCATTTGATTGAAATGACTTTCACCAGACTTTTGGTGAGAGTGGATACACGCACCTCAAAATTCCAGGATAGGATCCATGGAATCTGGGAGTACATGGAGAAAGTCATGGTTATTGGAAAACTATTTTTGAAGATATTCTTCGAAAAATAGTAAAATGATTCTTAAATCGAAACGGGGAAGATATTGGTGGTAAGACCAAAAAACGTCCACCAATTGACGAACCACATGCCGAGATGTCCCATGATTCATATGCCGACGATTCTGATTACACCCTCGTAACCAGATCTAAAGGTAAATCCAAAGCTGGGTCATCAACCCAGATCCCCCCTGCACATCCCGTGCAACCTTCTCAAAACCCGTCACCAACGATGTTTGCTACCGCCGTTGTACCGGACAGATTCATTCCTCTACCCGAATTGAAAGGGTATTTCAAAAAACCCTCTCCTTATGGAGAAATTATCATTGAAATAGAGTTCGACGACACAAATATTTCAAAAATCGTCGAAAATATTTTCCCTTCTGGCTTTTTCTTTATGCCATAACTTCATCAAAAAACCCGTCGGTTTTATGAATTCATTTTAGTAGACACAAAATCTGCTGAAATAATTCATCATCCCGATCCAAAAGATCCAGAACGGATCGCATATTCAAAATTAAAAATTTCCAAAGTTCTCAATCCAACGGCATGGAACCAGAGTATGCATACCGAAAAATCATTCACGAGGAAATTCACTCCTCAAACCTACTCATATCGCGACTACGTTCGTGCCTGGTATCACGTACTATTTTACCGGAATTTCAAATACTCATGGTTTATTCATTTCTGCCCGAACGCACAGAGGGTTCATTTCCCCATGTGGTTCGTCAATTGGTGGAAGTTTTTTGGTCTTACCACCAATATCTTCCCCGTTCCGATTCAAGAATCATTTTACTATTTTTCGAAGAATATCTTCAAAAATAGTTTTCCAATAACCATGACTTTCTCCATGTACTTCCAGATTCCATGGATCCTATCCTAGAATTTTGAGGTGCATGTATCCACTCTCACCAAAAGTCTGGTGAAAGTCATTTCAATCAAATGGTGGGATAAGTTTAACACTTCCCACTCTGATATTCAATTCATGAAGGCTTGGTTCTCCAAGAATGGTCATCTTCAAGACCTTTCTTCTCGAAGGAACCAAGAATTCCTTAACAAAAAAGCGCAGCTCGTCGCTGCCCTAGCTCAAACCTCATCCGAGTCTGATTTGCAGAAACGGTGGAGTGAGCTAGCTTCATTGGCAGATGATTCAATCTCATCAAAACATTCTGAAGTCGAAGAAACCGACTCAGAAGATTATGAGATTGAATACGTCTATGATCTTTCTGAACCGTAATGGTTTTAAATCTTCAAATTATATTGACCGAAATTGTCATTAAACTACTTTGAGACAGCAAAGTTGTTAAACTAGGACACTTTGTAAGGGACCGACCCGAATGTGGCACTAAATGGGCCTTTACCCCAATGCATGCATTCAAAGTAAAGGACATTAAACAGACATGATTTCGGATTCCAATTAAAACAAAAACATTCAAAATAACCCCTTTAAAAACTAGACAATTTCCCTGGAACCTGTCCCTGTTTCCAAGCACCTGTTCCAAGATAAATACATTTCCAAAGTTTACTCGATCGAGATTTACTAAAAACCATTCAAAACTGTTCGGATACAAAATCTTTGGAATCCACAAAACATTTACAAAACATCCTAGGGCTCGTGCCCGCCACATGCGTGGGGAAACAAAACATAAAGAGTCATAATACAAAAATCAGAGTTGGAAGACTGGGCCCCATGATCACAGCTCCTCCTTCAGGCATCTTGTCCCGCACCACGGTTACTTGTGGAAAACCACAAAATAAGGGTGAGTAACGAATTACTCAAGAAGAATCCCCAACCAGGGGTACAATCACGATATACATGGTCATCTCGATGAATGTATGCAAGCTATGAGTATAAACACGAGAAAAGAGCACATAGCTTAGCCCACACTTGGGCCTCGGATGCCAATTTGGGGTCTTAGTCGGAATAATATCACCACACGATCCAATACATAAGTCGCCCTATACGAGAAACAAGTCCCGGCCTCGGCGTCTCTCTGTCGACGAAAGGTACATCGGCTCACAATCCCGAGGAGCTCTCGACGGGTGGCTGTAATGAGCGTAAGCATGCACCGCGTGCTCTCTGCAGAACTATGAAGTGCGGGGTCAGAGGCAAATTTGCCCATGTCGATCCACCACGCCTAACTAAATCTTTGGATCGGTGTCAGCGACATAGGGGTGTGAGACACGGACACGTAAACTATGTCGGCTGAACCACCGCACTTGGGCCAAGGAACGGTCGTGGTAGGCTTACACCAGAAGCCGTCCCCGCCTTAACGGTGGCAATCGGGGCTACTCGGCCGAACACGCCGAGGACGCGTGCCGCTGCCGGGGGCGAGGCAATGCCAAGTCATCATCCCGACCGTTGGGGCATTAACAAGCGCCACCCTCACCCAAGATTGCGGGGCCTACCGCTTGGGTTAGCTAATCCTCACGGGGTCGGGCGAGAAGCGTCTCGACGTCCCTGCCATGGATGCAAGGTACTTTATGCATCAGGCCCGGATGATGCTATCTACCTGCAACTCTAACCTGCCCTAGCAATCAGCAAACAATTCCATAAAATCCAAGACGTGCTCAATAAGAATACAACGAGCCTAGCATGATACTACGAAGCAAGGAACAGATACGAGCATGCTAGAAAGGAACAACCTAGCATGGATTAACATGAGAATGAAATCAGGAAAATCATGCTAATCGGGAATTCAGAGTAGAGAACCTAGCTACACATGTCAATAAACACAAACAAGCAATCAATCAGCAATCACATAATATATCGCAGGGTCCACACAACTCCGGTAAGAAATCCTTACCTTGGTCGGGGACGAATTGACACGAAAACCTAAGTGGCGAGCGAACCCGAACTAGCTATCGAGAACCTATCAATCACAACAAAAATCACACAATAGGCCTAAATATAATAAAATAAACGAGGCTCAGCTCGGGAGCAACTCACGAGGTGCGACGAACGCACGAACGAGCCGATTGCACGAAAGGCGCAAAGAACTGTGTGGCCGGGCGCTACTGTGTCAGCGGGCGCGACGGGCGCGCGCGACGACACTGTGGTCATGCGGGCGAAGCGGCGCGAGGCTCGGTGGTGTCTGGCGATGCAATGCGCGACACGAGGCGGGCGAGGACGCGCGCGCGCACGGACGGTGTCTTGGCGAGGGCTCGCGCCCGGGCTATACTGCGCACGCGAGCTCGGCGATAGGAGCTCTGTTTCTGCGCGCGAATAGGGGCGAAGGGGAAACTCGAATTCGAGCGATCCGAGGGGATTCGACGAGCGATTCTTTGATGGTGAACTCCCCTACACTAGCTGCACAAAACCCATACCTCAAATCACCTCGACTCGACCGGAAAAAATGGAAATCAAAACAGGGAAGAAGAAGTCGGATTTGAAGGAGAGGAAGAAGAAGAAGAGAGGAAAAGCTTACCTGCTGCCCGGAAATGGATCGACCTTCGAACTTGGGAAGACGAACTTGATCGAATCGGAGCTGGAGAAGGAAGAAATCACCAGAAATCGCTGTCGGTTGATGAAGGAGATCGCGAAGAGAAGAAGGAGAAAATGGAGAAGGAGCTTCGGCCGGCTCTGTTTTAAACCGAATGCACGAAGACAAGCTTATAACGATGCTGGCGCGTTTTGAAGCACAAAGAAGCCCAGTGGCTCGACTGGCAGTGCCCCCTACCTAGCATGCAGCACGTCCTTGGCTCGAATCTCACTCGACGCGCTATTTAATTCCCTATTTATTTTTACCTTTTTCCAATCCCAAATGTCTTCACCAAAATTCCCGATCCCATTCAAATTGACTCATAATTTTTCCGTTAATTAACAAATACAAAACCGGCCCTGCCGGCCTGACCCAAAATTACCAAAATGCCCCTGGGCCTCCCGGGAAGACCGGGATGAAATTTCCGGGCCGTTACACACTTCATAGACCGCAAAGTCATTAAACTATCATTAGACCGCAACGTCGTTAAACTATCAAAGACTGAAATTGTCATTAAACTACGATTACTCAAATTATATTACATTTCCAAAGGACCACAATAGGTTCAATTAAAAAAGGGCTTCACGGCCTAATAAAAAAAAGAGTGTTTTTATGTTTTTCCCCACTTTTGTATATACATCTTATTTTTGTTATTGTAACAATTTGTGTTCTTGTAAATTTCTGTAAATAAACGAGAAAAAAGTCATTCAAGACGGAGACAAAAATTTGCAGAGTTAAGCAGACCTAGAGCCTACTTCTGGCTTCGAAAATTCTTGTTATTTTCAACAACCCGAGAATTAGATTTCCAAAAGCAGAGGCTTAAGACTACAGGTCCGGTGCGAAGTACCAGCGGTAGTAAGGAGCGTAAATGCGATGATAGCGAAGCGTAGTAAATCCAGTGGTCGCCGGCGTAGGATACGGCTAATGTTACGTGGAAATCTTGAATTCTATCGAAGTCTACTTCAGATATGCATCCGAAGTGGAAGGGGGTATGCTCAATAATGCAACTTGGAAGATTCGACCGGTCGGCTGGTCATCTCAACCATTTACAGTTGTTTACATTTGTCTTTTTGTAATAATTAGATTCCTTTACTATGTTTGTCTTTTTTTCATTTGTCGTGTTGTAATAATGTAGGTACTATTTACTTTTTACTGTTCACTTTTACTATTTGCTTTTTAAATTTTGTCAGTTTGTAATAATTTAGCTTTACTTTCCGCTTTTTCAATAGTGGTCTGAGTGCGAGGGTTCTGTCTTGCTTCCCACTACTTATCTTTTAATTTTTCATTTTCAATTTGAATTTCAAGTCCGCAGCCTATAAAGGACTGCGAGTTTGTAAGTTCAAGGCAGATTTGAAGTCTTTCACTCTCTACTTCACTCTGAAGAAAGAAATATTTCTGCTTCTAGCCTTCGGATACTCGGTTGTAAAGATCCTTCCCTAATTGAAAAGTTCCATTCTCAAGAACCACCATCTGCACAACTCATTCTCAACCATTTGTTGAGATGTACTATATGTGATGTTATTAAAAAAAGTACTTGTGGGAAACTTGTTTTCATAAAAAAAAGGACAGTTCTTGATATGTAAACTCTTTCAGTGGCAAAGATACATTTATATCCTTTGTGTATGTTGTTATATCCCAAAAACACACAAGGAATAGATCTTGGTTCTATCTTGTGATTGTTATATGGTCTGAGATTCGGATAGCATAAACACCAAAACATTTGTAAGTCGGTATAGTTAGGCTTCAAATTAAAGAGATTTTCCAAGGGAATCTATTGATGAGTTGTAGTTCAGAGTCGATTAATTAGATAAACTTATGTAGAGAAGGCATCATCCCAAAATTTAAGATCAAGGGATGCACGAGACAAAAGAGTTAGTCCCATGTCGACAATTTGACAGTGTTTTCTCTCTACAACACCGTTCTGTTGTGAGGTATACGGACATGAGAACCTTTGTTCAATCCCTTGAGATTTTAGATAAGGAGTAAGAATAGTAAATTCTCCTCCATTATCAGTTTGAAAACGATTAATACATCGACCTGCTAGTTTTTCAACACTAGTTTTGAAAAGCAGAAAGCATTAAAACACTTCAGATTTGGATGATAAAAAGAAATCCAAGTGTATCTAGAACACATATCTACAAAACTCACATAACATTTCCTGAAGGAACAAATGAAGGTCCCCAAACATCAGCTACCACTAAGTCAAGAGGATTTTTATACAAAGTCATAGAAGAGGAAACAGGTAAAGAATGAACTTTATTAACAGCACAAGAAGCACAAACTAAATTTTTATTGATATTAGAAGAAATATACATGATTGTAGTATGGTTTTAACAATAGGAAAAGAAGGGTGTCCTAAAATATCATGCCACAGATCAATCTTAGAAAAACTACTAGATTTATCAATAGTAGGAAATTCAACATTAAGAACTTTTGAAGAACTAGGTGATATAGGTATATCAAATCTAGAAATTGACTGAGCCAAAAAGCCTTGTCCAAAGCAAAAGAATACATCTCATCAATCAGTTTCCCTTGAAGAAGAATCTTGCTACTGCTTCGATCCTTCACATAACAAAAACAGGAATGAAATTCAAAGAAAACATCATTATTTTTGGCAAACTGACTTACACTAATAAGATTTTTTGTAATTTGTGGAACATGAAGTAGATTTCTCAAATGAAAAACAGAAGCATAAGATTGCATATTAGATTTAACAAATGAGTTACCAATATGTAGGATTTCCAGACCTTTTCCATTGCCAATATAGATTTGATTATCTCCCTGGTAGGCACAGGCCATAGTCATGTTGGCAAAGTTGTTGGTGACATGATTTGTAGCACTTGAATCAGGATACCACTGCCCATCTTGATTAAGCTCATGTTCTATAAGGAATGCGCTTGGCTAAGCTGTTTGTCCATTCATACCAAATGAGGAACAAACATTTACATTTCGTCCTTAAAAACTCTTTTCACAATGAAAATAACATTTCGCAGCCATGTGTCCAAACTTGCCACATATTTGACATTGACGTTTGCCATTCGATTTCTAGACCTTCTTTCCTTTCTCTTGGCCACCAAGTGGACCTTTTTCCTTTCAAACGAACCATTGGCCAAACATTTGATCTTATAGATCCATTTGTTGCCAACCAAGTATTGGTTAGGATTGAGAGAGACCAGTTCCCAAGTTCTATTGTTCTAAAGGGCAACAAACTCTATATCCATTGCTTCTTTTCAGCAAGGAACACCAACAACAATCGAGTATTTGGTGGGTTCAATAGTGTGCCAATCAATATGATCTTGAGTAGCAACAGTACATCCATAAAATTTTTAGGTTTGGCAATACCGGCTTTCCCATGAATAACCACGAAGTGTGTGTTTAAGTCAGGGAATGTGGATTAGGGAAAAAAGTTGGGATTGAAGGATCAGACAACTAGTTAAATGGGATGAGGGGAGATTGTAACACAACAAGAGATGAGGTAGAAGGTGTCAAACGATGGTCTTTTAGAGATGAGGCTGGTGGAGCATGAGATGGTTATGGAGAGTGCAGGGTTGGTGCGTTGGTTAGAGGTGTTCAAACAACCCGACAACCCGAGTAACCCAAACCAAGCCAACCCAATTTGACGAGATGGGTTGGGTTCAAAGTTATGAAATTTTCATAGGTTGGGTTGGGTGAAGGGTGGACCTAAAATTAACTCAACCCAATCCAAATTTATTATTTAGTTTAAAAAATATATTTTTTACCTATAACATAATTATTATGTCATTTAATTATTTAGATTGTATGTATGTACATTTATTTAATTTAATTATTATTATTAGAATTTGTATTTTCCAATATTTTTTAAATAATTTTTTAAGTCTTTATAATCTATATATCGTGATAAAAAAAATACTAAAATTATGTCTTCTATTTTTGTTGGTTTTAGTTATCTATTTTTTTTAAGGAAGTCGAATTATGATATCTACTTTTGTTGTTTTAATTATCTATTTGTTTTATGTTATATAGTTGAGATCTTCTATATGAACCATGATGGTAGGACTAATAAATGGTGACTTTTGATTAAATATTTTGCATATTTAATATTTATATTCATTTAATCAACTAAATATGATAATATTGAAAATTTTATTTTGTTTATGTATAAGATATGACTAATTTGATACAAAAAATATTTTTATTTGTAATGTATTGATGAACCCAATGACCCACCTCAACCTGAAAATATAAGGGTTGGGTTAGTGGTTGTCTCTTTAATTGAGTTCGAAGAGTAATCAATCTAAAAATTTGAGTTGGGCTGAAAACTTTCTTCAACCCGACCCAACTCGACCCATGTACACCCGTAGCATTGGTTATCACGATTCGTAATTCATTTTATGTAACACCCTAGTTAATTCTAAAATCATTTAAGTTTTTTTTATTGAATTTTTTTTTATAATATTATAACACTCTAGATAATTTTTAAGTATAGTTAGTGTTTTATTGAAGAGGCTAATAAATCTCAAACTAATTATATTATTGAATGCCCCATGAGATTTAAGCTATGAGTCACCTTGATAAGTTATTGGAAAATTTATAGTAATAAAAGCTAAATTGCAAAAGTTATTTTGGGTTATGGAATTTGGAGTTTTAAAATTAAATTAGGGTTTATAGATTTAAATCGAAAGAAGGTTTTATTTATATATAATTTTTATTTGGCCACTTTTTCTCTCTCTTCTTCATTCAACTCCAACAACCACCACCTAAAACCCACTTCTTCCTTCTCAGTTTCACAGAGTTAGAGAGCTCCGTTCGCGATTCCGAGACCAGTTCTATGCTCAGGGAGTCAAGAGCTTCGAAAAAAGGTAAGATTTGTTGGTTTTCATTGAGTTTTCTGGTGAGAGAGTTTTGAAACCGGTTTCTTCTTTTGTAGTTTCATGGAGCTAGGGAGCTCCGTTTGCAAAACCGAGACCAGTTCCTTGTTCAGGGCGACGAGATGAAGAGAAAGAGGTATGACATGCCCCGTTCCGTGACGACGCGCCGCCGTCGGCCGCCGCCACTGTGCTCCGACGAGGTGTTTCCAGGCAGTAGTTTCCCCTCGTTCCTGTGATGTTAACCCCCTTTTGTGGCTTGTTTAGATTGTCTCTAATGAGCGCTCAACGTTGTTTTTTTAGGTGCTCTCGGGTTCATCGTTTAGAGTCGTCGTTTAGCTTGTGGGTTATTGTGGTGTTTCGGTCGAGTCGTTGGGAAGGTAAGGAACTTCATTATGATTCGGGTATGTGTTTTAAAGCATGTAAATAGTGGCGTGATAGAATTTACTATAATTGAATGTTGGATGACTTGTCACATGTATGCTTTGGTGTTGTTATTCTTTGTGGACCTATTATTACTCGTGGTAGCACGAAATCATGTATAGCTCGTAAACTGTTAAATCGTTGTTGTTGTATATCTTGTGATCGTATCAACGTTTCCCGATTGGTATCTTTGCTCGTATATGTGATGAACTGCTTGTACGTTTAAACTTTCGTTTGGAATGGTTTGCCTTGAGTTATGCATGATCTATGCTGTCGGTTTCATCTATGTTTGACTGTATACGTTCCATATTATATGCTCGGTGTTCTCTGATTCGTTACCTAAGGTGTTCGTATATTGCTATGTTGTGTTCGGCATTAGAATAACTAGGCTGGTTATTATGTTGACCACCTAGAGGAGTGCTAGCTCACTTGTTTTAGGACTCGTGGTTGTGTGTTTCAATACCGTGTTGATGTAGTGATTCGCTAGTGTCCCTTAGGAACCGAGCGGGGATATAGATCCTCTTTGCTTCGAGACACGTGGTTGGGTTGCACTAGCCTACAGGTTAACTTTTACATCCGACCAAGGGGTCAAATCTCTTTCACGTGTCACCTTGTGTGCGAAACAACAGGTTCCTTGGTTGTTGAGCACACGTTGCGGGTCGCACCAACCTTCGGGTGGGCCGGGTGAACTCGCCTAGGCTAGGCTAGATCTCTTGTGACTCTAGTGCTAGTTATTTATCTCTCTGTGTACTCGTGGAACCTCATATGTTGTATGCATGGTTCTACCAGATTGCCTTCCCAGTACGTTGGAGGGGGGCCGGTCATGCCGTGTTTGACCACAAGAATATTGGAAGAGGCCACTTGGAAAGATGAAGGCACAGAGGAATGCATGTCGGTGAGCCTGCATCCATTAGTGGAGATGTTGTCTGCAGGCAGGTCGAGCCTCTCGCATAGGGGTTAGCAGTTGGAGCCCCGAGCCAGAGGTTTAGGAACCCTGTAGTTTTCTCATTTGTGGTTCTATCTGATAGGGTCAGGTGATTTTATTCGGCATTGTGAATGCCCTTGCTGACACGACTCATGTGTCATTGTCCAGGCCCGAGGTTTAGGGATGTTGTGTGTTCCCCTCACTCGTGGTCCTCCCCGACAGGGTCGGGTGATTCTTTTGGCATAGTTGTATGCCCTGCGGATACGTTATGAGAGTTGCGCAACGGGAGTGTGGTGGGTCCCTAGCTTGGGCAAGGCTACCCCCGGGGCATTCAGGTATGTCTTTGTTGATAAGCTAATTTGAGCGTCGCAGCGAAAGCGTGGTGGGTCCCTGGCGTGGGCCAGGCTACCCCGAGACACTAGAGTATGTCTCCGCGAGCACAACGTTCTAGGTCCCTGATAGGTTACGCTACCTTAGGCATTTGTGTATGTCTCCACTGATGCAATTTGGTGGGTCCTTGGCAGAGGTCAGACTACGTCGAGATAATTGTGATTGCCACTTAGGACACGGTATATGGGATGTGTCCGACCCGAGGTTTAGGGAACTTGTGTGTTCTCCTCACTCGGGGTCTTTGCTCTGACCTTGGTTAGATGATTGCTCTGCATTTAGCCGTATCTTGCTCACGACTTGCACTCCGTTGTTTGACATTGTTTGCTCGTGACAGGCCTGAGGGCCGGCCACGCTTGAGCGAGGCATTTAGCTTCATTTGTCGTATCTTCTAACTTGTTTCTGTTTGAATGCTTAACCACATGGTGGGGCTCTTTACTAGGTATATTTCGATATACTCACCCCTTAAAGTTTTAGGTACTGGTCCATTCCGAGGTGGCTAGGCTGGGAGTTGGATCGATCATGGACACGGTGTCGACATTTCTTTTCTGCATTATTTATTTGTGTCAAACCTTATATTTTATGTTTTAAAACTCTATTAAACTGTATTTATTTGAACTATCGGGATCCCGAACCCTATTTTGTATATTTTCAAACTATCAGTACCGTTTCATGTTTTTATGAGGAATTGTTGGAAAACACATGTGGTTGTTAAATCGATTTTGAGGATTTTAATATGCATGCACCTGTAACACCCCATTAAAGCATATTTAAGAAGTCGGGTCGTTACAAGTTGGTATCAGAGCTCAGAGTCATAGATTTTGTAGACTAGTTTACGAGGTAAACCGTGTGTCCATGATCATCAGTAGACCAGCAGCCACCAGGTATGTGAAGTAGGGTAAGGTAAAAAACATGTTTTAGTTGTGAAATTCTTTTTGATTTGTTTTTTGTATTGCTTGATTGAGGTTCTATTTAGGATCCTTTTTATGTCGACTCTAGCTTTGTGATCTCCTTTCGTTATGTCTTTTGAGGGAGAGTTACCCAGCTGGGGTACCTCAGTCTGGTGGGACCAAGTTAGGAGAGAGTTTATAGAGGCCCGCTTCGCCTCAACTGCCGCGCCAGAGACAGGGTCTCCCTTCATCGCTTAGAGGCAGGAATTCCAGACTGTCACCAACTACACGCAGGAGATCATGGGCCAGCCTCTTTTTGCATCTGATCCGAGCTTAGTAGAGGGTCGATCTAGAGTGTATATGCAGCTACACGTGGCTCGCATCTCTACTGTCCAGTATTCGCATTAGGTGACCATGCAGACCGCCAGCGAGTTCATGGTCTTCGGGAGTTCAGGCAGTGTAGCCGGGCACAGGCAAGAGTCTGAGCCATATCCCAGGGTTCCCCGTGCAAGAGTCCACTTGGGTCAGGAGAATCCCGGCCGTGCAAGAAACGAGTCCCGCCAGTAGGATCCTAGTCAGTCAATGAGGCATTTCAAGAGAGAAGGTCTCGGGCAGCACTAGAGGCAGAGGTCTCATCTAGGCAATCATCAAAGTTCATCAGAGGAGATGTCGCAGTGTCGCAGGTGCTCGAGAGTTCACCAAGGGCATTTTTCGCACAAAAGGTGAATGTGTTCTACCAATGTGGCTAGGAGGGCCACTTTGCAGTGCGATGTCGATGCCATATTCCAAGGGGGAGTCTTCATGCGCATCGTCTGCCGCGCCTGTCACTCCAGCGGAGCCTTCTCCTCAGACCGTTGGGTCTGTTATCGTGTTCACAGGTTCCACGCTCTCTTCGTACCATTAATCATCTTTTGTTCGACCTTGTGTTCCTTACTTTGTTATATGTGCCTTTAATTTCTAATCCATGCTATTGAACGTGTCTGTGTTTTCCTTTTTATTGTATGCATTCATATGTTAGTCATTGACTTAGCATCCAGATTATTGAATATGTTTGTGATTGTGTCCTTTTTGTTGTATGCATTCATATGTTTGTCGTTGATCCATTAACCATGTTGTTTGATGGGTCTCTTGTTTGAATGGCCTTGTTTTCTTATGCTTGGTAAATGGTTGTACTGCTTTATTTGTTTCTTTAGAATTATATTGCTTTATTTGTTGCCTGATGATTGGATTACGCCTCTTTGCTTCATGATGATCGTATGACCTTATTCATCCTACATGATCGTATCATTTTGTATGGTGTGTTCATTATTGTTGTAGTGTGGTATTCGTCTTCATCATGACTGTCTTGCTCTATTTGTTACCATGAGTATATTGCTCTACTGGTATTTTCACGATGGTATTGCTCCTTCTGTTTGTTGTGGTCATACCATTCTTATTACTTCATCGAGATTTTTACTACTCTATCTATTCATCATGATTGTATTATCGTATTCTTTCCATCATGATTATATCTCCTTGTGTTTAACATGCTTGTATTATTGTATTTGTTCTTGTCCTTCTTATTCATCATGATTGTGTTGCTCTATTTGGTTTCCATGATCGCATTGCGTGGCCTGTTCACCATGTTCGTATCATCGTAGTCATTCTTATCGTGAACTTACTACTTTATTTGTTCTACCATTATTTCGTGTTCTGTCAGCTCTAATGGCCACATTGTGTTGTCTATTTATCATGACCGTATTATTATATATTCGTGTTTCATCGTGATTATACAACTCTGCCTATTTCATCGGAGTTCATCATGTTTGCATTATTGCTTTCATTCTCATCGTTATTGCATTGTACTTTTGTGCACGATAAATTTTATGGCTCTAATTTTATATCAGGACTGTCTTGTTCCACATGTTTATTATGATTCTACTACTTTTTAGTTACTGTGATCACACTGCACTCTTGGTTCCATTATAGTGTTGTGTTGCTTGTTGTTTGTTGTTTGGGGAGTTAGAGTTGGTCGGATACGTGTATCAGACCAGCTACTAGTATTGGTTCGGTTAGCTTTACCCTTGTTCGGGTTTCGTGCCATGTGTGGCATGGTGTGGTTTGTTGGAAACCACACAGTCGATGACTGCCTTCGAAAAAAGGTCAATCCCAATTCTTCTTCTTTACCGAGTTTCGAGTTTAGAGAGCGCAGGTTAGAGGACTGCTCTCGTTTGTTTTGCGAGCCAAGTTAGTTTGTCTTGTTGCCACAAGGTGTGGAGTCTTGCTCGTCAGGTTGCTTTGTGCTGTTTGACCAAGGTGGAGTTTGAGAGTGGTGCCCCCAAGGCTGAGTTTGTTGTTGCACATTCCGAGAAAAGTTGCAAAGTAGTAAGTTTGTTTTGGAGAATGCACGGGAAGTTCCGGGAGCTTGAGTGAGTGTCTTTCTCCCTTTAGTGTGGTGGACCTAGCGGGGTCAAGCTTTTGTTTGTTTTCGACATCGCAGCTAAGTGCGAGTTGGTTTGTTGTTTCAAGTTCTCTATTAGTGTTAAAACACCGAGACCTGAGTTCTCCCAAAAGTTCCTTGGCACTAAAACCCTGTTTACCCAACTCTTGAAAGTTTTTGGCTTACACCGAACAAACCAAAGTATTAATGAGGAAACAATGTTTTGAAACCAAGAATGATGACCATGATGTGTTAATAATTCAAATCGAACAATGTGACCCTAATGTTTTGATGATTAGAATTAAATGTTTTAAACCACAGAGATATTATTAACCCTGAAGATCTAGTTTAATAAATGAGTTTTAAGGTGGTGTAAAGTTCTAATTTTTTAAAATATATTTGAACAACTGGAATTGTTAGCGTTTTGGTTGAAAAGTTCTACCTGAATAATTTCAACAGTAGAGGTTTTAAAGAAAGTTTTGGTGGTAGCACCAGAGGGATGAGGTACAATCTTGTTCTCTAGGGTGAGTGTCTTAAAGTGGCTTTCGGGAAAAAGTCTCTTTAAGAGGGGAATATTGTAACACCCTAGTTAATTCTAAAATCATTTAAGTATTTTTTTTTATTGAATTTTTTTTATAATATTATAACACTCTAGATAATTTTTAAGTATAGTTAGTGTTTTATTGAATAGGCTAATAAATCTCAAACTAATTATATTATTTATTGCTACATGAGATTTATGCTATGAGTCACCTTAATAAGTTATTTGGAAATTTATAGTAATAAAGCTAAATTGCAAAATTTATTTTGGGTTATGGAATTTGGAGTTTTAAAGTTAAATTAGGGTATATGGATTTAAATGGAAAGAATGTTTTATTTATATATAATTTTTATTTGGCCACCTTTCTCTCTCTTCTTCATTCAACCCCAACAACCACCACCACCACCACCACCTAAAATCCACTCCTTCCTTCTTAGTTTCACGGAGATAGAGAGCTCTGTTCTCGATTCCGAGACCAATTCCATGCTCAGGGAGTCGAGAGCTTCGAGACAAGGTAAGATTTGTTGGTTTTCATGGAGTTTTTCGATGAAAGGGTTTTGAACCTGTTTCTTCTTTTATAGTTTTGTGGAGCTAGGGAGCTCCGTTGGCAAAACCGAGACCAGTTCCTTGTTCAGGGCAACGAGACAAAGAGAAAGAAGTATGACCCGCCTCGTTCTGTGACAATGCGCCACCACCGGCGGCCACATCTGTGCTCCGGCGAGGTGTTTCCGGCAGTAGCTTCCCCTCGTTCCCGTGATGTTAACCCACTTTGTGGCTTGTTTAGATTGTCCCTAACGAGCGCTCGACGTTGTTTTGTGTTTAGGTGCTCTCGGGTTCACCGTTTCGAGCCGTCGTTTAGCTCGTAGGTTCTCGTGGTGTTTCGGTAGAGTAGTCGGGGAGGTAAGGAACTTCATTATGATTCAGGTTTGTGGTTTAAAGCATGTGAATAATGGCATGATAGAATTTACGATAATTGAATGTTGGATGACTTGTCACACGTATGCTTTGGTGTTGTTATTCACTGTGTGGACCTATTACTACTCGTGGTAGCACGAAATCATGTATAGCTCGTAAACTGCTAAATCTTTGTATCTTTGCTCGTATATGTGATGAGCTGTTTGTACGTTTAAACTTCCGTTTGGAATGGTTTTCCTTGAGTTATGCATGATCTATGTTATCGGTTTCATCTATGTTTGACTGTATATGTGCCATATTATATGCTCGCTTTTCTCTCATTTGTTACCTAAGGATTTGTTCTTATATTTCTATGTTGTTTCGACATTAGAATAACTAGGTCGGTTATTGTGTTGACCACCTAGAGAAGCAGCTAGCTCACTTGTTTTAGGACTCGTGGTTGTCTGTTTCAATATCTTGTTGATGTTGTGATGCGCTAGTGCCCCTTAAGAACCCAGTAGGGATATGGATCCTCTTTGCTTCGAGACACGTAGTTGGTTTACACTAGCCTACTGGTTGACTTTTGCATCCGGTCAAAGGGTAAGATCTCTTCCACATGTCACCTTGTGTGCGGAACAACGGGTTCCTTGGTTGTTGAGCACACGTTGCGGGTCTCACCAACCCTCGGGTGGGTCGGGTGCACTCACCTAGGCTAGGCTAGATCTCATGTGACTCTAATGCTAGTTATTTATCTCTCCGTGTGTACTTGTGGAACCTCATATGTTGTGTGCATGGTTCTTCCAGGTTACCTTCCCAATATGTTGTAGGGGGCCAGTCATGTCGTGCTTGATCCCGAGACTATTAGAAGAGGCCACTAGGACAGATGAAGGCGCAGAGGAATGCCTGTCGGTGAGCCGGCATGCATTAGTGGGGATGTTGTCCGCATGCAGGTCGGTCCTCCGATATGCTAGGTTAGCAGTTGGCGCCCTAAGCCCGAGGTTTAGAAATCCTGCAGTTTTCCTCACTCGTGACTCTCCCTGACAGGGTCAGGTGATTTTACTCGGCATTGTGTATGCCCTTGTTGACACGACTCGTGTGTCGTTGTCTAGACTCGAGGTTTAGGGATGTTGTGTGTTCCCTTCACTCGTGGTCCTCCCTGACAGGGTCAGGTGATTCTTTTGGCATAGTTGTATGCCCTGCAGATACGCTATGAGAGTTAGGCAGCGGAAGCGTGGTGGGTCCCTTGCGTGGGTCAGGCTACCTCCGGGCATTCGGGTATGTCTCTATTGATACGCTAAATTGAGTTGCGCAGTGGAAGCGTGGTGGGTCCCTGACGTGGGCCAGGCTACCTCGAGACACTAGAGTATATCTCCACGAGCACCACGTTGTGGGTCCTTGATAAGTCAGGCTACCCGAGGTATTGGTGTATGTCTCCGCTGATGCAATTTGGTGGGTCCCTAGCAGAGGTCAGGCTACCCCGAGATAATCGTGATTGCCCCTTAGGACACGGTATAGGACGTCTCCGACCTGAAGTTTAGAGAACTTGTGTGTTCTCCTCACTCGGGGTCTTTACTCTGACCTTGGTCAGATGATTGGTCGCCATTTAGCCGTATCTTGCTCACGGCTTGCACGCCGATGTTTGACATTGTTTGCTTGTGACCGGCCTGAGGGCCGACCATGCTTGAGCGAGACATTTAGCTTTAGTTGTTGTATCTTCTAACTTGTTTCTGTTTACCTGCTTAACCCCATGGCGGGGCTCCTTACTGGGTATATTTCGATATACTCACCCTTAAATTTTCAGGTACTGATCCAATCCGAGGTGGCTAGGCTGTGAGCTAGATCGATCATGGACACGGTGTCGACATTTCTTTTCTACATTATTTATTTGTGTCAAACCTTATATTTTATGTTTTAAAACTCTATTGAGCTGTATTTATTTGAACTATCGGGATCCCGAACCCTGTTTTGTATGTTTTCAAACTATCAGTACCGTTTCATGTTTTTATGAGGCTTTGTTGGAAAACGCATGTGGTTATTAAATCGATTTTGAGGATTTTAATATGCATGCACTCTTAACACCCCATTAGAGTATATTTAGAAAGTCGGGTCGTTACATTTTAGCTCCACATTCATGGGTTCGATTATGAGAATCGATATTTGACTCTCATATTATTTGAGAATAGTAGCGTTTTGCATGTAGAGTTTGTTGTCCACTTCCCCCAATTTATATTAAAAAAAACTAAAAGATTTCTTCTTTTTTTTTTACTATAATTTTCTTTTTAGTTATGGTTCTCATGATAAACTGGTAATAAGTATGTTAAATGAGTATCAACGTCAGCCTCCTATTATATATATATATATATATATATATATATATATATATATATATATATATATTTATTATTATTTTAATTTAAAAAATAGTATGTATTTAGAGAAAAATATATAATTTTTCTTTGAAAATGAAAAATATATAATTTTAGTCTTTAAAGTTTGAGACTAATTTTATTAACAAAATTATTAGATATGTAAGGTACAATAAATTAGATTAGTTTTAAATCCTAATATATGATAAATTAGTTGTTTAATTTTAATGTGAATTTATTTTATTTTTTTTAAATAAATATAAAAATAATCTAAAAAAGTATATAATGATTAAAAATGAGTATTCATAAAATGCCATGGGTAAAAATTTCCAAACTGAAATTAGACTCCAAAATTAGGGATCAAAACAAAGATTATTGAAATGTGTTTGGAGTAAAAGTATTTAATTTAAAATATAGAGACTAAATTAAAATATAGAATCCAAATCTAAAAATTAAAGTAAACATTATTGAAATGTGATAGATAAAAATATTTATTTTTAAAATATGGTGACCAAACTTAAACTAAACCTCAAACACTAAAATGTTAGTTTTCTCAAAATTAAATATATAAAAATTATAGAACCAGAATAAAAACTAAAGCTCATGGATAAAAGAAACGTACCCGTGGCCCAAATAGAAGGATATTTGGCCAACAGAAGGATATTTTTTCCTTGAAATTGACTTTTTCCATAAGATAAATATTATTAAATAATAAATACTAGTATTATAATATCAATTTGATCACCCAAGGGTCCGTTTACATCATAATATCAAAATTAGAGAATTTATCACTAACAGTACATTATATTTCTTGTATTATATTTGTAGCAATTTTTTTAAAATAATTCATCTATAACATATTTATTTCTATCACTCAACTAAGGATAGAATTCAATTTAGATTTCTATCGCTCATAGAAAACTCACTAATAAAATTCAAGAAATGATAGAAGTCAATTTGAATTTTCTGTTACAAAAGAATTATTTTTTATTTTGTGTTATAGATGAAAATATTTTGCATTTTTTTTTGTTATAAATGCAAAATCCCCATCAAATTAAGTGATTGTTGTGAACATCCTAAAGGTCTGTGAAACAATAGTTTAACATCAGAATATTCAGAATCTGTATTTGTCTTTCTTTGTTGAAAAAAAAAGAGCTATTGTCGTAAAGCTTCATAGGATCTTGGAAATAGAAACTGATTTTGATTTGGTTATGATCGGGTAGTGTAATTGCGTCCTGCTATTTGATTATGATCTTGTTCGATCACAAAGAATCCCCAATTTCATGTTTCAATCTATTCACCGCCCTATCTTCTCTCTCCTCCGATTTTTTCCCCAAATTTTCAGAAGATTCGCCACAAGCTCGTCAATGGCGGATTTTCAGTTGCTTCACGATGTTGACTCCGATGACATTCCTCACGCTTTTCTCTGCTGTGTCTGCCTGTAAGTTCTGTACATATCACTTTTCTTTCAGAAATGTGTTGGAATGATTTGCGATTGCGATTCTTGTGTGCTTGTTGGTTTCAACTCAACTTTTTTTTTTTGTTGCGATTACTTTGGTGTGAAGCTTCGAATTCTAAGGTTTATGGTATCAACCAACCAATCAAAAAATAAAGAAAAACAGTAAAAGAGGAACATATTATGTGGTTCGCTTGCGTTGTACCCCACGGAGACGTGGGGCACGATTTTATTAAGGAGAGGCGAAAAATACAATCATGGGACTAGGGTGTTATTCGAGTTTATGCCGTGCACTCGTAGATAAGAGGCTCAAATTATATAAAAGCCAATATACGAAATAGAAACAACAATAGGAGAGACCCGTCTCGCTGACCAAACTAAGTAATTATGGGGGCATTAACTTGTTCAAGGCATATCTCAACAGTTTCTTTTTCTGTTCCGATGGTGTTTGATGTTTTTTGATATTTGTATCATGTATGTGCGTGCATTGTTTTGTTTTGTTGTGATGTTCTATCGATGAGGCTGGGAATTATAATGATCAGTTTGTCAATGGTGCCCCAAAATTTGCCCTTGTTAATCATTATTGAGTTTGTAGTCAATTTCAATAGCTGGAGGACTGAAAATGCAAATGGAAAATTATTGTTTTTGGGTTATCTTGGATTCTCTGTGTATTTTACATGTTCAATATATATATATATATATACCCCTAAGAAGAGTTAATAAGGCTTTCATATCAAAGGCTGTTCTTTTCAAGAAAATAGTGATTCGTGATAATCTAAAATCCCAGTTTGGGAAGCCTAGTATTTTTCTGTACACTTGAATTTAGGGTCATTGTCATTTTGCCCAAGCAATATTCTTGATTCTTATCTATTGAATCTCAATTTTATTCAATACTCATGTTAGTTGTTGAGTTGGGGTTCACTGGTTTTTTTGTTGTTGTTTTTTTTAATGTTCTGATATCAGAAGCAATGTTACAATCGCACTAGAGTTGCTTATTCCACAGTTTGAGTCTGAAAGACCCAATAGTGTTGGATAATGGACGTTCGGAACTTTCTAGTCAATTGTGTGTCACTTACTCTTGCTCTCTAATAAATCGGCCAACCCAAAATTTGGTCTCTTGTGGCCTATCTCATAACCCCCCACCCACGTTGTTGGGAAAACGATTTTAGAAAATGGGATTAGATTAGAGACATTTTTGGAAAACATTTTAGGGAGCATTTTGGAAAGCAAATGTTATATGGTAGCAAGCAATAAGAGACAACAACAACCTTGACAGGATATAGGTCAGGTAGGAAGATTTAATAACTAGTCGTACCCCCTATAATATAATTCGTTTTAATACGTTTTAAAGCATGGCTGTGAGATGGCTTCGAAGGTTTGAAGACATTTTCTTAGGATTTCGGCCTTGATTTGGTTGGACCTAGAGATTGTAGAGATGAACTTGAATCTCTTATTTCTCCTCTCTTGCATGAGAAATGGGAGTTTTGTTGCAAGCTGGGGTACGTGGTATCTTGTGAGGGCTTTAAGGTATAGAAATAATAAATTTTTTAGAGGGTTGGAGAGGCCTTCTAAGGTCCCTCTGCCTCATTAGATTCTATGTTTCTAAGCTATTTCATAATTATAGTGTTATTTGACTTGATTGAAGCCATTTTTGTCGGTTACCTCATTTTGTGGACCTTTTTTTTTGTATGTCCTTGAGGTGGGGGTTAGAATGGGATCTATCTCATTCCTGTTCTTTCATTATTTTTTTTTTGCACTTTTGTTGCCAAATGGTGGAGGTGCTATTGGTTTCCAAACAGGATTTTAGATGGGCAGCAATTTGCGATAGACTATAATTACAAAACATTGCAAAGTGTGCACCAAGTAGACAAGAAAATCCTAGTTTGGTTCCAAAATGTCTCAAGATTAGAATCCCTTCCGTGCAGAATTCTCACAGCACTAAACCAAATGATTCTTGCTTCCGTTTTGAAAGTTGACCAAGAAATGATTTGGTAGAAGGCTTCTGTATAAATTTTTTGCCCGCCCGTCAAAGACTCAAAGATTGAAACATTTAAACAACCTATCTCAAAAGAAGCTGCAGATGGACAGAGGAAAAAAAGATGTTTATCATTTTAATTTTTTCTACGAAGGAAACTATTGTATTTTTTTTTGCGAAGAATTAATGGATTCTTTTTAAGAGAAATATTTGCCTCCTTATTTAGATTGAGGTAAGCCCTCCTTAAGGGTGTATGTGGCACCATTTGATGCCACAAATTCTTTTAAATCAATTTTAAGGAAAAAGTAAAAAGCAAAAAGTAAAAATTTTGTGGCACCAAATGATGCCACATCCTTAAAGAGGGAGCCCTCCTTATAAGGAGGGAAGTATTTCTCCTCTTTTTAATACCTGGATTATGTCAACTAAATGTTTATATGAAAGTAGTGCAGACAATTCGAATGGCAGGAATGGTTTGAAATAAAAAAGATTGTTTTGTAAATAATTTGGCTTCATAGAGACCCATGTTCAGTGGGGACCACATCCTAAGACTAGTTTACTTGATTTTGAATTGAGCACGAGGTTATGGCATATAATATTGTTAGAAACGAGAAACAAAAACTTGAACATTTGCATGGTCTTTTATTTGTTGGTACTAATTTGTCTTCATCAGTTCCTTCTTACATGTGGCTAATTCAAGTTCGTTGTGAATTGCAGGGATCTTCTCTACAAACCAATAGTGCTTTGTGAGTATAATTAGATGCTGACCATAAAGTTTTTCTGAGAGCTTTCATCTTTTTGTTAATTTTTGGTTTTTTCTATTTCAGCTTGTGGTCATATTTCATGTTTTTGGTGTGTGCACAAATCCATGAATAGTTATTGCGAGTCCCACTGTCCAATTTGTAGGCATCCATATTATCACTTTCCAACCATCTGTGAGATGCTTCACTTATTGATCCTGAAAATTTACCCCATGGCATATAAGAAAAGGGAAAATCAAATACTAGGTGAGCTTTCTACTATATGCTATTACCGCTATGTACTATTAACTGTTATAGCAAACAATGACATCGTGGCTCTATGTTCTTTTTTTTTTTGATATCCATGATTGTTCGAGCTAACTTGCGTGCACCTCGACTATTGTCACAGAAGATACTGCCTTACCCTACGGCATTTGGATATTAAAGAAATCTTTAGGAAATTAATTGCTAGGTAGGTCTTTGATAGAATCTACCACAAAATATTATTAAACTACGATAAATCTCTCGAGAGAATCTCTCAAAGAGCCCAGAGTACAAAGACGATAATTCAATGGATCCATAATAAAGACCTAACCTCTCCTATTTATAATAACTCTAAACCCTAGCCTTTTACTTGTTCCCCAAGTAAATCCCTAATTGAATAATAATCTCTAATAAGGCCCAAAAGCCCAATACAATTGAAATAACAATTAATTAATAATAAATACTAATACTAATATTCCTAAAACTCCAAGGTCCAGATCGTATCAATACTTTCCCCCCCAAGAGCCACCTTGTCCTCAAGGTGTTCCATCTCCGATGCCACCTTCTGCAGTTCCATCTTCTGGCAAAAAATCAGTCACCTCAACATCCTGGTAATCGTGCGCATCCCGAACGACCCACACATCCAAATTCTGAAGCTCTTTCTTCTTACAACGATGTCCTGGGACAAATTGTTCATCGCAGCGGAAACATAACCCTTTGTTCTTCCTAGCTCGAATTTCGGCTTCAGTGAGTTTTTTACAAGACATCGGGTGAACGGTTGTAGTCCTATGGGATAAAATCTCTGTGCTTCCAGTTCCCGATACAATCGTTCCTGCTTTAGCCTTAACTGTTGCCGAAGTACTTCCCTCATTTTGGGCAGCCTGAAAAGCAAAATCATCCCCAATCACTTGGGCCATAAACATTTTCTCTTCAATGCCCACTGGTCGTAGTTTACGCATCGCGCTCCGTATCTCCTCTTTCAGTCCACTTTCCCACTTCCCCTCCAATGCACTCATACTGATATTGCGCATTCCCTTAGCAAAGCGCTCAAAGCTCCGGCGATATTCCTTCACCGTTCCTATTCGCTTCAAACTCATGAAGTTGGCATACTTATTGGCCTGGGCCACCGGTTGGAAACGCTCCAACAACCCATCTTTGAATTCGTTCCACGAACGAAAAGGAGCACGGTCCTCCTCATACTGAAGCCACTCCAATGCCTCCCCTTCTAAACATAACCCTACTGCCTCAACCCCTTCATATTCAGTCAACTTGTTTACCAGGAAATAACGCTCGACCCGACTTAACCATCCCACCAGATCCTCGTCAGCAAGACCCTTGAAAACCGACATCTCCAATTTCCTGAATCTCCTGTCACATCCCGGTCCCTCCCTTCCTCCTACTCTCTGGCTTCCTCGTTCAAATCTGTCTTTTCCTCCCCACTCGAAATCTCGTCCCCTATTTCGGACATTGTCACTCCCCCCCTTATCGTTCCAACCGTCATGCGCCAACGGCCTATCATAGCCCATGCGCAACCTCCTCTCCTCCAGAACCCTGTTTTCTCTCCCCACGACCCTTGGATCTCCCCTTTGGCAGAACTCCGGTCCCGGTAAATCGTCAACCCAATTTCGGCCTCGATCGTTCCAACCGTCATGCGCTATTGGTCTGTCGTAACCAATGCGCACCCTCCTATCTTTCGGGAAAGCTGTTTCTTCCCGTCAACCCGTGGGTCCTCTCTTCGATCGATGTCCGGCCCCGGAAACCTTTCCCCGTCCCCAGGCCCTTGGAACCCATCTCTCTGGTCCAACCCGACGAACCTAGACCGACTCGAACCGATCGACCCGGTCCGTCCCGGTCCGTCCCGGTCCCCCTTGACCGCCCCGTGCCACCTGCTGCCTGGCCCCCCGTGCCACACGCCCGGCCCGCAGCCGCCACGCCCCTGCTCGCCTCCCACTCCACCGCCGCTCGGGCCCCACCCACACCATCCGCGCCGCCCACGCCCGACCCAACAGCCACACCTCGCCCGCGCTTGCCTCCGACGCCGCACGCCCCCGCTCGAGCCCCAGCCCACAACCTCCGTACCGCCAGCGCCCGAACCCCAGCCCGGCCCCCAACCCTCGAGTCCCCCCGCGCCCCAGCAACCCACGCCGCTTGTGCTCGCGCCCCAGCCTGCGCGACCCGCCGCGCCGTTTCCACGTGAGCTCCAGCCCGCGCGCCCGCCCACGCCTGCTCCCTGTCCGTCACCCTCTGTCCGCGCCAAACCCTCGACACCCTTCGCCAGGTCCAACTCCATCGCCGGCCCAACCGAAAGCGACCCTTCTTGTGTCGCCCCGCGCCGACCCTGTGCGCCAAGCCCACCCCTGCCCCTCCCGACTCGGTTGACAATCCCTTACCTTTGTCCGAACCGCTTGTCTCGGGATTTGGTTGTTCCGGTGTTCGCTCTAGCAACTTTTGTATATTGAGGTTAATCTGACCTATCTCCTGGTCCAGCCGACTATTCATCGCTGCCAGTTGAGCCTCGAATTCCTGTTGCTTCTTCAACATCTCAGCCCCACTCGATTCGCATTCCTGAACCCTCGCCTCCATCTTGGTGGTCACCATTCCCGGATCGGTAAATGGCTCTGATACCAAAATGATAGAATCTACCACAAAATATTATTAAACTACGATAAATCTCTCGAGAGAATCTCTCAAAGAGCCCAGAGTACAAAGACGATAATTCAATGGATCCATAATAAAGACCTAACCTCTCCTATTTATAATAACTCTAAACCCTAGCCTTTTACTTGTTCCCCAAGTAAACCCCTAATTGAATAATAATCTCTAATAAGGCCCAAAAGCCCAATACAATTGAAATAATAATTAATTAATAATAAATACTAATACTAATATTCCTAAAACTCCAAGGTCCAGATCGTATCAGTCTTCTTGACCACTAGGCCACTCCATGATGATTTATATCGTGCTCTATACAACAAACATCTCATGGAAATGCATATCATATGAGGTGAGGTGAAATAGTTTTAGCAGTGCACAAATGAATCCTTTTATATTGTGTCAATTCTTGTCCCCAAGGAGAGGCACAATGGTCGAAAACTTGGGTTTTGAAGGTGTATTCCTTTCAAGGTCCCAAGTTCGAGATTCTCCCGTGACATTAATTTGTAGATACCTTCCATGTCTCCATTCCTTTAATGTCTGCCAATGCCTGACCTAGGGATGGGCGTGGTTACCCCGGATATAGTGGAGCGAAGCTTCATTTTCCCGGTTTCAAAAAAAAAAAAATTTCAAAGATATGTTCAATGAATGGAAAATGTGAATTCGTGTAGGTTCAAATAATTGATCTAGTTTCTTGGAATCTGGAAACATAGCCATAAACTTAACTAGCTGTTTGAGTGCCAACCTACATGCTACAAAAGAAGGCAGGGAGTGAAATTGTGAATGTGAAGAAACAAAAGAAATTGAAGAAGCATTGACCTGATGGTCAATCCGGTCTAGCTATTAATTTTTGAAGAAGTAGAAGAATATTAAACAGTGGATGGAAATAAAACTAAACACAAAGGAGTCAATGTCAAAACTCAATAATATTTGTCATCTTGACCACCGATTACAGTGAATAAAATGAATGCACAATTATTTATTTAATGTTTCTGCTCTTTTTGTGCCCCTAGTTGTGCATTCTATCTTTTTCTTGATGAAACTGCTATGCCCCTAGTTTTATTACTTGATTAATTTAATAATTTATCAGAAATAACTTATCTTCCTTCTTTCATGTTCTTTTTTTATCGATGGTTACTATGTTTCATATTGAAAAATGTTTTGAAACACAAATGATTCATTACTTAATGCATCTGATGTAAATATTAATTGTGTTGGAAATACACATGAATCTCATTATAGTAGAACTGCATTCATGATAATTTTTTTAATGCATGTATGGAAAATAAATAATTGTTCATTGTTGATTTTTCTTTTGAGTTATTTTGGTATAGTTAGTTTAACCTCTTAGTTTACTTCTGTCCCTTTCTAATTTTATTGTTTTGCCCATTTAAATAATTTCATTTTCAGAAGAAGAAAGGAAACTTGGCCATTTCTCTCCACAATTTGATTCCCTTGCATGTGGCTACCAAGGTGGTAAAAAAATGGAACTCTTGGAAGATTCTGCTAATGCAGGTAATGGCGAGATAAATGCAAATACAATAAGTGACAACGTTGTTACCAAATTAGAAGAAAATTTTGAAGTTGTTAGATCTGCCGCTATTGAAAGCTTCATTCCTATACAAGATCTTATAGGTCAAAAGACTCAAAACCAAGAAAAGATTTCAGTTGCCGATGTGCTATGTCAAGCTTGCACCCAACTGCTCTTCCGACCTGTGGTTCTTAACTGTGGCCACGGTATATAATCTCTTTTCATCCTCATGTTGGCGTGCATTTTATTTATATATTCAATTATACACTAAAAGTAAACCATGAGTTGGCGGAGTAGTCAAAGACTCAGAGAGCTTTGGAGAGCAAAAAATGTTATGAGTTCAATCTATAATGGCCTTGTAAGGTCAGCGGTCTGTTTTGTCAAAATAATCGAAGTGCGCATAAACTAGCTCGAAAACTCATTGGCTGTAAAAGACGAAAAAGTAGTATTTTAAATATCGGGGCTATTTCAACTATAATACCATTTACAAAATATCTCGATTTCAATGGCAAAAATGTTTCAATAGAACTTATTTTTATGCCTACAGCATTTTGTGAGAGTTGTACTAACTCGCAAGTTGAGACACTAAAGTGTCAAGTTTGCCAGTCGCTGCACCCAAGGGGATTTCCAAATGTATGCTTGGAGCTTGATCAGTTTTTGAAGGAACACTTTCCTGAAGAATATAGCTTCCAAAGAGACTCAGTTCAGCTTAAGCTAGCCAAAGCTTTTGAGCGTGAGAGTCCAACTTTCGGTATGATCGTTTATACACTTGATTTATTTAACGTCTTTAATATTATGACATAGTGATCTTGTCTTGATCTTTTTGTCATGTTTGTAGTGCTTTCTACTCATTTCTTTCTTCTTCTATTTTTTCTTTATTAATTTATAGTTCATCTATTTTTTTGTACTTATGTTTGTGCTATAAATTTTTTGCAGATCGAGGTAGCTTAGTTGTCCAGAGGTTGTAGGAAAATTTCTTTATTTCAAATATCATGACTTATCCTATGCGCACTAGGCGTCAAGTCATACTGTCGCAAGTTTAGAAGTAGATGTTATAGGAATTGAAAAATTATGATTTTGTTTTCAATTTTCTTCTTCTGCAATCCTTTAGATAAGGGTAGACATATAATTTAATGCTAGATGGCATATTGTTGCTCAACATTATCATAAATTATAAAACAAGTCATTCTCATTAATACAAAATTAGTCTGTATAATATCAGGTTGGTTTATTTAAGTTTATTATTTGCTTCCAGGTTCCAGTGTAGGGGTTAAGAAAAAGGGAGAGGATTTACCAAAGTGGGGCGAAGTTGGTTCTAAACTGCACTCTGCAGTTGGTTGTGATTCTTGTGGGGTAATTTCCTCATATTTCCATTATTCCTCTCGTACTGTTTGAGATCCTTGTTACTCTACTATTAAAGATAAAACCAAACAACAAAGTCGAATAATATTGAAATATAAAATATAAATACAAAAGATAGTTGTTCTCTGCAATATAACCCCAAGGTTCATGGAATCTCTTTTTTTTATTTTTTATTTTTTTTTCTTTTGAAACAAGAAAATCAGAGCTTCACTCCGGCTCTACTATTATACCTTGGGGTATATGTGCCTATCCTAAAACCCAAACCCGAAAAAAAACAAGGGATTTTATAATTAAGCTCACTCGTGGAGTTCGAACTTGAGACCTCCAAAGAAGCATGCCTTAACTAACAAGGTTTGCTCAGTGTCCATTGGGGAATGGAATCTCCTTTTTTGAGCACTCACACTCAGCCTAATCATACTAAATAACTGTCTCTGTTCATCTCATCCCACTCCATCTCTTTTCAACGAATACTTTGTAGAAGAGTACTTTTCTGGTATCTTATTGAGTGCGAATAAGGATATGTATACAAGAAAGAAACCAATCATGGATCCAAAATATAAGCAATTAAGTTTCAGAGGGACGAAAAAAAAAAAGAAAGCTTGGGTGATCTGGTTAATTGGGGTGTTATTTTCTTATTGTTAAAATTTGGGTTGATTGGGGTCTGTAATCTTAGACAGAGTGTTGAAAGATGAAAATTCAAATTCTCTAATTTTTCATTTAATAATAAACTCAACAATGGGTTTAAATAGAGTATAAGAGATGATCTAATTATAAAAGGAAAATATAATACTAATCATAAAAAAGAAAAGATAACTTAATTATAAAGGGAAAATATTCTACCTAGTTATAACAGGAAAAGATATAAAAGGAATAAATAATTAAAACGATCAAAATACAATTTTACTAAAATTAACAGAAACCAACATTCCCCCTCAAGCTGGATTGTATATGGAATACAAGCCAAGCTTGGAGTTAAATTAATCAGAGTTGGTCTTTGGATGATGATGGGCCAATTGGGAATACTGATTGTCAGGACCAATCGGGAATGTTGACAGGACCAATTTGGGAAGGCTGCCAGGACCAATTTGGGAATGCTACTACTACCAGGACCAATTTGGGAATGTTGTCAGCCAGTGCCACATGGGAATAGGAGATGCCAAGGCCAGCTGGGAATAGGAGATGATGTGAGAAAAAATTCTTTTGAAGAATATTGTAGTTTTTTTTTTTTTTTTGGAAAGAGGGTAGAATATTGGTAATGAGATTTTGGATTTTCTAGAGTTTTATAATTAGAGGATTTGGAGGGAAAGAAGAACATTTTGGAGAAAGATTTGGAAGAAAAAAATACAGAAGAAAGTGGTGATTTTGGATTTTTTTTGGTGGAAAAAAAAATAAAGAAGATTATGGAAAAGATGGAAGTTTAGGAGGGGAAGAGAAAAGTTTTGAGAGAATAATTTTTTTTTTTTTAGGTTTTGAGTTGAAGAAATTGTTTTTTGGAGATTTGAAGAAAAGTTTGTTTTTTTTCCTAAAAGAGGAAGAAGAGGAAGATGATGAAGAAGAAAAGTTCTTTACAAAAAGAGTGAAGAAGGTGATAAAGAAAAATTTTATCGGAATCGAAAGGAAAAATTTGAGACTCTGATACCATGTTGAAAGATGAAAATTCAAATTCTCTAATTTTTTATTTAATATTTCATTTAATAATGAACTCAACAATGGGTTTAAATAGAGTATAAGACATGATCTAATTATAAAAGAAAAATATAATATCTAATCATAAAAAAGAAAAGATAACCTAATTATAAAGGGAAAATATTCTACCTAGTTATAACAGGAAAAAATATAAAAGGAATAAATAATTAAAAAGATGAAAATACAATTTTACTAAAATTAACATAAACCAACACAGAGAAATGAGGCTTTTCTGTCCACGTGGCAACGAGAATTTCCAAAAAAATAATTTGGAGTAGGCATGACAAGATTGGAAATGGATCCTTAAAGAATAAGAAAGTCAAGAAGCTAATGAATATTGCTAAACCGAGCAAGTTATCGATTGTTGGTGAACCTCAACCTTTGATGTGGGGTTCTTTTGAAGACATGCTTGAAATCGGATGGCTATAAGAAAACCCAACGGAATGGGGGTTGAATAGAGGGGGTGGAAGGTAGGTAATTGGGATCTTCCTTCTTCGGTCCTTTAATTCTATTGAATGATTTTAAACCACCATTCAACCCGAAAGTTTAATTTAAGCTAGTGGGTTTGGGTAAATTTAATTATATCAACCAACTCTCCCCTCACTTGTGGGCTTAGAAATTTGAGAAATGCCCAACTAGTAGAATTCAATTTTAAATGGGGTGGAAACAACTTGGAATTCCTAGCTAACCTACCTCTCATATACGTTTCTCTACAAGGGAAGAAGATGCTTTGGTTACGTATCAACATAATCAACATCCGTCTTTTTCTAAGAGCCTCTTAGACAGTCTTCGGCTCCTCTTCATCTACCAGACGTGGAATTCCAACTCGTGTCAAGGATACTGATATAGGTAACGAGACTTCTTTCACAGTAGGATCTCCTCCTACATATTTTTGTAAGGAGGACCCATTGCTTCAAATATAAAGCGGTGAAGAGGTAACCCGATTTCCCGACCAGTCGTAGAACTCGTTTCGAGAAAGCGAGTCTTGCTTTCATTCGGTTTGAGATCATTGAACCAAGGCAGGAAGGAAGAACGCAGCTCTGTCTTCTATCTGAACCTTCTTTATTCATTCTTCACCACGAGAACTAGGGAAATAGAGAAACTTGGGAAAGCAAGGAACCCCGACCCTTAAGCACAAGTTGTAGAAGAACGATTGTGAAATGGCGATTCCCCCCTTTCCATTGAAGTAGGGAGGGCCTCCTTCCCCACCATTTCGGCCTATTATTTTTTTATAGGGATTTGACCAATGTTGAAGGTAGCTTGTTGCTTACCAAGCCACCCACTTGAGAAGCTAATCGCTAGAAAGAAGCGACGAGGAAGCGAGAAACGGCGGTAGGAGCTCAAGGAGTTAACGACCGGATGTGCTGCAGCCTGCAAGGTATCGAGAAGGCTATCACAGTAAGGTGCAATTACCCCCTATTTGTAAAGTACCCCTCTTCCTATTTAGGGGGTTGAGGCGAGAAATGGCTTGATGAACCGTTCCGTTTGGTTCTCGGAACGCTAGCTATATGCTTAATTAACACATGCAAGTTGAACGAACGTTGTTTAATAAAAACCAGTGCCGCTGATGATGCAGAAAGCTTTTTTTTTTTTATAGAGAGAGAGTCAAAGTTAGAATATGCTTTCCTTAACAAGAAAGGGGGCGAATATGCTTTCCTGTAAAGGTTTAGGGGCTTCCGCGAGTGATTCTGTAACCGCAGGCAACTCAGACCCGACAACATGATGGCTGCGCACGAGACCACTTCGATCTTGAGTCGAGGGATGCGAACAAGTGTAGTCTCGGTCCATAGTTTAAGACTCATTTCCAACTAGCCTACCTAGTATATATCCATAGTTGACGTGACTCCGTACCAACGCCTTTCCCGTGGGCTGGCCCGTCAAAAGTCCGGTTCCTTCGCGAACGAAGTTCAGAATCAACAAGGGTTCGTAGAACGAAGGGAGTGCACAACAGGGGCGCAGCCCCACTTTTTTGTTCGTAACGAGGGAGAGCAAGAAAACGGCTGCGCGTTAGTAAGCTAACGCGCAACGGCTTTCGCGCTAGCGCGCTCGGCCGTTGCTTGTTGGGGTTCTTCACGAAGTTCGAAAGAAAGGAATAAAAAAGAGTTTCTCTATGGCCTCCTCGTTTTGAGACATTATGGCTTTGGGGTCGACCCCGGTAACAAAGAAGGAATCCATAAAAACTTGGGATCCGACACCATGATAAAATACTACCCTCATGATTAGACCATGTCCCTGAGATTTGATAAAAGAAAGGTGCATTCGCGGTTAATACGAGCACCAAAGTAAAAGAGTTGTATGTCGGTGTAGTCTAGCTTGTCGATGTTGCTGGAGAATTTGAGGTGAGAAGGAGAAACTCACTGTATGTCCTAGATAGTTTTACCCATATACATTGCATGTTGAGTTGGTGCCATAATCGCCAACACATAGTCGTCCAATTGTATACTATGGTGTAGATATGAACGATGAGAAGATGCTTTGACTGGTATCTTCGCAGGGTCAAAGAGAGCCTAACCCAATACTATATGAGATTTGCTGAGAAATGAAAGGAAAAGGGGATTTTGCATGTATGACAAAAAAGGGAAAGTATTTCCATCTATAGCACAAAATCAAAATTAATTCATTTGTAGCAGAAAATTCAAATTGAGTTCTATCACTAGTTGAGTGATAAAAATCAATGTGCTATAGATGAATTATTTTAAAAATTCTATTGTAAATATAATACAAGATACAAGATGAGAATGTGTTGCTGATGATAAATTCTCGAAGGAAAATATGTTGTGGATGAATGTAGTGAATCTGAACTTATATTTGGCTTGAAAGTAACAATAGTGTTGATAAAATTACTCGATCTTCACATATACCACTTAAAATCGATGCAGCGGAAATAAACTAGATTCTAATGATGGCAATAGCTAAAAATAAATAAATGGAGCAAAGAGAGAAAAGCAATAACACAAAGGTCTTACGTGGTTCGGACGAAGCCTACATCCACGGGCAAAGACGCAAAAATATTCCACTAGAGTTCCAAACAGGATTACAAAATAGCACACTCAAGCACTCTCCAAAATCCCAATACACCCAAAGATTTGAACTCACCAAAATTAATTTCTAAATGCAATTAGAAATTAATATAAAAGGAATTTAGAAATAAGAATTATAAAATTCTTATATAATTTTGCTGTGCTTTAAAACATAAACTATATATGTGTATATATAGTGAGTGGGGGCGGTGCAATTATTTCAAATTCCCGATGTGGGAATCCAAATTAGCGACACAACAAATCTCCACCTTGACGCTAATTGATCCAAACGCCAAATGAAAAACTTCAATCGTCTTCGCCAACTTTAAATTGTTCAGAAATTGCAAACACCAACCAAACTCAAGCAATGCTTGAATTTGTTTAGTGAAGGAGATTTAATGATCAATCTGATAATGAAGGTATAGAAACTGCTACATCACGTAGAACTGTAGAACCTTGTAATGCATAAAGATTGGCAGAAGTTTTCTGTCCTTTCATGACTGTCAAACTGCCTTTACTAATCTTGATAGCTCCACCTTCACTAGTGAACTTGTACCTTCGTGTCGTAAGAGTACTCAAAGAGATTAAATTTCTCTTCAAATTAGGAATGTGTCTCACATCAAAAAGTGTTCTGACAACACCATCAAACATCTTGATTCTGATTGTTTCAATACCATCTATCTTACAGGAAGTATTATTTCTCATCAATACATTGCCTTTTGACGTTGATTCATATGTTGAAAACCAGTCCCTATTGGGACACATATGAAATGAACATCCTGAATCAAGAATCCAATCATCAAATTTTAATTTGTCATCAGAAGCAACTAGGAGATCACCATCACTATCAGCATTTTCAACAACACCAGCTTGACCGGAGCTTTCAGGTTGCTTACCCTTTTGAAATGCACAGGTTCTCTGATTCTTATTCTGTAATTTGTAGCATTCAGAAATAACATGACCTTTCTTCTTGCAATAATTGCAAGTTTTATTTTTAGATTTTGATCGATTTCTCTGATCGCCATCATTTTTCTTCTCGTGTGTTGTCCCCCGAACTACTAACCCCTCAGAAGAACTCTCACCTCTACCAGTGATATGTTTAATTTTTTCTTTATGAAACAAACTATCATAAACTTCATTTAGAGTGAGAGTATCACGACTATATAAAATCGTATCTCTAAAACTTGCATACGAGGGAGGTAGAGAACACAACAAAATCAAGGCCAAATCTTCATCATCATAACTAATCTCCATAGATTCTAAATCAGAGACAATTTCTTTAAAACCAACTAAATAGTCATTCAAGGATGATCCTTCATCCATATAATAAGAAAATAAACACTGCTTCAAATGCAATTTTGTAGTTAAAGTTTTTGTCATGCAAATCTATTCTAACCTTAACCATAAACCAGCAGCACTTTTCTCTTTCAAAACATCTTGTAAAATTTCATTATACAAATGCAGATGTATTAAACTAAGAGCCTTGCGATCTTTGCTTTTTGATACGAACCCGAGATCTTTGAAAGTTTACTCTAGGCGAACCAAGAAGTGACGGATCCCTTTTTATTGCTTTATTAAATATAATTCTGTTTTGTTATTTAAGTTGTATTGGGACTTTGGGCCTGAATAGGGCTATTTACTAAATTAGGTTAAATCCTAGGTTTACTATAAATAGGATATGTTAGGCCTCTAGCAATGCATTCAAACAGTTGTCGTCTTATACTTGACTCTTTGAGAGATCCTCTCGAGAGATTATCGTAGTTAATAATATTTCGTGGTAGATTCTATCATTTTGGTATCAGAGCCATTTGCCGATCCGGGAATGGTGAGTACTAAGATGGAGACCAGGATGCAAGATTGTGAGGAAAACGGGGCCGAGATGCTTAAAAAACAGAAAGAGTTCGAGGTTCAGTTGGCAGCTATAGGGAGTCGGATGGACCAGGAATTTGGACAGATGAATCTCAACATACAGATTATTTTTTTTCTTCTTCTGCGAACTTGTCTTGAAACCACAATTTATTTTTGTTCAGTTTTCATCCTATCAATGAAAATCTATTTCTCTTGAAAAAAAAGACTCTTGTTCAAGAATTGTATACCTAATAAAATAATTGCATTTTATACACCACGGACTTGATGAATAGATTTATGGAGATTACTCAACAGAAAGCTTCATGTTACCTATTGAAGAAAAAAGAAAAGTTGAGTCCAGACTCCAGATATTGAAACTAGCTTGCAGATTAAAATTTGATTGCCAGATGATCACTTGGTTTTTGATAGTACTCTCTTATTGTTGTACGTTGCAGATGTTTCCCATCATAGGTGAAAGATACAAGTGCGAAGATTGTTTTGAGAAAGTAGGCTTTGACCTATGTGGTGAATGCTATAATACACGTTCGAAGCGCCCCGGTCGGTTCAACCAGCAACACAGACCAGAGCACAAGTTTAAGCTTGTCCGTCCTAGAATGTTTTCGAACATGAGGTTGGGAATACTGACAGAAATGTTAGAGCAAGGTTCTACAACCTTTATTATTGCTAATGATGATGGCATGGAAAGCTCAGACGACGACATGGGATTGGGTGGTACTCTCGGATTATCTAGCGATGCTCATGAGAGCAACGATTACGATGCTGATGTTAGAACTCAGACAAACTCCAACGACAATAGAACTGATCAAAATCACACTCAACCTGGCTAACTGTTGATATTTCTGGACTCGAAATTCGGCGTTGTTTGATATGGAATTTCCATTCTGGTTTTGGGAATGATCTTTTACTCTGGTGTCTGTAAGATCCATGATCTGAAATTTCTGTGGTTGTTCCCAGGCCAAATAAAGAAGAGGCATTAAAATCTTCACATCTTTGTACAGAAAAGGATCCAAATATGTTCAGACTGGAGATGCAGCTGAGGCTGGTTTTTCTTGATAAATAGCAACAGCCAACTTGTGGTTGTGTTGTAGTATAGTGGCAATTATAACATTTTCTGATCCAACTTGGAAAATGAGTTTTATTACAGTTTCTAGTGTTCTTGCATAAAGAGTTATCTTAATCCACGTTTGGACTATCAATTATAATAATTATTGCATTGACTTGAGTTTGTTTCACATAACTTCCTCCATCGTTTCACATAATTAATGGGGAAGTATTTTCTTTGTTTTGTTGTACTTTTTCTCTAAGGAGTTTATCACAATCTATGTTATATTAACTTATACCCTAATCATTCTTTATCATAATTCTTGTGATGATAATCGGCAGCTCAATATAGTTTATAATAAACTATTGTTTATAATAATTTAATTGTATAAACATGACATGTCAAACCGTTCTAATTGGTCTATGAGTTAATTAGGTCATTCATTGACTAATGAAGAAAAAGTAATGTAGGCCACATTTGATAATCATCTTGTTTTTCGTTTTTTATTTTTGAAATTTAAGCTTACAACATCTACCGTTCAATAGCTTTTTTCTTATTTGGATATCTACATCTTACCTATATTTTAATAAACAAAACTAAAATTTGGAAACGAAAAAAAGTAGCTTCCAAAAGATTATTTTTGTTTTTGAAATTTGGTTGGTATTCACTAAGAAAGATGAATATATTATAGGAAACATGGAGCACATTGTAGAAAATTTGAATAGAAATAGGCTTAAATTTCATAAACTGGTTATCAAACGAGGGTGTAGACATGTTGAAGTGAAAGAAGTCCTAAATCCTAAATTTGACAGCTCACCAATAATAGGAGATTTACTATCATCTTTTGTTTACTAAGTTATGCAAGATATACAAAATGTCGCTAAAATTTTATTTTTGTTGGTGTCGGAGATATTCACTATGCTCACCATGTGGCAATTGTCCCACATTGGAAAGGTGAGAAGTCTTCAACACATTTATAAGGGATATGAGTTACTCCCCTCATTGTCAATTGGTTTTGAGGTGAAACTTTATATTCTCTAATATGGTATCAAAGCTCTATTGGGTTAATGGTCCCCCAAAGTCCTGATCCTATCTAAAATGCTTTGAATTAAAAAAAAGCATAAGCTTAAATGATTCCATAAAAATGAAAATACTTTTTTTTTTATGAAACTGTTAGGAGACCATGTTATGAATTTATTGGAGACTATTTTTGTTTACGTGGATTACTATTTGTTGGAAACTATTTTTGTTTGAAGAAGTGCAAATATCAAAATAACACATAGGTATATGTAAATAAATGTTAACATATAGATATATGAGAAATATTTAGGTATATCCGAGTATGATGGGTAAAATAATGTCTACCTATGTGGTTCAATATGAGCCATATTCTATTTATTTATTATTATTATTTTTTTATCTTTTAAATTTAAAATCAAATAGATTGTGGTCATATTGGATCACATAATTGGACATTATTTTATATATCATATCCGGACATCATCTAAATATTCCTCTAGATATATAATTGTACGTGGCATTGGAAAATAAGCTGAGAAAGAATGGGCAGTAAAAGGTTGAACATTTTGTTTGGCAGGTGCTCAATTTAACAAGTAAAAAATATACAAACTTATACCCATAAATTATAGTGTTCGTAATGATTGATTTCTTAAATTTTCAATATGAGTAATTACTTCTCCTAAAATTTGATAAAGATTGCAATTGACTCTCTTAAGATAAATTTAAAGGATGAGAAGAATAAATTTGTCGTACATTATTTTCTCCTTTCTTTTTCTTTTCTATTATTACAATGTTACAAAAATATACCACCTGTGTGTTTTTACAGAATGCCTATTCAAGTTTACACCCCGTTCCCATGTAACAAAAAATAGTTTCTTATATCTTAATTTTATAATTATAAATGTTAAAAAGTTAATGATAACTTATATTATATAATTAAAAAGAAAAAGGAAAATTTTGAAAGAAATAATATTAACTTTGTATTTTTTTTTAATAATTTTTATAAATGTAAACCATTGGAAAAATAAATAAAAAAATACTTCAAATTTAATTAAAAATAATTTTAAATATACAATAATAATTTTAATAAAATTTATTTATAAGTATATTTAAAAATAGATAAATAAAGAAAATTGATGAATATAAATATTAAAAAAAAGAGGGGTAAAATCGTCAAAAGACGATTTTTTCTCCATGGGAATCTTGGAAACCCATCTATAAAAGAACATCCAAATATCGTCAGATGCCCTTCAAATAAGAATATTAGGATGCTCACGAATGTTGAGATATAGGGTATTCTAATATTACTACGAAAAGAACAAAGATCCCTTAAAGTATTCCACTTGTTTTTCTTAATTTGATAATGCACTGATCTTGTCTTTGAAATTAAACTAATAGTCGTTTCTGAATCCCCCTCCACCAATTCTAGGAAAAATGGATTGTTGAGACCTCGTTTGATAACCATTTAATTTTTTGTTTTTTTTTCAAAATTCAAGCATACAACTACTTTGCTATATGCTTTTTCTTGCAATTTTGTGGTTATCTACATTTTACCTATATTTTTAAAAATAAATTCAAAATTAGAAAAAGTTTGTATTTTTGAAATTTGGTTAGCATTCACATATTTTTTTGAGAAAAGATGGATACATTGTAAGAAAGATGAAATATATCGTAAGAAATTTTAGTAAAAATAAGTTTAAATTTTTTAAAAAAAAAAAAAAAAACTAAGATCCCATTTGATAATGTTTTTATTTTTTATTTTTGATTTGGTTTTAAAAAAAATAAAAATCATACATATTTGATAACTTTTTAAAAAAAAAAAACTAAAAATTAAAAGTACGTTTGATAACTATTTTTGGTTTTTTTTTAAAATCAAAATATATTATTTTTAATATTTAATAAAACAAAATAAAACTATTTTAGAATATTATTGATCTAATAAATGTTAAATTTGTGGGTTTGAACTTTATTTATAGTGTGTTTTATCACTTTTCTAGTATTTTATAGAAAACAAATGGTTTTAAAAGGGTTTTTTTTTTTTTTTTTTTTTAAGAATTCCTTTAAAATTTTAAAAACAAAAACCAAAAACCAAAATTGATCAACAAAACTATTTTTAAAGAGTTAAAAACAAAAACAAAAATGAAATGATTATCAATGGCCTAAATAATTAAGGGAAATACTAGTAAATGTCTAGATTTTTTAAACTAATTAAGGGTATGTCTACAATATTTTTAACTTAAATTTTTTTTTCTAAACCAAAATTCTAAGAAGAAAGATAATATTTTCATTCCCAAACTACTCTATTTAGCTTTTCAATTTTTTTTTTAAAAAGAAAAAAATGTACTTTACAAATTATTCATCCTTGATTCAAGGAATAAACAACCACAAACTAATCCCAATCATTTAATTTTTTTTTTTATTAATGTATATTTCAAAAGATCTTCTACTCAAATATTTTAAATAAATATCTAAATATTTAAATCTTGTTATCATATTCAGATCACACAACATTTAATCTCAAGTGTTTATTTTTGCACACTCCCACATCATCTTCTTTATAAGAATGATTTCTTTCATCTCCCTCCCAAATACAATTTTACGATTTATTTCATCTCCCTCTCAAATACATATTTAAGATTTCTTTCATCTCCCTCCCAACTACAATTTTACAATTTCTTTCATCTCCTTCCAAAATAAAATTTCAATTTCTTTTTCCATACACGATGTGCGATTTCTTTTTTCATTCCAGATGCATTTTCGTTCTAGTGATCATTACCAGAAGTCCGAAGGATTTGACAAAGTTGCATTTTTTATCCCCAAGCCGTGCACTCCCTTAGTCGATTTTTTGTGTGCGCGTTGATTTATATTTTGGAGTTCTTCTAGGGTAAAGTGGCTTATTCTGTCAATAGTACGTATTGGTATGTAATCGAAAACTTCTAGGGTAAGGTGGCTCATTCTGTCAATGGTACGTGTTGGTACGTAATCAGAAACTTCTAGGGTAAAGTGGCTTATTCTGTCAATGGTACCATGGTACATAATTAGAAACAAAGAGGTTCTTAAACAGAAGATGCAATGACAGTAAGTGTACACATGCAATGACAGTAAATGGGCACGAGACTTGTAACTGATACGCTCATGCGTCTATCTATAGGGGTAGCAACTTTTGGGTGGTCAGGAAGTTCACAGACTCCGACGCATGCCCCCATTGATGTTGTTCAGGATGACCACAAACAGGCCACTCCCATAATAGTGTGCATCCACGCGGAATCTGCATTTCGGGCTAACAAGGTAAATGCACATTGGCTGATGTGATTGAGTACGAGTATGAACAGGCGTATAAAAATCCAAGTGCAGTGTCTGATCCCAATTTGTTGCATATATTATTGTGTAGTCATACAGAAAGTTAGACACAGACAAAGGATGCAGTTGCCTTAGGTGAGTTTTTCTCTTTTTAATACATGCAGCGATCAATAGATTTTCGGTGGGGGTTTCGTATGTAGTGTTATATATGTTTATATACTGTAAAAGAATTTAATGTTGGTTAAAAAATCAAATTTAAACTAGTATATTTCATCCTTATTTTCAATTTTTTTTAAACCATTTTTTGGATTTTTGTTTAGATTTGGTGAAATTCTGAAAAATATTTCATATTCAAATATGAGTAGATTTTTGTTTAGATTTAGTGAAATTTTGTTGACAATTTTTGTTTAGATTTGATGAAATTTTGTTTGAATGGTTGTTACAAAACGTCAATATTTGGAATAATACGTCAAAAAAATAAATGGGTTTAAATTTTTGGGGTATAACTGTCCATTTTACATTTAGTTATTTAAATTTTATTTTTTAAATTAAAGAATAGATATTTATTTAAAGTCTAAAAAAGTGTAGACATTCTCTTGAAATAGTTTTTAATTTTAGATATTTACCTAGTTTTCCCAATAATTATCAAACATGGCCTAAATTTTATGATTTCATGAGCTTTTTCATGATCTGATCTTGATTAATTCCCTTTGACCACTTTGTACTTATTGTGAATTTATTAATAAGATTAGAGATATTTATCTTGTGGCCTTTATTTCACATTAAAAAGGTGAAGGGCCTTCATATCTTTATAAAAGATATGAACTACTAATTTTACTGTCAATCTGTTTTGAGGTCGAACTTTGAACTTTAAATATTTCTTCATTTGAAGTTGGTGGCAGAAACAATAGCATACGACCTGGCTCTCGAAGTTGCCATGAAAGTTCAGTATTTTTTACTAAGAGATCTTTTGTTGCGTGGTTCGTGGAAGTGGCTTTTGACCGAGTTTGCATCACACCATGTGAGTCTTTATTTTACGTAATTAACGAGTTATTTCAATTTCTCTTCAAATAATTATATGTAAAATGATCTATTGTAATCATTCATTTTTAATCACTTATTTTTAATTACTCAAAATAATCATTCATTTCTAACTATTGATTTCTAATTATTTATATGTAATCATTCATTTCTAACCACATCCAGTTGAGTTATAGTCTATAATCCCTCTACAAAAACCATCATTCAAGGAGATATTAACTGCAACCCCTTTACAAATATCACATATAAACGAACTAGTATTAAAATTCAAAATTTTAATCACTTAAATAACCTATTATTTATAATAATTAAAATAATCACTCTACAATTTCAGATACAAACACCTCAATCTTTTATGACATTTCACAAAGAGAAAAACTTGCCTCTCTATAGCTAAGTTGATTGAATCAGGTGCTTCAGGAAAAAAAAACTTGATTGAATCAGCTTGGTTTCAATAATGTCATTCATGTGAATTGTTTAGAAAAGAGTGGTGGTTTGTGTCTCTTCTGGAATAAGGTCGTGAATCTTCATCTTTGATCTTACAATAGTTACTACATTGATGTTGTGGTTACTGGCAGAACTGAGGTTTAGCGTTTTACATGATTCGATGGTGATCCAATTGTGTCTCGACGTCATTTATCTTAGGAACTCCTACGAAGATTGCATGGTTTATTTCCATTACCGTGGTTAGTGGCTGGAGATTTCAATGAAATTCTGGATGGAGGTGACAAATGAGGTGGGGTTTGAGTCGTCCTCAAAACTAATTGGATAACTTTCGATTAGCTCTATAATACTTTGATTTGGCAGTATAATGGACACACTTTTACCGGGTTTAAATATCATGGAAACACATTGATGCTTCAGGAGATGTTGGATCGTGCAGTGTGTAATGATTCCCTTTCCAATTGAGATTTCTCTATGCCGCCAACCACATAGGAGTGGTAAAATGGGTAGGCATCCATTTTGTTTTGAAGAGGTTTGGGTTAATTTGGTAGAGTGTAAAAAAGTGGTTAGCTCGGGGTGGAAGACGGATGGTAACTTGGTGGGGATTGGGGAGCCTTAAAGAACAGGAAGTATAAGGAGAAAATTTCTTGTGTACAATATGAAATTCGCATATCTATACAAGTAAATAAGGATGAGAGAATAAAGAGTTATATTAACAATGAGCTTGAATTGATTGGTGTTGAGATATACCTTGGACGCATTAATGTCCTACGATTAGTAATCGGGGGTTTCGCTACACGGTTAGCTAATGGGGGTGCGGGAGCAACGCCCTTGTTGCGCAAACACTTTTTGCATTACATACAATTGCTTCGCGCATTGCAACAATGCACTTGGCATGCGTTTAGCACAACCCGCATTTGCACTCCGCAGCGTAAGCGCTTTCGCATTCTGTTGCGCGTACCGCATGTGCATACGCATCCACATTATGTTTTTACTGCTTACACATTTTGTAATAGGGTTTAATGAGAGTGCATATATAAACTCGAATTAAACCCTAGCTATATTATGACATTAACTCATTTTGTATTGTTTTTTTCTCCTTAATAAAAACTCTGCCCCCTCTCTACTCGTGGACTAACTAACAAAATATTAGTGAACCACGTAAATTTTGTGTATTTTCTCTGTCTTTTCTGTTTATTTATCTTCTCATCGGTTGTTGATTGCCGTTTTCATAACAATTGGCTTAAATCAGGCGATAGAAACTCGAATCTAATAGATAAGTTAGTGATACGTGCCTACATTGTTCGAGAGATTTCTTCCTATTTTGGGTAATACTCGACTAATGGCAACAACAATAGTAGTTATCTCTTAGAATTCCTTCAAAAGGTACGTCCTAATATTCCTTCAACTTTTTTTAACTTAATGTCAAATCCATTTACCGAGGAAAAATTTAATGTGGCATTGTGAGAGTTATCACCTACTCAAAACCAGCTTGTAATTAGCCTGTCTTCAAATGGTGAACTTCTGATCCTTTAATAGTAATCGAACTTGTAACTGCCCCCAGTCTCATTTATTATCGTGCATTATGACGTTATTTAATGGAAAATGGTTGTAACGTTTTCTCCATTAAGTCTACAATAAATGTGTTGATAACTCTTGAACTCTACTTTTCTTCACCTCTATGTATCTGTTAGCTAACAGCTCGGTTACTTGAGGTGTAACGGTCCTGGGAAGGTCAACGCATCATTAGATCAACTCCTTATGGGGTCAGTTGGTTGCTGGTCAACTCTCAGGAGGTTGATAAGAACTAGGCCGACCCTTAAGGGAGTTAGTTTCCCTTTGACCGACCCCTGGGGGTCGACTCTTCTTTGGTCAGCCTTTTGGGGGTTGATTCTCCTCTTTGGCTAACCCCAAGGGGCTGACTCTCCTTTTAGTCGACCCTCTTGGGGGTGGGTCTCCTTCTTGGTCACCTCATAGGGCTTGACCTCTTCTCAGCCTCCCCTTTTAGGGTAGGCCAAGCTCTGAGGGTTCGAACCCTTAGGGGAGGGCCTCCTTATTTGGCTTTTATCTCTTAGGAGATTACATTTACTTGTCTTCTTAAGTTGCAGGTCTTTACCTGTCGGATTCTTTATTATTCATCGAGCTCTACCAAATATTTTGGCCCATAATAAAAAGTAAGCGTGTATCTTCTACTGTCCATAAGAGTTTATTTACTTTCAGTAATCAGGATAAGTGTAATCTTAGATGTTTGGAATCACAAATGTCTGACATTTTTAGATTACTATGCTTATTTTGTAAGAATATTTTTTTTTTGAATACTCGCTAATATTTAGATGACTGTGTTTCCTTTGCCGAAATTGTATTTGAGATGACGCAAATTTAACTAATGTTCAAGAAATGCTCTTATAATATTCATATAATTTAAATTTATATAACATATTTTTTTATAATAAATTAAAGGGAAAATGACAGAAATCACTCCAAACTATAGAGTTTGTAACAATTACATCTTTAAACTATTGATCTGATTAGTTACACCCCCTAAAATTTGATCAGTGTTGCAATCTACTCCTGTAATTAAATTTGAATATTATAATGGAGGGTATACTTGTCATATCAAAAAAGAACCTTTTCTCTTCTTCGACCTTCATGGTCTCTTTCTTTAACTTCCAAAAAATGATAGATGGTAGGTTCACTTACAAGTTCCTGCCCAACAGCTCCTCCATTAGAGCACTACACCCACAATCGATCTATATATGAACTTCAAGTTCCTTCTTCTATAATGGACTTTGAGTTTTTTTGGAAAGATCTGTTAGAAATTTTAATTAATTTCTAATGTTGATTCATATATTTTAAGTAATTGATAATTGTTATTGGCATACACACGGTGATGATTAGTGTAGTATTTAAGAAATAATTATCGGGTGTAAATCCCTCCGTGCCAATTTGTTAAATTTTAAGTATTTTAGGGTGTTTTGTATATTAGAAAAGTTAAGGACGTTTTAGCAATTTGACATACACGTGTCAAATGGTAAAAGGAAGGTCATTTATGATAAATGGAAAACGATTATTTTGGGACTGTGGAAAGCATTATTTCCACGGTTATTGAACACGATTTCACGTTCTCTTTTTTTCTAAATACAAAACACCCTAAGGGATTGATTTATCGATCGGGGAGAAAAAGTCCAGATATCATCACTGGCCAATTTTTTAGCGATACAGATTTGGCATTGGAAAACAGCAGACATTTTAACGAATACAGATTTGGCCTGGAAAACTTATCTGGTATTATTCAGGCCATGGATTCATCAAGTAAGTTTTTCTGTCTATAATTCTGTAATTTGTTATATATTTATGCCTGATTGATATTTGGTTAATCTAATTATTCTATTATGATCCATATGTTAATCGCTTCCGCATTTGATAAATATTGATTGACATTGGTATCAGAGCCAGGTTAATAGAAATTAAATTACCAATTTTAGGGTTTATGAGAATTTGGGAGTTTTCTCAATTGAGGTTAATTAATTAAATTGAAGTTAAATCTTAATTAATTTATGGGCATAATTATAATCTGTTGCATTGACATTCAATTTTTATATTAAATTTTCCATTGAATTGTCAATTTAATGCTTCTGCATTTGTTTGAAATTGATATTGAGGTTACTGCATATGCAATTATGTCTGCAACATGATTAATGATAATGGCCAAATAAGAATTGATTCAATTTCAATTAAATTTGTTGCGTGAATTGTGTGTTGCGCATGAAATAAAAATAAAAGAAAATAAATTTAGTGTTGTTGTTTTTTCTTAGTTAAGATTAGAGATTAAGCCGCATGTATAATCAATGAATGGAATTTGTTTTAAATCAGAACAGAACAGTCCAGTTTGGTCTTCTTTTAAATTATAAGTATTATTAAATTAAATAATTTAAGTTTAGATAATTTAAATCTTTAATATTTCAGTGGGTGTGTTAGTCACCAAAGTGGCCCACTCGGTATTTGTTAAATGATTTAAATTATATTATAAATGTTTATTTGATATAACATCATAAATGACAATTTAAGAATTATAAACATTTATAGTTTTTAACATGTAGTTATACAGTTACCCAAAGGTAGATCTTACTCATGTTAATAACAATTACAGTAGGTTATAAACTTTGTTTAATTAATATATAATGTGCATCCAAAGATGACTTGTATGTTAGATTAAACCTTGCGATGACCTTATATATGTTACATATATGATGTGATGTTTGATTGTTGATGGTTGTGTTTAAATTTAATCCAAAGGTGAATTTAAATGCAATGTTTTGGTTTTTATTATGGTCTGAATTGTGGTTTAAATTCAAAGCAATTAATATGTGAGATTTAAATGGCTGCAGTGATCTCTAATATGTCAAATATGACTGCCAATGGTATCAAGTTTAATGGGCATAACTATGATGATTGGATTGAGTATGTCATGCTTAATGCTGGCCTTTTGGGACTTGATTCAGCACTGTTAATGGAAGAGCCCGCTAAACCAACAGATACTAGTTCAGAGCCAGACAAGAAATTGTGGGAGAACTGGGAAAGATCTAATAGGTTTATGATGAGCTTTCTTAAGCTTAGCATAGGGCCTAATGTTAAGCCTTCCCAACCCAAGACTGAAAATGCAAGGGAATTTGTGGCCGAAATTAAGAAGTGTACAATGACAGACATTGTGGATAAGTCTGTTGTTGCTACTCTTATTGATGACTTATCAAATAGAGAGTACACTATTGCTCAGTCAATGGAGGAACATATTACCCATATGGTGAATACCTACAACCGGCTGAAAAGTTTGGATACAGATCTTGGAGAGCGAGTATTCGTTGAGTTCTTGCTAAAATCATGTAAGGGTGATGATTTTAAGCAATTTCGGAGAACTTACAACCAACTTAAGGAAAAATGGTCTCTTTCAGATACAAAGGCCATGCTATTGCTAGAAGAGGCAAGGCAAAGGGAAGATTTTAAGGTCAAACTTCCCAAGCCAACCTTGTTTATGGTAATCCAAAGGCTAGTTCTAGTGGCAACAAAGCTCCAAGTAAGAAAGGAAAGAAAAAGGGAAAGCAACTGGGTAAAATTGCACATAATCCAAAATGTTTCTGGTGCAATAAACCTGGGCACAAAAAGGTTGATTGCCTAAAGAGAAAAAAGTGGTTTTCAGATAGAGGTATACATTATGTTTCTGTATGCTTTGAAACAAATCTGATTGATGTTCTTTTTAATACTTGGTGGCTTGATACTGGTGCAACCACTCATGTTTCTAATGTTATGCAGGGTTATCTAAGCTTCCAACAAATGCCAGAAAGTGAAAACTTTCTATTTATGGGAAACAAGATGAAAGCTAGAATTAAAGGTGTTAGGACATATAGAATTGTGTTGGAGACGGGTTATTGCCTTGATCTAGAGAAGTGTCTATATGTTCCTGACTGCTCTAGAAATCTTGTTTCTGTTTCTAGGTTGGATGCTTTAGGATTTGAATTTAAAATTAGACATGGTTGTTTTTCATTGTATCGTGGTACAAACTTTTGTGGTACTGGTTTATTGTCAGATACTTTGTATTGTTTCAATTTAAATTCTTCTTTTGTTAATTCCTTGTTTGATGTTGAATGTGATGTTGGTATGAAAAGAAATGCACCTAATGAGTCTTATGCTGACTTGTGGCATAAAAGGCTCGATCATATATCCAAAGAGAGGATTTTAACACTAATTAAAAGTGAAATTTTGTCTCAATTGGATTTTACGGACTGGAATGATATTTGTGAGGATTGCATTAAGGGTAAGCAAACCAAGCATATATCAAAACAGGTTGCCATAAGAAGTAGTGGATTACTTGATTTAATACATACAGATATTTGTGGTCCTTTTGATGTACCGTCTTGGAGTGGTGAGAGGTATTTCATCACTTTCATTGATGATTACTCTAGGTACTGTTACCTTTATTTATTGCATGAAAGAACTCAATCAGTTAATGTCCTTGAGACATTTATTTTGGAGGTTGAGAGACAGTTAAATAGAAAGGTTAAGGTAATACGTTCTGATAGAGGTGGTGAATATTATGGAAAGACATCAGAGGTTGGGAAAATTCCAGGTCCATTTAAAAGACTCTTTGAGTCTAAGGGTATTTGTGCTCAGTATACAATGCCCGGATCGCCACACCAAAATGGTGTAGCAGAAAGGCGTAATCGTACATTGATAGAAATGGTGAGGAGTATGGTAAATGATAGTTCTGTACCTGTTTCATTGTGGATGTATGCATTGAAGACAGCAACATACATATTAAATAGGGTACCTAGTAAAGCAGTTCCTAAGACACCTTGTGAATTGTGGACATCTAAGAAGCCTAGTTTAAGACATCTTCACGTTTGGGGCTGCCAAGCCGAAGTGAGGATATATAATCCACATGAAAAGAAATTGGATTCCAGAACCATTAGTAGTTATTTCATTGGATATCCTGAGAGGTCAAAAGGGTATAGATTCTATTGTCCTAACCATAGTACGAGAATTGTAGAGTCTGGAAATGCTCGCTTCATTGAAAATGGCACAGTTTATGGGAGTGTGGGAGCACGTGATGTAGTTATAAAAGAGTCACTAATGGACCAAAATCCATTAAGTGATTCATCTCAGGTTGATGTTCCTATTATTTTAGTACAGCCGCAAGGCATGAATATGGAACAACAACAATTGAATGCTCCAATCCCAATTACGGATGTCATTGTTTAAGAAGATGAGAAAAATACTCAAGTTAATGAGAAAATGCAACCTCAAGAAGAAATAGCATTAAGAAGGTCTACTAGACAGAAAAGACCAGCTGTTTCAAATGAGTATATAGTTTATGCACTTGAGCATGAAAGTGACTTGAGCATTGATGAAGATCCAGTCTCTTTTGACCAAGCCATGAATTGTGAAAATTCTGACAAGTGGTTGATAGCCATGAAAGAAGAGTTGAAATCTATGGTGGATAACAATGTCTAGAAAATGACAGAATTGTCGAAGAATTCTAATAGAGTTGGTTGTAAATGGGTCTTTAAGACCAAGCGAGACTCTAAGGGCAATGTCGAGAGGTTCAAAGCCAGACTTGTTGCCCAAGGTTATACTCAAAAGGACAGCGTTGACTACAAAAATACTTTCTCTCCAGTTTCTAGAAAGGACTTTTTAAGTGTAACGGCCCAGAAATTTCATCCCGGTCTTCCCGGGAGGCCTAGGGGCATTTTGGTAATTTTGGGTCGGGCCGACAGGGCCGGTTTTGAAATTTTAAATTGCCGGAAAAATTATGAGTTGATTTGAATGGGATCAGGAATTTTGGTGAAGGCATTTGGGCTTGGAAGAATGTGGAAATAAATAAGGAATTAAATAGCGCGTCGAGTGAGATTCGAGCCAAGGACGTGTCGCGTGCTAGGCAGGGGGCGCTGCCAGCCGAGCCACTGAGCGTCTTTGTGCTTCTAAACGCGCCAGCATCGCTATATCCTTGTTTTCGAAGGCGGTTGGTATAAAAGCAGAGCTCGCCTGAAGCTTCTTCTTCCTCGCGATTCTTCTTCGTTTCTCCTTCGACCGACCTGCGATTTCAGGCGATTTCTTCCTTCTCCAGCTCCGATTCGATCGTGGTTGTCTTCCCCAGCTCAAAGGTCGATCCTTTTCCGGGCTGAAGGTAGGTTTTTCTTCCTTTCTTCTTCTCTTCTTCGATCCGAGCCCCCGCCTCGGGGCCGTTTCCGGCCGTGGTGAAGTGAATTTCTGGATGGTTTGTGTGCAGCTAGTGTAGGAGAGTTCACCATCAAAGAATCGCTCGTCGAATCCCCGTGGATCGCTCGATTTTGGGTTTTCTCCATCGCCCCTGTTTTCGTGCTCTGTCGCATTTTGACAGGTGTCGCCGAAGCCGCGCACACACGCGCGCGCCGCGCGCCTCTGATCGCTTCGCGCGTAGCAGGCGACCAAGCAGCCGTGTGTCCGCGCGCGCTGTCGCCGAGCCGTGCCGCCGAGCCAGCGAGCCGTGTTGCCAAGCCGCGCCCAGTAGCGCGTGCGCGTGTCTCTGGCCGAGCCGAGCCGCCAAGCCGAGCCGAGCCGAGCCGCGCCGGGCTGAGTGAGAGCCGAGCTGAGCCTATTTATTTTATTATATTTAATTTAATTTAGAATTTTGTGTGTAATTGTGTTGTGATGGATAGGTTCTCGATAGCTAGTTCGGGTTCGCTCGTAGCCTAGGTTTTCGTGTAATCGTCCCCGGCCAAGGTAAGGATTTCTTACCGGAGTTGTGTGGACCCTGCGATATTATATGTGATTGCTGATTGATTGCTTGTTTGTGTTTATTGACATGTATAGCTAGGTACTCAATTATGAATTCTCGATTAGCATGTTCTTCCTGATTTAATTCTCATGTTAATCCATGCTAGGTTGTTCCTTTCTAGCATGCTCGTATCTATTCCTTGCTTCGTAGTATCATGCTAGGCTCGTTGTATTCTTATTGAGCACGTATTGGATTTTATGGATTTGTTTGCTGATTGCTAGGGCAGGTTAGAATTGCAGGTAGATAGCATCATCCGGGCCTGATGCATAAAGTACCTTGCATCCATGGCAGGGACGTCGAGCAAGTCATTCCGTCCCTGGACCCCGTGAGGGATTAGCTAACCCAAGCGGTAGGCCCTGCAATCTTGGGTGAGGGTGGCAGTTGTTAATGCCCCAACGGTCGGGATGATGACTTGGCATTGCCTCGTCCCCGGCAGCCGGCATGTCCTCAGCATGTTTGGCAGAAGCCCCTGATTGCCACCTGTTAAGGCAAGGACGACTTCCTGGTGTAAGCCTACCACGACCGTTCCTTGGCCCCAGGTGCGGTGGTTCATGCTGACATAGTTTACGTGTCCAGGTCTCACACCCCTATGTCAGTGACACCGATCCAAAGATTTAGTTAGGCGTGGTGATGGATATGGGCGCTTGCCTTCGGACCCGCAACCCCCATAGTCGCGGCAGAGCACGCGGTGCATGCTTACGCTCATTACAGTGCCGACCGGAGAGCTCCTCGGGATTGTGAGCCAGTGTACCTTTCGTCGACAGTAGATAGGCTGAGGCCGGGACTTGTTTCTCGTATAGGGCGACTTATGTATTGGACTTGTGGTGATATTATTTCCGGACTAAGACCCTAGTTTGGCATCCGAGGCCCAAGTGTGGGCTAAGCTATGTGCTCTATTCTGTGTTTATATTCATAGCTTGCATACGCTCATCGAGATGACCATGTATATCGTATTGTACCCCGGTTGGGGATTCTTACTGAGTAATTCGTTACTCACTCTTATTCTGTGGTTTTCCACAGGTAATCGTGGTGCGCGACAGGATGCCTGAAGGAGGAGCTGTGATCATGGGGCCCAGTCTTCCAACTCTGATTTTTGTATTATGACTCTTTGTGTTTTGTTTTACCCTGAATGCATGTAGCCGGGCACGGAGCCCTAGGATGTTTTGTAAATATTTGTGGATTCCAGCATTTTGTATCTGAACAGGTTTTGAATGGTTTTTAGTAAATCTCTGATCAGAGTAAACTTTAAAAATGTATTTATTTTGGAACAGGTGCTTGGAAACAGGGACAGGTTCCAGGGAAATTGTCTAGTTTTTAAAGAGGTTATTTTGAATGTTTTTGTTTTAATTGGAATCCGAAATCATGTCTGTTTAAATGTCCTTTACTTTGAATGCATGCATTGGGATAAGGGCCCATTTAGTGCCCCATTCGGGTCGGTCCCTTACATTAAGAATTGTAATGGCTTTAGTGGCTCATTTTGATCTCGTACTTCATCAAATGGATGTTAAAACCACCTTTCTCACTGGAGATTTGGAAGAGGAGGTATATATGGAACAACCTCAAGGTTTTGAAACCACAAGTGAAGGTAATCTGGTATGTAGGTTGAAGAAATCAATTTATGGATTAAAACAAGCTTCCTGACAATGGTACTTGAAGTTTAATGATACCGTATTGTCATATGGGTTTGTAGAAATGACTGTTGATCGGTGTATCTACATGAAGGTTGTGGGAAGCAAGTTTATAATCCTTGTGTTGTATGTAAATGATATTCTTCTTGCTACTAACAATCTTGGGTTATTACATGATGTTAAGAATTATCTTTCTAGTAACTATGAGATGAAGGATATGGGTGAGGCTTCCTATGTGATTGGAATAGAAATATTTCGAGATAGATCACAAGGAATTTTGGGATTGTCTCAGAAGGCTTATATCAACAAAGTTCTAAAAAGATTTAAAATGGAATCATGTGCACGTAGTCCAGTTCCCATTCAAAAATGGGATAATTTCAGTCTATCTCAGTGTCCCAAGAATCACATAGAGCGTAAAGAAATGAATGATATTCCTTATGCCTCTTTAGTCGGGAGTTTGATGTATGCTCAGATATGTACTAGACCGAATATAAGTTTTGATGTCGGTATGTTCGGTCGTTATCAATCAAATCCCAAGCTATTTCATTGGAGAGCTGCAAAGAAGGTTTTAAGGTACTTACAAGGCACTAAAGATCACATGCTCACATATAGAAGAACTAGTAACCTTGAGATTATTGGTTACTCAGACTCAGACTATGGCGGGTGTTCGGATACCCGAAAGTCCACATTTGGCTATTTGTTTCTTTTAGCTAGTGGTACTGTCTCATGAAAAAATGGTAAGCAGTCTGTCATTGCTACTTCCACTATGGAAGCTGAATTTGTAGCATGCTTTGAAGCTACAATATTTATAACTGCGCAATTTTATTGATGGTTTACGCATTGTAGGTACCATTGCTAAACCAATGAGAATTTATTGTGATAATGCGGCAACTGTATTCTTCTCTAAGAATGATAGATACTCCAAAGGTGCTAAGCATATGGATTTAAAGTATCTATATGTCAAAGAAGAAGTGCAAAATCAAAGAGTTCAAATAGTGCACATTGGCACCAATGATATGATTGCGGATCCGTTAACTAAAGGACTACCTCCTAAGACATTTATTGGTCATGTTAATGAAATGGGAGTAGTCAGGAAGTCCTTGTATATCGGATGATTAGTCATACATGTATGAATTTACATCTTGCACATTTATGTTTCTTTGAACTCCAGATATCAATGTTTGTTTGAATTTTGCTTATCTATGAATCATATTTCAGCTATGCATAATTTGTTATGATTATAGATGTTAGGTCTTATTTTAAGACATTTTGGGATAAGATATTTTGGATTTTTATCTTATCACATTGTAGTTGTTTGAATTCGATTAACTTGTGATACATGGAAGGAATCGGGACTTTTGCCAGGACCGTGACAACCATGATTCTGTTGGTTTAGTTCATACAAAATTACGACTTGTATATCACATTATTTAAGTGAGCTCAAATTTCGGTATTATGTTATACATGTCATATATGAATCAAGTGGGAGAATGTTAGAAATTTTAATTAATTTCTAATGTTGATTCATATATTTTAAGTAATTGATAATTGTTATTGTCATACACACGGTGATGATTAGTGTAGTATTTAAGAAACAATTATCGGGTGTAAATCCCTCCGTGCCAATTTGGTAAATTTTAAGTATTTTAGGGTGTTTTGTTTATTAGAAAAGTTAAGGACCTTTTAGCAATTTTACATACACGTGTCAAATGGTAAAAGAAAGGTCATTTATGATAAATAGAATGCGGTTATTTTGGGAGTGTGGAACGTATTATTTCCACGGTTATTGAACACGATTTCACGTTCTCTTTTTTTCTAAATACAAAACACCCTAAGGGATTGACTTATCGATCGGGGAGAAAAAGTCCAGATATCATCACTGGCCAATTTTTTAGTGATACAGATTTGACATTGAAAAACAATAGACATTTTAACGAATAGAGATTTGGCCTGGGAAAACTTATCTGGTATTATTCAGGCCATGGATTCATCAAGTAAGTTTTTCTGTCTATAATTATGTAATTGGTTATATATTTATGCCTGATTGATATTTGGTTAATGTAATTATTCTATTATGATCCATATGTTAATCGCTTCCGCATTTGATAAATATTGATTTACAAGATCAAGAAAGGGAAAAGGAAATAGAAATTGTTTACTCCTAGTAAAATTGGTTAGTCAGCCATAAAACATTTTCAATTGTTCATCGTTTGAATATGGCGTCTTTTGGTTTCACTTATAAAAGCAAGGACACTGATCAACAAACCAGTCGAATCTGAACCTTAAATTCATAATATGCCATAAAGAAGGCTGCCGCCATGGATAGCCCTAAAACGAAGAGCATAATGAAATAAAATAGAAAAATAAAGTTGCTAGCAATTCACGATAGCATCGAGATGTAGAGCACAATCCCTATACAAATAGCGCACATTTTTTCTTTAGACAATACTATTTTGAAAATAAGAAAAAAATTGTGACACAAAAGGTGCTACATACCCCACTAAGGAGGGCTTGCCTTCTTCGCCATAAGGAAGCAAGTTTTTCTCTATTCCAATATTGCAAACATTGAGAATGCATCTATTTCCCTATTGCCCATCAGCATCATTAATGGCAAGACAAACCCACTAGTCAAGGTTATAACTAAGGCAAACATGCATGATTTTTTTGTATTCTTGTTGTGTGCGAAGTAGTGACGTGATGCTTCGCTTAGCTTTCGCGTTAGCGAATAAATGAATGTAATGTTATCTTAATCACTATTTCCAACTTCGATTGTGCAAGTGCACACAACCCCGTAATAGCAAGTTTTAAATGTATGTAAAGATTGTCTCCACATGCATTTAATGTCTATTCGTTTTAGGCTTTATCATAAGAGTCAATTGATGGATAAAGATTTTGATGGTGTTAAACTAAATTGTCAAAAATCATTGGTTTAAGTGAATTAAAGAATGAAAATTGACAAGATTTAACTAGCGTCATAAGGATGTTAAGATTTTCAAATGGTTCGCTGCTGCGATGAGTTATTTTGTGAAAAGTAAGTTATTGTCTACTCTAACTCAGGTTCTCTCGAACTCTTGCATTTTAGTTAGCTATAGACCGAACAACACTAGTAAAACTTTATCTCTAAGTATTATTCAAATTGTAAGTGGAAAATTTACAAAACTTGTGTATAACATGCTACTTTGCTTATTTCTTTTCTCTCAAAAGCGAAATAAGTTAATACAAATAGTTGATAAGACGAAATGTATTTAGATTTTTAATTCAACATAAATTTTTAACTTAAATCTCCCTACCCCATATGCGAACTATCCTACTTGCTTAGTTCCTTATGTCAAAGAATTTAGTTACTCATTATGTAATAGAAATTCAACACAATAATCAAGTAATTAATTAAAAGACAAATAGAGAGTAAACTTGAGTGAAAATTAGGGCGGACTGAGCTTCGGGAAAATACTCCAGCGTAGCTAAGTGTAGACGGTAGTATAAGAAAAAAGGCTACAAAGTCTAATTTCGATCTCTCGATTCTCCAACCCCTAATCCAAATGACTTGGGTTTGATTTTATAGTGTTTCACCAATGCTTCGAAATTCTCGGACATGCCCCACGATCTCCACATACTTGCCTATGTTTGAGTTCTACGACTTGAAAGCAACGGTTGTGATTAAAGGTGAGCTTTCCATTGGAAATCTGCCACTCGTTTTCATTTAAACGTGTATTGTTCGTCACCAATTGGTGCTCCGCATTTGCCCCTCGGTATGCTGCAGTGAAGAGACGACCTTTCAAAACAAAAGCATCATATTAAAGAATATACTTTCGCTAAATAACTTCTAATTTCCTTATCCTACCCAGAAAAGTATAGGATAGTTCGCTTTACTCAGGCGTTATGTTTTAGCAATCTCATCTACTCATTCTTGCTTATGCTATGGCGAAATGCCCATGAAATGAGCTTGTACATAACTAATTAACACTCACTTCTTGAGAGTTATCAATTCTACATGTGGTCTTTGCCTTTTGCTGCAAGTTGTTCGTGCTCTCTAGTGAATAGGTTTGAAGGTGTAGTTGAGAAAGTTCGGCATCGTGTTTTTTGGGTTCCACAATTTTCTCCACTCTCTGCATTTTCAAATCTTAGATAACAATAGTAGTTGCAAAATTGAAACGAAATTCCCAACAAAGAAGATGATTCGAAAACAACAAGAAACTGAGAATGCCTAAAGTGGAAGAAAGAAACCATGGAAGTTGAAGAAGAGAAATGATTTTTTTTAGTTAGGACAAATATACCCTCTATTATAATATTTTGAATGGGTGTAATTGATCAAATGAATAGTTTAATGATATAATTGTTACAAACTCTATAATTTAGGGGTGGCATTTGTACAAATTTCCCTAAATTAAATATATAAATAAAGAAAATTGAGAAATGTAAATGAAGAGCAAAATCTCCAAAAGAAGATTCTCTCACCGTGAGAATCTTGGAAACTCACACATCTTAATCTTGTCGGGATGGCCTTCAAATAGGAATACTATGATGCTTGGGAATATCAAGGTAATTGGTATTCTAATATTGGTACAAAATGAACATAGTAATCAAGATGTTCATTCCATAGGAATCTTGGATTACCTAACCGTGAATGGCCACTAAGTGACTTTATCTCACTTAGTAGACATTTAAAAAAAAAATCTACCATAATTGAGGATATGAGATTCAAACTCGAGAGCTTTTAATTATTAAATATATACTAATATTGACAATATGTAGCTATTGGTACTGAAATTTAGTCTTCAAAGTCAACGGTGAAATTTATACTCTTCTCGGGATGAGTACCTATAAAACAAAGAAAGAACTGAACACTAGTGTGGTGTGAGCCATGTGGGCTCCGATGCCTAAGTCAAATGGGGTTGGAAAAATATTGGACGGTGGTAATTTTAGGGTTGTCAATAGCTTACCTTTTATGTATTCTTGTCTGAATATTTATAGAAGAACGCATGTGACATTTTCCTTTTTGGTTTCGATGAGCCCTTGATCATCACCTATCCTATTCGGATTTGGTTTGGAAATCGACTGTCTATGGGCCTCGGGCTAATGAGAGTCCACTTAGGGTAGAGCCATTTTGGCTTGGGGGATTCTCGTAGGTTCACTGAGCTCGTGAGTTTAATTAGGTATCAACCATTCGAATTTCTCCTATAACAATAACAAAAAACATCAATAAAATTTAGAAAATGACTAAATCTCTTTTAAAAAAAAGGTCAGGAAAACATAAATTATTTTCTAAAAAAAAATTGGTTAGTTATAATTTATTCAAAAATAAAATTTTTATCAATCAAGTTGGCGTGCCAGAGTGGTTATCGGGCATGACTAGAAATCATGTGGGCATTGCCCGCGCAAGTTTGAATCTTGCCGCTCACGTTTTTTCGTTTTTTAGTATTTGGGAGTGAGATAACGATCAACATGTGATCTCTTAATTATGATAGTTTTTTTTTAAAAAAAAATTTGTTACCAAAGGTAAACCGTAGCTACTAAAAGAGGACTGAAAATATCACAAACTCTCATAGTCAAATTGTGAAGGTCCTTTATACTCTTGTAGGGCTTGAGGTGGAACTTCTTCCATCCAATAATGGTCGTCAGCAACTTCTACTCCTCTTTTGTGATCTCATGCGCTAAAGAATTTGCGCTCCTACCACACCATACAAACAAACAGAACTCCAATTTGTTTTTAATGTCCAACATAATCAAATTGAAGTTTTGAGAGATCCTCATCATTGCTCAATAATTTATTAATGACAGTAGCCACATCCGACTCGATAACCAGCCAATTGAAACCTATCTCCAACGACCATTTCATGCTTTCTCTTATTGTTGGTGTTTATCTTGTCTTTGCCTCCAAGACTAGTTGAGTTGGTTTAGCCAATGAGGCCATAACCCCTCCCTTGTCTTTCCTAATTACCGCTCCCATAGTGAATTTAAAACTTAAAAAGTTTAGAGTAACATCACAGTTCAATTTATAGTACAGACCATCAGGAGACTTCCAAACTTGTTTACTAGCCCTTGGACTATTTTTCAAAATTTTCAAGTTAACACTATTAGCCTCCAAAAGTTCAAAGTAGTAGTTTTAACAATAAAATGAATCAATTTGATAATTATAAAGCTCTCCTCCTTAAAGAGCACCATCTTATTCCTATGAGACCACATTTCACACACATAATTAAGAACAAGTTAAACATATTAGTATTTAACAAAGTCAAGAACCACATTAAAAGCTCATTGGAATTAGATGTATTTTTAGCTCAATCCATAAGATAGAAGGGGGTCGTTACCCAAAATTGTTTGGACCATGAACACTCTAAATCACATGAGTCACCATCTCAATCCTACCATTGCACCTTCTACACCCATTTGAAGGGGAAAATTTCCTACAAAACAAAGCATTAGTGGTAGGCAGGAAATCATTATACATTTTCCACGAGAAAATTTTCATTTTCATTAGAATTTTAGCATTCCACAACCTTTTCCACTAGAAAAAAATAGTCTCACAATGAGAGGATGATGGCAAAACCTTAAAGTTACTTGCTAAAAATTACCCCGATTTAACTGAATAGACCCTATTATGCTCATAATACCACATCCTAGTATCCTTAGAAGCCGTAAGAGGTCGAGGGAGGCTTAAAATAAGCTTGGCATCCTACGAGACAAGTATGTCATTAATATGGTCAGTATTTTAACAGTTTTCGGATGTTAAGAGAGTAGCAACCTTTTCCTCCACTCCCACCTTCTCCCCATTGGTAACCTTTAGGGTCGAAGGCCGATGAATCCACCTATTAGAGGAAATCAACATCAATGTCCCATCCTCAATTCTACACATCAACCTTTTTTCAACAAGTCTCTACCCCACATAATGCTAAGCCAAACGAAAGAACCCCTATTGGAAAGAGAAGCCTCCATAAAGGACCTATTGAAGAAGTATTTAGCTTGGAGAAGTTTGGAGCAAAAGGAGTTAGGATTGACCTTGATCAGTCAGACTTGCTTTGCAAGAAGAGCTTGATAAAAAAGTTATAGATCATTGAAACTCAACCCCCAGCAATTTTAGACCAACAAACCTTAACCCACTTGGCCCAATGAACTTTTAAAAAGAGTTAGAATCTCCCCACCATAATTTAGCCAACACTCTATGACATCCGTATATAAGGCTCGTATGGAGTTTAAAACAAGACATTGTATAAGTCAGAATTGCTTGAAGCACCGCCTTAATTAAGATTTCTTTTCCCCCAATTAAAGAATATTTATACTTCCACTAAATAAGGTAAGTCCATAATTTATCTTTAATGAATTTGAAGGAAAGCCTTTTAGAACACGTGAAAGAGACAAGAATCCCTAAATATTTCCCATGCGCTTCGACCTTCTTCATCTGCATGTTCCCGTAATAGACTTTTAGAGTGATCTGCATGTTCCCGTAATAGACTTTTAGACATCATAATTAGTATTGGTTATGAAACAAATCGTCGACTTATCAAGATAAATTCCTGGCTGGTCAAAATAGTATAGTCATTAAGAAACTTGGCAACTCTAGCAGCCTTTTCGGTCAAAGCTTTTAAAAACAGAAGTCAGTCATTCGCAAAGAGTAGATGAATAATGAAGGGGGCATTTCTTGCAATTTTGAGTCCAGTGATGGACTTGTTAAGCTCATTCATATTTAAGGGACGAGTAATATAAGAACCTGACTACTAAAACTAATATAAACCCGGTTCTTACTCAACATGCATGATTCAATAACCGATAAACTAGAATGAAAAAAAGTTTAACAAAAACCTCTTATCAAGCTGACAGTTTAATCCACATAAAATTTAAAACAGAGTTAAACCTCTGGCCAGAGATTATAAAAACATCCTTAAAATAAATACAAAGTTCAAAACAGGAGGTAGCCCGTCCTAACTAACATGCTGAAAATAAGGAAACATAATGCATAACAAAAATCAGACACAACATACACCCATGATCCATCTGCTCCTCCTCTAGACGTCCCGGTGCTGTCCCAAGTTACCTGGTGGAAAAACCACATAAAAGGTTAAGTACGAAGGCACTTAGTAAGAATCCCTAGCTGGAGTACAGTACGTAAAAGCCACATCATCTAGCATCTTAGCATACATGTGATACAGATTACCAACATGAACACAACATGTGCCATCAACATGACTCCCAAACCTCGAGAGTCTCTAACTCTCGGCTAAGTGATCAGCTAGCTAACTGATTGTGGACACTTGGGAGAGTACCCAAATATCTGGCTCTAAACATGAAAAGGATGGTGTACTGACGACACTAGCCTGAGGGAGTCGTCCTCTCGGCATCTAGTGCGTGTGTGCGCACACTGCATGCTGATGTAAATCGGGCAAATGTAGGCCTAAACAAACTACGTCGGTCCACATACGCATGTCTAACTAGACTCGGTGTCCACTGATCCACTGCCGGTGGGATGTAGGATTAGTATGAAAACCCTAGAGGGGGGAATAGGGTTCTTAAGCTTTTATGAAAACTTTTTCCAAATGTGGGCCCAATTAAACAAATTGATGTACTTTTGACTAAACAATCAATTTAATCAAGAAAATCATAAAAATGACCAAAGATCAATTTCAAGCACCCTATTTAATTCTAATATTGAGATTGGTAAAGAATATGTCAAGATAAAATTATACCAATCAAAATAAACATATAAGAACAATTAATATAACATAACAATAAATTAATTGAAAAAAAGAGAAGAAGTTAAGGATAGAGAATTTGACACCGTGAATTTATAATGGTTCGACATGCCTACTCCACTCCCAAGCTCCTCTTGTGTATTCCACTAAAACAATGACTCTTTCTAAGTCTTAGGGTCAAACTGTTACAACGTTTCTTTTGCAGGAGCAAGAACAAACCCAATCTTTTCTACGACTCAAGATCAAACCGATACAACTTTTCTTTTTATGGATCAAGAGACAACCGTACAATGATTTGGAAATGTAAGATTAAGATGACCAAACTCTCTCAAAGAGTGGATTTACAAATTTAACTCTCACAAATCAAATCATCACAATACAATAATTTCTCTCTCAAGAATAAGATGAAAATTGAAAGCTTGGAGAGAAAAACATGAAGACTTCTTTATTTTGGAGGATTGAGAAATATGAAACTTGGTATCTACATTTGGTGGAGAAGATAAAGCTTAAATAGACATGATGAGACAAAGTTACCGTTAGACACAAAACATAATAATATTACAATATTAAAAAAGTTATAGTTAGACACAAAACATAATAATATTATAATATTAAAAAAGTTGTTGTTAGACACAATATATTATAATAATATAATATTCAAAAAGTTGCATTTAGAAAAACAACATATAACTTTCTTTCCATTTGAAGAAAGTTACCGTTAGACACATAATCAAATAATAATATAATAATGCACTCTTTCATTCTTTTACTTTCTTTTTACTTTGACTTTTTAAAACACACAAAAGTCACTTGTGTCAAATATCCAAGGCTCCACATGTCACTCTTGGATTAACCAATTTTTGCTACGTCATCACATCGAGATTTACCATTAAAACTCATTTAAATTATTATTCCAATCTCTACATAATGGATACTTTAAAACATTAAATTTGTTAGTAAATAAATTTAAAGTTTGTTATCATCAAAATATTAATTAGTTAAAATTAATTAATTTGAGATGGCAAAAAAGCCAACATGGCAGGCCCTCGACACCTAACTGTGGTAGCCTGTTCACACCAAGGGAAGGACCTTGCTCTAATAGGCCACAGATTAGGCTTATGCTGGGGTGGTAGTTACTCCACACCCAACTACTGGGGACAAGAAATTAATCCTCATTGGTCCCGTCCTATGGGGACAACAAACGTCGTGTCCATTCTCAGCCTCTAGATGATGACAACCTGACAAACTCTAACTAAGAGTGAAGAGGACTAGTTTAAAATAGTAAATCACTAGTCATCGAACATGCATACAAGATACCCTAACAGGATACTATAATCTCAACAGGATACTACAATCTCAAACAAGATACTACAGTCTCAAGTTACATCCATACTACATGACATGCTCTAACAGATTATTCACAAGGTTCCAGCATATTAGAAACAACACATGTAATCAACAAATGCCACATCACAAGAACCTATCCACTAACACATGCTCGTAAAATAGTAAAGAAAGCAGGCAAGCATACAATCAATGGCATTCACGTAGGGTCCACACAACCCACGACAAGGAACCCTTACCTAAACAATTACAAAACAAATAATACGATGCTCTTTGAGCTGGAGATAACCAACACAAGCATGCTAACCACATCCTAGATAAATATAAAAATCATAAATAATAACCCAGGCTATTAAAAATAACAGGGACTCGAGAATAGAGGTTACCCAAATCCCGAATGGACGGCTCGGCACCACAAGGCCTCGGCTGCGGTAGGGACACGGCAGGGCTGCGCGGGGCTGTGCGTACGGTAGGGCAGACATGGGTGTGAGTAGCAGCGCGCAGGGGCTGCACGGGGATGCGACTGGGCGTGTGCGTGCTGTAACAACCCAATTCCTTGTGGTGTTTTAAATTGAATAAAAGAGATTTTGGAGCTTTAATAAAGTGTGTGGCAGTTTTGTAGTTTAGCTAAAGATGAAGGGTAGTTTGGTCTTTTGACCCTTTGTTATTAAGGAAATTTTTGAAACCCTTATTGGATGGCACTGTTCATTCATCACTTCGGCAAGAAATTTTCACAGTTCTTCTATGTCTTTGTCGAGCTGTAGAGCTTGGGTTTGCTGAAGTTGTCGCCGTTGGGTTCTGGGTCGAGAGGTGTGCGAGGTTGGTGTTCGAACTCGTGGTTCGCCAGCAACAGAGGAGCGCATCGCCGCCGCCGTAAGTCTGTCGTCGCCATCGCAATACCGCAGGTTACGTCGAGGAGCAGCACAAGTAGGGTCTTCGTGGTTTGCGTCATCTGTCCGGCTCCGTTCGAAGAAGGGGGTGTTGTTGTTGGCCGCCAAGGAGTCGTATTGGCTATCGACTGTGTCGTCGGAGGGTGGCGCTGCTGCCATGGAGCTCCGTTGCCACCGATGAGAGCTTGTCGTTGTTGGGTCATATATGGTGAAGTAGCTGCAGGTGAGTTTTCTTCTTTAGATGGCTTTTGGTTAAGATGTTGTCTCAAGGTTGAAGAAGAAGTGTGTTTGGGTTTAAAAGTTATTTAAATGGGGGTTTAAGGAGTGTTTGTTCAAGTTTAAACTTATTTAAGTTAAGGATAAGGCTGTTTGTTTACAAGCTTAAGTTTATTTAAGTTATGGACAAGGCATGCTTGGTTATGGGTTTAAAGATATTCAAATGAGGAATAAGAATTGGTTGTGTGCTAGTGTTGAGATATTTAAATGGTGGGTTGCCCATGTTTGTTTGTTAGTTTATGCCTATTCAAGTGATGGCTAAGGATGTTTTTTTCCAAATTAAACTTATTTAAGTCAGGGGTAGGCAATGTTTGGTTGTAAGCTTAAGGATATTTAAATGATGGTTTATGCTTGTTTGTTTGCAAGTTTAAAGTTATTAAAATAATGGATACTTGGTGTTTGTTTATTGGGTTATGGATACTAATTAATTAATGATTAAGCTTGTTGGGTAGTGGTTTCATTTCATTTAAAATATGGTTAGTGGCTATTTGGTTATGAGTTTAGTGGTCGTTTGGACAAAAGGTTAAGGGGTGTTTGGTTTGGGGTTTAAATAGCATGGTTGAGGTTTTATGGCACTTTGACGAGATTTTGACCAATTGACTTTTTTGTTGACTAGATTTGACCCGAACCATTTTCTGTTCTTCGAGCCAAGTTGGTGAGGCACGTGTAGCTGTCGGGTGTCTCTGGGACATGTTTTTCGAGGTTCTTCCCGGTTTGATAAATTCGATATTCTAAATCTGTTTTTGATGGTCTAAGGTGCTAGTTTTGGCCGGTATGTCGTTTCAGGGCTCGAAGTTGTGTTTGGCTAGTTGGAGCTTCTAGTGGATTCATGGAGAGCTGTTAGTGGCTTGGCCAAGGTAAGGGATCCATTACCCCCTTCTCGAGGCCCGTGGCTATTACATGTGTTGGATTGACTGTATTCACTTACGTGTTTAATGTGGCATAATCTGTGTTGTTTGTGCTTGTATTGATTATACTGAGAACATGCAATATATGATTGATATCATGTTAAGGCAAGCATGTAGATTATGTTGTTTATATGGATATGCGTGAACTACTGTATGTTGATTGATAGAGTCGGTCTTGCATGACAGTCCTTATGTCCCATTGGGGGCTTGCATGATGTTGATGCAAGGCTTGGTGCTTCGTTTGGACGCAAACGAGACACGGAGACCGGATAGAGGATACTAGTAAGCAGATGTGCATGGTTTGTGGCCGGCACGTTCTCGTGGGGGATTTGTGGTCCCTCGCCGTCGGGTTCCCGTGGATGGTTGGCCCACCAGGCTCACGGCTCTATCGACATTTTACTAGTAGCCTAGGGTGCTCTCCAGGTATGTGGTTGGGTTTGTGGCCCTTTGGTGAGCGTGCTGGATCCACCCTCACCGTGAGTATGAGACCTGTGGGATTTGTGGTCCCTTAGCTACCAGGCTTCTCTACTCGCAGGATCCCTCGGCCTGGATCAGGTATCCCAGATTGCCTTAGAGATTTGTGGTCTCTATTGGCCTTTAGGTCTTTGGTTTGTGGCCTCAGACCGCTCTGCGTGGCATGGATCTTAGACATGGCTCCTAACCAGTTTCGCCCAAGAGCTCGGGTTTTGTGGACCCCTTGATTATGTTGCTATCTTGCATGTCCGTGATGCTTTTGACCTGATGCATGTCTTTACCCCGAGGTGGGGAATCCTTACTGAGTTGCAAAACTCACCCTTTCCACTGTGGAATACCACAGGTACTACGAGATTGTATCGAGATGGGTGATTGGACGAGCTGAAGATAACCATGGGACCCGCTGCATTATTCTGTTTAGAGTCTTCTAAATTCCTTCTTTCTGCATGAACTATTTAAGGGTGTGATAAGTGGAACATGTTTATCGAGTTTTTTATGTTTTGACTTTAGGGTACCCTAAGACTGTTTTAAGGAATTTATACTCTTATAACCTTATTCTCCCGAGTTGTTTTAAAAGAGTTTTGATTTAAATTTACATGCCCGAGATTGCGAATACTATTTTCATGCATTTTAGGTTAAGGACTTAGGTTTAGACCCTAGTTTGGGTCAGGTCCTTACACGTGCAGCTGGGCAAGGCACGGGGTTGTGCGTACGATAAGACAGATGCAGGCGTGAGCACCTGCGTGTGGGGGCTGCACGGATCGGATTGGTGCGGTGCGTGCGGCGGTGATCAGCGAAAAGGAGGGAAAGAGAGATAGATGTAGAGGAATCAATGGTGAGAGCGATGGAGGAGAAGGAGAAGACGATCGAGATGCTTTTGGGCAATAGATTGATACAAACAAAACTTTTTTCTTTTTCCTTTTAACCCTTTTTATTTCCCTTTTCTTTTAAAGAAACCAAAATCAGGCCTATCCTCCAAAACTATAAAACTAGCCCTACTTAGCCTGAAACCACAAAAACAAACCCCCCGAACTCAGTAAAATGAAAGAACGACCTTAAAACCCACTAAATTAGCAGAATGACCCTAGGGATAAAATTACCAAAATGCCCCTCAAGACCTAAACTGCAATAACGACCCAACAAGACACCCGAAATAGCTGAAAACATACCTGGAGAACCGAAACGACAACCCGAGCCATTACAAATAAGGTCTTCGGGGTACAAAGCAAGAAAAGGTAAGGAGAGAGAGGATCTTCTTGTTGCAATCCCTTAGAAGGGACCGCATAGCCTCTATGAGCCCCATTAATATTAAAAGTATATCAAACGGTAGTAACGCATTTCATGACAAGACTCATAACTTGAACTTTCTAGAAAGAACTACTTCACTCTATCGAATTTAGTAGCTAAGAGTCCTTGTTTCATTTTTCCCCTCTTTCTAAAGCAGTGGAGACACTCAAAACCGAGAATAGCATTATTTGAGATATTATGATACGAGACAAAAGTACATTGGTTTAGGGAGATGATCAGTTTCAAAAGCTCATTTAGCCTATTAGCAATTAGCAATAACCTTAGAAATAATTTTATATAAAACAATACGGAAGCTAATATGTCTAAAATCGGCAACTCCATGAGGTTCATTACCCTTGGGATATGAGTAATAGCCATTAAAATTAATATCTTTGATCGATTGCTGTCGATTTAAAACTTCAAGACAGAAGGAACTAACCTCATTTCCTATAATAGGCCAATATATTTTATAAAAGAAAAATTGTTGAAGAATTAAACTCAATTTTGAAATTAATTAATTAATCACTATGTATATCGCTAATTCAAGTAGCATATAAAACAATAAAAAGTTAATCGTGGAAAAGAAAACAAAAAATCATTGGAACTTACTTTCCTTTGTTGCAAAGATATGATTATTTTTATTTTATTTTATTTATTTTTTGAAATAGGAAACTTATCATTAATAATAATAATAATGTACAAAACCACTCCTTATATAGTAGGAGCCAACACAAATGAAAATAAGACTCAATAACTAAAATGCCTCTAGTTCACAACTCGAACCGAAGCCAACAACACATAGACAAGCTGAATATAAATAAAATTTCAGAAAGATCAACATAACCTTGCGAATTGGTCTTTTTATATTTGAAATTGGAAGAATCCAACATAAGAGACTGACTCAAAAATATCAACACGACATTGGTTGAGTTTTGATGAAGTTTGAGGATTAATTCAATAGATATAAGACATATGACGTATAAGTAACCCCTAGAAAATAAGAAGAAAGTTCCACGACCGTAGAGAAATGAAGACACCTCCGAAGGTAAAAGACATTTGATCCAATAGTAGAGAAACCTTTATCCAACAACGTTTCCTCAAAAATGACAATAGTAGAATCAAACCCAACTAAAAAAGAGCTAACAAACACATGTCACGAACTTTATTGAAACTAAATAAAACTATAACGGGTTAGAAAGTGTACACACTTCCTTATGATGACGAAGTGCCTAAGGTTAACACCTCACTCGGACTCTTCAAACCAAGAGATTTATTTCGTTTGGCGTCCCTCAATTTCATAATACATAAAAAATTGACAAGAGCCACTCCCACCATGATCCAAGCAATCACCAGAAACTTTTAATTTCTTCTCCGATTTAGATTCAAGATGAACTCCATAAAACCATACAGATTTCTTTTACCCTTAATTTGGTGTTTCCATTTTCCTATATGAGTAGGAAAATTAAGCCCTCTCTCCTCATAAAATCAGCACCCACCGATAAGAATTTGTTTTTTAAGTATGAATGAGAAGAAAAGTCCATCATAGGAAAACTCCAGAAATAATAGTACTGCTGTCTTGGCTGATCCGTGAAGCAAAATCTATTCTCCCATCTAGACAATTTATCTTGTGCTGGATTAAATTGTCTTAATTATTTTATTGGGCTTTTTTCATAAATAAATTCTATTTGAAAAGTATTTGCAAATATATGCATCTTCAAAAATATTAGCAAAATTAGAATTTATTTTAATATCTTATAAATTCCGAAATTAACGAATTACAACACTACCCTTAATTTATTGGTTTTTCATTTGGGAAAGGAAATTTAAAAAAAGAAAATCCTATCTCACATTCCAAACTAGAAACTGCCAATTTAGGGTGCATTAATTGTAGAATACTAGAAACCGAAAATTTAGGGTGCATTAATTATGGAAAACCATAAATTGCCAATTTATGGTGCATTAATTGTTTAACGAAAGTGGCGACAGTATATTCTTAGAGGTAGAGTTGTCATTTACATACAGTATGGTTAGTAATGTACATGTACAATATAGTTAGTAATTTACATGTTATTTGATTCTGGTAATTTTGTTCATAAATATACCGTATGAGTTGTTGAACGTTCAATTTTGTTGATTGAAATCAGAACCCGTATGATAACCACACAATACTTAAATAACTTGGTATATACGGTACACTCATAATATATCATGTATCATACTGTATTTTAAAACTTTATGTTTTTTCTTAAATGTTTAATTTGTTGATCATAAAGTTACTTGACACAAAATAAAGAACATTACAAAATGAGAAAACAGAGTTACAAAAAGAAAACCTAAAACTTGCAGGTGGGGCTAAAAAAAAGGATTAAAGAAAGAAACCCAGAAATCCAACAAAGAAATGCAAGTAAAAGAGAGAAATGAGTGAAGATTACTGGCATGAAACCGTCAAATTGGGAGGCCTGAACCATCTTGTCGAAGTGAAGATTCTCCTTCTGAATGGGGGTTTTGCAAGTCTTGCAGGAAGATCGAGAAGACTTCACATATTCCACCTTGAAACAAATCGAAGAAGAAGAGAGCTTTGGTTGATTGGTGAAGGAAAATCGAAGAGGAGATCGGGAGGAAATTTGGGGAATTTGGGTAAGGAGAAATCGGAACTGAGTGGGAAAAATCGTGAAATTTTAGGGCATGGGGTTAACTTGGTGAAAAGCACGTTAATGTGAAAAAATTGGAATTAAATTTTTTTTATACCTTACTTGACATTTAATAAGTGATAAACACTTTAATGTACTACTTGACGCTTTATACATATCAACGGTTGGTACACATTAAAAACACGGGATCTTGAAACAATCTTCACGTGTTTTTTTAACTATACTTGACAGTTTTATTAGGAATTAGTGAATTATTTGACGCTTTTATAATAAGACGTCAAGTATTTGAAAATAGCTACTGTCAAGTAATGTCTTTTTTGTAGTAGTGCATGATATGGATACTTGTAGTGTGATTTAATATGTTTGCAACAACGAACAAGTAATTTTAAATGTATAAATTTTTTAATGTACAATACCGTATAGTAAAACGTTTGGAAATAACATACGTAATATTTGTGAATTGATAGAGACTCATAGTGTTGGATAAAACTTCACACAAAATTACTATTTAAAGTGAGATCAGTAGTAAATAAAAAAGATCTTATGAGTTACAAAATTGAAATTGAAAGTCGGCATAAAAAAAAGACTGTAATGTAAAATCATCATTGGGTGAATGCATTCATCAATATTTACGCAACGTTCTTCAGCTACTTCATGATTATGGCACATCTTCATTTTCATCCCACTGACCACTACGTCCAATAGGGATTGAGATGTTTGTTTAGCCTATAAAGAAATGTTGTATAGTATTACAAAAATGTTCAAACAGTACTTTCTTATATTATAAGTCGTATAATATACATGTATTTACAATACCATATTACAGAATAGAAATGTAATGGATAGTAATATGAGTATGAAAAATGTATTAGACATGAATAAAATGAATAATAAACCATAAATGTACAGTGTAAGTTATACAATATGTATAATAAAATATATAGAGTTTTGTATAGTTTATACGGTAATATAATAGTACATGACAAACTACTGTATTAATGGTATCATACAAATTGAATGATTGATGAACATATAAGGAAAAGATGTACAGTATAACTAACCTAAAAACACAGTATGAACATACGATATATACTCAATTATACAGCTTTGCAGATATGTGTATATAGTGAATTATACCAGAATATGAGAGTCAAAGTACGAAAAACTACTCTTTATTCTACATATGATTTGATTGCATTTCTAAACATGATTTTTGACATTTTAAAGACTGAAATATAAATAAATTAAATGTAGAGAAATGACAGAGTTGGAGTAAAACATATCATACTCTACATGGCAAACAACAGTATTAATGGTATTATACAAATGAAATTATTGATAAACCTATAAGGAGAAGATGTACATTATAACTAACCTAAAAACACCGTATGAACATACGGTATATACTCAATTGTACAGTTTTGTAGATGTGTATACAATCAATTATATCAGAATATGGAAATCAAAGTACGAAGAAACTACTGTACATATGATTTTATTGCAATTCTAAACATGATTTTTGACATTCTAAATACTAAAATATAAATAAATTAAATGTAGAGAAATGACAAAGTAGGAGTAAAACATATCATACTCTACATGGCAAACAAAGTATTAATGATATTATACAAATGGAATGATTGATGAACCTATAAGGAGAAGATGTACAGTATAACTAACCTAAAAACACTGAATGAACATACGGTATATACTCAATTGTACAGTTTTGTAGATGTGTATACAATCAATTATACCAGAATATGGAAATCAAAGTACGAAAAAACTATTGTTCTACATATGATTTTACTGCATTTCTAAACATGACTTTTGACATTCTAGATACTGGAATTTAAATGAGTTAAATGTACAGAAATAATAGAATAGGAATAAAACATATCATACTCTACATGGCAAACAAAGTATTAATGATATTATACAAATGGAATGATTGATGAACCTATAAGGAGAAGATGTACAGTATAACTAACCTAAAAACACTGAATGAACATACGGTATATACTCAATTTGTACAGTTTTGTAGATGTGTATACAATCAATTATACCAGAATATGGAAATCAAAGTACGAAAAAACTATTGTTCTACATATGATTTTACTGCATTTCTAAACATGACTTTTGACATTCTAGATACTGGAATTTAAATGAGTTAAATGTACAGAAATAATAGAATAGGAATAAAACATACCATACTAAACGATTTGAAACATATCGGATCACGATTATACTAGAACGAGCAGCAATCTACTAATGATGATGGATAAGGAACAAAAACATAATACAAATACAGTGAAAAATGAAAATTATTGAGAAGAGATAACTAAAGACGTATGATTATACCGTCCGATCATAACTTTGTGGTCGACGACAATTTATGTGGTGGCCGAAATGTGAAAAGAAAGATTGAATGGAGCTGGAGAAACGAAAATGGAGGAATGGAGAAAGGAAGAAGAAAAGTGAAACGAAAATGAATTAGAAAGAAAGATAAGAGATAAATGAGAAGAGGAATTAAATCTCATTGCATTAAAAGAGTTGACAATTATATATGGTATGTTTTAAAAGGATGGAAAGTATGCAAAATGAGGCATTTAATTCGAAAATTTAATATTAAATATGAGAAAGGGCAAAATGGTATTGAGGAAAAATTAATAATTACGATTTTTTATAAAAAAATTAACTTTGCAAAAAAAAACTTGGTCGTCTATATTTGTAAATACTTTTTCAATGTGGTCTAGTTACTACAATTTCCCTATTTTATTTTTACTTTTTAATATAAATTGGAAGAGAGAGCCCACAAATTCAATATAAAAGATACTGCTCAAATAAATGAAAGTCAAATATTGATTAAATTGTCTTAATTACTTGAAGAGTATTTTAAAGTTCATAAAGTAAGCGTCAATTTCAATTAAAAAGAGGAAAAAAAATTGGTTGAATATCATTTTGGTCTATTAACTATTTGTTCTATTCTGATGAGTCCAATTTTAATTCTTAACTATCATTTTTTGTCTCATTTTAATATTTAAAAAATGTTCATACACTTTCTAAAAAGTTTAAATATAGTCATTAATTTTTTTTTTAAAAAAAAAACCTTTCACCATAGTTAAAAATTAATAAAATAGCAAAAAAAGTAATAATTAAATTGTTAAAGAATATAGAGTTTCACCTCAAAATCAACCTACTTTTCCAAGGTGGGAAAATTGTGAGAATATGGGGTTCCACTTTAGAACTAATTAACAATAAGTGAAGTAACTCATATCTCTTTTATATTGATGATGGACTCTGCACTTTTTCAATGTGAGATAATTGTGAGATCCTAACAGAAATTAGTCATCTTTTTAAGGTGAAATGAAAGATTATTGGTCACATTTCATCATAAGATTATTGGGCTCCCATATTTCATAAATTCCTCTCTTTTTCAATCGTGATGATTTTTTTTTAAAAAAAACCAGGACATGGGAGCTTTCCTTTATTAGAGGGGCACCATTGGCCATCGAAATACTTCAAAGGCTATTTTAATTTAAACGCTTTCCAACGATCTTGAATTAGGGATTTCGCTCAAGAAGTCCTGTAATAATGTTGCAGAGTTTCTGTACAAAGTGCGTCGATGGGAAAATTGGTGATTGCGGCTGAGGCTGATTGTCATGATCCAACGAAAACCCTCTGATTGTCATGAGGTTAATTGTATGAAGGGTCCCTTTTCAATTTTTTTTGTTAAGTTGATATATCATGTCTGTGTAATGTTAGATTTGATTAATAAATCTTCATTTTTTTATTTAAAAAATCCTATATTTATTAGAAATTTTAAGATTTTAACTTATGTACCAAATGGGTCAGTGGCGTCATTAGTTATTTGATTTTGTGTTAATTCCTTTTCACACTCACCGGTTTGATCCCTAGAATAATCTCCCTTCCCCCAACTTATACTAAAAAAATATGTAACTTATTTTCTAAAATTTAATGTTTAAGTTTAATGATTTTAAAAAAATTATATTATAAATAAAATATATTATATTTTATAAACCCTTAAAAAATTTGAGAAAAAATACCCTTTAAATTAAGACTTTGAAAATGTAGTTGTATTGGAAATGTTCCTTTGGGGTAAATTAGGGAACCACGGCAGTTTGAAAAAGTAATTTTAAAAAAAGGGGGTTGTTTTGAAACTTCTTGTAGAAAGAAGGTAAATATTTTGGACTAGTGAATAGGAATAAAATAATCAGTGGAGCCCACGAAAATTATATATTTTTTCTTATTCATTTATTTTCTTTTAAATTTCAATCTCCAAAATTGTTCACACAATCTCCAAAATTCAAGGTAACTGTGTATCTCTTACATCTCAATTCATATACGCACTGCTTTGATTCAATTAAAATGTTGTTTTCTTGATTCATACGCAAATTTTGAATACGTATTGCGTTTTTAAATTCTCGATTTGTTCTTCCAGATTTTGAGATTGATTGATTCTATCGCTGCTAGACCGAATTAAAACTAAGGAGAGATTGAATGAAAAGAGTTTCTGTATTTCACATTATTTTTCCAACATACATATGGTCCCCTTATATAGGAAGAATAAAAATAAATAATCTAAAAATACAAATAATATCTAGAAAGATATTTACCCTAACAATATTTGGTTACAAGAATCTTTGAAGTCTTCTAGAAGCAAGTAACGGAAAGATATTATACTTTAACATCCCCGCAAACCAGCGGGATATTCAACGACCCCGAGTTTGGACCGAAGGAAGTGAGATTGACTGTGAGAGAGTGACTTGGTCAGGCAGTTGGCTGGTAGGAACAAAACCCTAAACCCAGCACTAATATTGTCACACCAGATGATAGGAACAGAAGATAGCTAAACACCGAGTTCGCCCAACAGCTAGCGAAGCCAGAGAACTTCAGCTGCACCATGATCAAGAGCTCGATACTCGGACTCAATGCTAGAACGAGCCACAATGTTTTGTTTCATCGAGGACCACGACACTAAGGAGTTCCCAAGAAAAACACAATAAGCTGCCACCGACTTGCGATCATCGAGGCTTGATGCCCAGTCGGCGTCTGAGTAGGCCGCGAGAGTCCAAGTTTCTGTGGGTTGATGTAGGAGCCCCAAGTGCTTGGTTCCACTCAAGTAGCGCAAAACTCGTTTAACTGCCTGCCAGTGAGAGTCAGTCGGGCGCTGGAGAAACTGGCTCAGGTGATTCACAATAAAAGTAATATCAGGTTGTGTATTGGTCAGGTACTGCAAGGCTTCAACAGTGCTTCTATAGATGAAATGATCAACCAACGTCCATCAGACACTAACAGTGCTTTTATAGATGAAAGAGATCCTCAATATACTTGGTCTGAGTAAGTAACAGATCGGACTGTAAGTGAGAAACTTCAATACCGAGAAAGTAGCTAAGTGTACCGAGATCCTTTAAGGCAAAACATTGGTTCAACAAAGAAATTAGACTGTGAATGAACCAAGTATCACTACCTGTTAAAATGACATCTCAACGTAGACAAGTAACAACATCTTGACCGAGCCTTGATTGTAGATAAAAGGGGACGAGTCAAAACGACTATTAACAAAGCCCCAATAGAGAAGAACTGTCTTTAAGGCATAATTCCATGCTCGTGGTGCCTGTCTAAGGCCATAAAACGCTTTCTTAAGCTTACACACATAGGTTGGAAATAAGGAGTCAGCATATCCAGGGGGTTGAGCCATATATACGTCTTCCTCAAGTGTTCCATAAAGGAAAGCATTATTAAAATCTAGTTGCCTGATGGGCTAGTTATGAGACAACGCAAGAGTGAGCACAACACGAATAGTAGAGGATTTGACAACTAGACTGAAAGTGTCAAAGTAATCCACCCCAGGATTCTGGAGAAAACCTTTGGCAACCAGGCAAGCTTTATACCACTGAACCGAGCCATATGGATTTCGCTTGGTTTTAAACACCCATTTACAACCAACTACATTTTCACTCGACGAAGGTGGAACGAAACACCATGCTTCATTGTGGATCAATGCTTGAAATTCCTAATCCGTTGCAGCCTTCTAGACAGAAGTTTTCAGAGCGTCAGCAACCCAAGTAGGTTCTTTTTCCAGCCAGTCTGAACTAGTAGTATCAACAGAGGATATCCATGTCTTATGTTTAAAAATCTCATTTTTCGAGCGAGTGACCATGCGATGTGTATTTGTAGCTACATTAGAGGGTGGAACGACCTCCTCTACAAGCATGATATCATCACCAGTGTCACACCCAGGACTAGTCGAAGGAGCCACAGAAGTACCAAAATACGAATCTGGAAAATGAATAGGGTGGAGAACGCGAGACTGGTGTTGCACTGAAGAGCCTAATCATCAGTCACAGGTATTGTGGTGCTGGTCCCGCTGGGCGTGTTAGTAGACGTGCTAATTCTTGGTCTGGTGGTAGGGATTTGTAGATGTTGCGGAATCAAACTCGGCATTGACCTCAACCAGTGCTGTAGGGGTGGCCCAAGAGGTGGACCAAAAGGCGTAAGAGTCTCGTGTGTACATGAAAAACCTGTAGCAAAGGGAAACATGTTTTCATTAAAGTGCACATGTTGAGAAATAATCACTTTGCCTGACGGACTCAGGCATTTATGGCCTTTATGGACTGGGCTTGGTCCAAAGTATACACATCTCTCTGTGTGTAGCTGAAACTTTTAAGAGTTGTAGGGTCTCATGTACGGATAGCAGGCACAGCCAAAAAATCGCACCTCTCGAAAATTCAACTGCTTCATGGTCACAAGCTCAACTGGTGACTTCCCGTGAAGAACAGAAGTAGGCATGCCATTAATAAAAAAAAGTGGCAGATAGAAAAGCTTCCCACCAGTACTGGAGTGGCATGGTTGCATGGGCTAACAAGGTCAACCCGGTCTCAACAATATGGCGATGTTTCCATTTAGCTCGTCCATTTTGAGTAGAGGTATACGGGCAAGAGAAACGAGAACGACCCAAGTGACCACACATATCATGGATCATTGTGTATTCTCCTCCATTGTCAGACTGAAGCATTTTAATGGAGCAACCAAACTGATTGTTCACCATAGCAACAAAATGTTTGAAGGCAGACTCGGTATCGCTTTTTAATTTCAATGGATAAATCAAGACAAAACGACTATAATCATCCAAAAAATGAACATAGTAACGATAACCATCAGAAGACGCAACTGGAGCTGGTCCCCACAGATCAGGGTGTATAATATCAAACATTCGACAAGCACGAGACTCAGATAGAGGAAATGGTTTAGCAAAAACTAGGCTTATCATTTAACAAAACTGGTAAACCAAAATTCTTAAATAAATTTTGCATTAATCGTAGGGACGGATGTCCTAAGCGTTGGTGTCAGACATCTCTAGACACCGCAACATTTATTGAACGAATGTTTGAAAAAACAAATGCAGAACGATCTAAAAGACTACTAGCAAAGTTCGTAATTTCAGCCTGGTTGTCACTAGCTGTGTGTACTGACTCATCAACCGGTAGTCTGGTTGTATCCCCAGGTTCAACTCTATAAAGCCCATCTTTGAGCTCTCCTTTCAGTACTATTTTTTCCTTTACGAGTATCCTTCACAAAGTAACAACGACCTTGAAATTCTAAAAATACTTTATTATCTTGTGCAAGCTTAGACACACTGATCAGATTTTTAGCAATATTTGGTACACCCAACACATTCTCAAGATTTAACATGCCAGCAGTTGTAGATAAGTAAAATGGTCCAACATGCATGATTAATAACTTTTCACCATTACCAATAGTCACAGTTTCATTACCTCCATATTCTACAGGGTAAGAAATTTTATTATAGTCAGATGTGACATGATTAGTCGCCCCACTGTCCAGGTACCAATTTGGGTCAGCTACAGTTTCAGGATTTGCAACAAAAGGGTTGGAGTTGTGTTGAGTATGAAAGGCTTGTGGGTAACTGGACCCTACTCCACTCGAAGAGCCAAGTGAAGCAGATTCATTTCTATAATGGTGTTGAGCTCGTGGTTGATATGATCCATCGTAGTTTTGCGCACCTCGTGGTTGGTTCGGGAGACACCTTTCACGACACATACTAGCAATGTGCCCGAGTTGACCACAAACATAACACACAATCCTATTAAGATTAGAATTAGTACCACGACCACCCCTATGAAACTGTTGTCCTCGGCTGTTGTGCTATGTACCTTGTGGTTTGGACAATTGCGGTGAGCCTCCTCATACATTGGCTATGCTGGCAGAGGCGGATTGATTGAACAATGTTGTTTTGTGTGAATTCTGATGCTCAATCATTTTTTCAAACATGAGGAGTTCTGTTTGAAAATCGTACCAAGTAAGGTCAGTTCATCCCTGTGCATTTGCTACTACAACGTTGTACTCTTTATCAAGTCCCAACAATACTTGGGAAATTAACGATCGAACAAGGATCGGGCTCCCAGTAAGCTAGAGGTTGTCTACATGTGTTTTCATTATCCGGAGATAATCAACCATCTTTTGAGATCCTTTCCTGCACTGCTGGAAGGTTTGATGCAGATAGTCCTCTTCAACTCGAGATTGAGCACCAAACAAATCTTGTACAACAGTTCACAGTTCATAAGCAGTTTTGCACCCCATCACTTGTGTTGCAACCTCTTGAGTCATGGAGTTATAAAGCCACCCAAGCAATAATTGATCTACAACAACCAACGCATCATATTCACCATACAAAGAAGTAGAAAATTGGGCTAAAGAACCATCACCTATGGAAATTGAGGCTGCTAGAATACTACTTTTATCTAGAAAATTGCTGAAACTAGTAAAATTGGAAAAATAACCTGCAGCGGGGCCCACCTGCTATCCACTGGGCCCCAATGACTGCCCCACGTCAGGCTGCAACTAGGCATCTTCTGCCACGTCCGCACCTTCTGTGCGTCTCAGACCTACGCCTCTTGCGCTGGTCGCTGTTCCTGTCGATGAGGTACATGTTGCCTCCGATGAAGCAGGTGCTTCGACTGAGGGGACCGCCTATCCCTACAGCTGTGACAGACTACCGCCAACTGCTGTTGAGGGAGGCATCCTTGTTGTTCCCATTGAGGCAGCTGCTTGTCCCATTCCCTCTGTTCCTGCTGGAAAACGTTTTTGGGGGCAGGGATCCTCTCCATTCAAATGTCTCATTAAGTTGTAGGCTCTTAGGTAAGGCATGGATAGATTTTGCCATAACAAAAAATTAGATCGATCTAATTTGATACTGGTTATTCGGTTTAGAATCTGGTTTAAAGGTGGAGAGCTAAGCCTAGGGTTTGTAGGAACCATGGAAAAACTGAGATAGGCGTTGGCCATAGATGCTATGATACCAAATTAAAACTATGGAGAGATTGAATGAAAAGAGTTTCTGTATTTCACGATGTCTTTCCATCATACATATGGTTCCCTTATATAGAAAGAATATAGGGAAAATAAATAAGGGAAATTGTAGTAACTAGACTATATTGGAAAAGTATTTACAAATATAGCCGTCCAAGTTTTTTTTTTTTGCAAAGTTAATTTTTATTTTAAATTTCGAATTTTAAATTAATTTTTTTATTACCGTTTTGCCCTTATTCACATTTAATAAAGAATTTTCGAATTCAAACCTCAATTTTTAAAACTTTCCATCACTTTAAAAGATACCATATTTAATTGTAAACTCATTAAATGTAAAGAGATTTTTATTCCTTTATACATTTATCGCTCATTATTATTCACATTCCTTTTTCGTTCCATTTTTTTTTCCTACGTTCTCCATTATGTTATTCCTAGTCCTCCATTTTTCTTTCTTCTGTGTTTTTTCTTTCTCTCTTTTCACTTTCCTGCAAACTCGTAAATTGTTGTCGACAACTCAGCGCTGACTAGACGATATAATCCGACGAGTTAATTCATCTCCGTTCACTAATTTCCGTTTTACACAGTATTTGGATTACGTTTTTCTTCCTCATTCATCACCATTAGCATGTTCCTATTCAATCCAGTATAGTCGTTATCTGATATGTCTCAGATCATTGAGTATGGTATGTTTATTCTTGTTATGTCATTTTTATCCATTGGTATAATTGACTATATACACATATGCAAAACTGTATAATTGAGTATATATCGTATGTTCATACCGTGTTTTTAGGTTAGTTATATTGTACATCTTCTCCTTATAAGTTCATCAATCATTCCATTTGTATAATACCATTAAGACTGTAGTTTGTCATGTACTGTTATATTATTATATAAACTATACAAAACTCTATATGTTTCATTATTTCACTTTACATACCGTATAACTTTGGTACATTTATGGTTTATTATTCATTCTATTCATGTCTAATACATTTTTCGTACTCATATTACTATCCATTACATTTATATTCCGCAATACGGTATTGTTTTTACATGTATATTATATGACTTATAATATAGGACAGTACTGTTTGGACATTTTTGTAATATTAAACAACTTTTCCTTATAGGTTCAACAAGCATCCCAATCTGTATTACACATAGTGGTCAGTGGGATGAAAATAAAGATGTACCATAATCATGAAGTAGCTGAAGAACATCGCATAAATATTGAGGAACGCATTCACCTAATGATAATTTTACATTACAATCTTTTTTTATGCTGAACACTTCCAATTTCAATTTTGTAACCTATGAGACCTTTTTTATTTACTACTGATCTCACTCTGAATAGTAATTTTGTGTGAAGTTAATTCAACAATACGAGTCTCTATCAATTTACAAATATTAAGTATGTTATTTCCAAATGTCTTACTATACGGTATGGTACATTCAAAAGTTTTTATATTTCAAATTACTTGTTCGTTGTTGCAAACATATTAAATCACACTATAAATATCCATCTCTACAAATTAAATACTTAAAAAAAAGATAAAGTTTTAAAATACAGTACGATACATGATATATTATGGGTGTACCATATATACCAAGTTATTTCAGTACTGTGTGGTTATCAAACGAGTTTTGATTTCAATCAACGAAATTAAACGTTTAACAATTCATACGGTCTATTTATGAACAAAATTACCAGAATCAAATAACATGTACATTACTAACTATACTGTACATTACTCACTTTACTGTATGTAAATGACAATTGTACCTCTAACAATGTACTGTCGCCACTTTCGTTTAGTAATTAATGCACCATTTCTAGTTTTTCACAATTAATGCACCATAAATTGATAGTTTCTGGTTTTGGATGTGGGGTGAATTTCCTTTTTTAAAATTTTCATTTCCAAATGAAAAACCAAGAAATTAAGGGTATTGTTTTAATTCATTATTTTCGGAATTTATAAAGTATTAAAATAAAATTTAATTTTGCTAATTTTTTTGTAGATGTATATATTTACAAATACTTTTCAAATATGCTCTATTTATGAAAAAAAAAGCCCAATAAATAATCTAAAAATACAAATAATATCTAAAACGATATTTACCCTAACAATATTTGGTTACAAGAATCTCTTGAAGTCTTCTAGAAGCAAGATCTCATAACAAAAAGATATTATACTTGACCCATAGGTGTAGTTCGAATCGGCTTAATATTTTTGTTTAGATCCCGATTGATTTATGTGGAGTACAGACGGAATAGAAATGAGATTAGATTCTCGATTACTTTGTTTATAGAGATGAAGAAATCGAAGAACTCCATAACATTCTCGGGACTTCAAAATTTCATGGACTATTTTTTTTTAAAGTCAAGCGTGTGATGTTGAGCTTACAAATTTGCAAACTTCAGTTTGGGTTCCTTAAAACTAATTTGTTTCTTTAAAATGGGTATTTGACAAGAAGAAACATATGGATTGGGGGAGGGAAAAGAAGAAGAAGAAAGGGTAGGTGAGATAATGTCCTCAGAGAGAGAGAAAAAAAAACTCATTTAATGATTAAAACAAAAAAAATAAATAAATAAGAAAAAAATATAATTTGGGTGGGCCCCACGGATTATTTTATTCCTATCCACTACCATCCAAAATTTTTACTCTCTTTCTACAATAAGTTTCAAAACTACCCCTTTCTAAATTTACTTTTTGAAACTGCCCTGGTTACCTAATTTACCCATTCCTTTGTTAATTAAAGTCATTTAATTGTAATGTTTTTTTTTAATCTTAATATGTAATTTTTTTAATCTCAATTTAAAGAATTTTTTAATAAAGAAATATAATTTTTTTTATAATATGATGTTTATTAAATTCTTAACCTTAAATACTTATTTTGATATATAAAGTTTTAAATTCTCATAATAAATTTAAAAAATTTAGATGATAGATTAAAATTAATATGTAATAATAATAACAATCTAAAAAAAATATAGATCAATTGTCTTATTTTTTTTAGAACATATACATCAATTGTTGAACTAAGAAAAATACATAAATTAATTTTTGTTAAGAAAATTTATATACCAACTTAACAATCTATACTTATTTTTTAAAATTTACACTGAGATTATGTGATAAATATAAAATAAAAAATCAATTTATAATTAATACTCTTAAATTAAACTAATAAAAATTAATGCTAAATCTATAAAAGTTATAGAGATGATGATAATTGTAATATAAAAAAATTGTGGATTTTAGAAAAATATTTTAAAAACTATTGACTTTTTTTTATAACAAAAAACTATTGATTTGATTTGGCTTTAAAAAAGAAGTTATGGAAGTCATAAAGTTTGAGAAGGTGTCTTATAAAGAAGTCATTAAAGTTTGTTAAGATTCTGTCTATGTCGTTAATAAGACCCTAAGTTTTATGAGTGTAGCGCCCCTTGTAAAGACCAACAACCTATTTTAAAGATTAATTTAAACAGAGATCCCTTTTGACAAAAAAAATTAAAAAGAGACCCCCTCATACAATTTACCCGGATCTCATCTATTTAATTTGATGTTGTTGATGCTGCTCTATTTCTTGCATATTCAAAACTTGATCTTTATGGGCACAATTTCTTTGTTGTTGGCAGAGGATATGGAAATTTCAATATTGGTCGGGATCCGACGAATCATCCGATTATGTTTAAGGACGCAATTTTTTTTATACTCTATTTTTTTTTCCTTCACAACTCTAGATCTTGAGGAGGATAGAAGGAAGAACATGATTTTATAATTTATCATATTTATTATTATTTTGCCACATAATTAATTTTAACAATGGTTTTATTTTATTTTTTTTAATTAAAAACTATTCTTAAATTTTTTTTAGAAAGTACTAGATAAAAATTGAATATTTGAAAGTTGAAGATCAAAATGAGACAAAAATAATAATTGAGAGATCAAAATTGGACGCTTAAAAGTTGAGGAAGAAACAAAAATTAGATATTTGAAAGTTGAGAAATCAAAATGGAACAAACATAAATGTTGATGGACTATTTTAAAAAAAAAAAAATTCAAATATAGCAAAAATTGATTTAATCACCTTAAATTGATAGCCAAAATATTGATAGGTTGCAATTAAATGAAACTTGAAACTTGAAATTTATAATTTATAATTTTCAATCAAATTAATCAATATTTTATATTTTTTCCATAAATGAAATATTTTTAGAAAGTGGAAGTAAAATATGAATGTTAAAACTTGTTATCTACAAAATAAAATTATACATTTTTTTATCTTATTTTGTCAAAGTAGTTTCTAACTTGTTGTATAATACAAAATGAAGTTGTTGAATCCCTCCATGGAAATCAATTAATTTTTTTTTTTTGAGTACAAGTTGGGGAAAGGGGGATTACAAATGCCATGACGTTGGAGTGAAAATGAATTAATATCAAACCAGATAACCAATCGCGCCACCAATCCATTTGGTATTAATGAAAAAAAAAATTAATTAAGGGTATGATATGCAAATATTATGACATATAAATTAATGGAGTGATGGAGTGATGGAATTTCCTCTGTTTTTTTTATAAGGTACATATATCCTGTTTGCGTACAGAGAGGATGGTTGATGGGTTGATTTTGGTAGTGCTATTGAGCAAGAAATCTGTCAGTATTTTACCAAGCTTTTCTCTTCGAATGATGTTCCTACTGATGGAATTTCCTCTGTTTTTTTTATAAGGTACGCTCAATTATTTCCTCTTCTTTAGCTGCTCGCATGTCTTCTCCATTCTCTGAGGACGAAGTCTTGTAAGCACTTGAGCATATGGGCTCCTCAAAGGTGCCTGGGGTTGATGGTTTTAAGATTCATTTTTTAAAAAAAAAGTATTGGAGTATTATTGGTAAAGAGGTATTATGTTTTGTGCTTCATATTCTGAATAAGAAGGGCTCTTTGGGGAACATCAATTTGACAGCTATTACTCTCATTCCCAAGTCATTTTGTAGCTCACTGACAGATTCTCAATCCATTAGTTTGTGTAATGTGGTGTATAAGCTAGTGTCGAAGACGACTGCGAATGGGTTACAAGAGTGTCTGCATGCTATTATTTTCCCTCGTCAAAGTGCTTTTGTTCCTGAGGGAAGTATTTCTAACAATGCCCTCCTTGGGTTTGAATGTCTTCATTCTTTAAAGGGTAGAAAGTCGATGAGCAAAGGGATGGTGTCGTTGAAATTAGACATGAGTAAGGCCTATGATAGAGTTGACTTTGTGGAACTTATTATGCAGTGTGTTACAAAGGTTCAATATTCTTTAAATATTAATGGGGCCTGGTTTGATAAGGTGATACCTTCTAGAAGGTTAAGGCAAGAGGATCCTTTGTCTCCCTACTTATTTCTTCTGCGTTTGGATGGTCTGTCACGTATTTTGGGCTATTTAGAAGCTTTTCATTCTATTACTGGTATTTGGTATTAAAGTGGCTCGTTGAGTGCTTCCTATTTCTCACCTCTTTTTTGCAAATGATTGGCTCTTTTTTTCAGAGCCAAGGAGGTTGAAGTTCAGGCAGTTTGGGAGGGTCTATAAGCATACTCTCAGCTTACAAGTCAGAAGGTGAATTTTGATAAGTCAGCTATTTATTTTAGTCCTAACTCCAATCAGGTGGAGATTGATTTGATTATCAACAAGCTTCAGGTTCGTCAAGTGGACCAACACCTTAAGTATTTGGGGATTCCAACTTCTCTTAACGGTTCGAAAAAAAATTCTTTTAAATTTATTAAAGAAAAGCTGTGGAAAATTCTTTTCAAGTGGAAGCATAAACAAATTTCAGCAGAAGGAAAAGAAGTGTTAATTAAATCTGTTCTTCAAACTCTTCCAACTTATTACATGAATTGTTTTAAAACTTCAGAATCAATCATCCAGGATTGCCATAGGATCATTGCTCGCTTTTGGTGGAGTGATGATGAAAGAGAGACAATGGATCCACTGGATTTCTTGGAAGAAAGCTTGCTTACCTAAATCTGAGGGGAGGGGGCTTGGTTTCTGAAACCTTCATTTATTTTATCAGGCTATGTTAACTAAGCAAGGGTCGCATCTTGTGACGTATCTAGAGTCTTTTTTTGTTCGAGTGTTGAAAGCTAAGTATTTTCATTTTATTTTCTTCTTGGATGCTAAAAAGTAAGGGTGCAAGACAAAACCGAAAAATTGACCAAACTGCCACAACCGACCGAAACTGATATCGGTTTGAGTCAAAACAGAATATATTAAGATGATTCGGTTTTAGAATAATGAAAACCAAATAAATTTGGTCGGGTTCAATTTTTTAGGCATTGGGGTCTGGTATAACCGAACTGACGATTAACAAAACATGGTCAATGAAACAATAAAGTGGTTCAGTTGGTAATGCCTTAACTCAGTTTTGTATTCAATTGGGTTCGAATCATTTTTTATGAATTTTATTTATCGATTTATCGGCTATCAAAAAATATATTATATAATACCGAAGCAAGTATAGAAAAGGCGGTAGTGGTGTAAATGGCCATGCACTCATGTATTTTTGAAATAAGGTAGTGTGTTCGTGCATGTTTTGAGTCAATTAATTTTGAATTTGGTGCTCTTGTCCAAAACCTATAGACCGAATCGCCAAAATTTCCATTCAATCAGTTCGAGCGGGTTGCGGTTTAAAATTTTCCTAAAATAAATAAGCAGTTCGATTCCGGTTTAGCTTATGAACCGAGCCGAATCGAACCATTTGCACCCCTACTAAAAAGTCTAATTTTGCTTCCTATACATGGAAAAGTATCTTATGGGGTACGAACCTACTTAAGAAGGGCATTTGATAAAGGGTTGGAGACGGTCAACAAATTGATGTGTTCAAATAATTGGATTCCAAGAGAGACTTCCTTAAAAATTTTATGCTGTTTAGGAAATCCCCAATGGACAAAAATGGCGTCATTGTTATCCCCTTCAGGAGGGTGGGATGGATGGAGAGACATTGTTCCCTCTTTGTAAAAAAAGTCTTGGAGTCTTCATTGCATGCCATTTGGAGTTGTAAGGTGGTGAAGAAAATTTGGAGCGAGAATCCTTTTACTGATTTAATCATCCCTAGTGGTGTGATTGATTGGGCTAATCTTTTTTTGTGGTTATTTGATTTGTTTCGTATCGTTAAATTTGAAGATTTTCTTCTTATGTGCTGGTGTATTTGTGGTAGGCGTAAAAAATTGCAGTTATTCTAATCTAGATATTTATAAATTAAATACTGATGGTGCTACTTGTTCGATGATGAATAGAAGTGGGTTGGGTGAGATTATATGTAACCACCTTGAAGTAATGTGGTCGTCTATGTTCCTAGTCAATCAGAGTGACGACCCAACTATTTTTGGAACTTTTGGCCATTTGAAATTGTTTGCTACAAGCTTCGGATACAAGATTCGAAAATATTCAAGTGTAGTTGGATAAATAAATTGTTATTAAATTATTAATTAATAATTTTCCTTGTCAAATTGAGATGGGGTTTGGTTGATGAGATCAAATTCCTATCAAGGGGCTTTCAAAATTTATCATTTGTTTGGTATAAGAGAGAGGCGAATGGTTTATCGCATTCTTTAGCAAAATTAGGTGAGAAATCAAATGACGTTTTGGTGTGGATGGAAGAGTGTCCTTCTTTACTGTCTATTTACCAAGCAGAGATGGTTGTGCCTGCTATATTCTCCCTACATGGGACTTTTTTGTTATTTAATATTTACTAGATTACTTAAAAAAAAACAATTATTGATAAGTGAAAGGAGTGATGAGACATATGTAAGTAGTTTTTTTTTAAAAAAAAAAGAAAAACAAAATCTATAGTGATATAAAAAGTTATGTAGATAGAGTCAAGAAAAAAGTTTAGTTTAGTTGTAATTGATAGGTTTTCTCAAATAAGGTGTCTTAAGTTCAAATCTTTCAATTTCAAATGTTGTTAACTAAAAAAACTATTTTTGGGTAGAATAAAAAAAAATTATTTAAACTAATTATGTCCAAAATATATTCTATAAGTACTCAAAATTAGATTTGATTTTTACAATTAAATTAAATAGATAAACAAGAGAGATTCTCTTAGGGTTTTAGGGTGGCATGACCTTAATTTTGGGATAGGTGTAGAAAGTTGTTTTTCTCTTCATAATGGCTAGGAAAATCGTTTTCTTCTTTTGGGATTCAAACAAATATATGAGGTATAACAATGAGTGTGTTGCTCAAGATTGTTGTTTTTTTTATGTAGCTTTGTTTTGAGTTGTACTTTATTTGTTTTCTATTGTTGCTTCTTGTTATGAACTTGTAGATAAAAGGTTCCCAATTAGGTTGAATTATGGGTAGATTATGGCTAGAAGAAATTACACTCCCTTAGTGGTAGTAATTCAAAGTACTTTTATGACATGAGCAACTGTTCAGAATCAACTACTCACTTTTGAAAATTGTCAAGAACATCTCAAAACCTTGAAGGTTGCAACTATCTCCATCAACCAACCATCTGCTCTCTTTGCTTCTTCAAACTCGTCAAGGAATATGAACTACGAACAATGATAAAATCAGAACAAGAATTTCCACTCTAATTCCTCTAGAGGTGGTAGGGAAAGAGGCAAAGGCAAGTGGCATGAAGGTAACAAACCTACTTGCAGTATATGTAGGAAAACTGGCACACAATGAGCAATGTTACTATTAGTTTGACAAGATCATCACTCCACAAAGCTACACATATCAGCCTGGTCAGTCAACAAGAAACAACCCTTGGAACTCAAATGCTTCTACTACCTCAACTATGATAGCCACGCCAGAGCATGTTTAAGACAATGCTTAGTATTTGGATAGTGGAGCCAACAACCACTTGACCTCCGACTTGGAAAGCCTCTCCTTAAGGTCTAAATTCACAAGTAAGGATCAGAAGTCTGTAGGTAATGTGTAAGGGACCGACCCGAATGGGGCACTAAATGGGCCCTTACCCCAATGCATGCATTCAAAGTAAAGGACATTTAAACCAGACATGATTTCGGATTCCAATTAAAACAAAAACATTCAAAATAACCCCTTTAAAAACTAGACAATTTCCCTGGAACCTGTCCCTGTTTCCAAGCACCTGTTCCAAGATAAATACATTTCCAAAGTTTACTCTGATCAGAGATTTACTAAAAACCATTCAAAACCTGTTCAGATACAAAATGCTGGAATCCACAAATATTTACAAAACATCCTAGGGCTCCGTGCCCGGCTACATGCATTCAGGGGAAACAAAACATAAAGAGTCATAATACAAAAATCAGAGTTGGAAGACTGGGCCCCATGATCACAGCTCCTCCTTCAGGCATCCTGTCGCACACCACGGTTACCTGTGGAAAACCACAAAATAAGGGTGAGAAACGAATTACTCAGTAAGAATCCCCAACCGGGGTACAATACGATATACATGGTCATCTCGATGAATGTATGCAAGCTATGAGTATAAACACAGAAAAGAGCACATAGCTTAGCCCACACTTGGGCCTCGGATGCCAATTTGGGGTCTTAGTCCGGAATAATATCACCACACAGTCCAATACATAAGTCGCCCTATACGAGAAACAAGTCCGGCCTCGGCTTGTCTCATCGTCGACGAAAGGTACACGGCTCACAATCCAGGAGGAGCTGTCCGATGGCGCTGTAATGAGCGTAAGCATGCACCGCGTGCTACTGCAGACTATGGGAGGTGTCGGGTCTAGAGGCAAGCTGCCCATGTCCAGTCACCACGCCTAACTAAATCTTTGGATCGGTGTCACTGACATAGGGTGTGAGACACGGACACGTAAACTATGTCGGCTGAACCACCGCACTTGGGGCCAAGGCGGTCGTGGTAGGCTTACACCAGAAGTCGTCCTTGCCTTAACAGTGGCAATCGTCGGGGCTACGGCCACGGCCGAACGAGCGAGGGCGTGCCGATCGCCGGGGCGAGGCAATGCCAAGTCATCATCCCGACCGTTGGGGCATTAACAACTGCCACCCTCACCCAAGATTGCAGGACCTACCGCTTGGGTTAGCTAATCCCTCACGGGGTCCAGGGCGGAGAACTGTCTCGATGTCCCTGCCATGGATGCAAGGTACTTTATGCATCAGGCCCGGATGATGCTATCTACTTGCAACTCTAACCTGCCCTAGCAATCAGCAAACAATTCCATAAAATCCAAGACGTGCTCAATAAGAATACAACGAGCCTAGCATGATACTACGAAGCAAGGAACAGATACGAGCATGCTAGAAAGGAACAACCTAGCATGGATTAACATGAGAATTAAATCAGGAAAATCATGCTAATCGAGAATTCAGAGTAGAGAACCTAGCTACACATGTCAATAAACACAAACACGCAACCAATCAGCAATCGCATAATATATCGCAGGGTCCACACAACTCCGGTAAGAAATCCTTACCATGGTCGGGGACGATTTGACACGAAGTCCTAAATTGCGAACGAACCCGAACTAGCTACCGAGAACCTATCAATCACAACAAAAATCACACAATAGGCCTAAATATAATAAAATAAACGAGGCTCAGCTCGGGAGCAACTCACGAGGCGCGACGAACGCACGAACGAGCCGATTGCACGAACAGGGCGGCAAAGAACGGGCTGGCTGGCGGTGAAGGGCGTGACGCGCGGCGGACGGATCTTTGGCGATGCGGCAGGGCGCGCGGGGGGCGGCACGCACTGGGACGGCGCGTGGCGTGACACGGAGCTGGGCGAGGCGGCGCGCGCGGTGTGCGGCGAGGCTGTGGCGCAGGTGCGCCGCGCGACGCGAGCACGGCGAACAGGGGCTCCGTTTTAGCGCGCGAACAGGGGCGATGGAGAAAATCCGAATTCGAGCGATTGGCGAAGATTCGACGGCCGATAGTTGTTGGACGAACTCTCCTACGCAAGCTGCACAAAACCCATCCAGAAATTCACTTCAACACGGCCGGAAACGAAGCCGGAAGCGGGGACTAGGATCGAAGAAGAGAGGAAGAAAAGCTTACTGCTTTGCACGGAATTGGAACTCAACTTCGAAAATGGAGGGAGAACTCGGTCGAATTGGAGCTGGAGAAGGACGGAATCGCAAGGAAAAGCTCGGTCGGTCGGAGACTGAATATCGCGAGGAAGAAGAAGAAATGGGGAAGAAAGCTCGGGCGGTCGGCCTTTATATCAAATCTCCACTGCGCACGGCATATATACAAGATCGCGCGCATAGATTAACAAACACGCCCGGTGGCTCGATTGGCAGCGCCCCCTACCTAGCACGTGACACGTCCTTGGCTCGAATCTCAGTCGACGCGTTATTTAATTCCCTATTTATTTCCACATTCTTCCAAGCCCAAAATGCCTTTACCAAAATTCTCGATCCCATTCAATCGACTCATAATTTTTCCGGCAATTTACAATTTCAAAATCGGCCCTGTCGGCCCGACCCAAAATTACCAAAATGCCCCTGGGCCTCCCGGGAAGACCGGGATGAAATTTCCGGGCCGTTACAATATTTCCCCCTTATAAGGCTTTCGTCCTCTAAAGTCCCTCAAGACTGGAACAGCTCGGGATACTGCAATCTCATCTCATCCTCCCGCTCCCAGGTGGCTTCCTCTGAACTCTGACTCCTCCACTGAACTTTTACCAACCGGATATCACGATTACGCAGTGTCTTTGTCTCAAAAGCAAGAATCCCCACTGGCTTCTCCTCGAAGCTCAAATCCTCATTCAGCTGCAAAGGCTCAAAATCAACAATGTGCGACGGATCCGCACGCATCTTTGCCTCAACATCGAAACATGAAAAACACGCGTACTCGCGACAATGACGGAGGCAAGGCTAATCGATAAGCAACCTTGCCGATCCTCTCGAGAATCTCAAACGGGCCAACAAAAGCGAGGACTCGGCTTTCCACGCTTGCCAAACCTCAAAACACCTCGCGCATCGGTGCGACCTTCAGAAAACATGTTGACCAACCTCAAACTCCAAATCCCGACGCGAACAACATCGCATAACTCTCTCTCATGCGCTCGAGAAATTTTGTCAACATACGAGCTCTAATCTCGTGACGGCACCATTGGTCAAGCTGCAGCAACTCGGGACCCAAAACACGCCTATCACCAACCTCTTCCCGAACACGGGAGATCGGCAACGCTTACCATACAAGGCCTCGAATGGAGCCATCGAATCGCCGATCGATAATCGTTGTTATATGCAAACTCCATCGATCTGAATCTGGTCCCAAGCGCCGAGAAATCCAACACACAAGCCCTCAACATATCTTCGAGAATCTGGTTCACCCTCTCGACCTGTCCATCGACCGAGGGTGAAAAGTCTGTCTTGAAATCGCACTCGGTGCCTAAACCCTTACGGAGCGCTCTCCGAAACGAGAAGTGAACCTCGAATCACGGGTCGGACACGATTCTCACGGGCACACCGTGATATCGAATGATCTCGCTCCAAAAAACAATCGCGCCCTTCGTTCCACGGTATAAGTGTCTCTACAGGGAATGAAGTGTGCGCTCTTAGTCAATCGATCGACTATCACCCAAATCTGAGAGAACTTCCTCGGAGTCCTCGACAAACCAGAAATAAAGTCCATGGAGATCTCTTCCCATTTCCACTGAGGCACACTCACGGTCAGAATAAACCGCTGGTCTCTGCTGGGTGCCTTCACTTGCTGACAAGTGAGACATCGATTGACAAACTCCGCAACATCTCTTTTCATACCCATCCACCAGAATGTCTGCTTAAGATCCTGATACATCTTGGTACCCCCGGGGTGCCAAGCAAACGGAGAACTGTGGGCCTCGAGAGCAACTCGTTCGTAATCCCGCAACATCCGGAACACACAACCGGCCTCAGACGTCACCCCATGTGCGGTGAATACACAAAGTCAAAATCCCCATCAGCACTAACTCTGTCACCCAATTTCTTGAGTGCGGGGTCACTCATCTGACTATCAATAATCCGCTGTCTAATCGATGGCTGGACCGTCAACTGAGCCACTCTGGCAGTAACCTCACCTAACAACACTGCAATCTCACCGCTCGAACTCTCTCCGTGTCTGGTTTGGATCGACAACTTGAGGCTCACGGTGATCGGTAAACATCTGGATCCGCTCACCATACAGGTAATGCCTCCAAATCTTGATGCAAACACCATCGCCGCCAACTCCATATCATGAGTCGGATAGTTCTCGCTCATATGGCTTGGTGACGGGAAGCATAAGCAATGACCTTCCCGTCTTTGCATCAACACACATGACCCAACCCGAACTTGGAAGCATCATTGTAAACCACGAAACCACTGTCCCCTCGGGATGCCAACATCGGTTTGAAGTCAAACTGCGCTTGAGCTTGGCAAAGCTCTCATCACACCTACCGTCCCAAACAAACTCGACACCCTTCCTCGTCAGACGAGTGAGGGGTGAGGCTATGGCGAAAAATTCCTTAACAAACCGACGGTAGTAACCTGCCAAACCCAGAAAGCTGCGTATCTCGGTAACTGAAGTCGGCCTGGCCCACGAACTCACGGCCTCAATCTTTGCAGGATCCACAGCTATACCATCTCTCGAGACTACGTGACCTAGGAAGGCCACTTGTTCCAACCAGAACTCACATTTGGAAAACTTCGCATAAAGCTGGTTTTCCCTCAAGGCTGTCAACACTTGTCTCAAATGTTCTGCATGATCCTCCCTGGTCCGTGAATAGATAAGAATATCGTCAATGAACACGATGACGAAGCTGTCCAAAAATGCTTTTAACACCCTATCCATCATGTCCATGAACGCTGCTGGTGCATTCGTCAATCCAAACGACATAACCCCAAACTCGTAGTGCCCATATCTAGACACTCGAACATTTGTCTTAGGAATGTCGGCGCCCCTAATCCATAATCGATGATACGGATCTCAAATGTATCTTGGAGAACACGGAAGCTCCCTGAAGCTGATCGAACAAATCATCGATACGGGGCAACGGATACTTATTCTTCACTGTCACCTTATTAAGCTCACGATAGTTAATGCATAGGCGCATTGAACCATCCTTTTTCTTCACAAACAACACTGGCGCTCCCCACGGGGACACACTCTGTAACGGCCCGGAATTTTCATCCAGGTCTTCTCGGGAGGCCTAGGGGCATTTTGGTAATTTTGGGTCGGGCCGACAGGGCCGGTTATGAAATTGTTAATTGCCGAAAAAATTATGAGTCGATTTGAATAGGATCGGGAATTTTGGTGAAGACATTTGGGCTTGGGAAAAAGTAATAATAAATAGGGAATTAAATAGCGCGTCGAGTGAGATTTCGAGCCAAGGACATGTCGCGTGCTAGGCGGAGGGCGCTGCCAGCCGAGCCACTAGGCGCGTTTGTTAACTTAATCACGTGATCTTGTGTATAAGCGTGTTTTCATGCGTTTTATTTAAAAGCAGAAAATCGCCTGATTCCTTCCCCATTTCTTCTTCTTCTTCTTCGCGAATCCCCTCCGACCGACTGCGAATTCCTCCCTCGCCGACTTCAATTCGCCGGTTTTCCTTCTCCAAATCGAAGCTGATACTCGAGCATCTGGTGAGTCATTCCCTCTTCTTCTCCCTTCTTCTTCTTCTTCTTCATTTTTACCTCTGTTTCGGGCTGTGCCATTTCCGGCCGAGTCGAGGTGATTTGAGGTATGGGTTTTGTGCAGCTAGTGTAGGGGAGTTCGCCATCAACAAATTGCCCGTCGAAACCTTTCGGATCGCTCGAATTCGAGTTTCTCCTTTGCCCCTGTTTGCACGCTGAAACAGGGCCCCTGTCGCCGAGATCGCGTCTTGGCGGCCAGCCACCGAGCCTCGCGCGCGACACCGCCCCGCTGTGCGCGCGGCGTCCTCGCCTTGCTCCGCAACGCGTCGCTCGAGCCCCTTCTCGCCGAGTCGTGCCAGCGCGAGCGCCCCATCCGAGCCTCTCCGTGTCGCCCCTGCATCGCCCTCGCGCCTCTACATCGCTCGCGCGCCCGCGTCCTCGCCCAGCACCCGTCCGCGCGCCCATTTCTGCGCCCCGTGGCCAGCCAGCCACCCGTTCTTTGCCGTTCGTCTGCAATCACTGTTGATGCGTTCGTTGCGCCTCGTGAGTTGCTCCGAGCTGAGCCTCGTTTATTTTATTATATTTAGGCCTATTGTGTGATTTTTGTTGTGATTGATAGGTTCTCGGTAGCTAGTTCGGGTTCGTTCGCAATTTAGGATTTCGTGTCAAATCGTCCCCGACCAAGGTAAGGATTTCTTACCGGAGTTGTGTGAACCTGGGATATATTTTGCCAATGGCTGATTGACTGCTTGTTTGTGTTTATTGACATGTGTAGCTAGGTATTCTATTCTCGAATTCCCGATTAGCATGATTTTCTGATTTAATTCTCATGTTAATCCATGCTAGGTTGTTCCTTTCTAGCATGCTCGTATCATTCCTTGCTCCGTAGTATCATGCTAGGCTCGTTGTATTCTTATTGAGCACGTATTGGATTTTATGGATTTGTTTCTTTGATTGCTAGGGCAGGTTATAGTTGCAGGTAGATAGCATCATCCGGGCCTGATGCATAAAGTACCTTGCATCCATGGCAGGGACGTCGAGCAAGTCATTCCGTCCCTGGACCCCGTGAGGGATTAGCTAACCCAAGCGGTAGGGCTCGCAATCTTGGGTGAGAGGTGGCGGTTGTTAATGCCCCAACGGTCGGGATGATGACTTGGCATTGCCTCGTCCCGGCGATCGGCACGTCCTCGGCGTGTTCGGCCGTAGCCCCCGATTGCCACTGTTAAGGCAAGGGCGGCTTCACGGTGTAAGCCTACCACGGCCGTTCCTTGGCCTCAGGTGGGTGGTTCAGGCTGACATAGTTTACGTGTCCAGGTCTCACACCCCTATGTTCGTGACACCGATCCAAAGATTTAGTTAAGCGTGGTTGACTGGACATGGGCAGCTTGCCTCTAGACCCGGCACCCCATAGTCTGCGAGAGCACGCGGTGCATGCTTACGCTCATTACTGGCGCTACGACCGGAGAGCTCCTCGAGATTGTGAGCGAGTGTACTTTTCGTCGACGATGAGGCAGTGAGGCCGGGACTTGTTTCTCGTATAGAGGCGACTTATGTATTAGACTCGTGGTGATATTATTAGGACTAAGACCTTAAATTGGCATCCGAGGCCCAAGTGTGGGCTAAGCTATGTGCTCTATTCGTGTTTATATTCATAGCTTGCATACGCTCATCGAGATGACCATGTATATCGTATTGTACCCGGTTGGGGATTCTTCTTGAGCAATTCGTTGCTCACCCTTGTTATCGTGGTTTTTCCACGGGTAACCAAAGTGCGAGACAGGATGGGTGAAGGAGGAGTGTGATCATGGGCCTCAATCATCAAACTCGATTTTGTGTTATGACTCTTTATGTTTTATTTTCCCTGAATGCATGTAGAATGGGCATGGAGCCCTAGGATGTTTTCTCGAATATTTTGTGGATTCCAACATTATTGTATTTAGACATGTTTTGAATGATTTTAAGAAATCTCTGATCGGAGTATACTTTGGAAATGTATTTATCTTGGAACAGGTGCTTGGAAACAGGGACAGGTTCCAGGGAAATTGTCTAGTTTTTAAAGGGGTTATTTTGAATGTTTTGTTTTAATTGGAATCTGAAATCATGTCTGTTTAAATGTCCTTTACTTTGAATGCATGCATTGGGGTAAGAGCCCATTTAGTGCCCCATTCGGGTCGGTTCCTTACAGCTTGGTATCGAGCTCGAGTCATAAATTCGTAGTTTTACCTTTTGTTGTAGGTCATTTTCCCATGATCACTAGCACTGACACAGTCATCAGTGCGCCTAAGTTTGCTTTTTGTTGTAAGAAAAAGGGTTAAGAATTTACAATACTGTCATCGAGTGTATGCCTTGTGTAGTGTTGTGGAGCGGAGGCGAAAGCGAGTTTCGACTCGTTATTGGTTTGGGTTTAGAGCGCCATCATGCCAACTTCCCGCAGTGTGTGATGTATGTTGTGGCTGTTGTGGTATCCGGTAGATTCGGATGCCCGGGACATCGTTCCGGAGGAGGTAGAGATTGGACTCCCATAGGCCAAGCGTGTGGCCCGATTGTTGGTTTTCCCCTAGTGAGAGGGTGGAGGTGCTTTGCCTTGGAATGCCACTCCAAGAGAGAAGTTAGCTATGGTTGTGCTGATGTGGATGTTTGTGGAGCAGGTCCCCGTGTGGACTAGCCTGGGTAGCTCAAGTGTTGATCTTGAGCCTTGATAGATTATTTGGTTGCCCAGGGAATGGTTGCAAAGTTGGTAGCCTCGAGAAGGTTGATGAGGCATCCTTGTGCTTCTGTGAAGTGTGGTTGTTTGCAGCCAGTAAGCCGGAACCCTGTAGGTAAGGGTGCAGCAAGCAGTGTACTCTACGGACTGGATCCGTTGGTAGTTTCCTCAGTTGTTTGATAGAGACGAACACTCTTCTTTTGGTAAGCCCTAGAGTAGGGCTAGCTGCTGCATGTTGAGAGAGCCGGCCAGAGTTTGTTGAGCATCATGTGGAGATGCAAGAGTAGGCTGTGAGCCTTCAGCTTAATGAGATGCCTTAGGCATGGTTGTTGGAGTTGAGCCCTTGTATGCCGAGCCAGAGTTCGTGTCACTTGAGGTTGTGACCTTGTTGGCCCCGTTGGTAGTAAGAAGTGGATTTGGTAGTAGTGGCACTTTAGGTGCCTTGGTTGGTGTGCCGCTTTGGCACTAAATCTGGTTAAGGCCTGAGTTTGGCATGGGCATAGCAGATGGTTCTATGCCGTTCGGAGTTTAGCGTACTCCTTTAGCCTTGGATCCGTTTATGGTAGTTGCACCTGTGGAGGTCGTGCAAAAAGGGCTAGTTCAGTGGTAATCGAAAGATTTCAAGCGAATGGATGTTCGAAAGGAGCCTTTTCCCAGTGTTACTGGAGGTTGAGTAAGTCAAGCAGGTTGACGGTTGGTAAGTGTTAGTGCGCGTGCATCTCACGCTAGTGTTAAGGCCAAGAGATCCTTGTGGTTGGTAGTGCGGTCAACTACCTGCGAGTGCCTAAATCTCAGGAGAGTTGAGCATCGTAGAAGCAAGTTGGGTCCAGCTGAGGGACCATGAGTTGGATGCCTTATTGGTACGCACCCTTGGTAGAGGCATGGTAAAGTAAGTGTGGTTTGGCATGGTTATGCTTTGGTAGAACAAGGTTGCCACAGCTTCGAGCATCGTGTGGAGATGGAACTTTGGGTGTTCCGTTGATTGGTTGTATCTCTGCCAGGAGCTAGTGTGGCTTTTGGGAAAAGCATTTGTTAGACTTGGATCGCTAAATGAAGGTTGGGAGTTGTGCACACAAGTGTGTTTTGTGTGGTTCGTTCGTGGCGGAGAGAGTCGAGATCCATGTAGGGTTTGCTTTGGGGATCTGGTGCTCAGTTTTTGGAAAAGTTGGACTCCAGGTGGATGTTGTAAGGCTTTGGTGAGGTGGTAAGGATACCATGCTCGTGGTATCAGGTTGTTGCTTAGGTAAGATTTGTTAAGTGGACCTAAGCTTGGTTGGCGGATCTTCTTGTTGATCGTCATGACTGAGAAAGTTGTTCGGATCCTTCCTTGAGTAGGAGGATGACGCATTCGGTAGCGTTTCGGGTCCTCTTGGTTTCCAAGGAGTTGGAGTTGGCCAGCATGGTTGTGTTGCTGGAAATAGGAGTTGTTGTTCAGGCAGTTGGTTGTTAGTCCGTTAGTTGGCAGTGGGTGTCGAGGGTTGTCGGAGAACCCTAATTTGTGGAGAGCCTCTCTAGAACTCAATCAGGCCCTGATAGTGAGTTTCAGTTGGCAAGTTGAAGCCGTGTAGTTTGTAGCCTCGGGAATTCTTTGGCGATCTTGGTAGCCTAGCAAGTTAAATTTGTTTGGAGTAGAGTCCGGATTGGTTCTGGTATGGTGACAAGTTGATGCTTGGTATTGACCAAGGTGTGGATTGAAATTGCTTGAAGTTAGTTTTGCTCGTGGGGCGAATGGTTCGATCCCTGTTGGTTGTCTTCCTGTTTCCAGGAAAGTTGAGAGTTGCCCCGTTGGTAATTGGAGGTTCAGTCCGTGGTGAACCCCTGTTGCTACCACGTGAGATTTTGATCTTGTTGCTTTAGTGGAGCAAGACAGTGAGTGTATGTGGAGCTCTCTGTCCTTCGGTTGTCTGCTCGTAGGAGCCGTTTCTTTCTGGGTTTGGCAGTTTGCTGCCATCGGTTTGTTAAGGATTTTTCAGCCATAGCCTCGCCCCTCACTCGTCTGACGAGGAATGGTGTCGAGTTTATTTGGAACAGTAAGTGTGATGAGAGCTTTGCCAGGCTCAAGCGCAGTTTGACTTCAACACTAGTGTTGGCAGTCCTGGAGGGGGCAGGTGGTTTCGTGGTTTACAGCGATGCTTCCAAGTTCGGTTTGGGTTGTGTGTTGATGCAGCACGGGAAGCTCATTGCTTATGCTTCCCGTCAGCTAAAGCCATATGATCAGAATTATCCGACTCATGATATGGAAATGGCAGCAGTGGTGTTCGCACTGAAGATTTGGAGGCAATACCTGTACGGTGAACGGATTTAGATGTTTACCGATCACCAGAGCCTCAAGTATCTGTCTACTCAGAAAGAGTTGAATATGAGGCAGAGGAGATGGTTAGAGTTGGTAAAAGAATTATGACTGCGAGATTTTGTACCATCCGGGTAAAGCAAATGTTGTAGCTAACGCTTTGAGTAGGAAGACGTCGCACTCCGCGGTGTTGTTGAGTTTCCAGCCCAGCTTGCAGCGAGAATTTGAGCGGGCTGAGGTTGTAGTGTTGTTGGGTGAGGTTACTGCCAGAGTAGCTGAGTTGACAGTCCAGCCATCAATTAGACAGCGGATTATTGATAGTCAGCTGAGTGACCCCGCACTTAAGAGATTGTTTGACAGAGTTAGTGCTGACGGAGATTTTGATCTCATATATTCACCAGACAATGGGCTGACATACAGAGGTCGGTTGTGTGTTCCGGATGTTGCAGGATTGCGAGAGAGAGTTGCTCTCGAGGGCATGATTCTCCGTTTGCTTGGCACCCCGAAGTACCAAGATGTCGAGATCTTAAGCAGACATTACGGTGGATGGGTATGAAAAGAGATGTTGCGGAGTTTGTCGATCGATGTCTCACTTGTCGCAAGTGAAGGCACCTGAGCAGAGACCACCGGTGGTTTATTGCGGCACTACCGAGTGTGCCTCAATGGAAATGGGAAGAGATCTCCATGGACTTTATTTCTGGTTTGCCGAGGACTCCGAGGAAGTTCTCTCAGATTTGGGTGATAGTCGACCGATTGGCTAAGAGCGCACACGTCATTCCCGGTAGAGACACTTATACCGTGGAACAGTGGGCACAGTTGTTTTTGGAACAGATTGTTCGCTATCACGGTGTGCCAGTGAGGATTGTATCTGACCGTGATTCGAGGGCTTGTGTGCTTGGATTTCGGCGATTGGGACCCGATATCAGATCTCGATGGAGTTTGCATATAACAACAGTTATCAGTCGACGATTCAGATGGCTCCATCCGAGGCTTTGTATGGTAAGCGTTGTCGATCTCCTGTGTTCTGGGAAGAGGTTGGTGATAGGCAGGTTTTGGGTCTCGAGTTGCTGCAGTTGACCAATGGTGTCGTGCAGAAGATTAGAGCTCGTATGTTGACAGCTCAGAGCAGACAGAAGAGTTACGCCGATGTTCGGCGTCGGGATTTGGAGTTTGAGGTTGGTCAGCATGTATTCCTGAAGGTCGCACCGATGCGAGGTGTTTTGAGGTTTGGCAAGCGTGGGAAGCTGAGTCCCCGTTTTGTTGGTCCGTTTGAGATTCTGGAGAGGATCGGTAAGGTTGCTTATCGATTAGCCTTGCCTCCGTCATTGTCGGCAGTGCACGGTGTTTTTCATGTTTCGATGCTGAGACAGTACGTGCCGGATCCGTCGCACAATGTTGACTTTGAGCCTTTGCAGCTGAATGAGGATTTGAGCTTCAAGGAGAAGCCAGTGGGGATTCTTGCTTTTGAGACAAAGTCACTGCGTAATCGTGAAATCCGGTTGGTAAAGGTTCAGTGGAGGAGTCAGAGTTCAGAGCAAGCCACTTGGGAGCGGGAGGATGAGATGAGATTGCAGTATCCCGAGCTGTTCCAATCTTAAGTGACTTTCGAGGACGAAAGTCTTATAAGGGGGAAATATTGTAACGGCCCGAAATTTTCATCCCGGTCTTCCCGGGAGTCCCAGGGGCATTTTGGTAATTTTGGTAATTTTGGGTCGGGCCGACAGGGCCGGTTATGAAATTGTTAATTGCCAGAAAAATTATAAGTCAATTTGAATAGGATCGGAAATTTTGGTGAAGACATTTGGGCTTGGGAAAAAGTAAAAATAAATAGGGAATCCCGAGCGGGAGGATGAGATGAGATTGCAGTATCCCGAGCTGTTCCAATCTTAAGTGACTTTCGAGGACGAAAGTCTTATAAGGGGGAAATATTGTAACGGCCCGAAATTTTCATCCCGGTCTTCCCGGGAGTCCCAGGGGCATTTTGGTAATTTTGGTAATTTTGGGTCGGGCCGACAGGGCCGGTTATGAAATTGTTAATTGCCAGAAAAATTATAAGTCAATTTGAATAGGATCGGAAATTTTGGTGAAGACATTTGGGCTTGGGAAAAAGTAAAAATAAATAGGGAATTAAATAGCGCGTCGAGTGAGATTCGAGCCAACAACGTGTCGCGTGCTAGACGGAGGGCGCTGCCAACCGAGCCACTGGGAGCGTTTGTTAACTTAATCGCGCGATCTTGTACATAAGCGTGTTTTCGTGCGTTTTATTTAAAAGCAGAAAATCGCCCGATTCTTTCCCCATTTCTTCTTCTTCTTCTTCGCGAATCCCCTCCGACCGACTGCGAATTCCTCCCTCGCCGACTTCAATTCACCGGTTTTCCTTCTCCAAATCGAAGCTGATACTCGAGCATCTGGTGAGTCATTCCCTCTTCTTCTTCTTCATTTTTACCTCTGTTTCGGGCTGTGCCATTTCCGGCCGAGTCGAGGTGATTTGAGGTATGGGTTTTGTGCAGCTAGTGTAGGGGAGTTCGCCATCAACAAATCGCCCGTCGAAACCTCTCGGATCGCTCGAATTCGAGTTTCTCCTTTGCCCCTGTTCGCGCGCTGAAACAGGGCCCCTGTCGCCGAGCTCACGTGCGCAGAAGCAGCCCAGCCCCGAGACTCGCCGCACACCGTCCTGTGCCCACGCGCGCGTCCTCGCCTAGCTCCTCAACGCGTCGATCGATCCCCTGCTCGCCGAGTCGTGCCAGCGCGAGCGCCCCAGCCGAGCCTCTCCGTGTCGCCCCTGCATCGCCCTCGCGCCTCTGCATCTCTCGTGCGCCCGCGTCCGCGCCCAGCTCCCGTCCGCGCGCCCACGCGCCCATTTCTGCGCCCCAGCGCACCCAGCCAGCCCCGTTGCTGCCCCGTTCGTGCGTTCGTGAGTTGCTCCCGAGCTGAGCCTCGTTTATTTTATTTTATTTAGGCCTATTGTGTGATTTTTGTTGTGATTGATAGGTTCTCGGTAGCTAGTTCGGGTTCGTTCGCAATTTAGGATTTCGTGTCAAATCGTCCCCGACCAAGGTAAGGATTTCTTACCGGAGTTGTGTGGACCGTGCGATATATTATGCGATTGCTGATTGACTGCTTGTTTGTGTTTATTGACATGTGTAGCTAGGTATTCTATTCTGAATTCCCGATTAGCATGATTTTCCTGATTTAATTCTCATGTTAATCCATGCTAGGTTGTTCCTTTCTAGCATGCTCGTATCACATTCCTTGCTCCGTAGTATCATGCTAGGCTCGTTGTATTCTTATTGAGCACGTATTGGATTTTATGGATTTGTTTGCCGATTGCTAGGCGGGTTATAGTTGCGGTAGATAGCATCATCGGCCCGATGCATAAAGTACCTTGCATCCATGGCGGGGACGTCGAGCAAGTCATTCCGTCCCCGACCCCGTGAGGGATTAGCTAACCCAAGCGGTAGGCCCCGCAATCTTGGGTGAGGGTGGCGGTTGTTAATGCCCTAACGTTCGGGATGATGACTTGGCATTGCTCGCGTCCCGCGATCGGCACGCCCTAGCGTGTTCGGCCGTAGCCCACGATTGCCACTGTTAAGGCAAGGGCGGCTTCTGGTATAAGCCTACCACGACCGTTCCTTGGCCTCGCGCGGTGGTTCAGGTGACATTGTTTACGTGTCGAGTCTCACACCCCTATGTCGGTGACACCGATCCAAAGATTTAGTTAGGCGTGGTGATTTGGACATGGGCGTTTGCCTTTAGACCCGCACCCCCATAGTTCTGCAGAGCACGCGGTGCATGCATACGCTCATTCTGCGCCCACGATCGAGAGCTCCTCGGGATTGTGAGCCAGTGTACCTTTCGTCGACGATGAAGCAGCCGAGGCGGGACTTATATCTCGTATAGAGTGACTTATGTATTGGACTGTGTGGTGATATTATTCCGGACTAAGACCTTAAATTGGCATCCGAGGCCCAAGTGTGGTTAGCGGCTAACCACTCCATACCAAGAATCACATCGAAACCACTCATGGGTAGAACTATGAGCGTAGCTACCAGCAATTCTCCGGATATCTCGATCCGGCCATCCTTAACCTTATCTTTTGCTAACATATTAACTCCTGAAGAAGTTGCAACAGATAATCCATAACCTAGAGGCTCTAATCTCAACCTAGCATGCTCAGCAAACAATACAGATACAAACGAGTGCGTAGAACCAGAGTCAAACAAGACAAATGCACAATGATCCAAAACAAGAAGCGTACCTGCCACTGCGGCATCTGCACGCTCGGCCTCTTGACGGTTCGTAGCGAACACCCGTCCATGCTGCTGTTGCTGCACCGGCTGGACTGCCATGGCTGGCTGATCACAAGAACGGATCGTATGACCCTCTCTTCCACAACGAAAACACCGCTTGGGCCCGGTCTGACAAGCTCCGAAGTGGGCTCTTCCACAAGTGGCACAGGTAGGAGTCTGCCTAGAAACGCCTCTTTGTGGTAGGAGGCGGGCCGGTATCTCACGCTGATCCGATCTTTGAGGCCGATCTCGCCCTGGCGATCTTTGGCCGCCTCCTCTGAACTCAAACCTCCTCTTCTGCCCCACTACAGCTGGGACATGACGCTGCACCGGAGCAGCGACAGTCCGCTCAACAGGATACTTCCCGTTGTAAATAGTGGCCGGTGAGCGACTCTAGCATAAGTGTCGGGGGCTGTGCCTCACATCCCGAGACACACCGCCTCGGACGAAAATGAACTTCCAAATTTTCAACTCAGGGGTTGCTATCAGCTGCGAAGCAAAATAACCATACTCCGAAAACTTCCTCTCGTACTCCTCTATAGAATCAGAACCCTGCTTCAGATTCTGGAAAAGCGCTACCATCTTCTCTTGAGCCTCATCTCTAATGTACTTGGCCTTAAATTCTGACTTGAAGAACTCCCGTGTAGCGGTGGAGACCCCAGTGGTCTCTCACTCAAGGTGGACTCCCACCACCATCTAGCTACGCCCCTAACACATGGGTTGCACACCTCGGCCTCTGAACATGGGGCACACCATAATCGAGGAATGTGTACTCCAAATGGGCAATCCATCTAGCCGCTTTGCTAAAGCATCACTGTGGCATCAAACTTATCGTGGTTCCATTTCACGAAATCCTTCAACCATTTACCAAGCTCATCGGCATCCTCTCGCCACCTGCGCCACAAGAGGCTGGCTGGCTCTGCGGAGTGAAGTCTTCTTTGCGCCTCTTTGAATCAAACGAGTCACCGCTCGATCCGAGCTCGGGACTCTTCCCATTGCGTACGCCAACAAAGCACAGGTCTCGCCCTCGCCACTCAATAGGTCGACCACCATAGACCTCATAGAATTAGCAAATTCTGCTCCAGGAGCAGTCTCACGGCGCACAGTCGCCTCAACGCCTACTCTGGGCTCAACCGGGGGAGCTACAGGCGGAATGCTATCAGTCTCAGCTTGAGACGATGTCCCTGCGGGGTCAGATCCGATCCTGACACCTCGGCCTCCTCTCGAGCGTCCTCTTCTGGCGCGGGTAACTAACATGCTGGCGATCTACACCCAAACCAATAACGAGTCAGAACCTGCTCGTCTCCGCTCCACAACACTACAGAAGGCATACACTAGATGACAGGTATTGTAAATTCTTAACCCATTTTCAACAACAAATAGTAAACTTAGGCGTACCTTATGACTGTCGGGTGCTAGTGATCATGGGAAAACGACCTACAACAAAAGGTCAATCTACAGAATTTATGACTCTGAGCTCTGATACCAACTGTAAGGGACCGACCCAAATGGGGCACTAAATGGGCCCTTACCCCAATGCATGCATTCAAAGTAAAGGACATTTAAACCAGACATGATTTCGGATTCCAATTAAAACAAAAACATTCAAAATAACCCCTTTAAAAACTAGACAATTTCCTAGAACTGTCCCCTGTTTCCAAGCACTGTTCCAAGATAAATACATTTCCAAAGTTTACTCGATCGAGAGATTTACTAAAAACCATTCAAAACTGTTCGGATACAAAATCTTTGGAATCCACAAATATTTACAAAACATCCTAGGGCTCCGTGCCCGGCTACATGCATTCAGGAGAAACAAAACATAAAGAGTCATAATACAAAAATCAGAGTTGGAAGACTGAGCCCCATGATCACAGCTCTTCCTTCAGGCATCCTGTCGCGCACCACGGTTACCTGTGGAAAACCACAAAATAAGGGTGAGTAACGAATTACTCAGTAAGAATCCCCAACCGGGGCACAATACGATATACATGGTCATCTCGATGAATGTATGCAAGCTATGAGTATAAACACAGAATAGAGCACATAGCTTAGCCCACACTTGGGCCTCGGATGCCAATTTGGGGTCTTAGTCCGGAATAATATCACCACACAGTCCAATACATAAGTCGCCCTATACGAGAAACAAGTCCCGGCCTCGGCTGTCTCATCGTCGACGAAAGGTACAGCGGCTCACAATCCCGAGGAGCTCTCGATCGGCTCTGTAATGAGCGTAAGCATGCCGCGCGTGCTACTGCGAACTATGGGGTGCGGGTTTAGAGGCAAAGCCGCCCATGTCCAGTCACCACGCCTAACTAAATCTTTGGATCGGTGTCACTGACATAGGGGTGTGAGACCTGGACACGTAAACTATGTCAGCCTGAACCACCGCACCTGGGGCCAAGGAACGATCGTGGTAGGCTTACACCAGGAAGTCGTCCATGCCGTAACAGGTGGCAATCAGGGGCTACGGCCGAACACGCTGAGGACGTGCCGACTGCCGGGGTCGAGGCAATGCCAAGTCATCATCCCGACCGTTGGGGCATTAACAACTGCCACCCTCACCCAAGATTGCAGGACCTACCGCTTGGGTTAGCTAATACCTCATGGGGTTCAGGGCGGAGAACTCTCTCGACGTCCTTGCCATGGATGCAAGGTACTTTATGCATCAGGCCCGGATGATGCTATCTACCTGCAACTCTAACCTGCCCTAGCAATCAGCAAACAATTCCATAAAATCCAAGACGTGCTCAATAAGAATACAACGAGCCTAGCATAATACTACGAAGCAAGGAACAGATACGAGCATGCTAGAAAGGAACAACCTAGCATGGATTAACATGAGAATTAAATCAGGAAAATCATGCTAATCGAGAAATCAGAGTAGAGAACCTAGCTACACATGTCAATAAACACAAACACGCAATCAATCAGCAATCGGATAATATATCGCAGGGTCCACACAACTCCGGTAAGAAATCCTTACCTTGGTCGGGGACGATTTGACACGAAGTCCTAAATTGTGAACGAACCCGAACTAGCTACCGAGAACCTATCAATCACAACAAAAATCACACAATAGGCCTAAATATAATAAAATAAACGAGGCTCACTGGGAGCAACTCACGAGGCGCGATTTAACGCATTTAACGAGCCGATTGCACGAACGGGCAAAGAACGGGGCATTGGTTTGGCGAGTTGGGGCGCAGAATGGGCGTCTTTGGCGCTGCTGGGCTGGACGCGCGGACGGATGTTTGCGATGCAGGGGCGCGCGCGGGCTAGCGCAGACACGGGGAGGGCGCGCGGCGCGTGACACGTAGAGGCGGCGAGGCGAAGCGCGGTGTGCGGCGAGGCTCGGCGGTAGGGCTGCTTCTGCGCACGCGAGCACGGCGAACAGGGGCTCTGTTTTTGCGCGCGAACAGGGGCGATGGAGAAAATCCGAATTCGAGCGATTGGCGAAGATTCGACGGTCGATAGTTGTTGGACGAACTCTCCTACGCAAGCCGCGCACAAACCCATCCGAAATTCACTTCAACACGGCCGGAAACGGCCGGAGCGGGGACTCGGATCGAAGAGAGAGGAAGAAAAGCTACCTGCGCCGGGAATTGGAACTCAACTTCAAAAATGGAGGGAGAACTCGGTCGAATTGGAGCTGGAGAAGGACGGAATCGCAAGGAAAAGCTCGGTCGGTCGGAGAGGGAATATCGCGAGGAAGAAGAAGAAATGGGGAAGAAAGCTCGGGCGGTCGGCCTTTATATCAAATCTCCACTGCGCACGGCATATATACAAGATCGCGCGCATAGATTAACAAACACGCCCGGTGGCTCGATTGGCAGCGCCCTCTGCCTAGCACGCGACACGTCTTTGGCTCGAAACTCACTCGACGCGCTATTTAATTCCTTATTTATTTCCACATTCTTCCAAGCCCAAAATGCCTTCACCAAAATTCTCGATCCCATTCAAATCGACTCATAATTTTTCCGACAATTTTCAATTTCAAAACCGGCCCTGTCGGCCCGACCCAAAATTACCAAAATGCCCCTGGGCCTCCCGGGAAGACCGGGATGAAATTTTTGGGCCGTTACATAATGTCAATCAGATTTCTATTAAACATGTTGGCTACTCTATTCTTTATTCAAAAGATAGAAATTTAACTTTGAATGATCTTCTTCGTGTTCCTAATATCAATAAGAATTTAATTAGAATTTCTAAATTGACTATGGACAATGTTGTGACTGTTTATTTTCATGACTCTTTTTGTTCTATCAAGGACAAATTAACAGGGAAGGAGCTTCTTAAAGGAAGCATTAGAGATGTGTTATATCAACTACCATTTTTTGGAACCCGAAATCAGTGCAGTTCAAGGAATCATGAAGGGTCTAAGTGGCATTATGTTTTTGTGTCTGTTGTATATGATGTAATGAAGTCAAAGTCCGCTGTTGTAGCAGTAGGTAGTCATTTTTTCTTAGCTTATACAAGGGATGTTCGACATAATAGACTAGGCAACCTCTCTTTGCATATTTTATCTCAATTAATTAACTTATGTAAGACTTTCACTACTATTAATGGAAAACTATCATTCTGTGAAGCATGTCAATATGGAAGATCTCATAATCTCCCTTTTGATCTATCTACATCTCGTGCGGATCATCCTTTAGCTTTAATTCATTCAGACTTATGGGGACCAACATCTATAGAATCTACTAATCTACTAATAATTATAAGTATTACACTAGTTTCTTGGACGATTATTCAAGATATACATGGATATTTCCTCTAAAACAGAAAATTGATGCAATAATAATATTCAGACAATTCAATGCCCAAATTGAAAACAAGTATGACAGAAAGATCAAGACAATTAGCTGTGATGAAGGGGGAGAGTTTAAACCTCTTATCAACTTTACTACGGAGGCAGGCATTGCTATTCAACTAGTGTGTCCCTACACATCCGTTCAAAATGGCAGGGTAGAACTAAAACACAGACATATAATGTAAACATGACTCACTGATAACTCTAATTAGGATGCATTTTATGGGTTCGGTGTAGCGAAATATGCTTGAATGTGTGCGAAGTTATATGTTTTAAAAAGAATTGATATTTTCAAGTTTGTTTGCAGCATTCATGATGGAGCGAAGCGAAATTCACACAAGAAGAAGTTCTCCAAAACGAACATCAACCAACCAAGCGAGCCTTGAAGATACTCAACACGACAGCAGAGCTTGAAGTATTGTCAAACCTTCGCCACAGCGAAGGTATCCTGCGAAAGAACTCACTCGTGAACATAGCGAAGCCAAGATGCTCTGACAACCGACAATGTGGATCGTGGAGCAGAAATGTCAGATAAAGCAGTCCTTGATCTTAAAAGAAATCAAAGAGCAGTCCAACATTGTCAGGATCGTGAAGTAGGCTTTGTCGCTTGGCGTTGGAGTATAAATAGATGTCTTCTCCTTCAGAAGAAGGGTCGGCCATTTTAGGTCGCCCACTGAGGGCGTCCATCCTTCAGAGCAAATTGTCACCCATTTTTGGGTCGATCACTCATTTTGGGGTCGATCACCCTTCCTTAGAAGAGTTTTTCCGTCGAGCAATTTCCGATCACCATTTCCTTAGGTCTTAGCTTAGCTTAGTTGTAGTGTAATTGATTTGCTTTCATCTACTTCTGTCTTAGTATAGTTTTAACGAACGTTGTTATTTGCTGTTTTTAATTAAGATAAACTGTTGCTTCTACTTTATTTTGCTTTTATTTATCGACATGAGCAGCTAAATCTATCATTGGAAGGAATTAGATAAGTAGGAGAAGTTCGCCTACGCGAAGCTTTAGCGAGATGATAAACCATTATGCATGCTATGTTAATTCGAAATACATTCCGTTTGATCCACTGTGTGTATTGTCTTTATTTCGCTTTGAGAGAATAGATATAGAGCGATCTTGCATGTATAACATTAGGTTCGCTAAGTTTGCTTAGAGATGAGTTTACTTGCATCTAAATTGAACACTTAGAGATAAGGTTCGCCTAATGCTGTGTTGCTTCGCTTTGGCAGTGTTTGAGTTCGAGAGAACCAAACCAAGAGCTCGAGAGAGATAGACTCTAAGACTCGAGAGAGTAAAAGAGAAAGCTAACAGTTGTTGCTTCTTAGCTTTAAATAGTTTCGCCTAAGCGAAACTTTCCGAAAATGTCTTATTCCCTTCCGATGTATTTCGTCAATTCGATTTATCTTGCATTTACTTAGCTTAGATTAATTTCGCCACAAAAATTTCCCTCGTTACCCTAACTCTTGATTTCGCTTAAGCATGACACTAATAACTATTCCCTGTGGAGATGACCTTTACTTACTTTAAAACTTGCTGCAACAAAGACTGTGTATACTTGCACAACCTTTGGGGATCCCACACACACACATTTCGCTTAATCAGAACTAGAGACTTCGCTTTGGAGAAGTCTTGAGCAAGCCACGTCATCATTCTTCTTTAATTATCATTTTCATAAAATAGTGTGTTGCAATTCGTTCCCCAACACTCACAGTTCTTGCTCAGACTCATATGCTTCTTGGATATTGGTGGGATGTGTTTCATATTATGACCTATTTGATCATAAACAGAATTCCCTCTCAGACTATTTGTGGCAAGAATCCCTATGCACTCCTTCACAAACAAGAACCTGACCATCATAGTCTACGTGTGTTTGAGATAGCTTGCTATCCATGCTTAAGACCATATCAAGATCACAAATTTGATTTCCACACTTCAAAATTTTTATTTATTGGCTACAACAACAATCATAGAGGGTTCTAATGCTTAAGTGACAATGGTAGAGTTTCGTTTTTTTTTTCACAACATGTTTGTTTCAACGAGGTTGATTTTCCCATTGCTTATGGGTTCATGAATGCTTAGTACAACCAAGACACTGGTCAACAATTTTGACACGGCTACCAATTGTCAATCGATATTATCCATCTGCTGCTTCCCTCAAATCCTATATGACTTCTTAATCTGCTCAGCTTCACACTAACGACCAGACTTTTCCCACTACCACTACTCTCCCTGTTACCCCTATGCACCATTCCAATTCTCTTCACACAGACTCACCTATCAATCATTCTTTGCCCTCCTGATCCGTCATTTGCTTCTACTTGATTGAATGTGATTTAAGTTCGTCTATGTATAGTATTCTAATATTTTTAACTTAAATGATATTGCTAACAACTAAGTCTTAAATTGCAGGGCTTATGCAAGAATACGTAGTCGAATTGCGATAGGTGATAAATATTATTTTATCGTTCTCCACATGGATTGATGTCTAGAATTATATATAATAGCTCGAGAGTTATGAAAAATAAGTAAAATTAAGTATGTTGTTGATGATTGTTTGGATTTTTTTTCAAGACTTTAAAGGATGAAAATGCAATTGAGCTTAGGTAAAAATGTGAATGCGGAAGAAGCTAATCATGTTTTGGTGATAGTTAGATTTCATGATTCCATGTTCTAATAAGTACTTCCACACTTATTGATTTATGTTTAACCCACCTTCTGATGCAATTATTCATACTTAGCTCTGAGTGACGCATGTGATAGTAGGATTACTCCTAACTCCTTTAACCATGCGGGAGATCTCGCATCGAACCTATCGTAGCATACTAGATCACCCCACAGTTCCCTCTTTCGAATTTGCTGAAGGCTAGCCCGTGTGGGTAGGTAATCGATGCATACTTAGAATAAAATTTCAGCCGTGTAAAATCTAACAACCTACAATCTTAACATGCATTCTACATACAAATTCTTACCATGACTCTAAATAATGCAACATAGAAACAAACAACAGTAGATGATGTAAAATTGTGAATTTCGTTACTAAAAGTTGTCTACAATTCTACGATTTATTTCTAATTATGAAAGAAATAAAAAATAAAAAAAAAAGATAGGAATTGGCGCGGCTATGAAGATTTGCAGACTCCATGTCATTGGCTTATAAACATCACCTGTTGCGTTTCAATGTGGATTGGCTTCTGGCCAACTGACCAGCTCCCCGATTGCAACTTCCTTCCGTCTATAAAGAGAGATGATATACTTGGCTAGCAAGCTTGGGTGAGCTAGAATTTCTTCATAAATGCAGGAACCTCTTGCTTATCGCTAGGCTTTCTTGATCACACTGACTTTATTACTTGATTGATTCTATGTTCTTTCCTTGTCATGTTGCTTTTGTTTTTCCACTGTTCGCATTTAATTCGTCCTTCCTGCATAAGAGTTCTACATTCCCTGCATTGTGTAACCATCAACACAGTTTTATTCGATACTTTTTCTTTAAATGCAAAGTCGTGCTTCTCATGCTAAATAATGGATGCGTGGACTTCTACAATTTTCAATCGCAATTTACTCAATATGACTCAATTATTTCTCTTGAATCTTAGAAAAATGCATAATATAACTACCTAATTTATGCTCTATTTTAGAGCTATCACTACTTCTATCATCGTGGACCTTGGTTCCCCTAATATTGATCCTCTTAATAACTAACATCCCATGGTCACTCAAGGCAAGGCCGGGATCACCAAACCTAAGCAGTTCTTTGGGTGCCTAGCCAAAACTGTTCCCCTAATTAATTGGGACACTATTGAACCCATGAGATTCAAAGATGCTGAGACAAGTGTACCCTGGAAATAAGCCATGAACTCTGAATTTGAAGCACTAATTAGAAACAATACATGGGAGCAAGTACCTTCTATTCCCTCTCAACATCTTGTTGGTAACAAGTGGATCTACAAAATCAAACATTTGGTTGATGGATCAATTGAATGATATGAATCTCGCCTCATGGTAAAAGGATTTACTCAAACATCTGCTATTGATTTTCATGAAACCTATAGCCTGGTGATCAAACCAGCTTCAATTTACCGAGTCTTTACTCTTGCGGTGACGTGGAACTAGACTGTGCACCAAATTGACCTTAGCAATGCTTTTTTTAAATGGTAAGCTCCACGGACAGCTTTTATGCCTCAACCAGAAGGTTATATTGATCTGAAGCTATCTCATCATGTCTGTCAACTAAAGAAAGCTATATATGGGCTCAAACAGGCTCCCCATGCTTAGTTTGATCAGCTTCGTAGTACCATGATCCGTTGGAATTTCAAATAGAGTTGTTCTAACACCTCTATCTCTTATCACTATGTTGGGCAAACTTTCCTCATTATGCTGGTCTATGTTGATGATATCCTTTTCACTGGAGTAGACCCTATGGCTGTTGACAAATTGATCAACAAACTCAATGACACGTTTGTCTTACGTGATTTGGGGCCCATTCATTACTTTCTTGGCACACAGGTTGATCGAGGACCATCTGGCATCACTCTATCTCTAGAATCCTATATTCGAAACCTTTTTACACATCTCAATATGTCCACTCTCAAACCTGCTCCAACCCCCATGACGGTGTCCAATGCTCTTAAATCATTGACAACTTATTTGTTTCCTGACTCAACTCTGTACAGCAACATTTTTTGGGCTCTTCACTAAGAAACAATAGGTAATGGCCTGCTTTAATGCATAATTAGAGTATCAAGCATTGGAAAATGTTGCCTGTGAACTGCAGTGGTTGGCCTCCCTACTCAGATTAAAGTTCGGTATGTTCTATCACAAGAACAGATTGTTGACTGTCTCACCAAACCATTGTCCTTGCCTCAGTTTCATTTGTTATGGGACAAACTTGATCTCACTATCGTTTTATCGCGTTTGAAGGGGGAAGTTAAGACACAAGCTTGACTCGGTCTCAATCAACATCCAGACAATGGCTTTACCTCGTGTACATTAACCTTGACCTCGCATCTCCGGTGTACACATAACCGCCTTAGAGTCTTTTCCCATAATGGTTGTGTCATTGGCTTTAATGCATATTTCTTCTCTATCTCCTTTGTTCCTCTTTCAATGTATGTAGTTGGGAGAGTTGGACAATTTAATGAAAAAACACAAAGAGTATTTTTATAAGTGCAGGGAATTCTAAAGAGGAAGGCACCTCAAAATTGAATTCAACTTATTATTATTTTCTTCATTTTATGCTGTAGGCATCTTTTTCATAAAAAAAGGGGATTTTGCATGTATAACAAAAAAAAGCAAAATATTTCCATCTATAGCACAAAATCTAAAATAATTTCATTTGTAGCAGAAAATCCAAATTGACTTCTATCACTTGTTGAGTTCTATTAGTGATAGAATTCAATCAATGATAGACTCATTCTATCACTCCTTAAGTTTTCTATCAGTGATAGAAAGCTAAATTGAGTTCTATCACTAGGTGAGTGATAGACTACCATTAGGTGAGTGATAGAAATAAATATGCTATAGATGAATTATTTTAAAAATTATGCTACAAATATAATACAAGAGGTAGAATGTGCTGCTGATGGTAAATTCTAAAATGGTAAATTCTAAAAAAAAAAAAGAGTACATTTTACGTAAATGTTAACAAAATTTAGCAATTCGATCTATAAAAAAAACCAAAACAAAATTTAGCAATTCAGGACTCTAGGTCAAATAAAGCATATTTTTCATAATTAAGAAAATATTAAATTAAATTAAATAGAGTTTGACTCAATAAATATAATTATTTTAGATTTATCATTATTTTAGACTTATCAGTTTGTTTCCTCCTATTTTTTTCTCTTGTAAGAGAGGTATAATGCATCTCAGATTTGGTTTAAGGAATGAAATCTTAATTCTTTTAAAAAATATAAATTAATAATAAATAGACAAACCATATAAAAATAATAATAAATAGACAAATCAGATGAATATAATCTGCAATGATAGTTCAAGGAAGAAATAAATCTTTTAGCTTTGCTTTGAGGTTTTGTTTCTTCTTTTCAGGAGGTTTTCCAACAACTACTCCACAAATTTGTTGGTTGTTATCATAATAACACTACAACACATTCACTTTAATCATCATGGCTCATTATTTATTATTGCATAAAACTTTTTTTTTTGTCACTCTCTTTGATTTCCTCACCCTTAGAATTTCTTGCAGTTATCTTTTTTTTTTTTTGTGTGTGTTGCAGTTAAATTCATTATATAGTGATTGCTTCTACATCACATTATCTACCTAACAAAAATAACCAATCATTTTTTTACTTTTTTTTTCAATCCTAAATTTTTTTTTCCATTCTTCTCATTTTTATTCTTCACTCTGTTGTTTAAATACTCATCTTTCATTCTCTTCTTTTTCTTATAAAACTGATGATAAGAAAATAAATATAGTGAGAAGCTGAGACTTCAGTTGAAAACTCCAAAGTAAATTAATGGACCTGCAGCTATTGTGGGTTGGCTTCTTTCTTTGCTGTGGATTTTGGATTCTTGCTTTGAGTGATCAAGATGGTATGGATCTATTCTTCATTCAAGTATTTTTTTTCTATGATGAAGTAGAGATGTGTAAATTTTCTTTAAATTGTACGAGAAATCGTTGTTCAACTTGATTCATGTTTTCCAAAAACGAAATTTTTTAATCATCTTACATGTTGGTTTAGTAGTCAAAAGAGATTAAAAGATAGTAAGTTTAATCCATACGGTCATCTATTTAGAATTTAAGTTCTAGCTTTTTTTTTTTAATAACAATAGTCAAAATACGAATAAATTGATCTGACACTCAAACTTCAAAGATTTAAACTGTTTCTCAAATATGAGTGATTCCAAAGATTTGAACTGTATCTCAAACTCCAAAGAATAAACCCTTTTGATATTATTTTTTACTTAATGGACTGAAAAATCACTTCTAGAATCTCAAAAGATAAAAAAGTGTTTACAGAAACTTGAAACAAATTCCAAAACAAGAAATACAAAGTCTTTTATTTAACAAACTTTCAATGTTCATGAAATAGGTTTCCTAAGCTTATCTTGTGGAGGAACTACCACCTTCATTGACTCCTCCAACATTTCATGGATTCCAGACATCAACTACATCAGCTCTGGTAACACGTCAACCATCGACAATGGCAACGACAAATCTATTTCCACTGGCCATGTTCGGTTCTTCACCGATCCACTGGTGCGAAAATGTTACAAGCTGCCACTAAAAAAAGGCTCTTCATCAGTTCTCATAAGAGCTCAGTTTGTGTACAAAAACTATGACAAGCTTGGGAAGCCCCCTGCTTTCTCTGTTTCTGTTGGGACAGCCATTACTAGCAATGTGAACCTTTCTTCTCATGACCCTTGGACTGAGGAGTTTGTATGGCCAGTTAACAAGGATACTGTCTCTTTCTGTTTGCATTCCATTCCTGAGGCTGGAAGTCCTTTGATATCTTCCCTCGAACTCCGACTGCTTCCAAGAGGAGCCTACGACGATGGCTTGCTTCACAGTCAGGCTCTTAGAAAGTCATATCGAATCAACTGTGGGTATACTAATGGATCTCTCAGGTACGCTCAACAAGTCCTTTGTGTTTTGCTTTTTGAAAACCAAGAAATTGGAGCTTCCCTCCCTTATATCCAACCCTTATATCCAAGGGTCCGTACCATGTCCCAAAGCTCGGATCTGAGATATTTCAAGAGTTTTCTAGTTTAAGCGCTTTCAAGCAATCTCAAGCTAGGGACGTTCGAGAGAGCACATCTTGAAGTCCGTAGCTTTCTTGTTATTTTCAAATGTTTTGTTTTAGTTTTTATACATTTCAAATCTTATAAAGAGATTTAGTAGAAACCAAAAGGAAAACCTTTATTAACTCTTTATGGCAGCTTTTGCTTCTTGACTTTTTTTTTTTTTGCTTCGCTTCGTTCCTCGATACGTAGTCTTGTTCATAAAGGTTCATTGAAAAAAGAAGAAACCTTTCTATTAATATACAAACCAGTAGATTTTGTGTTCGCCCAAGAGAAAGGTCAAACTATTTAATACTCGATACTAAAGTAAAGGCGAACGACATTCTGTTGTGCTCCTAAAATCACAGTTCAGAACTATCTCTTCATTTTTTTCAAAACTTTCGATCATTTTGTGACACACGTTTACCAAAAACAGGTACCCGACTGATCAATATGATCGAATATGGGATGCGGACAAGAACTTCAAGCCATTTCATGTGTCAAGAGGGTTCAAAGTTGAGGCCAACTTTGATTCCATACAAGTGAAGGAAGCTCCACCAGCAGTAGTTGTTGACACAGCTAGAGTTTTGGCAAGAAAAGATGAACTAAGCTACAACCTCCCACTTGATCAAGAAGAAGGAGATTACTTTGTGATTTTGTATTTTGGTGGGATTCTTGCTGTTCATTCTTCATTTGATGTTTTGATCAATGGGAAAGTTATAGAATCAAATTACAGTGTTGAAATGGGAGAGATGAGGGCTTTATATGCCATTCAAGAACAAATCAAGAGCTTGAATATCACTTTCAAAAGTGTTAAATTCTATCCTCTTGTCAATGCCATTGAAGTCTATCAGATTGTTCATGTTCCTTTGGAAGCTTCATCAACCACAGGTGTGATATATTTATGTTTTGACTTTATCCTTAGCGAAAATTTGAATGTTCGACCTCAAAGAAATGAGTAAATATTATTAATAAGAGCAGTAGCTCACCAGCATCAGTGTACACCCAATGATTCATCAATCATTGAGGCATATGTTCGTGTTTGGCTTAATCTTGTTTATAAGCCAACTCATGCTTCGAAAATTCTCTTGCAGTTTCGGCCCTTCAAGTGATTCATCAATCTACTGGTCTGAATTTTGGATGGGAAGATGATCCATGCTCTCCAAGAACATGGGATCATGTTGGATGTGAAGGAAACCTTGTTACATCTCTGTATGTTCTAAATTTTATTAATATTAAACTCTTTTTTTTACCTCAGTTTTTCTATTTCAACACATTCATATATTTTCTTCTCTTTTCCTCTTTCTCAGGGAGCTTTCCAATGTCAACTTGAGGTCGATCAGCCCGACGTTTGGCGACATTCTCGATCTCAAGATACTGTAAACTTCTCTTCAAAACTTTAATCTATATTTTTTTAATATTCATAAACTAGTGTTTTTAAAAGGGAGAGCATCTAACAAAATGGATCATTTGATATAGCTACTGCATTCTATCATATCGTATCAAATTTCGGTTCGGAGTATTACCTTGTTTCAATCTTTAAAAATGATGCTGAATTTTTTGTTTTTATTTTGTTTTGTTTTTGTTTTTTTGTTTTGTTTTGTTTTTCTTTTTCGATTAATTGTGTTGTGTATATTCATTTTTACTCATAAATCCATTTCTCTTATTGTGATTTATCATCAGGGATTTGCACAACACTTCACTTTCAGGGCAAATAGAAAACTTGGGCAGCCTAACACATCTTGAAAATTTGTACTATCTCTGTCTCTCACATTTCTTGTGATGCTATGAATTTTTCAGACATCATATAAATATGCATGTATATAAGAATTAACTAACTCTTTTTCTCTCTTAAAGGAACTTGAGTTTCAACAAGCTAAATTCATTTGGGTCAGATTTGGAGAACCTAAGCAACCTCAAAATTCTGTGAGTACAAGGAAAAAATAAATAAATAAAAAAGACATCATTGAGATTCTTTGTCAATTAAGGTCAGTTGGGTTGGGTTTTTAATTTGGTTGCATTTATCATACTTGGGGTCATATTTGAGGTTGAGGATTTGAACCTACTACTTCGAAGTTGAGGATATCAATTACTCCTAGGCTTATAATATTGACTTTGTTGAATAAGTTTTAATTTTATTTTTTAATGTGTTTAAAAGGTTGTTAACGAGATTATAATTAATGAATTAATGAGTCTATAATTGAGGAATTAGTGAGAAAACAATTTTGGTAAATGAAAAGCCAAAAATTGTATGAAATTATAATAGACTTATAGATCAAGTATTAATGTATTATAATAGGGCTATAAATAGATTGCTTCATTGTGAAAGATAGAGCAAGAGAAGGCAATAAGTAGAGAAAGAAGTTGAGAAATAAATGAAAAGTAATTTTTAGAAAATATTCAAGTGCCTTGTCTCTCAAGTCAAAAGTCACTCTACTATTCCCATTTTTTTATTGTTAAAAATTGAGGTTTACACTAATAATTTTAATTATAATACTTTTTTCTAAAATATTTTATGTGTATTTTTTTTCATATTTTATAATTACCTTTCTTTGAACTAATTGCTTTAATTAGTTGAAGTGATTGTTTCAAATCGACTAAACTTTTTTCAATCTATTGAACTTTGCCTTCAATCGGTTCATTTTACAAAGACTTGGTCCTTTTTACGTAGGAACGATTTTTTTTCAAAATTTTGTTATTCATCAAAACTCTCCATATATTTATTTGTTTCTTTTTTTTTTAACTCCAATGTTAAGGGACTTGCAGAGCAATAATCTGCAGGGAAATGTTCCAGACAGCTTGGGAGAACTTGAAGATCTTCACCTATTGTAAGTGAGCTCTATCTTCCAATGTGTTTGAAATGACTGACTAATTATGAAAGTAATATTCTAAAATTGAAAAAATATATATATATTTTGTATTAAGAACTTCAGCGTTTTGAAGTAATTGAGAAAGTGTTCATATTTAGTATGTTTCCAAATTTTTGCATTTTAAAGTGAAATCTTTTCCCAATGAATTTTTGCATTCCTAAACATATTTCTTAGTTTAGTTTTGGAACTTAAAGATGGGTTTTTCACTTTGAATGTTCAGGAATTTGGAGAACAATAGGCTAGAAGGCACTCTTCCATTGTCTTTGAACAAAGGAAGCCTGGAAATTAGGTATGGAATTTCTTTACTATTTTCTATAATATTCCCTATGAAAGTCCATAAATGCTTTGTGTACAAATACTGAAGCACACATCTTGAGTGAAGAAGAGAACGCACACAAATCTTGTAAAGCCGAAGTCGAATAGCTAGTCAATCGTAAAGTCGAAAAGCATCGCTTAAAAAGAGCTTAGAGAAAATCATCGTGGAGTTACTCAATTGGTAAAAGAGAATCTTGGAGTGAATAAACTAATGAGTTCAATCCATAGTGGTCACCTACTAAAGAATTAATTTCCTAAGAGTTTTCTTGGTATTCAAATGATCAAACTGGCCTGATATTAAAAAAAAAACTTGGAGAAAACAGAATTAATAACAGAATAATACACAAAAAGTAACTAGAAGATAAACTTTGTTTCTGTTATTCTAGAAATTGAACCGGACTTCCTCTGGGCTTTCAGACCATTATGGCCTTAGTGTGTAGTCTTAATAATTTGGTACTTTTGGTAAAGGTTTTTTTTTTTTTTTTTGCAAATTTGGAAGTCTATCTTAACAAAACAATTATAAATGTAGTTAAAATTTTAAAATATTTACGTTTGTAAATATAGATCAATATTGTAATATTATTACTTATAAATACAGATCAATATAGTATTATGCAATATTAATATAATATTAATATTAATATCTATGACTATGATTGCTAGATATTTTTTAGAAGCGACTATATTTGTAATTATTTCTCGCATTTGACTATTCTTGTATTCTTTCTTTCTTATTTCTCATTCGGTGGAAACATTTTCAAAATTGTGCAAACCTTTAGAAATAACAAAACTTATTCATATTTTTTAAAAATATAAATAGAAGTATTATTTTAATGTTGTTAACTTACAAACATGAATAATAATATCAAATTTTTGTATAGTTAGTTTTTTCTAAACTATTTTTATATAAAATTTCTACAGGTTTAACTTAAATTTTCAAAGAACAAAAGCACAAGCTTTTAGCATATTTCTTACATAGATTCAATATGTTCATAAAAAGAAAACATAAAGAATAAAGTAAAATTGTTTGTGAGATCAATGCTTGCTCTCTTGTGTTTAAAAGAGACTCCAATAATATTATTTTGTTATGTTTTTCCCTTCATGAAAAGACAAACGATAAAATAGAAACAAAAATATTAGGTTCTAAAAAACTAATTTTGTACTTAAAGATCAAGAGTATCAACAACAAAAAAAACAGATAGAAGGTTCAGAAACCAAAACTATATTTAAACCGTTACGAGATGACATTCGAATATCGATTACTCGTTTGTTGCAGAACATCAGGAAATCCTTGCTTGTCTTTCTCCACAATGGCATGCAATGATGTTTCATCAAATCCAGCCATTGAAACACCACAAGTCACAGTGGTTCCTAAGAGGGAAATGAGCAACAACATCAACAAGCATATGCCAACTACAATCATTGTTAGTGCAGTTGCTGCAGCTTTGCTTGTTCTCATCACCCTCTCTCTTTCATTTCTTCTCTACATGAGGAAGCATTCTCAACACACAATTGAACTCACTCACTCAACAAGTAAGACGAAACTCAGAGCTCGATTGGTTTTGTATCATATCCGTTTCTTGTTTCTAGTTTAAGATTGGTTCATGTTGCCTTTTCTATTTCTTAGGAAATGAAATATATCGTGTTTGATAATCATTTTTTTTATTTGTTTGTTTTTTCCCTTTTAGAAGTTAAATCATTAGATTATAATCTCTCTCTCTATATATAACTCTTAATAACTTAAAAATATATCTCTTTAGTCTTTAAACTTTAAAAAACTGGTCATTAAAAAGTTAATTTTCTATCTAAATTATCTCTTCATGCCTTTTTTTTTTTCAAGTTTAAATTTGTTTGAACTCATCCATCTTACTATTTTTTAATAATGAAGTTATAAATTATACCAACTATAGATGTAAACTTTGAAAATTTAGGAGCTAATTAATACTTTTCTTAAAGTACATGAACTAATAAGAATGCAGTAAAAAACTTTTAAAACAAGTATTGAATAGAATTAGAAAATTAAAATTTTGAGAAAAAAATAAAATAAAAATCAAACAATCAAATATAATACTTAATTTGTTTTGATGTTTATTATAAATTTTATAAATCAAAATGCTAGAATAGTAATGGTTTGAAAACTATAAAGATAGCATTTTAGCTTCCGAAATATGTATACAATTGTTAGTAATGAGAAACAGTTCTAAAAAACATACCTTTAGAAAACACAAAATTAGAAAAAAGACCTAAACATATAAACATAAAATTAACAGAAAAACGTTACCAAACGAACACTAGAATCGAGTTTTCTCAGTGTCAGAGTTGTGAAAATTCTTGTTGTTCAGAGGCAGCAATGGAGCTAAGGAATTGGAACTGTGCAAAAGTATTCTCATACAAGGAGATAAAGGAAGCTACAAATAACTTCAAGGAAGTCATTGGAAGAGGAAGCTTTGGATCTGTTTATCTTGGAAAGCTTCCTCAGGGTAAACTTGTGGCTGTCAAAGTAAGGCTTGACAAAACCCAACTTGGGGCTGAATCCTTTATCAATGAGGTACTCCTATTTATCTCGAAAACGCACTCGAAATACATCGAAAAAGTTCTACTTTACTCTAAATTCTTCCCCTTCAATTCTCAAGCTTAGTAGTACTTAAACATGGTCCGAAAGTTCAAGCTCGACCCTGAAACTATGCTAGTATTTAAGTCCGAAATGATTATATTTGAAAAAATAAAATTTATTATATTGTCTGGTCGCATGATACTAGCAAGCTCCTTTCTTTAGTCTAATTTAATATATGAGGCCATTTGAAAGAGAACATATTAACAATATTTTGTGTAAAAGAGTTCTACTGACATCATTGAGTACCACAAAAAATTATAAATATTTTGATATTTTTATTTATATAATAATTTTCTGTGTGGCACTAAATGCTACCACCTAAGTAAAAAGTATAACTCCTTTACACATCCATGTGTAGAGGAGTTTTAGTCTAATATTATTAAAAGATTATGTTTTTACTTGACCGAGGCATATTTTGCTTAATTACATTTTTCTTTTTGTTGTTTCAACATAAGTATAAGGTGAGAGAGATTAAATTAACAATCAACTTACAAGAAGATAATTAATGTTTTATCCACTAAATTATATTCAGATTAATAAGAATTAATATGATATTAAAGTAGGAGATTATTACTTCAATGGTATTTACTCTTCAATAGTCAATGAATGTGTAAAAGCTTTTAATTCTAACAATTATTATTCAACAAATGTTGCTTAATAGGTTCATCTCTTGTCTCAAATTTGTCATCAAAATCTTGTTTGTTTGGAAGGATTTTGTAACGAATCGAAACGACAAATACTTGTTTACGAGTACTTACCTGGTGGATCCTTGGCTGACCACATCTATGGTAAATATATATGTTTCCATTTATGTAAGAAAAATGTTGATAATCTATTCTACTTTATGGTGCTAATCATTTTATTGTTATGTTTCTTTTTCAGGGAAGAACAAAAAAAGTTTTTCACTTAGCTGGATTAGAAGACTCAAAGTTGCTGTTGATGCAGCAAAAGGTTCATATATTTATGTTTATAAACATTATTTTCATTTGTGTTTCTTATTTTGGTTATTTTTCTAAAAAAAATTCAAAATCCAAGTCAAATTTTAAATACTAAAAAAAAAGTAATTAACAGTAATAACAAGTTTTTTTTTAAAAAAAATTAATTATCAATTAAAATATTTCCCAATAAAAATAAAAATCATTGTATGAAAAGACCAATTTTTTTCAGAACTAAAAATCAACGTCCAAATATTATCAAACACTAGGGGTTGTTTGTTTGACATATTTAGGTAGTTTTTGGATTAAGGAGTTATATTGAGTTTTAAAAATTGAGATTTGTGTCAAAAACTCGTTTGGATGTAGTTTTTGTGTAGAGGAGTTAGAGTCAAAATCTTATTTGGATATAGATTTAAAAATGAGTAGTTACTTTTAGTAGTTAAAAAGAAATTATTAAAAATGAATGGTTAAAAATGAGTTATTTTGATTGATTTGAAAGGAATGATTAAAAATAAGTGGTTAAAAATGATTCAGTAGTTATAAATAAATTATTGAAAATAAATTGTTAGAAATGAGAGTTATTTTCTAAACTAAAAATGAGGAAGAGTTAATAAAAACTCATTTGGATATAGGTTTTCGACGAGGAGTCTAAAATAACTCTTACCTAAATATGTCAAACAAACAGCCCCTTGATGTTACGAAGTTTGACAAGTCTATTAAAATTTTGATAATATAATGACAAATACTTGTGCCTCTATTGGATAACTATTTGAATTTTTATTTTCTATTTAAGCTTTTTTATCTTTTTTTTTTTCCAAATTCTGGAATTTTATCTTATTTTAAAGAAGTATTTTGAATCCTAACCAAGTTTAAAAAATCAAAATAAAATTTTGAAATTTTTTATTTTAGCTTTCAAATTTTGATTTGGTTTTCAAAAACTTAAAATGAAATATAGTTTTAAAAGGGAGAAAAATATAGATTGAAACAATAATTGTAAATTTAATTTTAAAAAATCAAATAGTTACTGAATGATGTCTAATATAATTCGTTCTTTTTTTTTATTCTCATTTAACTATATGCATGTTTGATGAATTTTAATCAATTGATAGGATGATCAAGAAAAACTTAAAATGGGTACAAAAGTAAAATGCTATTTATATACACAAAAAGGAGTTTAATTACTAATTTTGTATACAATGATTTAATTAATTATTTTTGCATATGGATGGTGTTATGTTAGGGTTGGACTATTTACACAATGGGAGCGAACCAAGAATAATCCATCGTGATGTGAAGTGCAGTAACATTCTTTTGGATTTGGAAATGAATGCAAAAGTTTGTGATTTTGGGCTGTCCAAGCAAATACCACAGCCTGATGCAACTCATGTCACCACTCTTGTCAAAGGCACTGCTGGTTATTTGGATCCCGAGTATGTTTTCGCTAACCAATTTTATAACACGTTCTCTTTTAGACCGTGCATTAATTATAATTTTAGTTCCTTAACTTTGAAATTAAGCATCTAAAAACAAACTTTTGATTTCACGAATTACTGGATATAGTATTGAAAGTTGAATGTTCTCTTAAACAAAATTTAATTTCATGTTTATGAGATTATTTAGTTTTAAAAAATATTATTAATTAAGTCAAATACTTATTAGGTATAAAATTAAAATACGAACTTACTATAGACAACATTAAAAGTTCACTAAATTTATATATAAAAAAAATTGTTATCAACCTTTTAAAGGCACAATAATGTTTTATAAGCTCGAGATTTAAAATCAAATAATTATTAAAGGACACTTTTTATTTATTTATTTTTTATTTATAAAAAAATACTAATAGAGAAAGAATTGGGAAACACTAATGAAAGACTTACTATTCCTCTAAAGGTACTTCAAAAAAAATACTTTTACAAATCTTATATTTAACTATTATGAATTGGTTTGAATGATCTAGCAAACCAATGAATTAAAAGTTCATGAGTTTAATTTATGATATTCATTCAATTTAGAAATTAATTTTTTAACAATTTTCTAAGCATTCAAATATTGTAGAATTAGAAGGTTATAAGAAAATAGTCATATATTGGCTGGCACATTTATAAATGTAAAATAAAAGTTAAATTAAATTTCTTGTTAGTTTGACTTGGAAAATATACTTTGAAGAAACTATACATTTCAATTCTAACTCGAATATGATAAATTGCAGATATTACTCAACTCAACAGCTAACGGAAAAGAGTGATGTATATAGTTTTGGCGTTGTTTTATTGGAACTCATTTGTGGACGAGAGCCTTTAAGTCACACGGGAACTCCAGATTCTTTCAACTTGGTGTTATGGGTAAATTGATACTTCCATTATTTTTGTTATCATATCTAAGTATATTATTTTCAAAATGAAAACTTGTATAGAAGGATGTTTTTTTAGAGAAAAAAAAAATCGTGAACAAAAAACTATAGATTAGAAAACAATAAACTAGCCAAAGTACTATTTTATTTAAAATAAATTATTTCTATTTTCTCAATTTCTATTTATAATGAATTAGAAAAGTAAAAACAACATGAGAATAAAAGTGTATATCTTTTTAATGATTCAAATCATCTACTTTATATTTTCCTTGTTCTTTTATTATATTATTATTATTTATTACTAAAAAGGAACTGTCTTTTTGTTATTTTTAAAACTTTGTTCCTTGCATTCTGAAGTTTTAAATTATGTACCTATAGTTGAATAAGTAGAGTGAACTCTTAATCGCATATATAATCCAGAGAAATACTTCTCTACACATGAATAAGTAGAGTGACTATACTTGTTGCTTATGTGACATCATTAGAGCCACAATATTTTTTTACCTTTTCTTTTTTGTTGATTTATTCTATAAAATAAAAAAAGAATTTGTGGCTTTAATGATACAACATAAGCAAAAGTATTCCTCTATAGTCTATCTCTATATTAGGTAGTTTTTTTCGTTGATAATTTAATAATGTTAAATGTGTGCGAAGTAACATACATCCATGTGATCAATAATTTTCCAGTACCTATTAGGTAAGGGAAAAAATTGGTATATGTGAAAATAAGAGAGATGAAATAATATGATTAAAGAAAACTTAATGATAAAATAGATGCATAAATTACATATTGGTTTACAATGTGATGTGCAGGCAAAACCCTACTTGCAAGCAGGTGCATTTGAGATAGTAGATGAGAGTTTGAGGGGAAGCTTTGATGTTGAAAGCATGAAAAAGGCAGCTCTCATTGCTATAAGGTGTGTGGAGAGGGATGCTTCTCTAAGGCCTAACATTGCACAAGTTTTGGCTCACCTTAAAGAGGCTTATGATTCACAGATGACTTATATTTCTTCTTTTTATCATCATTAATAAGCTAGAGAGCCAACTATTACCAAGGAATCTATTGTCTCTTTATTTATATTTATACTAAAAAATTGTACACAATATTTTATTTTTCTTAGACATGTGAAATGAAATCGAGTAATATTTGTTTCTTTTTTCGAACATGTAATATTTGTTGTGCGAGAGGAATATATATGTTATGATTATTGTTAGGATGTCATACCTGTCTCACATCGAAAAAGTGGAGAATTTAACAAGTATTTAGAAGAGATATAAGTTACTTCCTAATTCATTGCCAATTGGTTTTAAGAGGAACCTATATTATATAATAGTTATCGAGGGGTAAAGGGTTAACTGTCAACTTTTTTTCTTCTTATGGAAAGCTTAAATGTCAACTCTCTCCAATCATATATATGTAAAGAAAATTTGATAGGACAGTCTTGCTTCTTTTTTATTTTTTTTTTGTAAATAATGCCTTATTTTACAATAATAATTGTTGATGCCGAAATTTCGTCTTCGAGATCAACGGTGAATTTTTATTGTATAGGGACGAAGTACCAGCAAAACAAACAAGAACTGGACACTGGTGTGGTTAGTCGAATTTAGGGTTTAGGAATTGCTTACCTCAAGACTAATTTGCTTACATATATATAGGAGGCGAGTAGGTGGCTACTTTTGGTAAAAATTAATCAATATCTCCTTTTTAGATGAATATTTCCATTTTAGGAAAATATCTATTCTTGGGCCAAGCCCTAAATAGAGTCTAGCCTAAGGAAAAATGATGAACGTGGGTGAAAACGGCACGCAAATTGGAGCTAAAACGAGGGAGATATGACGAAAAATGTGATGTCTGCCGGATCGGGTCGGGTCAACCCAACCTAACAGGGTTACAGCGCGACCCGCCCCAGGTGCCCAGGTGGGCACGGGCGCTGGGGGCGGGCTAGTGCCCGAGCGTGGCGCTGAGGCGAGCACTTGGCCCACGCGCGCGCTGGGGCAGGCGCTTGGCCCACCCGCGTGCTGGGGCGGACACATGGCTCGCGCGCGTGCTGGGGCGGGCACGTGGCTCGCGCGCGGGGGTGAGCCTCCCCTCTTCAACACCTGAGCGATCTGCTTGCTAGGGCGCTCGTGCTTGGCTGGGTTCGAGCAGCTTATAGGCTCGCCCACTCGAGCGTTGGCACGACTTCTCAGTTCGTCTTGGGCCTCCTGCCGACCCCTTTGGGGAATTTTACCACCGAGCCTAATTCTCCCCATAACAGTTGCCCCCACTTTTAGGCTTCAATTTCTCGATATATTGTTGAGTCTAAAAGTGTTCTTGGGTTCTTCGAGGTGTTGCTGTCCAGGTGGGTTGGGCGTCTACAAAGTGACTTGGTCTTCTGGTGGGCTCCAACTGCTTCCCAATTCTATAAATGGCATTCATTTCTTCCATTCTCCATTCAAACCTTCCCATTCTCTCCTCTCCTTAAGGTGAGTTTCTTGATTCTTTGTTTATTTCAAAGTTTTTAAACTAGCCACTTCTATTTTCTATTCAAGCCTTTTGCTTTAATGTTTTCTGTCTTTAATTTCCTCTCATCTTTCATAAAACGCCTATCTTTCTAATTGCTTGCGTCGCCTCTGGTTGTCCCTCTATTCATCATAGTAGTTGTCTTATGGATCCCGATTATGACAATGAGGCCGAGATCTGGGCGGAGTCATCGAGGATTCAACGTTCTTGGAGATCTAGTCACCGGGCGGTGACTAGGGGTTCGGGACTTGTTCGGGATGATGCCTCATAGCTGACTGAGCATGACTTAGAGGAAATAAGGAGAAAATATAACTTCCCCCCCTTTGTTTTAACCCGGCTCCCGATTGAAGGTGAAGTTCCTCAAAGCCCCCTAGTTGGGTGGGTGGCAGTATACATTATTATGTTAGAGAGAGGATTTCGCCTTCCCATTACTCCCATCGTTCAAGATTTGTTGGCGACCCTAGGGTTAGCTCTTGGGCAGCTTGGCCACAATACGTGGAATGTATTCTTCGGGTGTTTTTGCCTATGGGATATTTTGGGGATGGAGGGACCCTTTAGTGTTTCTGACTTCCTTTCCTTGTATGGTTTAATTGGACCTGAAGTTGTCTGTGGGACTCGTTACTTCTCTTCTCGTTTTCAGCCTATACTAAAGGCTCCCTTGAGCCATAAGGTCTGGAGGGATTCCTGGTTTTATGTGGGGGGTGCTTGGCGTGTTCCTTGTTCCCACACTCGCTACACTGTTCCCACTAACTATGTGATGCATGGTAATTTAGGTTCATAGAATCATGTAGTAGTCTTCTTTACCTTTTCGATATCAGTGCGTATTTTTTACTGACGGTGTTCCTTTTGTAGATGACGTATTTGATAGCGCTCGCCCTGAGATATATGAATTCTTGAGTCGGGTTTCGAAGTTAGATGACAGGACGAGAGGTAGTTTGCAGTACATCACCGAGGAATCTTTGGCTCGCCATAACCTTCTCCCTAGTGAGTGAGCATAATCGTTTTCCCTATTTTGTCTTATTTGAAGATCGTTTTAATGCCGTCACTATTGTACTTACGATGCAGACATGAGTTCCCTTCCTGACCCTTCTTTGAGTGCTGTCGATTTCAAGACCCTTAATGTCGCTGATTTTGCCATCACAGGGTTGGACAATATTATTTTTCTCGTCAATTCTGACTCGATATTTTCAGACGGAGAAGAAGGCATGACCACCAATCTGGCAGCTCCGATCCCTGTTCGAAGTGAAGTGACGTCTGACCGTCCGTCTCAACGTGCCTGCCTGAATCCTCCATCACCAATCTTGTTGTCGTCTGGGGATGGATCTCGTTGGAATATCCCCGAACTGCCTTATCAAGATGCTCCTGACTCCGTGGAGTAGCTGACTCACTCCTTCGACGAATGGAGTGGCTTTCACAAAAGTGTTTCGGTCTGTTATCGAGATGCGGCGGCACGTAACTTTGACGAAGGATTACGACATGCTTATCAGGTAACTGACCTTTGTTTTCTTTCTTCCTCTACGAGAGTTACTGACGTTATTTAATCTTTGTGGCAGTCTTATATGTATCTCACTCGAGGATTCCATCAACTCTCTGCTGATCTATCTTATATACGCACTGCTTATAGCGTGAGAGGCGACTCTGCTCGTCTACAGGCGGAGGTAGAGCGCTTACTTCAGCTTATCGCACCTCGGAGGAGACTCTACAGGCCTGTTGGACCACGTTGGAAGGGGTTCAAGCGTCTCTTCTGTCAAGCCGACGTCTCATTTATCTACCCAGATAAAACTCGACGAGGAGAGGGTTACTTCTTCTCGCTTAGCTCAAGAGTTGTCCGTTGCTCTAGGAAAGTTGGTCGATGCTAACTTCCTATTTGAGGCTTCCCGCTCCACCTTAGCTTTCTTGAAGGCGGAAAACAAAGCTAAGCGTCGAGGCATGATATGGACCATTAAGCAGTACCGAGCGGTATACCAGGTGTTGCCTCCAAACAACTTCTTGCCTGGGATCGTGGATTATATTCGGCGACTTGAGGGGGAGTATCAGGTTCTTCCTTCTCTTTCTACTATTGTGCTTACTTCTTCGAGTGGCGAGTGTTCTCCTGTACACGTCCCTTATTATGATGCTCGTTTTTTACAGGGGGTTCCGGAGAGCACTCATCCCTTGGATAGTGTCAACCGACTGGCCTTGACGTCAGCTCGGCCCAGTTCTGGAGGCTCTAGCTCAATTGCGCCTACTTCAGGGAGTCAGAGATCTTTAAGAGGTTGATATTCGGTGTTGTACAGGTTATGTTGGTGAACCCGCGACACCAAGACCTTGGGATGGATATCTTTCAGATGTTTCTACTGTCTTAGTTCATGTTGTTGTTTTACAGATTTTGTCTATTCTGTTTCAATCTGTTGTACTTATGTCTTTACTTCCACTTGTACTGCTCCGGGTTATCTATGATTATGTCTGTACTTTTGGCTACTACCGCTTATCTATTAATGAATATGCTTGTGTTCTCTTTAGGCGTTTCCTTTGTGTTTCAAAGTTGGTTGGTTGTGTATTACCTTGTCACTTTGGTCCAATTTTTGGTGGCTAAAGCATCGACCAGGTGTCCTATCTTGCTTGCTTTTTATCTTCCAAACACTAATTAGGTGACTTGGGGTGTTGGTTTTCGTTGGTGTTGCTAAGGACATCCATCTTCCATGTTGAGTTTGGATAGTCATTTTGACCTTATCTTTCCAGGTGGCCTAGTTGGTCTTACTCACCTGGTTAGACTTGGATAGCCAACTTGGGGTTACCCATGTAGGTAGTCTAGTTGGCTTTGCCATCATAGTAGAGCTTGGATAGCCATTTTGGTCTTATCCTTCTAGGTGGCCTACTTGGCCTTACCGACATGGTAGAACTTGGATAACCGTTTCAGCTTTATCCACCTAGGTAGCCTAGTTGGCCTTATCATCATAGTAGACTTGGATAGCCGTTTCGGCCTTATCCATCTAGGTAGCCTAGTTGGCCTTACCATCGTAGTAGACTTAGATAACCATTTTGGCCTTATCCATCTAGGTAGCCAAGTTGGTCTTACCATCGTAGTAAACTTGGATAGCTATTTTGGCCTTATCCATCTAGGTAGCCTAGTTGGCCTTACCATCGTAGTAGACTTAGATAGTCGTTTCGGCCTTATCCATCTAGGTAGTTGCCCCCATTTAAGACAGTTTTCTTTAAACATGCTCAATAGAAGCAAAAGTGGCTTGAATTGTATTAAGAGATAACAAATTAAATAACAAAACAATATGTTGAACTAATATCCTGTTACATTTTGTTAATGGAATGAAATTAGAGCGACAACGTCCATTAATTATTCTAAGTAATCGAAATAAAAATTGTAGTCTGAACTCGTCGTCGAGGTCTGCTCCATTACTTATAGTATTTCTTGAGGTGTTCAGCGTGCTATGGATGTGGTACCGTTATCCCATCTAACGTTTCGAGGTGGTAGGTGCCTGGGTGCAGTACCTTCACGATCACATACGGTCCTTCCCAATTTAGACCCAGTGAACCATCATTAGGATTCCTGGTATTTGGCATGATTTTCCTTAACACTAAGTCGCCTTCTTTAAAGCGTCTGATTTTCACCTTTGAGTTGTAGTACCTGGCAATCTGACTTTTATACTCAGTTGTACAGATGATAGCTACTTCTCTTCGTTCTTCTAGCAGGTCGAGGTTTAGCTGCAACTCTTGATCATTCTAGTTTGGAATATAGAATTCCTTTTGAGGTGAGGGGATGCCTATCAACTGGTTGGGATCATTTCTTTAGCCCTGTAGGTGAGAGAGAATGGTGTTTCATCCGTCGAAGTTCTGGACGTTGTCCAGTAAGCCCACAAGACTCTTCTAGCTTGGTCTTTAGATTCTTCTTGATGATCTTGTTGACCGCTTCTACCTGCTCGTTTGCTTGAGGGTGTGCTGGCGAAGAGTAATGGTGGCTTATGTTCAATTCTTTGCAAAATGTTCTGAATGCGGCACTGTCAAACTGCTTGCCGTTGTCGGTTATCAGAGTGTGGGGTACTCAGAATCTACAGATGATACCCTTCCACACAAAGTCGATAATTTTCTTCTCGGTGATGGTGGCTAGTGCTTCTGCTTCTGCCCACTTGGTGAAGTAGTCCATGGCCACTACAACAAACTTGACTTGGTCCTTAGCTTGCGGTAACGATCCAATTAAATCAATCCCCCATTGAGCGAAGGGCCATGGCCCAACCATATTGGTGAGATTTTCTGGGGGTTGGTGCGTGGTTGTAGCAAAGCGCTGACACTTGTCGCATGCTTGTGTGAACCGTTTCGCATCGTCAACTAATGTTGGCCAGAAGTAACCTTGTCTGTTTATTTGCCTAGCCAAGGATCGGGCCCCAAAATGGTTCTCGCATACTCCCTCATGTACTTCTCTCATGATATACCCTACCTCGTCGGGGTTGAGACACCGAAGCAGGGGTAGGGAATATCCTCGCTTGTATAGAATCCCTCTTTCGATTGTGTATCTGGCTGCCCGATAACGTAATTTTCTAGTTTCCTTTTTGTCCGCCGGTACAGTTCCTTCCTTCAAATAATCGATAATCGGTGTCATCCATGTTGCTTGGCTAGCCTTCGGAGTTGTGGCTATTTCGTGAACTTTCTCCACGTTTACACTTGGTTTGGTCAAAATCTCCACGGGGACGTAACGACTTACTTTTGTCTCAAATGATGCGGCTAGCTTGGCTAGAGAGTCGAAATTAGCATTTTGGGATCTGGGGACTTGTTGAAATTTCACCTCTATGAAGGACTTGCTTAATTCTTTCACTTTCTGTAAATAGGCCACCATCCTTGCTTCTTTGGCTTGGTAGGTGGCGGAGATCTGGTTAACTATGAGCTGGGAGTCGCTCTTGACATGTAGGTGGCTTGCCCCTACCACTATTGCAACCTGGAGCCCTACGATTATCACTTCATACTCGGCATCGTTGTTAGAGGTCCAAAATGTAAATCGAAGCGCATACTCGAGGCGGTCTCCCTCAGATGCCTCTAGCAATAGTCCTGCTCCGCATCCTTTCTTGTTTGATGAACCGTCTACATACAAGTTCCACACTTTGGGTTCTACCTTGCATATTTCTTTAGCCCATTCTAGTGTCAGTTCAACTATAAAATCTGCCACCGCCTGCCCCTTCACAAAGGGTCTAGTTTGGTAGCTTATATCGTGCTCACTTAGCTCTATTGCCCACTTCAGCAGTCGGTCAGACGCTTCCGATTTCTATAGCACCTGTCTCAGTGGAAGATTTGTCAACAGATTTACCTTGTACGCTTGAAAGTACGGTTTTACGCGCCTCGCTGAGGTAACTAATGCTAGCGCTAGCTTCTCCATCTAAGGGGACCGGGTCTCGGCGTCTACCATTGCCTTGTTGGTGTAGTAGATAGGTAACTGACATCCATTGTCGTCTCTTACCAATACTGAACTGACATCCAGGTACAAGAACAACTCTTCACCTGGAACTGGCTTGGACACGAGAGGCGCTTCACTAAGGTATGCTTTCAATTGCTCAAAAGCGTTTTTGCACTCATCTGTCCATTCAAATTTTCCTTTCGTTCTGAGCACTTTGAAAAAAGGTAAGAACGTGTCTGTTGCTCTACTGATGAAGCGATTTAGGGCGGCTACCTTTCCGTTTAAGCTTTGAAGTTGCTTTAGGGTCTGAGGCGGTGCTAACTCCATTACTACGCGGATCTTATCTGGGTTAGCTTCGATTCCTCGCTGGTGCACTAGGAAGCCTAATAACTTTCCTAATCTGACACCAAATGCACACTTGCTTGGATTGAGCTTCATTCGATACTGTCTGAGGGTGCTAAATGCTTGAGACAGGTCACCCACGTGATCTTCCACCCCCTTACTTTTTACAAGTAAGTCATCCACGTATACCTCCATATTTTTACCGATGAGGTGACCAAACATCTTATTAACCAGCCTCTGATACGTGGCACGAGCATTCTTTAAGCCGAAAGGCATCACGTTGTAACAGTATAGACCTCTGCTGGTTATGAATGAGGTTTTCTCCTAGTTAGCCGGATGCATCATTAACTGATTGTATCCCGAGTAGGCATCCATGAATGATAGAGTTTCATGTCCTGATGTCGCATCCACTAGCTGATCTATGCGAGGTAGTGGAAAGTTATCCTTAGGGCACGCTTTATTCAAATCTGTGAAATCGATGCAAGTTCTCCACTTGCCATTCGGTTTCTTTACTAGCACTATGTTGGACAGCCACTCTGGATAATGCACTTCTCTAATGAACTGAGTGCGCAACAACTCGCTGACTTGCTCGGCGATAACCTCATTTCTAGCATGATTGAAGGCCCGTCGTTTCTGTCTCACTGGTTTATAATCTCTATCGATGTTCAATCGGTGGGTCAAGACTTTGGGATCTACTCCAGGCATGTCTTCAGCTGACCAAGCGAATACATCGGCATTCATTTTAAGGAAAGGTACAAGCCTATCTTTTTTAGCCGCATCTAGATTTGTTCTAACCTTTACCTCTTGATCTTCGCCTAGCAAGGTTATTGTCTCTAGTTGTTCAGCGGGTTCTCCTCTATTCAACTCAAATTCTTTGGTCGGATGGCTGAGTTTTATTTCTATTCCCATTGCCTCGGCCTCCTCAGGTGTCGCACCCGATTGGGTGGATGTGGCCTATCCTGGGGCAGAAACGGTCTTCGGAAAGGTAGCAACCATCCTTACTTCTGACGTGCCAGACACGCTTTTTAAAGTAGTGTGGTAGCATTCTCGTGACACATGTTGTTCGCCCCTGACCCTTCCTACTCATGTGAGGGTTGGAAACTTCATCATTTGATGGTATGTGGACGGGATGGCTTGCAATCTATGTAGTGATGGACGTTCGAGTATTGCATTGTAAGATGACTTGTCATCCACAACCAAAAAAATTAACAAAAGTTAGAACAATGTTATCATCCTCATCGAAGGTAATTTGAAGCTCGATGCTTCCTTCCTGATATACGATGCTGCCTCCGAACCCCACTAGTAGTGTGGAATACGGGGTTAACTTGTCTCATCCTATTTTCATTGCGTTGAATGCTTGCAGCGAGAGTATGTCGGCAGAGCTACCCCCATCAACCAGTATTCTTCCGACCTTGATATTGGTTATAACTAACGAGACCACCAGGGCGTCATTGAGAGGCTGATGCACCCTACTTGCATCCTCATTTGAAAAGTTGATGTCATCGTCCGCTGCCGCCATTATTCTTACTTCTTCACCTCCGGGTGCTTCGCAAGCTTGCCTCATACTGGCCTTTCACTTTTTGTTGGAGTTGCCCCCAACAGGTCCACCCAAGATGGTCCGGATCTCTTGGGGAGGCGGCGAATTCCTGGTATCTTTCATTTTACTGGGTCGCTCAGGTGACTTTTGTCTTTCCTCCACGTACTCTTTCAAATGTCCCTTCTGGATCAGGGCTTCTATGGCCTCTTTCAAGTCGTAGCACTCAGAGGTGGTATGTCCGTGGTCTCGGTGGAATAGGCAGTATTTTTCCTTATTTCTTCTGTGCGACCCCATTTTTATTTTGTTGGGCCACTTGGGAGTTTCTTTATCTTTAATTTCCATCAGTATTTATTCCAACGGAACCACGGTGGGGGTGTACTTTTCGAACTTGCTGGGTGGCATTCCCTGGCGGCTAGATTTGTCTCGACTTTCGAATCTATTATTAACCTGTCTTTTTTTAGATTCCACTCGTTCCTGTTCGTATCGGTCGACGCGCCTTTCCCGTTCGTTATGGGTGCGCTTCTCCTTAGGAGCTTTCCGAGACTTCAACAATTCTCCTATGCTCATATATTTCTGAGCCCGCGTCAGTACTTCGACATAGCTGGTAGGAGCTTTCTTTCCTAGAGACCACAGAAACTTCTCATCTTTCAACCCCGCGACGATTGCAGTCAGTGCCACACCATCAGTGTATCCTTCGATCTACAATGCCTCATTGTTGAACCGTGCCACATACTCTCGAAGTGTTTCATAGTTACCTTGTTTCACTGTAAGTAGATGCGTCGCTGGCTTCTTCTGGTCGCGTCCTCCTAAGAACTAGGTAATGAAGGCTCTTGCCAATTCTCGGAAGGAAGCGATAGACTTCCGCTTCAGTTGTCTAAACCATCTACGAGCTGCTCTGGTGAGGGTGAAGGATAACGACCTACACTTGATGGCATCCCAGACTCCATGGAGTTCCATCCATGACCAAAACGTATCTAGGTGTTCCACTAGATCCTTTGAACCATCATATGCTTTCATCGTGGGCAGCTTTAACTTGGTTGGCGCTTCCTCTGCCATTATCTAATCTGTAAAGGGCGGGTCTACCTAGTCTACAAGGCTGTCCAGTTCGAGTCCGTCCTGATCTTGAGCTTTCTTCAAGTTTCCTAGATGGTCTTGGATGTTTATCAACTCGATCATCTAGGGCGGTCTTTCCGCTTCATCTCTCAGTGCCTTCCGACGAAGGTTGATCACTCTCTCAGGTTGGTTCCTAAATCGGTTTGGCTACTCTTCACCTTTATTGGCCTGGTTTTCCTTCCTGATATTGACCTGCTCAATGAGCTACGAGAGTACTTGTTGCAGCCCAAAATCGACCTAGTATGTGATCGAGATTCCCCTACCTCAAAGGTGACCCAGAGTCTTTCTATGGGTTCTCTACGTCGGTTGTTTCCCTCGAGGGTTAATCTTTCAGCAGGCCTCACTCTCGCGCTTGCTATTCTGGTCGGCCTGTCAGTCATAGGGGCTTTTACTTTCTCCTGATCTTTGCGCAAAGGTGTTGTGTCGGGCTTTTTTGTGGTATCTGCCTGGTCAGGTCCACCACGCGCTTCGCCCGTCTTGGCATAGTCCTTTCTTGGGTGTGCGTCTTTCGTGCACTCTCTAATTCAGCTATTGGCTCCACTCTAATGAGTGGTTGTGCCGCTGGTAGAGCACGCTTCTTGTGCCTCGTAACCTCTGGGGTGATAGATGGTGTCGTTTGAAACAACTCGGTCAGTCAGCCAATCGCCTCTGACATGTCTTATACTTTCTTTTCCAACGCGACTACTTTTGGATCTAACAGGCATTCCTCGTTAGCAATGTGGGTGACCCCGCCAACTCCCTGGTTACGTTCGATCTCCACATCGTCTCGAATAGCCATCCTCATAGGGTGTCTCTCGTCGTCAGACTCGACCTCCAGACCTCGTGCATTGGGACTTAAACTCATCTTTGATGGTGAAGTATGGCGCAACAACGTCTTTCTAATTATAGCACGAACTTGTCTGCACAGATGGCGCCAACTGTTGATGCCGAAATTTCATCTTCGAGATCAACGATGAATTTTAATTGTATAGGGATGAAGTATCTGCAAAACAAACAAGAACTGGACATCAGCGTGGTGTGAGCCACGCCGCCTCCGATGCCTAAGTCAGTCGAGATCGAAAGTGGTGAGTAGGTTAGCCGAATTTAGGGTTTAGGAATTGCTTACCTCAAGACTAATTGGCTTGCATATTAATAGGAGGCGAGTAGGTGGCCACTTTTGGTAAAAATTAATCTTAGTTTATGGAAATATCTCCTTTTTAGACAAATATTTCCATTTTAGGAAAATATCTATTCTTGGGCCGAGCCCTAAATAGGGTCTAGCCGTAGATAAGGAAAAATGATGAAAGTGGGTGAAAACGACGCACAAATTGGAGCTAAAGTGGGGGAGATATGGCGAAAAATGTGATACGGGCAGAACTGGGTCGGGTCACAGAGCAACCTGCCCTAGGTGCCCAGGTGGGCACGCGCACTGGGGCGGGTTGGTGCCCGCACGTGGCACTGAGGAGGGCACTTGGCCTGAGCGTGATGAGGGGGGCACACGCACCCTTGCGTGCACGCTGAGGTGGGCTAGTGCCTGCGCACGTGCTGAGGCGGGCACTTGGCCCACGAGCCTGGTGGGACGGGCGCTTGGCCCACGCGCCTGGTGGGACGGGCGCTTGGCCCACGCGCCTGGTGGGACGGGCGCTTGGCCAGCGCGTACGCTGGGGTGGGAGCTTGGCCCACACGCGTGCTGGGGCGGGCACGTGGCTCGCGCTCGGGGTGAGCCTCCCCGCCTCGATGTCTGCACGATCTGCTTGCTAGGGCGCTCGTGCTTGCCTGGGCTTGAGCGACTTATGGGCTCGCCCACTCGAACGTCGGTACGACTTCTCAGTTCGGCTTGGGCCTCCTGCCGACCCTTTTGGGGCATTTTACCTTCAAGCCTGATTCTCCCCATAACAATAATTATGTTAAAAAACAATAGTATTTTGTTATAGTTGGGATTGGAATCACAATCTCAAGTCGATTAGGAAATGAAAAGATTATTAGAATGAAATTATTTTGGATGGTTATTCCAATAAGCATACATATCCATTTTCCACACGCGGCGAGGTCCTGGGGACCCGGCCCCTAAGGGGTGGGGAACAGGGCTAGGGACGGGGAAAATTTTTTCTGGTTGAGCTAATCTGGGCCGAGGATGGGGAATGTATTCCTCGTCCCTGATTCTTTTATCCCCACCTTATTTACCTTTTTTTATTAAAGAAAATATTTTTTCTTTATTTTACCCCTTAAATTTTCAAATAAAAATATATTTGTTGATGAAATTATTTATCCATATGAATATTTTTCTTTAATAATTAACATTATAGTTGAAACTTTATTGATATTTTCTAAAAAAATATAATTATTTAAAAGTATTGTCCAAAAATATATATAACAAATGAAAAAAATTGAAAAAATCCACACGGGGAATCCCCGTTGAGGGATCTAAGGACCTAAATAACAGCCTTGAAAGAATTTTTTGGCTTCTGTTGTAGAAGTGGTTGAGTACAATAGATTAAGTAATAAGAAATAATTGTAATTACAAAAAATCTATGAGTCACGGTAAGGAGGATTTTAATGCAAGACATGAATCTTTGGAAAAGTTTGAAAACTGAAAAGAGAAAGAAGTTTTGTGATTAGATTAAGAAATGCAACGAGATCTTGTAGAGTCAAGCTTAAGAAGAGAAAAACTAACTTAGATGAACAAAAATGCTAAGGTGTAGACCAAGAATTGCTCGGGACAAGAAATGATTCAAGTTTGGGGGTTTGATAACTTTTAAATATGACATATTTTAGGCTAATTTATTATGCATTTTTGTAAGGTTCAAAGAAAATAGTTGAGTTATAATGAGTCAATTACGAGTAAAAAATGCTAGAAGTCTTATGCATCCATTAATCAGCATAAAAAGCACAATTTTGCGATTAATGCATAAATATTGAATAAATTGTGCTAAAATTTACTACAATGCAGGAAACGCAAAGCTTTCACGCTGGAAGGACAAACCAATGCAAACGGTGAAAAGAAAATGAAACATAACACATTTATAAGGTAATCGCGTTCGAAGAATCACGCCAACAAGGAAAGAAACAAGAAATCAATCAATCAATTAAATCGGCGTCAATAAAAAAATTCTAGCAACAATTAAAAGATTCTAGTATTCATGAAGATTTTCCATCTCACCGAAACTTTCTAGCAAAGAAAATCATCTTTATCTATAATAAGTAAGAGGCCGCAATTGGTGAGCGGGTCAGTCGGCCAGAAACAAATTTATGTAAAAAGCATCTGGTGATGTCTATACGAGTCGATGGCAAGGAGTCTGCACATCTTCGCAACCACGCTAATTCCTATTTTATTTCTTTTTTTAGTTAGGAGTAAATCGTAGAACTGTATCAACTTTAGTAATGAAATTTATGGATTTTCATTGTCTGTTGTTGTGCATTTCTATTTGATAGGAGCTATGGTAAAATTCGTAAGTATAATGCATGTTAAACAATTTGTCAAATTTGACTCAAAATTTTTAAACGTTTTGCTCCAAAATTTCAGCAATTTGATGGAAAAGGAAACCCGAAGCAACATGTTGCTCATTTTGTCGAGACTTGCAAAAATGCTGGGACACGTGGTGATCTTCTTGTGAAACAATTTGTCCGGACCCTTAAAGGAAACGCCTTTGATTGGTACACTGACAAAGAGCCTGAAACTATTGACAGTTGAGACCAATTTGAAAGAGAGTTTCTAAATCGCTTTAATAGCACAAAAAGAACTGTAAGTATGACTGGGCTTACAAACACGAGAAAATGGAAAGGTGAGCTTGCCATTGACTATATTAATTGTTGGAGGGCTCTGAGTCTCGATTGCAATGATCGTTTGACTGAATTGTATGTTGTGGATATGGGCACCCAAGGTATGCATTGGGAACTTCTTTACATCTTACAAGGCATAAAACCTCGTACATTCGAGGAACTAGCAACACGCGCCCACGATATGGAGTTGAGCATTGTTGTTAGAGGAAATAAAAACCTTCCATTCCCAAAGGTAAAGAAAGATAAGAAGGAAATGAAGAATTCTGAAAAGATATCCAAACTTGCTACTAGAGAATCCATGGATGTCAATACGAACCTTCTCAAATTCACCCCGAAATAAAAGGGAAATAAGATAGAGAAGGGTCAAGATGAAAATGAGAAGCGTCGTTACAACTCTAAAAGAGAGTGAAGAGAAGTTTTACCCTTTCCCAGATTCCGATATTGCTGATATGTTGGAGCAGTTGTTGGAAAATCAGTTGATTGTACTTCCTGAATGTAAGAGACCTGAGGAAATGGGAAACATTAATGACCCCAATTATTGTAAGTATCATAGAGTTCTCGGTCATCCAATAGAGAAGTGCTTTATATTGAAAGAGAAAATCCTTAAGCTCGCTCAAGAAAGGAAGATTGAATTAGAACTCGATGAGATAGTTCAAACAAACCATGCTACTATAATAAGTCATTCAAATGTACGATCACCTGTGGGATCTTCTCATGATCTAAAAGGATGTTTAATTCAACTTGGTTCATTCGAACCTATTGTTGTGTGGATGAAAGAACAACTCCCTCTTAAGAAAAATTCTCAAAATTCTCTACAAAAGAACGAGCAAAATGATGATACGGATGAAGGTTGGACTCTTATTACCCGACAAAATAAGCGAAAACAAAATCCAATTCACAAAGAGTCTCGTTCACTTCGAGAATATACAAGGAAAAGTAAGCTTCCGAAGAAAAAAGGGAAAAAGAGTACAAGAAGGCCTAGACATGTGGTGGAAGAGAAAGAAGAAATTATTCGATCGCGCCAACTAAACCTTAAAGGAATTTTTTCCAAAGACTTTTCCTCGAAATGTTTGTGAAGTTGTCCCATGTTACGTTACCAATGTAGTAGAAGACAATTTTTCTTCTTCAAGCTCAGCAGAGGTAGTAACAAAGTTGGAAGACTTACCATTTTTCACTGTGAATGATTTATCTGCTCTCCCTCAAGAGACTAAAAATAATCTTGTTGATGTGTTCAAAGATCCTGAAACTTCAATTGAAGCTATATCTCAAGAAAATTTAATTGGCTCGTGTTGCATGTCGGTAAACTTTGTTGATGAAGACTTATTGTTTGGGTCCATACCTCATAACAGACCGTTATTTGTTTCTCGATACATCAAAGAACAAAAGGTTAACAAAATTCTTATTGACAATGGTTCTGTAATAAACATAATGCCAAAGACAACTTTGAAGTATCTCGGCATCCCGATGCAAGAACTATCAAACAGTAAATTGATATTCAAGGTTTTAATCAGGGTAAACAACAAGCAATCAGAATGATTCGTCTAGAGCTCATTATTGATGATTTAAAGGCGAATACATTATTCCATGTTATAGATTCTAATACTACTTATAAAGTATTATTGGGTCGCCCTTGGATACATGAGAATGGGATGATAAGTTCCACCTTGCACCAGTGCTTCAAATATTATCAGGACGGTGTTAAGAAAGTTGTTGCAAATGTTAATCCTTTTTCAGAAGTTGAATCTCATTTTGCAGACGCAAAGTTTTACATGAAAACTGATAGCGTAGGAGAATCAATACCAATATAAATTCCTTTGATCAGAGGTACTAACAAACAAGAACAACCAGCAATCAAAGCTGAAAAAGATAGCCGTAAAGAAAAAAACTATGAAAGCCACGAAAGTAAGATAACTAACTGCAGATCAAAATGCGAGTTGCTAAAAAGTAGAAATGGGCCAATTTCAGAGTCGATGAAGTCAAATCCTCCCGTTCTAGGTTACATTCCTCTATCTCGACGGAAAAAAGGTGAGTCACCATTCAAACAATGCTCAAATAACCTGAAGATTGGTGACATTGAAATATTGAAAGAAAATTTTGTCATGCCTCTTACAAAAATAACAAAGCAAAAAGCTAAGAATGATAAAGTAAAATCAAATTTGCCTGATAAACGAACTAAGGAAGAATTCGACCCAAATGCTTACAAGCTATTGGAAAAGGCAGGTTATGACTTTACAACTCATACTGAGTTCAAAAGTTTTAAAATATTTGATGAAAAAGGTGAGTTGTCATCAACTCAGAAGTTCCTTAAAAAAGAAGGTTATGTTATACCTAATTCTAAGTCGGGGCTTGGATATAAATCTTCGAAGCCAATCCGTATAGTAAGAAAGGGAAAGGAAAACTCTGTTGATACACTCCATATCAAGGTCGAAGAAGTAGATGGTTCTGAAGACGTCAAAGAAAATGTAGAGCATAGAGCTCCTTCTTTTGATCGCTTGGGGCTTGAAGTCACACGACCTTCAGCTTTTAGTAGACTAAGTGTCACCAATACCAACAGTGAAAGTTTACATGCAACTTCTAGGTCAACACGACCTTCTACCTTTCAAAGGCTAAGCATAGCATCCAAAAGTAGAAGTAATACACAGTTAGCTCTAACCGTACAAGTGTCGACTTTCCAGAGATTGAGCATATCCATGAAAAAGAAGGAACAACCTCCTATCATGATGAGAGTTTCAAATGAGACAGGTGATGGAGAAATCCGTAGCGCGATCCCCTCCCGAATGAAGAGGAAAATGTTTGTTTTCATAAATACAGATGGCTCATTAAAGGTGAAGAGACATGATATTATCATCACAAAGCCTACGAAAGAAGACTCGAACAACGAAGAAGATATGACTTATGTTCATCATATTACTCTAGAAGAAATTATAGAAGATGAAATGATCGAGAAAGATGTTGAAGAGGCGTCAATGACCTTTGAGGATGGTAGTGAATTTACAATAGATGAACAAAAAGAGGTGAATCTTGGCACGGAAGAAGAGCCACGCCCTACTTTTATAAGTGCGTCACTTACACGGAGTGAAGAAGATGATTATATGAGTCTCCTCACTCAATATAAAGATGTATTTGCTTGGTCTTATAAAGGAATGCCAGGATTAGATCCAAAAGTGGCAGTTTATCCTCTCGCAATTAAAGAAGGATATCGGCCTGTCAAGCAGACTCAGCGACGTTTTCGTTCAGAACTAATCCCTCAGATCGAAATTGAAGTCAATAAACTAATAGAGGTTGGATTCATTCGTGAAGTTAAATATCCAGCATGGATAGCAAACATCATCCCAATCAGAAAGAAAAATGGCCAACTTCGCATTTGCGTCGATTTTCGTGATTTGAACAATGCATGCCCAAAGGATGATTTTCCACTTCCCATCACAGAAATCATGATAGATGCCACCATGGGTCACGAGATTCTATCATTCATGGATGGATCGTCGAGATATAATCAAATTCGAATGGCTCTTGAAGATGAAGAAAAGACCGCATTCCGAACTCCAAAAGGAATATATTGTTATAAAGTTATGCCTTTCGGTTTAAAAAATGTTGGGGCCACTTACCAGTGTGCAATGCAAAGGATATTCGATGATATGCTGAATAAGCATGTCGAATGCTATGTTGACGACCTAGTGGTCAAGTCCAAAATTCGACATGACCATCTAGGAGAACTAAAACTAGTGTTTGATCGTTTGAGAAAATATCAATTAAGAATGAATCCACTCAAATGCGCGTTCGGAGTAACCTCAGGAAAATTCCTTGGTTTTGTAGTAAGACATCGAGGGACCGAGATTGATTAGTCAAAAATTGACGCCATTCAAAAAATGTCAAGTCCAAGAAACTTACATGAGTTGAGAAGTCTGCAAGGTCATTTATCCTATATACGACGATTCATATCCAACCTAGCAGGCCGATGTCAACCTTTTCAAAGATTGATGAGAAAAAATGAAACATTTGAATGGAATCAAGCATGCCAGAACGCCTTGGAAAGCATATAAAAATATGTACTTAACCCCAGCATTCTAGGCGCCCCTATAACAGGAAAGCCGATAATCCTATATATTTCTGCTCAAGAATGATCTATTGGAGCGATTTTAGCACAAGTCAGAGAAAATAACAAAGAGCAAGCTCTCTACTATTTAAGTAGAACCTTAGTGGGGGGCAGAGCTAAATTATTCTCCCATCGAGAAAATATGTCTTGCTTTATTCTTTGCTATTGATAAGCTAAGACATTATATGCAAGCATTCACCATACATTTGGTGGCAAGAGCTGATCCGATCAAATACATTATATCTAGGCTAGTCATTTCAGGACGCCTTGCAAAATGGGTAGTTATACTTCAACAATACGATATTGTTTACATACCCCAGAAGGGGATCAAAAGACAGACACTTGCTGACTTCTTAGCTGATCATCTTGTTCGGTCATATTGGAAATTATGTTAGGAGTTGCTGGATGAAGAGGTGTTCTATGTAGAGAATATGGGAACTGGAGCTGGCATTGGGATCATTTTCATCTTACCTGAAAGGCACATACTACCATGTATCTTCACTCTTGGTGAATTATGTTCAAATAATGTAGTTGAGTATCAAGCACTCATCATCGGCCTTCAAATGGCATTAGAGTTTGGGATAACACACATCGAGGTTTATGGAGATTCGAAACTTATAATAAACCAAATGTTACTCCAATTTGAGGTGAAACATGAAGACTTGAAAGCTTACTTTATGTATGCAAGACAACTACTAGAAGAGTTCGAGGTGATAACTTTAGAACATGTCCCGAGGTCAGAAAATACAAAGGCAAATGCATTGGCAAACTTGGTAACTGCCTTGACAATTTCAGGTGATGAACCCACAAATATCACTCTTTGCCAAAAATGGATTGTTCCACCCAGTCAAGTTCAAGCTGAAGAAGCTGACATGATATCTGTTTATGTCATCGTAGAAGAAGATTGGCGACAATCTATCATAGATTACTTGCAACATGGAAAACTTCCTACAGAGTCGCGACATAAGGCTGAAATACGAAGAATAGCTGCTAGATTTGTCTATTATAAAAACATTCTTTATCGTCGTGCATATGAGGGTCTTTTGCTTCGATGTTTAGGAAAAGAAGAATCTTTGAAGGCATTGGAAGAAGCACATTCAGGAATATGTGGCACTCATCAAGTTGGACCAAAGCTACAGTACCAGTTAGAAGAATGGGTTATTATTGGCCCACAATGATTTGAGATTCCATGGATTTTGCAAAGAAGTATGAAACTTGTCAATTCCATACCAATGTTATTCACCAACCGCCTGAACCACTTCATCCAACTATTGCTTCAGGGCCCTTTGAAGCTTGGGGACTCGATCTTGTCGGTTCTATAACACCTAAGTCATCCGCAAAACATTCATACATTCTTGCTGGAACAGATTACTTTTCCAAGTGGGTAGAGGCTATCCCGCTAAAGGAAGCTAAAAAAGAGAATATCATGGATTTTATTCGAACACATATTATTTATCGATATGGAATCCTTCATCGTATTGTGAATGATAATGGAAGACAATTTTCCAATAGCTCGATGGACAAACTATGCTAAAAATTTAAGTTCAAGCAGTATAAGTCATCCATATATTATGCACCAGCAAATGGGCTAGCAGAGGTGTTCAATAAAACGTTATGCAATATATTGAAAAAGGCAGTTTTCAAGACAAAAAGATATTGGCATGAAAAAGTTGGTGAAGCATTATGGGCGTATCGAACTACAATTCGCACACCGACAGGGGTTACACCTTATTCCCTTGTATATGGGGTAGAGGCTATACTCTCACTTGAAAGTGAAATCTCTTCTCTATGAATGGCAACGCAAGAAGGACTAACTACTGAAGATAATGCAAAATTACGTCTCCAGGAAATAGAAGCACTTGATGAACAAAGGTTAGATGTTCAACTGTAACAGCCCAGTTTCCTATTCCAGTTTTCGAGGTGCCTTCGGGTCAAGATTCGGTTGTTTGGTTGGGTTTTAGAGCCTTTTGGCCCCTTGGGGGTATTTTGGTCTTTTGGCTCTCCGGGCAGGATTTGTGGTCTTCAGGGCTTCGAGGTAGCTCCTGCCTTTGTCAAGGCTTGTTTGTTGGTGGCTGCGAGTCCCGTGGTGTTTGGGTTAGTCGGTTGAATGCTCGGTTGTGGTTCGGGCTTTGGCAAAGTGTTGGTTTGTTGTGTGTTTCCTTTGGGATTCGAGCCCGGGCCTTTAGTGTTGCTTTGGGAGTTGGATTTAAGTGAGTTTGATTTATTGGAAAAGATTGCTTCGGTCGGGTCTCGAAGGAGGAAGCCGGGAAATGGGATTTTGAGGTTTTAAAGTGGATAAGGATGGAAAATGGAATTAAAAATCCCATTTTTTCCCTTTTTTCCCATTTTCCTTTTTATTTCTCTTTTTCTTTTCTTTTTTTTTTCCCCAAAATGCATTTTCTCTCTCTCTCTCTCTCTCCCCGAGCCCCCCACCTAGCCCCGACCCAGCCCTTGGCTCGCCTTTCATTGGCCGCGCGTCGGCCTTGGCTCGCCACGCCGCCAGCTAGCCTGAGCCAGCGTCGCAGAGCGGCCGGCCCGAAGCTCGCCCAGCGCGCGCGCGCGCCCCTCGCTCGCCGGCGTCGCGCCGCCGGCGGCGCGTCGCCCACCACGCGCGCTCGCCGCCGCCTCGTCCGTGTCGCCCGGTGCGATCGTGCCGAGCCGCGACAAGGTTGCGCGTCGCGTCGCCCGAGCCTCGCCGGCTCGATCGCGCGTCAGCGCCAGATCGAGCGCCCCGCGTCGTGTCGCTCGCGCCGCGCGCGCCGTCTCTGTGTCGAGCGCGCGCCAGCCGCCAGCCGAGCAAGCGCGCGCGCACGCAGAAATGACCAGCGCCCGTGCCGGTCGCGCCTCAGCGCCCGGCCAGCCCCTTTGGTCGCTTAGCGTCTGGCCGGCCCGTTCGAGTGTCAGCCGTGCCTCGTGAGTTGCTCCCGAGCCGAGCCCTGTTTATTTTAGTGTATTTAGGGCTATTTTATGATTATTGATGTTTTTGCTTGGCTCGTTATAGGTTGCTCGGGTTCGATCGCAGTTAATTTTATTGTGTGTTGTTGCCTTCCGACCAGGTAAGGATTTCTTACCGGAGTTGTGTGGGCCCTGCGATATTGTCATGATTTTGCCTTGCTTGTTTGCTGACTGTTATGAGCATGATAATAATAGAGCAGCTTTGATTGATTTCTGCTAGCATGTTTGCTTGATATTACATGTTAGTGCCATGCTAGGTTTGTTCTGCCAGCATGCTTGTGATTCCTGCTTAAGCTCGTAGTATCATGCTAGGTAGTGTGATTGATGTCGGTCTTTGCTTGCTAGCCAGGAATCATTGCTTTTTACTCTGTACTCTTAGATAGAGTTGTAGGGTTTGTCATCATCCAGAGGCTGAGAGCGAACATAACGTATCTTGTCCCCACCGGTCGGGAGCAAAGCGAAGCATTGCTTCAGGGGTTGAGAGCGGACATAACGTACTTTGTCCCCAGTGGTCGGATATTGAGCAAAGCATAACATACCTTGCTTTTTCTCCCCCCTCCCGGCAGCCAATCATTAGGCCGGAAGTAGGAGACTTCCGATGACTCCAGATCTTTCTTTGTAAGCTCGTTGAGCTATGATCTGTGTTGGTAGCTGTTTGCTTGCATGCTTTGGTACTAGATGATTGATTATATCGTATTGTACCCCGGTTGGGGATTCTTACTGAGTAATTCGTTACTCACCCTTACTTATCTTCGAGTAACCATGGCGCGAGCGAGGATGGGGTGGAGGAGGAGCTGTGATCATGGAAACCCGTTGTTCAACTCTGAGATTTATGTTTATGTTTTAAATGTTCTCTGAATGCATGTAGTTGGGCACGGAGCCCTAGGGTGTTTTCTGAATGTATTTCCGGATTCTAGCATTGTTGTAAAGATTGTATGATTTAAATAAATCTCTGATCAGAGTATGTTTTGGAAATGTATTTGCCTTGAAACAGGTGCTTGGAAACAGGGACAGGTTTCAGGAATTGTTGTTGATTTTTAAATGGATGTTTTATGTTTTGGTTTTTACTTAGAATCCGAACACCATCTTGCAAATTTTCTGTAGATTTGTATGCATGCATTGAGGTAACGGCCTATTTAGAACCCCATTCGGGTCGGGTCGTTACATCAACAGACACTTGAATGTTATCAAGCACGAATGACCAAGGCTTTCAACAAAAATCTCAAGCCTAGATCATTCCAAGTTGGTGACTTAGTTCTAGCTGTTCGAAGACCGAACATCACAACACGTCATACAGGGAACAAATTTACTTCAAAATGGGAGGGACCATTCATGGTGAAAGAAGTCTACTCAAATGGAGCATATAAGATTGTTGATAAAGATGGATTGAATGTTAGTCCAATTAATGGAAAAAAATTTAAGAAATATTATGCATAAGTTTGTAACACTCCTTATCGTAAGAGTATAAACTACATGATGCTCTTAGCCCGCAAGAGCTTAAAATGTGAATGGCCCAAAAAAAACTACTATTATGAACTACGTTATGACTTGATCCCTTTTAAGGGTACGTAGGCAACTTAATACAAAATTTTAAGTCCAGTCTCTTCTTCTTAGTTTTTTAAACTTGAAAATCTTATGAAACAAGACATTCAAGGTGGATGTATACAAGAAGGTTTTACTCGAGTTATGTTTGAGATTCTCCCATTCAAGGTCAATGTTCGCATTTCATTCCGTCTACAATATGAAGTTTAAACTTATTTCTTGCAGGTTTAAGGGCTACGTTTTTCATTCTCTCCAAGTGAAGTCATCACACTCTTCTTCAAAATATTGAGATCGTCGCTTTCTCTCTAAAATTGAGATCGTCGACCTTCTAAAATAGAGGATATCATACATTCTACTAAAATTTTGTGATTGTCATACACTTTTTTAAAATATTGAGATTACCAAACCTCTCCAAAATTTTGATGTCATTATACTCTCTTCTAAAATATTGAGGTTGTCGTTCCTCTCTTTAAAATGTTAAGATCTCTTTACTCTATCTAAAATTTTGAGGTCATTGTGCTCTCTTCTAAAATATTGAGGTGGTCGTGCTCCCCCCAAAATATTCAGATTGTCGTGCACTCTTCAAAAAATACTATGATTAGCGTGGTTTCCTCCAAAATAAGTTTTCCTTCAAAATATGTCGTGCACTCTCCATAAGATGAGGTCATCACTTCATCTTAAATTTCTTTGATGGCTTCTTCGTTCCATCTTCGAAAATATGTTGATGGCTTCATCGCAGGATCTCGTAAAATATGTCAATGAGTTCATCGCCACATCTCCGAAAACATGTTGTCTTCATCCATCCATTACATATTCGAATGGGTCTTCACGGCTTCGTCTTCGCATCTCCTCCATTACATATTCGAATGGGCCTTCGCAGCTCCTCCATTACATATTTGAACGGGCCTTTTTATCTCCTCCATTACATATTTGAATGGGCCTTCGCATCTCCTCCATTACATATCTGAATGGGCCTTCACAACTCCTCCATTACATATTCGAATGGGTCTTCGGGACTCCATCCATTACATATTCAAATGGTACTAGATCATTGATTATATCGTATTGTACCCCGGTTGGGGATTCTTACTGAGTAATTCGTTACTCACCCTTACTTATCTTTCAGGTAACCATGGCGCGAGGCAGGATGGCTGGAGGAGGAGCTGTGATCATGGAAACCCGTTGTTCAACTCTGAGATTTATGTTTATGTTTTAAATGTTCTCTGAATGCATGTAGTTGGGCACGGAGCCCTAGGGTGTTTTCTGAATGTATTTCCGGATTCTAGCATTGTTGTAAAGATTGTATGATTTAAATAAATCTCTGATCAGAGTATGTTTTGGAAATGTATTTGCCTTGAAACAGGTGCTTGGAAACAGGGACAGGTTTCAGGAATTGTTGTTGATTTTTAAATGGATGTTTTATGTTTTGGTTTTTACTTAGAAGCCGAACACCATCTTGCAAATTTTCTGTAGATTTGTATGCATGCATTGAGGTAACGGCCTATTTAGAACCCCATTCGGGTCGGGTCGTTACAGCTTGGTATCAGAGCTCAGAGTCATAGATTCTGTAGACTGACCTTTTGTTGTAGGTCGTTTTTTTTCCATGATCACCAGCACTCCGACAGTCATCAGGTACGCCTAAGTTTACTATTTGTTGTTGAAAAAGGGTTAAGAATTTACAATACCTGTCATCTAGTGTATGCCTTGTGTAGTGTTGTGGAGCGGAGACGAAAGGTGTTCGACTCGTTGTTGGTTTGGGTTTAGAGCGCCATCATGCCAACTTCCCGCAGTGTGTGATGTATGTTGTGGCTTGTTGAGGTATCCAGATTGATTCGGATGCCTTGGGACATCGTCCCCGTGGGAGGCAGAGCTTGGACTCCCGTAGGCCAATTGTGGCCCAGTTGTTGATTTTCCCCTAGTGAGAGGGTGGATGTGTTTTGCCTTGGAGTGCCATTCCAAGAGAGGTGTTAGCTATGGTTGTGCTTGTGGATGTTTGTGGAGCAGGTCCCCGTGTGGACCAGCCTGGGTAGCTCAAGTGTTGATCTTGAGCCTTAGCAGATTGATTGATTGCCCAGTGAGTAGCTGCAGAGTTGGCAGCCTTCGAGGAGATTGTTGAGGCATCTTTGTGCTCCTGTGAAGTGTTGTTGTTTGCAGCCAGTAAGCCGGAACCCTATGGTTAAGGGTGCAGTGAGTAGTGTTCCCTTCGGACTGGATCCGTTGGTGTTTTTCTCAGATGTTTGGTAGAGTTGAGCACTCTTTCTTTGGTGAGCTCCTGGAGTGGGGCTAGCTGCTGCATGTTGAGAGAGCCGGCTAGAGTTTTGTTGAGCATCATGTGGAGATGCAAGGGTAGGCCGTGAGCCTTCGGCTTGATGAGATGCCATAGGCATGGTTTTTGGAGTTGGAGCCCTTGTATGCCTAGCCAGAGTTCTTGTCACTTGAGGTTGTGACCTTGTAGGCCCCATTGGTAGTAAGATGTGGTTTTGGTAGTAGTGGCACTTGAGGTGCATTGGTTGGTGTGCCGTTTTGGCACTAAGTCTGGTTGAGGCTTGAGTTTGGCTTTGGGCATAGCAGATGGTTCTATGCCGTTCGGAGTTTAGTGCACTCCTTTAGCCTTGGATCTGTTTATGGCAGTGGCACCTGTATAGGTCGTGCCAGGGGGCTAGATCAGTGGTAGTCGATGGACTACAAGCGAAAGGATGCTCGAGAGGAGCCGGAGCCTCTTCCCAGTGTTTCTGGAGGTTGAGTAAGTCAGCAGATTGGCAGTTGGTAAGTGTTGGTGCGCGTGAGTCTCGCGCTAGTGTTAAGGCCAAGAGATTTCTTTGTGGTTGGTAGTGCGGTCAACTACCTTCGAGTGCCTAAATCTGAGGAGAGTTGAGCATTGTAGTTGCGAGTTTGGTCCAGCTGAGGGACCATGAGTTGGATGCCTATGAGATGAGCTGATGCCTTGCGAGAGGATTTGGATGCCTTATGGGTAAGCACCCTTGGTAGAGGCATGGTATAAAGTGAGTTCGGTTTGGCATGGTTATGCCTTGGTAAAGCAAGGTTGCCTCAGCTTTGAGCATCGTGTGGAGATGGAACTTTTGGTGTTCCTTCGGTTGGTGCTCAGTTCCTGGAGAAGTTGGACTCCAGGTGGATGTTGTAAGGCTTTGGTTGAGGTGGTAAGGATACCGTGCTCGTGGTATCAGGTTGTTGCTTAGGCAAGTGTTGTTGGGTTGGACCTAAGCTTGGTTGGCGGATCTTTTTGTGATCGTTGGTTGGAGTTCAGTTGGAAACTGAACAAGAGCGGTGATAGCTAAGCCGCGTGGTTTCTGATCGCCTTGGCTAAGAAAGTTGTTTGGATCCTTTTCTTGGGTAGAAGCCTTATTGAGAGGCTGATGTTTGAGTAGGAGGATGACGCATTCTGTAGCGTTTCGGGTCCTCTAGGTTCCCAAGGAGTTGGAGTTGGCCAGCGTGGATGTGTTGCTGGAAAATGGAGTTGTTGTTGGTTCAAGCAATTGGCTGTTAGTTCGTTAGTTGGCAGTGGGTGTCGAGGGTTGTCGGAGAACCCTAGGTTGTGGAGAGCCTCTCCAGAGCTCTGTCAGGCCCAGCTAGTGAGTTTCAGTTGGCTAGCTGGAGGCGTGTAGTTTGTAGCCTCGGTGGAGTTGCTAGCAGTCTTGGTAGACTAGCAAGCCAGTGTTTGTTTGGAGTAAAGTCCGGATTGGTTCCGGTGTGGTGTCGACCAAGGTGTGGATTGGAGTTGCTAGAGGTTAGTTTTGCTCGTGGGGCGAGTGGTTTGTGCCCTGTTGGTTTTGTTCCTGTTTCAAGATGTTGAGTTGCCCCATTTGGCATTTGGAGGTTCAGTCCGTGGTGGACCCATGTTGTTGCCCCGCGAGATTAGATGTTGTTGCTCTAGCGGAGCAAGACAGTGAGCGTATGTGGTGCTCTCTGTCCTTCGGTTGTCTGCTTGTAAGAGCCGTTTCCTTCGGGGAATTGTCAACTTACTCCCCTGGTTTTGGAGTTGATGGCAGAGGTGTTAGCAAGAAGGAAAAGTTTGTTGGCTGCTTGGAAGCAGTTGTTTGTCCAGTTAAGCGGATTCTTGGATGGTGTTCTAGAGGCTGCAGTAAGGGTTGTTCTGGCCTCTTGTGAGTGTTTGGCCAAGATTTGGTTCTCTTGTTGTTTCGAGAGCTAGTTCGGTTCTAGTGGAGGGCGTTGCCCTGAGGTCTTTTTCCTAGTCAGGAAGTTTTGGGAGTTGACCCCTCCCTCGGCAGTTGAGTAAGTTTGGTTGGTTCTAGATTTGCGATCCGATTGGTTGAGTTTTCCCTTGGGTGTTGCTTCCAAGAGAGTTGGTTGATGTTGCCTTGGGTTTGAGCTAGTCAGCGAGCGTGTGTGGAGTTCGCTGCCCTTCGGAGTTTGCTTGCTGGGAAAGTCGTTTCCCGTTTGGCAGGAGTCAGCTTAGCTCCTAAGTTGTGTAGTTGGTCAGAGGAGCGCAGCGGTCAGCCCAGCGAGAGGGTCCCTGCATTGTGTTGTTAGCAAGCAAGAGTTGTTTGTCCCCGCAAGGGCGGTGGCCAGCCAGTATGAGTTGTTTCCGGCAAGTTGTTGGTTCTTTGGGGATTGAAGATTTCCCTTTCCCCCTAGTCTCTGTGGTGGTTGAGTTGCTCCCTGGATGTCAGCCTCGAGTGTTAGCTCCTGAGGTAATCTTGCGGATTCGTATGGCTCAGGATCCGTAAGCTTTGAGGTTGTCGTTATCCGTTTTCCTTGTGAGGTTTCGGGAGTGGAGCTTCTGGTTGGAAGTTGAGTTAGGCCTAAGCTTAAAGGAGAAGTCCTTCGAGTAGCCTGTTGGATTTTTTTTTAGAGTTGAGTAGTAGCTTGGAGGCGAGCGTTGCTCGTTATAAGTTTGGGTTGAGTTCTTCTGAGCAAGCCCTTCTCGGGCTTTGTTCCTTGTTGTTGTGCGCTCGTAGTTGGAGTAGCAGAGCCGTTTGAGTGAGTTGGCACGGAGGTGCCGTGGCTTTGGTTGGTAAAGCCGTTGAGCTGTTTTCCTCAAGGTGTTGTGCCGCAGAGAGCTGCGTGATGGTTTAGTCCTTGCAGCCCGAGTTTTCCTTGAGAGGAATTTTGGTGGTTTCCTTGCCTGGCAGTGTTTTCTTTGCTTGATTGCTAGTAGGTTTGCATGGAAAAGTTTGCTTTCGGCCGTTGAGAGGCTGCTGTTTGTTGGCCGTTTGGTTTTCTAGAATCTGGAAGGTTCAGTTGTTTGGCCAGTTTGTTGTTGAGTTTCAGAGCTTGTGGTCCGTCCTCGAGTTTGCTGAGAGTAGCACCGTTTTAGAGTTGGTGCGAGTTGAGGACGTGGTTTGCCGTCTGTTCCCTTGGAGTTCAGTGTATGCCCAGTTTTGATGGCATTGTGGCCTTGAGTTTTTGAGAACCCAAGAGAGTTTTGGTTCTTGAAGAGGGCTAGTGTTGTTGGCCGAGAAGTTCAGTTGGTTTGGATTCAGTGCAGTTTTCCTGGAGCTGTTTCGTCTTAGGACTTTCGAGGACGAAATTCTTAAAAGGAGGGAGTATTGTAACAGCCCAGTTTCCTATTCCAGTTTTCGAGGTGCCTTCGGGTCAAGATTCGGTTCTTTGGTTGGGTTTTAGAGCCGTTTGGCCCCTTGGGGGTATTTTGGTCTTTTGGCTCTCCGGGCAGGATTTGTGGTCTTCAGGGCTTCGAGGTAGCTCCTGCCTTTGTCAAGGCTTGTTTGTTGGTGGCTGCGAGTCCCGTGGTGTTTGGGTTAGTCGGTTGGATGCTCGGTTGTGGTTCGGGCTTTGGCAAAGTGTTGATTTGTTGTGTTTTTCCTTTGGGATTCGAGCCTGGGCCTTTAGTGTTGCTTAGGGAGTTGGATTTAAGTGAGTTTGATTTATTGGAAAAGATTGCTTCGGTCGGGTCTCGAAGGAGGAAGCCGGGAAATGGGATTTTGAGGTTTTAAAGTGGATAAGGATGGAAAATGGAATTAAAAATCCCATTTTTTCCCTTTTTTCCCATTTTCCTTTTTATTTCTCTTTTTCTTTTCTTTTTTTTTCCCCAAAATGCATTTTCTCTCTCTCTCTCTCTCTCTCTCTCTCTCTCTCTCTCTCTCTCCCCGAGCCCCCCACCTAGCCCCGACCCAGCCCTTGGCTCGCCCAGCCCCAGCCCGTGCAGCCTTGGCTCGCCCACGCCCAGCTAGCCTGAGCCCAGCCGTCGCAGAGCCGGCGAAGCTCGCTCGCCAGCGCTCGCGCGCCCCCGCCTCGCCCGAAGGCGTCGAGCGCCCTCGCCAGCTGTCGCCCGGCCGCGCGCCCTCGCCCTGCTCTGGTCCGTGTCGCCACTGCAGACCTTTATGCCGAGCCGCGCGACAAGCGCGTCGCGTCGCCGAGCCTCGCCAGCTCGCTCGCGCGTCCGGTGCCCCATCGCGCGCCCGCGTCGTGTCGTGTCGTCGCGCGCGCCGCGCGCCGTCTCTGTGTCGAAGCGCGCGCGCGCGCAAGCGCCCACCGAGCAAGCGCCCGCGCCCGCGCGCAGCCCAGCGCCCCTCCACACGCAGCTCGCGCCCAGCGCATCCGTGCAGTAGCGCCCCCTGGCGCCCAGGCCAATACCCCATCCCTTGGTCTGCCTAGCCTGCAAATGCCCGCCCGTTCGAGTGTCAGCCGTGCCTCGTGAGTTGCTCTCGAGCTAAGCCCTGTTTATTTTAGTGTATTTAGGGCTATTTTATGATTATTGATGTTTTTGCTTGGCTCGTTATAGGTTGCTCGGGTTCGATCGCAGTTATTTTATTGTGTGTTGTTGCCTTCCACGTGTAAGGATTTCTTACCGAAGTTGTGTGGCCCTGCGATATTGTCATGATTTTGCCTTGCTTGTTTTCTTGATTGTTATGAGCATGATAATAATAGAGCGACTTTGATTGATTTCGCTAGCATGTTTGCTTGATATTACATGTTAGTGCCATGCTAAGTTTGTTCTCGCAAAGATGCTTGTGATTCCTGCTTAAGCTCGTAGTATCATGCTAGGTAGTGTGATTGATGTCGGTCTTTGCTTGCTAGCCAGGAATCATTGCTTTTACTCTGTACTCTTAGATAGAGTTGTAGGGTTTGTCATCATCCAGAGGCTGAGAGCGAACATAACGTATCTTGTCCCCACCGGTCGGGAGCAAAGCGAAGCATTGCTTCAGGGGTTGAGAGCGGACATAACGTACTTTGTCCCCAGTGGTCGGATATTGAGCAAAGCATAACATACCTTGCTTTTTCTCCCCCCTCCCGGCAGCCAATGAGACTTAGCTACCTCATTGGCCTAAGCCTAGTTTGTAGCCCTGCTAGAGCGGAACCCTGCCACGGTGTAAGCCTGCTTGGCCGGTTCTTAGCTTCAGGTCGGTGGACCAGTACGCATAGATGATGAGCCGAGGGCCTCGCGCATCGTGATCGGTGACACCGCGCCCAAGTTTTAGGCATGCGCGCACGGCCCGCGTAGTTTGCCCTTAGGCCCCGCATTTACGCCGGTTGCGAGAAGAGCATGCGGTGTGCGTGCACACGCCGCGTTAGATGCCGGATCGGAGAGCTCCTTTCGGGCTAATGTTCGTGAGTACACCATTCCTTCCAGATTCTAGAGCCAGACTTCGGGTACTCTCCCGATAGTCTAGATCTATTAGCAAGGGTAAGAGGCCCTTGAGGACATCCTTGGGATCGGTTTTTTGGTGATCAATTGGTGAGGAGAAAGACCCTCGAGAGATGTCCCGAGATTGGTTAGGATAACCAATCATTTAGCCGGAAGTAGGAGACTTCCGATGACTCAGATCTTTCTTTGTAAGCTCGTTGAGCTATGATTTGTGTTGGTAGTTGTTTGCTTGCATGCTTTGGTACTAGATGATTGATTATATCGTATTGTACCCGGTTGGGGATTCTTCTCGAGTAATTCGTTACTCACCCTTACTTATCTTTCAGGTAACCATGGCGCGAGGCAGGATGGCTGGAGGAGGAGCTGTGATCATGGAAACCCGTTGTTCAACTCTGAGATTTATGTTTATGTTTTAAATGTTCTCTGAATGCATGTAGTTGGGCACGGAGCCCTAGGGTGTTTTCTGAATGTATTTCCGGATTCTAGCATTGTTGTAAAGATTGTATGATTTAAATAAATCTCGATCGATGAGTATGTTTTGGAAATGTATTTGCCTTGAAACAGGTGCTTGGAAACAGGGACAGGTTTCAGGAATTGTTGTTGATTTTTAAATGGATGTTTTATGTTTTGGTTTTTACTTAGAATCCGAACACCATCTTGCAAATTTTCTGTAGATTTGTATGCATGCATTGAGGTAACGGCCTATTTAGAACCCCATTCGGGTCGGGTCGTTACATCAACAGACACTTGAATGTTATCAAGCACGAATGACCAAGGCTTTCAACAAAAATCTCAAGCCTAGATCATTCCAAGTTGGTGACTTAGTTCTAGCTGTTCGAAGACCGAACATCACAACACGTCATACAGGGAACAAATTTACTTCAAATGGGAGGGACCATTCATGGTGAAAGAAGTCTACTCAAATGGAGCATATAAGATTGTTGATAAAGATGGATTGAATGTTAGTCCAATTAATGGAAAAAAATTTAAGAAATATTATGCATAAGTTTGTAACACTCCTTATCGTAAGAGTATAAACTACATGATGCTCTTAGCCCGCAAGAGCTTAAAATGTGAATGGCCCAAAAAAAACTACTATTATGAACTACGTTATGACTTGATCCCTTTTAAGGGTACGTAGGCAACTTAATACAAAATTTTAAGTCCAGTCTCTTCTTCTTAGTTTTTTAAACTTGAAAATCTTATGAAACAAGACATTCAAGGTGGATGTATACAAGAAGGTTTTACTCGAGTTATGTTTGAGATTCTCCCATTCAAGGTCAATGTTCGCATTTCATTCCGTCTACAATATGAAGTTTAAACTTATTTCTTGCAGGTTTAAGGGCTACGTTTTTCATTCTCTCCAAGTGAAGTCATCACACTCTTCTTCAAAATATTGAGATCGTCGCTTTCTCTCTAAAATTGAGATCGTCGACCTTCTAAAATAGAGGATATCATACATTCTACTAAAATTTTGTGATTGTCATACACTTTTTAAAATATTGAGATTACCAAACCTCTCCAAAATTTTGATGTCATTATACTCTCTTCTAAAATATTGAGGTTGTCGTTCCTCTCTTTAAAATGTTAAGATCTCTTTACTCTATCTAAAATTTTGAGGTCATTGTGCTCTCTTCTAAAATATTGAGGTGGTCGTGCTCCCCCAAAAATATTCAGATTGTCGTGCACTCTTCAAAAAATACTATGATTAGCGTGGTTTCCTCCAAAATAAGTTTTCCTTCAAAATATGTCGTGCACTCTCCATAAGATGAGGTCATCACTTCATCTTAAATTTCTTTGATGGCTTCTTCGTTCCATCTTCGAAAATATGTTGATGGCTTCATCGCAGGATCTCGTAAAATATGTCAATGAGTTCATCGCCACATCTCCGAAAACATGTTGTCTTCATCCATCCATTACATATTCGAATGGGTCTTCACGGCTTCGTCTTCGCATCTCCTCCATTACATATTCGAATGGGCCTTCGCAGCTCCTCCATTACATATTTGAACGGGCCTTTTTATCTCCTCCATTACATATTTGAATGGGCCTTCGCATCTCCTCCATTACATATCTGAATGGGCCTTCACAACTCCTCCATTACATATTCGAATGGGTCTTCGGGACTCCATCCATTACATATTCAAATGGTTCTTCGGGACTCCATCCATTACATATTCGAATGGATCTTCGCGGCTCCATCCATTACATGGGCCTTCGCAGCTCCTCCATTACATATTCGAATGGGTCTTTGGGACTCCATCCATTACATATTCGAATGGATCTTCGCTCCTTCATCCATTACATATTCGAATGGGTTTTCGTGGCTCCATCCATTACATATTTGAATGGGTCTTCACGGCTCCATCCATTACATATTCGAATGGGTCTTCGCGGCTCCATCCATTACATATTCGAATGGGTCTTCGCGCTCCATCTATTACATATTCGAATGGGCTTTCGCAGCTCCTCCATTACATATTCGAATGGGCATTTGCAGCTCCTCCATTACATATTCTAATGGGTCTCGGCAACTCCTCTATTACATATTCTAATGGGTCTCGGCGGCTCCTCCATTACATATTCTAATGGGTCTCGGCGGCTCCCTCCATTACATATGCTAATGGGTCTCGGCGGCTCCCTCAATTACATATTCTAATGGGTCTCGGCGGCTCCCTCCATTACACATTCTAATGGGTCTCTGCGGCTCCCCCCATTTCATATTCTAATGGGTCTTCGCGGCTCCCTCCATTTCATATTCTAATGGGTTTTTGCGGCTCCCTCCATTTCTTAGAAGAATGAGAGATTTCAATATGTTGAAAAAATTGTTGAAAATCCCAAATGCCTATTCCAGTATGCCATCCCAGATTGACACATTGAGAATATTGCAATGCACCTCATGCAAATTATACATATTTCATTATTTCCGAGTGTTGCTGCTGGTGTTGACGTGATAATGGGACCAGAATTCATCAATGGTCTAATCTATTTGGTAATAAAAAAATGTAATTCAGATTAATCAAATTCATGATGTAGTATAGAAAATATTAAAGTTAAATTTGTTGCGAGTATATTTGAACAAACCATCGATGGAGAGCTAGCCTGAAAAGCTTTAAGAAAATCATGTATGGATGGAAAATTGGCTAACAAACCATTATTGCTCATAGGGTATATTTTTCGTATATTTTCACTTCATCATCTTAGTGAGGCTGCCTCCCCTGGGTAGAAATATTTCGTTTTTTAACTCTACGATGAAAGCAGAATATTCCATAGCATATTTAGCGGCAAGCTAAGCTCAACACCAAGAACGATTCAACAAGATTTCAGTGATCTGCAAAAAATGAGGAAGGAAAGCAAGAAAACTTAGAAAAAGGTAAAATGAAATCGAGTTGTCGATGCAAAAACAAAATTTATGTCGACATATATAATTGTGCGATGAGAAACCCGCAAAATTTTGACATTCAGGATTAAACCAATTGTATTTTCTCACAATCCAAGGTGTATCTCACACCTTAATACAAATCTCAAATAACAAATAAAAACGAAACCTTACAATATACCTCTCGTAGGCAAAATACACAAGTTAGGCGTTGACAGCTTCTTCACAAAATTTGCAATGCGCCGATTCAAGAATGTGTGAAGCAAATGACACTTTTTAAAGCTTTTAGAATGATAATGTTGCTGTGTTTTTGTTATAGAGGCTAGGGGTGTACATGGGTTGGGTTGGGTAGGGTTAAGGGTAATTTTTGGACTAACCCAAAAATCTGGGTCGATCAACTTTTTAACCCAAATCAACCTAATTAGAGTTTCAACCCAACCCAACCCAACCCTATATTTTCGGGTTGGGTTGGGTTGGGTTCATCGGTTCAAAAGGATTAAAATTTGAAGGCGAGATTACAAATTCGACGAAAACACTAATTATTTCAATATTTGGAAGTCAAATATCGGTATAAAATTTGACTAAATATAAAAGCTAATTTTGTAAAGAGTATGAGATTTTTTAAAAAAAGATAAGAATTAATTTTAAATTTTAAAAAAGATTGTATTTAACCTAATAAAAGATAAAAAGATTCGATAAATTCTTTAGAAAAAAAGGTTTGAGAAATATTGAAGTTTACGTGCTCATAGAAGGAAAAAAAAAAGCAAAAAAAGAAAAAGAAAACATAAAGTAAGAAAAGATGTACAACCACTAGGCTATCAACGACTTTACACTACAAAGATATGTTAAGAAATATATATTTATATTCGGGTTCCTGGTTGAACCCAACCCAAAACTCATGAACCCGCGAACCGACCCAAAAATCCAGGTTTATTAAAAATCTAACCTAGCCCAAATTTTAAAAAACATAACCCAACCCAACCCTTACGGTTTGGGTTGGGTAGTCCGGGTAGCTCGGGTTATCGGTTTTTTTGTACACCCCTAATAGAGGCTATGGATTTTATAGGGAGAAGATAAAAAAGTGTCCGTTGGATTTAGGGCAAAAAGATCGACGGACGAGATTTGATGAAGATATGATGAATGGTGACCATTGGATTTAGAACAAAGGTGTATATGTCTGGGATTGAATGATTAGAAGATGAAATGAGTTTGGGTTAAAAATAAAACAATTTGAAAATGACAAACTCGTCTTTTTTTCTTAGGCGATTTTTCTTCAAATCTTCATTTGTCCATATTTTCTTCATTTTAACTTTGATTTGCACAATTCAAAATTCGTTGGAATCATCTCTCCAAGTTCTACATAATAAACACTTAAAAACTTCAAAAATATCAGTAAACAAAATTTGAGTTTGTTATCATCAAAACATTAATTAATTAATTTAAGTAGGGGTCAAAAAGCCAACACTCTCGTGAACAAGAAAGACTTCAAACGAAATCAAAGAAGAGAAGAAAACGCTTGGAAACCGTCCAGACCCTCACGTAGAGAGGATTATGTTATATTCAAAATTACTTGTTAGCTGTTGTAAACATATTAAATCACACTACAAGTATCCATCTCAGCAAATTAAACACTTTAAAAAAACCAAAAAGTTTTGAAATACAGTATGGTACATGATATATTATGGTTGTACCGTATATACCAAGTTATTTCAATATGTGTGGTTATCAAACATGTTCTTATTTCAATCAACGAAATTGAACATTCAACAGCTCATACGATTTATTTATAAATAAAACTACCATAATCAAATACACATGTACATTAATAACTATATTGTTTATAAATCACAACAGTACCTCTAACAATGTATTGTCGCCACTTTCGTCCTGCAATTAATGCACCATAAATTGGTGGTTTATGGTTTGGAATGTGAGACGAATTTTCTTTTTTAAAATTTTTCTTCCCAAATGAAAAACCAAATAATTCGATCATTATTTTCAAAATTTTGGAATGTTTTCTTTTCAAAATTAAAAAACCACCAATATGAGGATATGGTTGTAATTCGTTATTTTCGGATTTTATAATGTATTAAAACAAAATCTACTTTTGCTAATATTTTTGTAGATACCTATATTTGCAAATACTTTCTAAATATGGTCTATTTATGAAAAAAAAAACTCATAATTATAATTGTCGATATGACTTGAAAAAGGGAATCACAATAATAATTCAAAATTGAATTTGTAATAAATGCTTTTTTTGCCAATTTTTTTGGGTGAATTTAAAATAAAATCAATTAAATAAAAGATGGTTTAAATAATAGGTGGCATATTTAAAATTAGGAAGAATCATTTGGACAAAATAATAGAGATGTCCACGGGGCGGGGCGGGGCCGGGGAATGACTTCCTCGTCCCCGTCCCCGTCCCTGCCACTTAATTTAATCTCCGTCCCCGAAAAAATCCCTGATTGTTTTTCGGGGATTTTTGCAATTTTTCTTTTACATTTTTTATATATTTTTTTGGACAATACTTTTAAATAATTAGATTTTCTTAGAAAATATTTATAAATTTCAACTATAATGTTAATTATTAAAGAAAAATACTTATATGCATGGATAATTTCATAAAAAAAAATATATTTTTATTTGAAATAAAAGAGGTCAAGTATAGAAAAAATATTAAAAAAAAAAGTAACCGGGGTGGGGATCGGGGAATCGGGGACGGGGAATACATTCCCCGTCCCCGGCCCTGATTAACCCAAGAGGTAAAGTATAGAAAAAATATTAAAAAAAAAAATTGTGAGGAATTGTGGTGCTACATGGTCATAATTTAATTTAATGTAGTTTTTTTTTGTACGTGCGTTTTGCTTTTGTTTTTGTTTTTTTTTTAAATTTAATTTAATGTATGGTGTTTTTTTTAATTTAATTTAATGTACGTGAGTTTTGCTTCTTCTTTTTTTAATTTTAAGAAAATAATGGCATATTTGTAGATAATAAAGCTTAAGGGCAAAATCATCCAAAAATAATGTTCTCCTTAAGCCACATTTTAAGTTTTTGTACGTGCGTTTCGCTTTTGTTTTTGCTTTTTTTTTTTAATTTAAGTTATTGTAGGGTTTTTTAAATTTAATTTAATGTACATGAGTTTTAATTTTGTTTTTTTGTTTTTTTTTTAAATTTTAAGAAAACAATGGCATCTTTGTAGATATATAATATAGCTTAAGGGCAAAATCGTCAAAAAATAATTTTCTCCTTAAGCCACTATTGGAATAGAAATTTGGACGAATGAAAATCCGCCACGTCATTATTTAGAATTAATGACAAAGCAAATATTTTTATTTAGGGACCAATTATAAAATGATATATCGTCCCCTAAATTGAATTATGGCAAACCAAAATGTGTCACGTGTCAGTGTTTGATTGCACTGATAACATAATCAAAACTATGGATGATCGAGCTCGGTCAAATGACGATTTGAGTTCGAAGCCCATTTTCTTTATGGAATCAAATTGGGCTCCAAACACCCCGATCCATGAAGACGTTGGGATCCAAAATCACCTATTAGTTTAAACCCAGCCCATGAAGACATTTGGGCCCAAGCCCATTTGAAGTCCATGGAAAACTCTATAAATTGAGAGTTCCCCCTTCATTTGAGGGGGTTCCAGAATTGAGAAAGGCATTGAAGCTTTCTGAAGAAGAGACTCAACGCTTTACTACATTCTTAAAGATTGGAGTTTTCCATAACTCCTACAGATTGAAGCTACACAAGAATTCCTGAAAACTAAAACCATACATCGTTTCTTGAAGACTTGAAGCTTCTACAAATCTTGGAGATAGAAGTTGTTGAAACGATTTCAAATTTGAGGTTACTAAAATTACCTGAAGCCTGAAGCTGTGAAAATCCTTGTATGTGTGAGAAAAGAATCAAAAGAACAAATAATAGAGTTGTAATCTACTATATTTCATACAAATCAATATAAATTTTCAAGTTCATCAAACAAATTACATTTCTCCGAAAATCTCGTCGAACAGCCACATTTTAAGTTTTTGTACGTGCGTTTTGCTTTTGTTTTTGTTTTTTTTTTAATTTAATTTAATGTAGGATGTTTTTTTAAAATTTAATTTAATGTATAGGAGTTTTCCTTTCTCTCTTTTTTTTTTAATTTTAAGAAAATAATAGAATATTTTTAGATATATAATATAGCTTAAGGGCAAAATCATTTAAAAATGATTTTCTCCTTAAGCCATATTTTAAGGCATTAAGATTAAGATAAAACTTTATTAATGTGTTGGTTTAAGTTTCAAGATAAAAAAATTTTACAATGGTTGAAATGAAATTAAATATTTAAATTTGAATTTTAAAGACATTTTTTTTAGTACAGTTTAACTTTAGGGAATGAAAATTACAAATACCGATTTCAAGAACTGAACCTGTGAAGTGAAAATAGATCAATATCAAACAAGATAATCAATCACGCTATCTACCCATTCAAAAATATATTCATAAAATTAGACAAACTTGAGTAATTATAGCCAGGGAAGTTTAAATTGTTTTCTTATTTACCTGTGAAAGCTTAAATAAAAAATAATTAATAAATTATTACACAAGCAAAAATTGGGCGTGCCGGAGTGGTTAAATGGGTATAGACTAAAAATTATGTGGATTTTGCCTGCGCAGATTTAAATCCTGCCGCTCACATTTTGCTTTTTTTCAGTTTTGCCTTACGCTTTTCTTTTTTAATTTTAATAATATTTGCAACTCTTTTACTCTGGATTTCTTCCAGATTTTATTCACTCTATACAAATGTTTGCCTTTAAAGTTTATAGTATTTCTTTTTTCTAATAAGTAACGTACAAAAAAAAACTCTAGTCAACTAGAATTATCTACGGTTGAGAAAACTAGCCTAAATAGCAACATGTTCGTAAAAGCTTTTTTTATTTTTTACTTTAATAATATTTGAGATTTGTTCCGGTAATCAACTCGTTACCATTTGATATAAATATTAGGGGTGTTCAAACAACCCGAACCAATCCAATCTAAATTGACGGATTAGGTTGGATTAAATATATTTTTGGGTTAAGTTTAGTTCAAAATCATGAAATATTCATGGGTTGGGTTGGGTTAAAGGTTGACCTAAAATTAACCCGACCAACCCGAAATTATTATTTAGTTTAAAAAAAAAAATATTTACTATAACATAATTATATATGCCTATATATATATTTTTAATTATTATTATTAGACTTTTTATTTCACATAATCTTTAATATTTTTTCAAATTTTTATAATTTATATATCATGATAAATATATAATCAAAATATGTAAAACTCTTTGTTGGTTTTAATTATATATTTGTTTTATAAAAGTCGAATTATGTTATCTATTTTTGTTGTTTTAATTAACTATTTGTTTTATGTTTTATAATTGGAATCTTCTATATAACCATGATTTGTTCGCATAAGCAACTTGTTACCATTTGATATAAATATTAGGGGTGTTCAAACAACCCGAACCAACCCAATCCAAATTGATGGGTTAGGTTGGGTTAAATATATTTTTGGGTTGAGTTGAGTTCAAAATCATGAAATATTCATGGGTTGGGTTGGTTTAAGGGTTGACCTAAAATTAACCCAACCCAACCCGATCAACCCGAAATTATTATTTAGTTTAAAAATATATATATTTTTACTATAACATAAATTATATATGCCTATATTATTATTTTTTAATTATTATTATTAGACTTTTTATTTCACATAATCTTTAATATTTTTTCAAATCTTTACAATTTATATACCATGATAAATATATAATCAAAATATGTAAAACTCTTTGTTGGTTTTAATTATATATTTGTTTTATAGAAGTGTTATCTATTTTTGTTGTTTTAATTAACTATTTGTTTTATGTTTTATAATTGGAATCTTCTATATAACCATGATTGTATTTTTATATTCATTTCATTACCTTGATTGAAGATTATATTTTGTTTATATATATGATGTATGACTAATTTGATAAAAAGATATTTATAATTATGATTTATTATTGAACCCGATGACCAAACCCAACCCAACCCGAAAATATAAGGGTTGGGTTGGGTTCGAAAAATGACCAACCCAAAATTTTGGGTTGGGTTAAAAACCTCTCTAATCCAACCCAACCCATGTTCACCCCTAATAAATATTATTGGAGAATATTATTCATTTTAGTGTCGGTAGACATTTTGTTATGAGAATTTATCATCAGCAGCACATTTTACATCTTGTATTACATTTGCATCACAATTTCTAAAATAATTTCATCTATATCATATTAATTTCTATTCGTGATAAAACTCAACTAGCGATAGAACTCAATTTGAAATTCTATCACTAATAGAAAATTCAAACAGTGATAGAGGAAGTCTTTCATTGATTGAATTCTATCACTAATAGAATTCAGCTAGTGATAGAATTCAATTTGAATTTTTTGTTACAAATGAATTAGTTTTGATTTTATGTTATAGATGAAAATATTTTGTCTTTTTTTGTTATACATGCCAAATCCCCTATTATTATTTATTGTTTAAATTAATTGATAGTATACTTCAATCGACATAAAATATGAACTTATCTATCAGTTAAGATATATTTTAAATTACAATTTGATTTCAATTTTTTTTTTATAGATGATTAAGTTTTCTCAATTTTTAATAAAATAAAGTCTTGCTTAAATTTATATTATATGTTTGAAGATATATAGATAGATAGAGATAGAGGGCAGCAATATTCAAGAATTGAAATATTTAAGGTCTCCTTTGATAACCATTTTGTTTTTTGTTTTTTGTTTATGAAATTTAAGCCTATTTCTACTCAAATTTCCTACCATGTGCTCCATCTTTCCTACAATGTATTCATCTTTCCTTAAGAAAGTAGGTGCATACTAACCAAATTTCAAAAACAAAAACAAGCTTTTGGAAGCTACTTTTTATTGTTTCCAAATTTTAGTTTTGTTTATTAAAGTATAGGTAAGACGTAGATATCCAAATAAAGAAAAAAAGTATGATAAGGTAGTTGTTGTAGACTTAAATTTCATAAACAAAAAACGAAAAACAAAATGGTTATCAAACGGGTTTCTAGTTTAAGGATATTCATCAATTATAATAGGTTCAATCAACTTTGGTAAAAACAATTTTATATAATTGATCTATCACTACATATATGGTGGGCTTATCTATTTCGTATATTATTGAACTGAAACCATATTGGTATTTATCTCAAACATTAGAAAAGGTGGGAGCATTAAAATTCCAGAATTAAATATGTTTGAGCGAGATTAATATTAAGTTGAGTATCACTACATACAACACACTTGTCCAACCCTCACATATACGGCTCCGACACCTATCCGACCATCACACGCATAATCTTCCATCTTACTTTAATTGTCTTGTGCTCCATCCGACTTAGGTTGGACCTTTCTGAGTTTGGTTTGAGCTCCTTTCGAGTTTAATATATATCACTTTAAACCACTTTTATTTTGAAATTAACAAACTTTTTTTTTTCTTTTTCCTTGTTTTTTTAAAGAAATTCTTAATTTTTTTAAGTGGTTCAGTCTAATCTATTTGATTTACATTTTTAATCTGAGTAAGTTTATGAATTATTGCTCTTGAAAATTTTTATTTAAAACTTTTTTAAGTTAAGATTCCATTTGATAAAATTAAAAGATTAAGGTGAAAATTGCAACTTAACAGGATAAAATTAAACTGTTTTTAAATTTTTTACAAAAACATTAATTGACTGAGATTTCAAGAGGGTTTTCCTTTTTTTAATCTTACAAAAATAAAATTTATGCATCAAAATCCCAAGTATTCAAATTAACTAAACTATGAAATTATTCCAATGATAGAATTTAGTCCTTACTAAGAAAGATTGATTTTTTTTTTAATTGGTTAGTGTGAAGTACAAATTAGTTGGATAGTTGGTCCTTATTGATTAGAGACGTTAATTATGTCATTTTGTATAAATACGTTGACTTGCTAATGAGAATGCATCATCTTGGAGCTTTCTTCCCATCTTGTGTTTAAATACAAATTGCATTCTAATAGGGTATTAAAAAAAGTTTTAAATTTATTTTTTTGATATGAGTATTTAGTCTCCAAATTTCAATTCAATTGGAGTAAGTATTTAATCTATAAATTCAAATCGATCCAAATAGGTAATTCAAACCTAATTTAAGAGAATAAAATTGAAGCATATATTTGATTTTAAAATTTTAAATCAAACCCAAGCAAGTAAGCCTAAATTGGTATATTAAACAATTAATGAGAATGCAATGCTATTTAAACACAAGATTGGTTTATTTGACACCATTTTTAAAGACATGTCGGAGATAATGACTTAAATGACTAGTTTATTAAACAATTAATGAGAACTAAATTACTTTACTTTATCTCAAATTACATTAAATTTTAGCTTTTAAAATCATATGTATTAAATATTACTTTTTTTCTCCAAATTTAAAATTCATCCTAACTGAAAAGGGATTCTCCCCACCCCTAGTTGAAAAAAAAAATTCTTTATTAATATAGTTCAAACAAAATCGTTGTCGGGAATATTTTGCAACATTTTTTTAATATATGAGTAATTTTTTAAACCAATTAATTCATAGTTGGGTGTAGTCCACTTATTGAACTCATCACCTTATATATTTAAAATTTCTTTTTAACAACTAAATTACTGCTCGATAGTTTTTGCAACATTTGTTCATTGATTTCTCGGAATAAATTCCCTACAACCTGGCTCCTTTCGCCAATAACTTTTCAAAATTACCATTTTATTCTTTTCGATCACCTTTCACTCACATGCATTTTTTTTAACAATTTTTTTAACCCTTGCTCAAGTAGTATTGTACAATAATTTGAGATGCTATGGAAGCCATTAATTGAACTTAAGAGAAAATAAAGAAAATATATTATGAAGGAAGAAGAAATGGTAGAGACTATATTGTATCACACACACAATACAACCCTAATCATAATCTATGTATACTACTATTCTAACCTAATACCCTACGGCGTGTTTGGCGTGGGGATTAACTTAATCTGGATTAAGTTAATCCCCCATAATACTTGTTTGGTGGCCAGCTTCCCATAATCCATATTAACTTAATCCTAAACTCGGATATGAACAGTGTTTACTGTTCAAATCCGAGTAAATGCCTCCTCCTATTCACGTTTTTCTCCCAAATTCCTCCTATTCACGTTTTTCTCCCAAATTTGCGACTTCTCTCTCACTTTCCTTCTCTCTCGTTTCCGACTGATTTGTTCTTCGATTGAAGCCGGCCTCTTCGATTTCTTCTTCTGTATTGTGATTTCATCTCCCTTTTCACGTTTTTCTCCCAAATTCCTCCTATTCACGTTTTTCTCCCAAGTTTGCGACTTCTCTCTCACTTTCCTTCTCTCTTGTTTCCGACTGATTTGTTCTTCGATTGAAGCCGGCCTCTTCGATTTCTTCTTCTTTATTGACCACCGATTTGCTAGATTTTTTGTTCTGATAGGTTTAGGGTTCAGTTCATTTTGTAGATCTGTGAAACACTAATTTTTTTTTGGGGTTTTCGTCACAGATCTGACCTCTCACCGTCGAAAGGTTCATCTCTTGCCGCCGATGTAGCCTCGTCTTATGTTGCATGAGTCGTTTGCGACCTCCAATTGGGTTTACCAGTTGTCTGGCATGGAGGGGGGTCAATCTTTCGACTTGGAGGGGGGCGAATCCAGGTAAGTTCTCTAACCCTCCCCAGCCGATGATGAGGTCAATTTCAATTTTTCCCACTCATTTTCAAGTTTTTTGCATCTGGTCTTGCTTCATGTTCCAATTATTTTTTTTCTCTGTTATGATGTTCTCTGCATGTGTAGAAATCGACAAAAGTTCAAACGGCTGGGAAAGGTTTGGGTGGATTCGGCTGAGTAAGAAATTTTTGTCTTCACATTTGTTTCGATTTTGGATCGTTCTATGTCTAATCTTCCTTTGTGTTTACAGATCTACTGCTCTCACTACCGATTCAGTTTCGAATCTTGCCGTCATCGACTTCTACAGAGCTCGAATGTGCGAAATCGACCTTCCAATGGGCTTGCATGTATAGAAATTCATATTGAAGACGACGACTAGGTAGGGTTCGTTCTGAAATTGGCTCGATGAGGGAGTCAAATCCAGGTATGCTTCTAACCCTTTCTCCCCCCTCAGCCGATGATGAGAAACCCCACGCTTGTTTCGATCTTTGCATCTCATCAATTTGTTCTGGATCCTTCTGTTTTCAATTGTTGTTTTTATTTATTTATTATTTTTTTATAAAATTTTCTAAGTGAAATAACTCATTTCTATCTCTTTGTATACCTGTTGGTCATAAATATAGTTCGATTTGCTCTCTGTTTTGTAGGATTTTTTTATTATTAATTCAACTACTACTTTAAATGCATATGAATTCACCTTTGAAATCCTTAGATATGTTCAATGATAACAAATCTTCCCTGATTGAAAACCTTGTCTCTCTCATTAATGTGATGGTAAGACATCATTTACTTTAGTTAAACCAAACACCTGAGCTATTTCTATATAATTGTTGTTTCACTTTCTATTTTACACAACCTAACTCACTGCTCTCTATTTTCTATGTGAGTATTCTTTCGTTGCTTTATGTTTGAGCTATCTTTTGTTTTGCCATTTGTTGCTCTCTGTTTTAACTCAGGTTTTACTACTATTTCTAATCTTAGTTAATTTATGTTTCAGTTGTCTATTATCTATTCCTTTTGTTTTGCCATGTTACTTTTTGTTTCACTTGTTCGTTCTGATCTTAAGTTAATTTATGTTTCAACTGTCTATTATCTATTCATTTTGTTCTACCATGTTGCTCTTTGTTTCCCTTGTTTGTTCTGATCTTAAGTTAATCTATGTTTCAACTGTCTATTATCTATTCCTTTTGTTTTACCATGTTGCTCTTTCTTTCACTTGTTTGTTCTGATCTTAAGTTAATCTATATTTCAACTGTCAATTATCTATTTCTTTTGTTTTACCATGTTGCTCTTTGTTTCACTTGTTTGTTCTAATCTTAAGTTAATCTATGTTTCAACTGTCTATTATCTATCCCTTTTTGTTAGCTTTGATCTTAAGTTAATATATTTTCCAACTGTCTATTATCTATTCCTCTTTGTTTTGCCATGTTTCACTTGTTAGTTTTGATAATTTATATATTGTTGCATCATACTTATTAATTTTGTTTTTTTAAAAAATGCAAAAGTAACATGGATAGTATTTGATCTCTTACGAGAAATGAGTAATACATCCATTCCCTGAGGCTGAGGTTTATATTATTAATCTTTAATTTTAGGTTTATATTATTAAGTTTTGACTTGTAAACTTGTTCGTTTCTCCCCTACATTATAAAAGGTAATCATAAAAAAAATTATATTTACATAAATGCGTTTGTAACAATGAATATTTTGTTGTTATTTTTTAGAATCGAATTCTAGCACACCAGTACAGTGGACTCTGCTCGAAGGTGTGTGTTATTGAACATGTTATATGTACTTGTTAATTTGAATACTTTCCAAAGAAAAACATATTGTATTATTTTGGACTCTTGTGAATTGTTGGAATTATGTTGATGAACATTTTTTATTATGGATCTGTATATTTTATGATATGAGTTTGAAATGAATTTTATGTGTTTCAATTGTTATATCAAATTGAGTAATTAAAAATCATCAAAGTGACCAATTTTTTAAAAACTAAAACCATCAAGACCATAAAATGAAAACTAAAATAAATAAATAAATCATTACCCCTACTTATTATGAGTATAATTAGCATTTTAAGCCAACACATGTATTACTATAAAAAAAACTATTGCTAAAAAAATAAATGAATGAATGAAGAGTATCTAATAGATCTTATATTTTAAAGGGAAAAAAATTTGTTATCTACTAAATAGATTTTATTTTTAAGCAATAAATTTTGAGTATCTTTTATTCTCATTTTTTTAGTAGCTTTAATTTATTTATTTTTATTTGTGCCGGTGTTTTATTTATTTTGATCGTTTTATAAAAAGATTAAATTTCTCGAGTAAACTTGTAATTTAAATAATTTAGTATTAAAATCAAATTTATAGAATTAGTTTGAAATGATATCCATTTTAACTATTAAAATTAACTTCTTTTTGAAAAATAAAAGCTTAATCTCTATCAAAACTATTATATATATATATATATATATAGGAAAGTCAATACTATTTTAAAATATGAACTTTTTTTAAGATAAAATGACTTCAATTTTATGTACACCATTCGTTTGAAGATAAAATGAACTTTTTTTTGGGTAAAAAACTCGAGTTAATCCCTATTACAAGAAAGAAAATAAATTTTTTTGTAATTGAATGACATCAATTTTAACTATTAAGATGAAATTCTTTTTTAAGAAAGAAAAGCTTAAGCTATATTTGAAGAAATAATAAATATAGCAAAGACAACAATTGGAATATTAAAATTAACTCTTTTTTAAGAAAAAAAAATAAGGCTTAATCTCTACGCAAGAAAAGGGAATTAGCGAAGACATACGTTTTTTTTAAAAAAATGACTTCAAATTTATCTATACCACTAGATTGAAGTTAAAATGAACATTTTTTTTTAGACTTCATTTGATTCTAACTGACATTTTTTTTCAAACTATTTTTTAGATAATGGATCCTGATAAAACTATAGCAGTTTTAACAATACTCTACACATGGCAGAACCAGTTTCTTCTTCTTGCGAATCTTGTAATGAACTACAACCCTAGGACAAAAAACTATAGCTCTTTCTTTAGACACCATTTTCGCCAAATGACCTTTTTCTCGATGATAAGACAAAGCGATTTAGCTTGTCGTGAGACAACTAGAATGAATCGTAGCTGCTTTGAAACTTTGTGCGACATGCTAAGGACCCACAGTGGTCTTCGAGGTACAGATTACATCGACGTGGAGGAAATGGTAGCCATGTTTCTACATATCTTGGCTCATGATGTTAAGAACCGTGTCGTTCGAAGAATATTTACAAGATCCGGCGAAACAGTGTCGCGACACTTTCAATCTATCCTTACTGCTGTTATTCGTTGTCATGACATTTTGTACAAGAAACTTGAACCTATCCAACCATCATGCGCCGATAGTAGATGGAAGTGGTTTGAGGTACCATTATTTTACCTTTATAAAATAGAGTTCTTGTAGGAACCGAATTTCATTTCTTCCTTCGAACTATGCAGAATTGTCTAGGTGCATTAGATGGTACTCATATAGAGTTACAAGTCCCAGTTGAAAATCGTGCCTCCTTTAGAAATAGGAAGGGTATCATCACAACGAATGTTCTTGTTGTATGCGCTCCAAGCGGAGAGTTCATATACGTACTAGCTGGGTGGGAGGGATCAGCAGCTGACTCTAGAGTTCTTAGGGATGTTTTATCCCGTAACAATGGATTTCAAGTCTCTCATGGTAATTAAGGACTAAAAGAAAATGCTACTTTCACTTATAGTGAATGTATAATAACCTAGTGCTTATTGATCCAGGATACTATTACCTTTGTGATGCGGGTTATCCAAATGTTGATGGGTTCTTAGCTCCCTATAGAGGCGAACGTTATCATCTATCGGATTGGAGGGGTAGCAATCCACCACGGAATCCGGGAGAGTTTTTTAATAAAGCACACTCCTCGGCACGAAATATAATAGAAAGAGCATTCGGTGCATTAAAAAACCGCTGGACTATTCTGCGGCGCAAGTCTTTCTATCCTCTGAAAGTACAAGTGAAGATCATAACAGCTTGTTGTCTCCTACATAATTTAATATGTAGGGAGATGGGCTCTACGATTGGTTTAGAGATATTAGGGGAAAACGATGCCACACTCTACCAAGAAGAAATGGATGATACCCCGACGATTAATTTCGTCGAGACATCGCCTCTTTGGACCACATTTCGAGATTTCATGGCCCAAAGAATGTTTGACGCAACCCAAAACTAGTAGGAATTAGACTTCTAATCTTCTTTTTTTTTTTAGTGATTATAACTTTTATGAATCATGAATGGCATAACATGACTTTTATGAGAAATGATACTTGTCCTGTATTATGTAATGAACGATACTAAATAAACGATATTCCTTACTCTTTATCTCTTATGTACAACTTCCATGTAGCAACATGGCCGCGACGGCGAGAAACATTCGACACAGTTGGACAGCAATGGAAGATAGTACTTTAGTCCAATCACTAATCGAACTTGTACAAGAAGGGGGGTAGAGATCAGATAATGGTACTTTTAGGAATAAGTACCATAATGAACTACTTCGACTAATGCACCTAAGACTACCTGGATGCCCAATTACATCTACCATTGTGATTGATACTAGAGTGAAAAGTCTGAAACGCCAGTACCAAGCTATTGTCGAGATGCTGGGCAATACTTGTAGTGGATTCGGTTGGAATGATAAATACAAGTGCATTGAAGTAGAGCCAACTGTTTTCGACAACTGGGTTCAGGTATTAAAGAATAGTTATAATATAACAAAATAAAATTTCAATTTATTTACGAATCGTATGTTCTTAATTTCATTGTCAGACGCACCCAAATGCAAAGGGTCTCAACAACAAGCCTTTTCCACATTACGATGACTTGGTTTATATTTTCGGAAATGATAGAGCATGCGGGTCAATATCTCAGTCTACTAGAGATATTGCAGAAGAAGATTTGAATACAGAGGTCGGTGAGGCGGGTGGTTCCCAAGAATATTACATACTTGAGATTCATGTTGCTGAAGAAGAAGACCCAAATACCCCCACAAGTAGAGTAGCTAGACCGTCATCCTCTTTTGTGGGAGAGAAGAGAAAAAGGGTCTCAGAAAAGCAGGAAATGCTTGATGTGTTGCGTGCCAGCATGAACATGCAGTACGAGCAAATCGTGAGGATTGCTGATTGGCTTGTCACAACCCTACAAGTGACAAATGAGGATAATAAATCTACAAGAGCCGAAGTCGCTACAATTCTTCAGAAATTATCACCGTCATTAACCAGTCCACAACGGGTTGTACTGATGAACATCCTTTTAAAGGATCTCGACGAAGCTTCTGCTTTTCTTGGAGTCCTTGAAAAGGATCGGGCCAGCTACTGCGATTATCTATTGAACAGACCCAGATGATGACCTCATCTATCTGTTTTTTGACATCGATGGATGCCTAGAAGATGACCCCACTTCTTATTTTAATTAAAGGACGAAAAAGTTTTTTTTGTTCAACCATCGATTACTCATTGTACGGAGTCGACCTGCTTTATATTACCTTTTTTTATTATGCAATGAAAGTTAATGCATATTTCCTATTTTATTATAAATGGAATGTTAATTCCTTTAATTTATTGCCTACACTATAAATTTTAATGAGAAATAAATAAACATAAACACTTAGATAATATTCTTATGAATGCATGAAAATATAAGTTTGATAAAATAAAAAAGAAGTATTATAATTACTTTTGAAGTTTGATAAAAATAATTTAAATTACTCTTTGTTTAGATTATGGAGCATCGAACGAATTTAATAGTATGGAAGATATTGTACATGTTGCAAATACAAACGAGGGATGATGTTGGAGCTGCTCTCACTAGAGCAATAATGGACGAATCTTCAACTGAATGGTCATACTTTCGAGATTTAATCGCGGAACGAATGTTTACTAAATGGAAAACCTCATTAAATGAGTGAATGAAAAAATTTCATAATGTACTACTTGTAAGTGAATGATCTTATTATTATCTCTTATTTGGTTGAACTGATACTTAATGTATTATGTCTAAATTATAATTTGGCTATCGAATGAATATTATGTTGTGATAATTTAAAATGAATTTCATTTTATATATTGCCAAAGAAACAACTAAAATAATATTCAAAGCAAACTCAGATTAACAAAATTAAGTTTAGAAACTCATATTAACTTAATATTCGTACCAAACACAGCTTAACTTAATACTCAGTTTAACTTAATCCCTGCACCAAACAACAGTCAGCTTAACTTAATCCAGCTTAACTTAATATGTTTACCAAACACAGATTAACTTAATCCCCAGCTTAACTTAATACCCAGCTTAACTTAATACCTCCTAACTTAATCCTAATCCCTGCACCAAACACCCCCTTAGGCTCCAATATACTCTAATATAGATAATAGTTCTGATGCATAAACAAAAATGTTTTGCACATTTAATAAAAAGTATGTCGAACAGTAGATTGACTTTCTCATACAAGAAATCGCTTCTATAACTCATGTGTCGATTAGAAATGAGATACTTTTAAGTAATTTTATTCTTATGAGGGTACAACAAAATGAGAGCAATTGCTTAAAAGAAGATATCGCCTCGATAAGTGATCAAGATGAGATCATGTTATGATCAAAGATGAAAAATCCCACTGTTCATCTTAAACTGTCTATGAATGCCAAATGGAAGTCCTGTTGTCATTCGCTGATATAGTATTAAAGTAGAGTAGTGGACTAGAGTTAGATACTACATGTATTTATACTATCATCTATACAATATTAGTTTAGACATACGATCTAATGCTAAAGAGTATAATACTATGACATGTGTTTCATGCCACATGTGCTTAATGTGACCATATAGGGTAACATAAGTTATTTGATCTCTACTTCTTCATTGTATGAGACCTTTGAGATCGAGAAATCTCAATAAGTACCCTTATGACATTTTAGATAAAATTTTGAAGTTTCATTTCAATGTTAGTCTTCTTAGGGAGGTTACCAATGATCATACTAACTCTGGTGATCAATGTGACTAAATGAATCTAGGGCACTTCATACTAACTCTACCTCCAATTCAAGGTTACTTTATATACTTAACCGTTATAAAGTAACGAGCTCTCGAGATAAGAGTATGACGGTCACGTGGGCTATTTTCTTGTATGAATTCTGATGCAAATGGAAATCAATATGTTCCTTGGTTTGAGTAATGAGAATGAGACTTGTGTCTTATACGCCCATAATGAAAGTACATTATGTGCGGGTGAGAGATGTAAGTTATTACGTTAGTAAATTAATTAAATATGACTTAGTTAATTAATTATTAATTGTAAACGTATATAATTAATACAATTAATTAAATACAAGTATTAGTTGTTTTTATTTATTTGTAAACGTACATTTACTTATGGCAACCAAATTCACAAGTTTATAAATAGACTTTGTTTTGGACGAAGAGAGACACAACAACAATTGAAAAAACCATTCTCATACGGTCTAAGTTAGTTCTTCATTTGACATTTGGGAAGAGAAAAAGGATTTAGGCTGTGAACAAAGAGTATAGTCCTCGTGATTATTCTCTATTAATTGTTATACTATTCATCCCAGGGTTTTGGTGTGAAATCTGTTGCACACAAGAGGTAGTATGTTTATCTATTATTATTAGTAAAAACCCAACAAAATGCTTTTGTAATCCCAAGTTTCTTATGATAAGGAGAATTTTGGATTTCCACAGCAGATAGTTAGAAGAAATGAGATTGATGGATTTGAGACTAGAACATTGAAGAAATGTTTGGATGAAAAGTGAAGTTTCTGATTTTGCCATGAGAAATTTTTTATGTAATCAATTTTCCTTGGATGCAAGCTCTGATACCATAAAAAAAACAAAAGACAACTATTTTGAAAGAAACAAAGAAGCAACAGAAGTAAAGAAAAAAAAAACAATAATGCTTCACAACAATTTATATAAGGGAGGTGAAAAGACAAAGAAATTAAAAGACAATTGGTGTTTTGTTAAAATTGTTTACACGAATAGAGCAGGGTCGCAGCTAAAGAGAGATTGAAAATTACAATAGTAATGAAGAGGAAGAAGAGAAAGAACAACACAATTATTTTACGTGGAAAACCCCTAAACAAATTAGGGTAAAAACCACGGGCAATGATAGAAGAACTTTATTACAAAAATAGGAGTTACAACCTTCTCTCTATAAAGAAACAACAAGCTTTCTTACAAGGAGAAAACACTCTCTATTTTTATCTCACAACCTCACTTTAGATGTGGGAAGTCTTGGGATGATTTGGGATGGTTTGCCAACAAATGACATAACCTATTTATAGTGTCCATGAACTTGGGCTCCAAGCATCATCCAATGGTCCAAAATTTGCCTTGGTGATCAAGTAAAATGTATGGCTAGGATTTTGCCAACACTTCACTTTGGATAAGATTGTCTAGATATTTTTTATCAAAAGAAGTTCTAGAGATTTCTTTAACCATCTAGGATAAAGAGGTGAAATCTAGAATTTTCTTTGGGCTTTTGATCTTTTTTGGGCCATAATTTTTAACATGTTTTTCTGAAGAAGATAAAAAAGCATCAAGAAAAAATTACGTTAGTTTTTTTGGGATAACGAACTGACTCAGGAGAGCAAATAAGGAGAGGAAACTAAACCGAAATCAACGGGCAAAAAATTGAAGAAAAAAAAGTACCATAGCATGAAATCAGCAATAACACACGATTATAAATACTCATTAATATAATATTATGTATTATTAATACAGTATTATATATTATTAATATACATGATTATGGTTGCTAAATTTTTAAAAGGGAATTTATCCTCAACAACACATTTACGGCTTGTATTATATTTATAACATACTTTTTAAAATAAATCATCTATAACACATAATTTTCTATCACTGATACAACTTAACTTGTGATAGAACATAATTTTCTATCAGTAATAAAACTTAACCAATGATAGAATGAGTCTATCCCCGATTGAATTTTTTAGAAAACTCAACTAGTGATATAACTCAATTTGGATTTATTTTCTACTATAAATGAATTAGTTTTGATTTTGTGATAAAGATGGAAATATTTTACCTTTTTTTAGTATACATGCAAGATAACCAACTACGTCACTGACCCTTGGTAGAATTCAATCAATGATATACTTATTCTATCAGTGTTTATGTTTTCTATCATTAATAGAAATTCAAATTGAGTTCTATCACTAATTGAGTGATAAAAAATAATGTACTATAGATGAATTATTTTAAAAATTCTGCTGCAAATATAATACATGATGGTAAATTCTCTATAAAATTTTTATATTTAAAAAAATGAGAAAAGAAATGGCACGTGGCGAAAGAGGGAGGATTGCATACTTACGGGTAGGCAAATTTTAGTAATATAAAATAAAACGTCGTTTTTGTGAAGCATCAAAGTAAGTGAAGGGACGGCGCTCTTCTTTTAACTTTTTCTTCGTTTTTATTCTCTCTCTCTCGATTTTCACGATCACCTTTTTTCTTTATTTATTTTCTCCTAAATTTTTTTTTTTAAAAAAAAAAAAAAAAAAAAAAAAAACCCTGCATGATCGATCTCTCGCCGATTCCCACGAATTCACCGAGTTCTTGATCCACAATCCGTCTCTCGTTTGATGCAGTGCGAAATCGTTTTGATCCAACGCAATGCTATGTAGAGTTTTTTATCCGATCCGATTCGATTTGATTTCGATTCATTTCTTCATCTGATTCGCGAGTGTCTATTTCAGTTTCAGGTGATTTTGTTTCAGCTGAAGAGGATGAGAGGATGGGGGATTTTGATCCTGAATCGTCTGAAGATGAGCGGCCGCCAACTCGGTCCAAGTCTCTCAGGAAGAGGGCCATGAGCGCTTCTGCTCGGTTCAGCAGCACGTTGAGGAAGCAACGGAGTAGGGTTGCGGATTGCCGATTTTCTCGGATTTCGGTCGATGAGGTACGGGACGCAGGCGAGGAGGATTCGGTCAATAAGTTTCGAGAGCAATTGATCGCGAGAGATCTGCTGCCTCCCCGCCATGATGATTACCACACTATGCTCAGGTAGCTCAATTGTTTGTTGTCTCACACCTACAATTTTTATCTGAACTCCTAATAAACTTGAGTTAGCTGACTTTGATGGAGTGTTTCTATTCTTTGATTTCTAATGAATATGAATGATCCGAATAAGCTTCTAACGATGATGTTGACGGAAGGATTGCTGGAAATAATTAGGCCGATTTAGGCCCAAGAGGCGGCCTCGTTGGTAGCGGCTTGGAGTCTAAGTATGCTTTCTTGTCAGCTTAATTGTAAAATCTCTTGTTGTCTTTTGGATTTGAGCTTTGAACGGACATGGGTACTCCCAAGTCCCAAGTATATAGTGTGACCCACTATTAGACGAAATGCATGTCTATAGGCGAACAACTTCGATTTCTTATTTTAAACAAATAACAATAAGACAAATTAAGGCATCTTCTCAACAAAAACATACTTTTGAGTATATTTTTTAACTGCGTGGAATTCTTATTGCCATCTTGCTAGATATATATAATAATATAAAAAATAAAACTTTTAGGGTATCCACTTATGTAGAAGTTATTTCCTTGAAAACTAAACGTAGCAGGGTCTGGCGGTTGTCGCGTATGAATAGTTGAGGTGCGCTTTAGCTGTCTTGGAATTTTTCGGTTATAGAAAGTAAAATCTGAAATGACGTATCTGGACCATTTGCCTCAACGCAAGAATCTTACATTAACTGAGTTCTGCATATTTTCCTAAGGGTGAAGTCTAGGAAAAGAATCTTTGTTTTCTCTTGACCTCATAGACTAATTTTAATAGCAACCTCCATGGAAGGAAGCTGTTAAATCATCCTTTTGGGGATAGTTTGGAAATTTTTTTTTTTTTTTATAGGAAACAAAAAATTTCATTGATATTTGAAAAGTTACAGCCTATCGAAACATTATATAAGACTATACCACTGAGATATTAATGTGGTTAAGTCATAGCCACAAAATGGTGGGATAGTGTGACACCAATACAAGGCCAAGTATATAATGGATTCAAAATGAGATGGATACTCTTTGTATGTGTGATCCTTGCTGAAAAGTCTACAGTTTCTTTCCTTCCAAGTATTCCAAAAGAAAGCATAGGCAACAAAAAGCCATAGATTTTCAATATCCCCTTTTAAAGGATGCCCCAATAAAAGATAGAGAATCGGGTCAGATGAATTTTTAGGCAAGGGGGTGGACCAATTAAAAGCTGATAGAATATGTGCCTAGAATCTCCTTGAGAAACAACAGTTCATGAAGAAATGATGTTGAGATTCAATGTCTTTATAGCACATGATGCACATCGACGTCGGTAGGGCTGTGTTGGCAAACTTTTTTTGAATAAGATCATTTGTATTAATGGCTCCCTTGCTAAGCTCCAATATAAAGACTTTCACCTTCTTTGGTTGAGGACCATTCCATAATCTTTTATACATCTTTTGATTGATCTTACTATCTTCTTAGTAGATATCTTTTGATATAAAGATCTGGCTGTGAATAAGCCTGTTTCTTCTAATGGCCAATTCCAAGTGTTGTCCCCATGAATCAGCTCAATATGGTCAATAACTGGGCATAGAGTAGCCCATTCATCAGCTTCGGCATCATTCATGTTTCTTCTGAGAGGGAGAACCCAGTTTGTTAGGTTTCTGTTGATAATTTTAGAGACCTCCGCCTTTTTATTGAGAGCAAGTTGGTAGGGGCTTCAAATAATGAAAAATAGTATATACGAATATTTGCCAATATGGCATTGATTAAGGTGAGCCTGCCACCTTTAGAGATGTTGTTGCTACTCCATGAATGAAGCCTTTTTTCGATCTTTTCAATAATCAAATTCCAGAACTCCATAGATTTGGTCTTGCCAATAAGGGGATGACCAAGATATGTTGTCGGCCAAGAGTTTATAGTGAAACCATATAATTGTGCCAGATTACGAGTTTCGGTTTCATTCATTCCAATGGAGAAAATTTTTGTCTTATTGACATTGATGTTGAGCCCAGATATAACTTCAAATGATTTGATAGTGTTAATAAGGTTGCCAAACTTAGTTGCATCTACCATAGGGCGTAGAAAATAAAATAGTATCATCAGCAAATTGGAGATGAGTGATTGAGAGTTTGACTCGTTTTTCTCCCACAAAAAAACCTTCAATATTTCCGGCCATCTCCTCTTGGATAAGCATTCTACTCAGGCAATCAACAACAATAGTGAATAAGAAGGGTGAAAAGGGGTCACCTTGACGGAGGCCTTTAGAAGCACGTATTTTACCCCTAGGTTTTCCATTAATAATGATGGAGAAATTTGTTGATGATATACATTCATATATCCATTTCCTCCAAGTTGGGCTAAAACCCTTTTTCTCCAAGATATCAAGCAGAAATTCCCAATCAACCATATCGAATGCTTTTTGACGGTGGCTTCTATGTTTTCTATTCCATTCATCAACAAGCTCGTTGGCAATAAGAGATGCATAAAAAATCTGATGGTTGGCCACAAATGCAAATTGGTACTTAGTGATGATGTCTGGGAGAACTTTCTTGAGCCTTTCCGAGAGAACCCTAGCAATGATCTTGTATAAACAACTGGTGAGGCTAATCGGTCGATAATCCCCCATAGAGCGAGCAGTTGCTTTCTTAGGGATCAAACAAAGGTACATCTCCTTGACACTTTGATTAATAATACCAGTCTCAAAAAAATCCTTGAACACCCCTTTGATGTCTTCTTTAAGAATGTTCCAGGATTTTTTAAAGAACTCAGTGGTATATCCATTAGGCCGTTTGTGCCAAGGGACTTAACAACAACATATATCTCCTCCTCAGTGGATGAACTATCCAAGGCAATCCTTTGTGATTCATTGATAGGGCTCCAATTATTAATATTCGGAAGGGGACCTCTGCAATCTTTCTTACAATAAAGCTTTTTGTAGAAAGCAACAAATTCTTCTTCAACATCTTTATCATTCACTAAGCAAGCTTGGGATGTCAATATGATTTCATGAATAAAGTTCCGCTGGCTCCAGCAGATTTATGAAAGAATGTAGTATTTTCATCTCCCTCTTTGAGCCACAAAGATTTATACATTTGTCTCCAATGAATCTCTTCTCTAGCAGAATACAACATCAAATCGGCTCTCAAACAAATTCTATTCAATCTATCAGCTTCAAAAAAAGTGCCATCGACCTCCTTTGCGTCAATTTTGTCAATATCCAACTATAGCTGGAGGGATCTTTCCTTATGATGGCGAAAGGTGTGTTAGATTCCATTCTTTAAGAGATGTCTTAAGTTTCTTCAATTTCTGAATGAAACTATGGTCAGGCCAACCATCTATCTGATTATTTCTTCACCATTGCTCAACTAATGGAATCAAAGCTTTGTGTGTCAACCATGAATTATTAAACCGAAAGGGTGCTGGACCCCATGAAACTCTTCCAAGATAAAGGCCCACTAGGAAATGATCAGAGCAAATCCTTTCCTACCTTCTGGAAGTAACAGTGTAGAATTTGTTCTGTATTGCTTCAGTCACAAGGAATCTGTCCAGAAGTGAGAGAGTTGGATTGATTCTGAGATTGGAAAAAGATTTTAAGAAGCCTATTCTCTTAGAAGAGGAATTTCTTCTCTAAGGGAGGTAGCTTGATCCAGTTTGTTCTGAATTGTATTTCAAATTACTCTCTCTTGTTGTTTAGAGTTATGGTCTCGGTTAGTATGAAGTTAGAGAAATGTATGAGAAATTCCTTGTAAAAAGAAGTTGATTTTAGGGCAGGGTTTCAATCCTGTTCAGTGGGAAGTAGTGACTAATCCTTTGGGTCTTGGGGGCTTAGTTATTATTGGTATCAGGGTGCAGAAGGTGGCCTTGTTGGCCAATTGGTTGTGACACTTTTCCGGGTGACAGCACTTTGTGGCACTTTCCCATTTAATCAGCACTACCTGGATATGTTGGCTGAGATGATTCTTCTATCTTTCTCTGACATGAAAAGGTGAACTGATTTGGCAAGCTAGAGCTTCTGGTGATTCATTTTCTTTGGTTCTTGGCACTGCCAAGATAATATTTTTAACACTAGGCTACAGTAGGTGCTTTTTTTTTCCTGAGCTGCCTCAGCCTGGTATGTGCTAGTAGGCATTTGAGGTTTAGGGCCATTTATTTTGTCACCTTTACCTTTTGCTTATGATTTTTGCAGTAGAGATTTTCACTATTGGTACAAGTTTTTATTTTAACTAGTACTAATAGGATATGTTGGTAATGAACTAATGATATAATAAAAAAATGTTGGTAATGGTGATTCCCGTCTTTCCCATGCAAGTGAGGTAGATTGATTGTTCAACTGGTGGCTTGCTGCTGTGTGCCATCAGGCATCGCATTGGAGAAGCAATAAATTTTTCTATGATAGAACTGTGGTGTGTGGATGATGGAGACCAGGAATTTTGGTTCAGTTCAATGCTCTCTTTATTTTTTTCCAGCCTGTAGATTTTCTTGATGCTCCAATTATTTCTTTCTTTAATCTTTCAAGGCTAATTTTTTGGTATTCTTTCTGGAGTTCTGCTTTTGACTAATTGGCAGTGCCCTTTTCACCTTCTCTGGTCCTCTTTAGCTCCACCTATATCGCTTCTTTCAATGTTTCATAATAATAGTTCCATTTTCTTTATAAAGATAGTCTGAAATAAAACTTCCTCCCCTGCTTATTCTTCAATGGATCGTTATTTTCCTTTGACTCTTATTAAAATTTTAACTTGCTTACTCCGTCCTAGGCATTTTAAATTGTGAAAGTTCTACAACTTTTTATGAGGAAAAAGTTCACTTATTCATGTCATATCAAGGAAACTTCTGCAAATACATTGTGTGGTTTTCATGGGGTTTTTCATTTCCCTTACATGTAACTTCTCTACAAAATTTTCTTTTCTTTCTTTTTTGGTTTCAGATTTCTCAAGGCTAGGAAGTTTGACATTGATAAAGCTCTCAACATGTGGACAGAGATGCTAAGCTGGCGAAAAGATAATAATATAGATACTATTATGCAGGTACTGTAGGATGATTTCTTCTTCTTCTTTTATATTTTTTATCCCATTAGTCAATGATTGTCTCAAACATGGAACTTATGAATACTCAAGAATGATCTGAGGCCAATACCCTTATTGTGAGCAAGCTGAAGCAATGAGGTCTTAGTTTTGTAAGAAACAAATTTTCATTACAAGAGAATTATGAAGTGACACCCCCTCTCTATCTTAAAAACCAAGGGAGGTTGTAAAAGACCCTCCAGCTGGTATTAATTAACCAGAACCAGCTAGTTCTTTTGTTTACTTTTCATTACTTTACAGATGCTGTTCTGTACCTAAACTGTATCTTTGCAGGATTTCGTGTATGGTGAGTATGACGAAGTTCAACGATATTATCCTCATGGTTACCACGGTGTAGATAAAGGAGGGAGACCTATTTATATTGAAAGACTTGGAAAAATTGAACCTGGCAAACTAATGAATGTCACCACAACAGATCGGTTTTTGAAATATCATGTTCAGGGATTTGAGAAGCTTTTCGCTGAGAAATTCACAGCATGTTCTATTGCTGCAAAAAGACACATATACTGTACGACAACAATACTGGATGTTCAGGGGCTGGTAATATTCTGTTCATATCTGAGTGCTATGCTTGTTTTGTATTGTATATGCTGACAACGGTATTGCTTCTTATAATTGTGTAGAACTTCGTGAGCTTTGGCAAGCTTGCACATGATCTTGTTATGCGCATGCAGAAAATTGATGGGGACAATTATCCTGAGGTTGCCTGAACTGTGTTTTATACGAAACCAGTTTTCTTAATTTAGTAGCACCTATAATTTTCTCATACTATATGCTTTGCAGACACTGAATCAAATGTACATAGTAAATGCTGGCAATGGGTTCAAATTTCTATGGAACACTGCAAGAACCTTTCTTGATCCAAGGACTACAGCAAAGATACATGTTTGTCTTTTAGAGAACATCCTTTTTCTGAGCTTTGAACAATTCATAAATTATGAGCACTGAATTGATTCTTTGCCGTTTCTGTAGGTTTTGGGAAGCAAATTTCAAAATAAGTTGTTGGAGGTCATAGACGCAAGGTCTGAAATCCTTTCAAAATATTTATGTTTCCCATTTTGTTTTTTAACATTCTGTTGCATATTTGTTTTCTTTCTAAAATTAAAAGAATGTTTTTGTGTTCAAACAGTCAACTTCCCAACTTTCTTGGAGGAGATTGCTCGTGTTCAAATGAGGGTGGATGTCTTAGATCTGACAAGGGGCCCTGGAATGATCCTGAAATCATGAAAGTCTGATCCTAAGGCTGCTTATTATACTTTGTAATTATCAATTTCTAAGAATCGACATCTATCAGAAGCTTGATATTTATAATATTGTTTGCCTTCTTTCATATATATGTATATATTTATATATATAGTATTATTAGGCATGAAGTTACACCATTTCTTGTTTTACCTAGCAGCTTGTTTCTGCCGAAGAAGCTACTACTCATTCAAGGAAAGCCAACAATTTCCACAACAGGAGCAGTTCTGAAATCGACTTTTTTAACTCCAAGGTGACCTATTTGTTTCATAGCATATCTGCTTTCATTACAATTTTTCGCTGACCTGCCATATATGTTGCTATTTCCTTTCCTACTAGCAGATTGAAGGTAGCGGAATATCTTCACCCGAATTGGGGTCCGAGGTTCTTGCCTCTAACAATTTTGTTTCTTTGACTAACAGGGTAAGCATAATGGAAATTAGGTTCTTTGAGTTTTTTTCTTCAATCTAATCTGAAGGTTTAATTGTTTGTTACAAAGCTGGAGTTGGTTCCCTCAGCTGTTGTAAGTTAGTAACACTAGGATGCTGTTTGATATATGATTGTAATTGTCAAATAATATACCCTGCAAAACTGTTTGCTTGTTTTTGCCAATATGTTAATTACAAGTCAGTGTGAAATATAAGTTGTTGGAATTTTCTTTTGGAGGGTCACCTTGCAATAGACGTTCCTCTATTTTAGGTCTATCATAAATCATGTAAAAAATATCATTGCATTTCAGGAAGTATAAAGTGAAAAGGTGCTGAAAATTGTCCACTTAGTTGGTAAGGTGTATGCTCTTTTAGCAGCTTCGATCTCATTAGCAGATCATGTTATTGAGGAATAGTTTTTATATTCTTATTTAAATATCAATTCTTTTATTTATAATTCATTATTTATTTTATACGTGTCAGGAAAAGTGCTCCTCGCCTGGTCCCATTAGCAGGATCACTGAACCTACGGATGATGCTGGAATACTTGAAGAATATAGTTCAGGTAAGTTAACATCCAACTATTTCTACATTTTTCTTACCTTATAAACGAGCTTGATAAATCTATATGGGTGACAGATGTATCTTTGCTGTAGAATAAAAACTTCTTAACGTTTCTTCACTGCATGCATTTAGCTTCCAAACTCATTAAATTTGACCCTTGGTGATCCTTTTTTTTTATTAGTGCATAGAGTTGCAACAAATCCAATAGAGTATGATTTGCGTGCTTAACCATGAACTGAAAAGGATCCACGTGTCTTCTCATACACTACTTTGTTTAATATTTTCGATCTTCTGTGAAGGGGCTTATGGATTTCTTGCAGTTAAATATCAATTTAACACTGCAGGGTTTACAGTTTTTTTAATCATCTGTCTTAGCTTATGGATTTCTTACTAGTTAAACATCAAATTAATGACTATGCTATCTCTTTCAATATCATCATGCATAAAGTTGATGAAGGAAACTCTTATTCCAGAAAACTGTTAAATTAGTTCAAACTATAAAGAGTAGAATATGACATGTGATGAGCATCAAGATTCCTTTACAAGTCAAGTGCAATTGTTTATTTTTTATTCTAAATTTTTGTGACTGCTTTCGTGATCGTGGCAGATAATCTAACCGATGATATTCGACCAAGAAGGCAACTGAAGAAATTCATTCCTCATGTTATAAGTGCATTTGTTTATTTTGTATACAAAATCTTTACATGTATGTATCTACTAGTCCTAGGATTCGGGAGATTTTTCATGACGAGGGGTTCTGAGAATCAACAACCTGAAGGCCCTTCCAACAGTCAGTTGGAAGAATCAGAGTCTGAAGAACAAACTAAGACATCGGTTGTCGACCCACTCTGGCAAAGGCTGCAAAATTTGGAAGTTATGGTGACAGAACTTACAAAGAAACCTTCAAAAATTCCTCTAGAGAAAGAGGACATGCTTCACGAATCTCTGAATCGGATAAAATCCATAGAATATGACTTACAGAAAACAAGAAGAGTAAGAAATTTTTCTTCAAACTTAACTGAAACACTGATGTGTATTGGGCTTTAACTGAATTTATTTTATTGTTTTCAATTTAGGCATTACATGCAACTGCATCAAAACAAGTGGAGCTTGCTGAGTCAATGGAAAGTATAAAGGAAAGCAACTTAGTTGTATGCCTCAGAACACTTAACATTTTACATTTTAATGATTAAGCAAGTGGTTGTGAACTTCTAATGTATACTGCAAAATTATGCATAATCTTGTTTTTCCATTATGGGGAAGTCTGTTCACAATTACCCATCAGGACTTTGCTGAATGCTCATCACAAATTGCAGGGAGCTTATTCATGTTGGCCTAGACATCGAAAACCATACCTGTACGAAAGTTAAGTGTTGCTGCCATCGGATCAAAGTTTTGTCGAATTACCGATTCAGGTTTTCTCTCTTTCTCTCTTTCTCCATGCTTTATTGTTAGAAAGTGTCTTCTTATTTTGCTTGCATTGTTTTTTTCAGATCTTTCTATGGATCAAGATGTTTCTCATCATAGAGAAGAAAATATTATACACCACAGAAACAGACTTTGTATAGAGAGCATAACACACCCGCACACATAATAACTGTTCTTTTACAATTGTACATGACTTACAGGTCTCTCATTTTTTAGTCTTAAAACTGATACATAGATAGATAGATAGATAGATAGATAGATACAAGAAATATATACATGACCTCTCTCATTTGTGTATTATATCTATCTAACATTTGACTAAGTATAGAGAACATGCTTTGGTTTTCCCTTTCTCCTTTTCTGCTTTGAGTGCCTGATTAGTCCACCTTTAATTTGGGTAGTTGGGTTTTGCATTTTCCATGGACAAACCCCACCAACAAGGGCCTTCTGGTACAATCATGAACCAACCAACCAACTCCTTAAACAATCAGCTTATCTTAGGAGGTGTCTACAGCATAACTTCCACAAACATTTCAACATGAAATATTAATATCATCCACAGTCTAGTTCTTCATCCCAGTCTATTAATTGATATGGTTTGTGAATGTTTCATTGTTAGTTACATACTTAATATTGACTAAAATAATAATTTGATTAATTTTAAAATCTAATATATTGATAAAGTAATTATTTTAATTTTTTGTTTTTGTGAATGTATGTTTTTTAAACTAAATATAAAAGTGAATAAAAAATATATAAAAATTAAAATTGAGTATTATTGAAATGGAGGGAATTTATTCCTCTTTGTCTTTCATTCCTTCAATGTCTCCCAATTTATCATATCATACTACCTTAAAGTGTGGTTTAAGGAGAAAATCATTTTTGGACGATTTTACCTTTAAGTCATACTCTAAATTACAAACATGTCATTTATTGGAATATAAAAAAAAAATTAAATACAAATGGCGTAGAAGATGTTTACGATATCATTTAGATTTTCATCGGTAGATAAGATATTTTTTTATCAAATCTCATAGATTTTATGACTAAGTTAGAAGATAAGAGATTTCATCAATCAAATGAAGATATTTACAATATCATTTAAATTTTTATCAGTTTTATATCATATCATACTACCTTTCATACTACCTTAAATGTGGCTTAAGGAGAAAATCATTTTTATTTTCATCAGTAGATAAGATATTTTTTATCAAATCTCATAGATTTTTTGACTAAGTTAGAAGATAAGAGATTTCAACAATCAAATGAAGATATTTACAATATCATTTAAATTTTCATCATCTTTATGATATTTTTATTAAATCTTATAGATTTTATTTGACATTTTATATTCTAATTAAAATAATAAATTGAATTTTCCAATTCTATAAATAATTTTGTACATTTTGTTTACGATAACACTTCCGTTTCTTGGATTTACTTTTCTTTGTTCTTTTATGTTTTTTGTTTTATAATAAGTTATCTTATTTTTGTTGGATTATTTACTTTAATTTTCATCTAATTTTTCTTTTGTTGCAATAATTTTTTGTAGGGATCTTTTTTATAGATAATTGTTGTCTTTCAAAAAATGACTTTGGACATCTAGAAAAAAAAAAGTTTGAAGAATGATATGATTATCTGAGGTCAAAGTGCATTCGTTTAAAAAGTATGGTAATAATGATTTTCTACTATTACTATATATATATATATATATATTTATCTATATTTTGTTTACAAACACATTTAAAACTTTCTCTTTACTTAGGTTACCTTTTTAGCTTTCTTTTTTTTTTTATAATAAAAAATTAAGTTATTTTATTTTTGTTGGATTATTTACCCTAACTTTCAGCTAACTTTTGGTTTTTTTTTTTTTTTGCAATAATTTTGTAGAGATTTTTTGTTGCTTAATTGTTGACTTGGAGATGTTGATTTTTTTTTTTGAAGAAGGATAAAGTTATCATTTGAGGTTAACGGTAAGTTCATAGATGTTATTTATATTTATAATTATAATAATGATATAACTCTTATAAATTTTATTAATTTTTTAAAAAATAATAACACCTATATTTATTGCACTCAATTGACATATTTTATTAATTATTAAACATATATATAATTTATTATTTAAAAAGTTATCACGTGCAACGCCGTGTTAAGGTTCTAGTAATTCTAAAGTGACAGTAGTCTTAATATCCGTGTTTGGCTTAAGACGGCGTGGTTATCTTGGGTATAGTGGTGGAAAGTTTTAATTTCTCAATTTCAAAAAAAAAATATATGAAATTTATTCCCAATAACAACTTTTGGATACTATATTTTAATTATAGATTTAATATATATATATATATATTATATGTATAGCATATTTATGTCTATTTTTTAATTAATTTTCCAACTTTGCCCTTTCCACATCAAACAATTGAATTGATTAAACGTTATTAACCAATTCTGGGAAATGTATCATTTGAAAATTGATGGAATGTTAATTGAAGTACGGTCATTTCAGTCTTTGTGGAGATCGCCCTACTTTATACATAATCTTTTTAAGTAATCTATCATTTTTTTTTTAATAGATAAAAAGGGATTTTTCAGGAGTATGCCAAATTGAAAAAAGTATTTAAATACTAGGAAAAAAAATAGCAATTATAGTGTAATATTTGTATTAATACAATACTGTCATAATAAAATATAATATTGTATTAATAATACAAAATAATGTATTAAGCCCCTAACTTATATTGTATAATGAGTATTAATCATATTGTATGTTTGACTATGGATACAAACATTTTTAAAAAATGGCTTAAATCTGCAATTATTTTATGAAATTAGATTATTCAGCATAATTTCCCTAGATAAAATCATTTAAAATCAAATTTGAAATATTACTATTTTTTTAGTACATATTAGGAGAAGGAGACAAATAAACTGATTTACAATCAAACAATGAAACTATTGCGTGATTGACCTATTCGGTGAAATATTACTATCTAAATAGTCATTCACGTAATGATTATCTTGTTTGGTATTAATTGCTGCTAAGCCCTCTAAATAGGTTATTTTATTTTATTTATTTTTAAAGTTTTTTATGGAACGAAATGAGGAATGATAGAAATGTCATGGGAATTGATACGAATGGCCTGAAAATCTTAGAAGTGGACATCCTCTCTATCCATGGCGGCCTCGAGCCCGAGCAATCCTCTCCCACCAGCAATCAATCATGGAAACCCTAAGACTCCCATAACTGTCCGTCAACAACGAGCGAGCCATTCGAAGCTGAAGTCCCCTGCCCCAGATGACAAGCTGAAGCTGATGGAGAGAAGCCCTGGGAGAGAACGCACGGACGCGGCAAAGCTGAAGGAAAGGGAAGAGGTGAACAGGAAGATTGCTTCTCGAAAGGCCATTTCGGTGATTTTGCGCAGAGAAGCCACCATGGCCGTCATTGAGAAGAAGCGAGGCCCTAATAACTCTAAGAAGCTGCTTCCCCGCACTGTTCTTGAAGCTCTCCATGAACGGATCTCGGCCTTGCGATGGGACTCCGCGCTCAAGGTCGGTTGCATTTTGTTTTAATGCTGAGCGTGAAATGGCTCTATCCGGAATTCAGTTTAATTCATTTAAGGGTTTACTTAATCTGGAGCTTCGTTTGATTTTACTACTTTCAGTGCATAGGAATTCATTGAATCCCAGAAATTGGGTGTCTCTACAGAGAAGAAGCACTTTTATATATCTTGGTTTATATGAATTGTAAAGAAAAGACTTATCACAGTCTCTATGTTTCGTACCAAAAAAAAAAAAAAAAAAAAAAAAAAACTGTCCCGTGTTGGGTAGATAAGAGGAAGAAGATCTTGGATATATAAGAAATGAAAACTTTTTCATTGGTATGTGGCCTTTTGTGCGAGACAAAAGTAGACAATATCTGTCGAGATCTGCCTAGGGTCGTTGTTCTTATTATCAAGTGGTATCAGAGTCATGCTACTTAGCCTTCTTAGTACTTTGTAGAATTCACCCTTGTACACTACAACATAGAACTTGGAGACATCGTGTTGAAAGATGAAAATTCAAATTCTCTAAATTCTTCATTTAATAGTAAACTCAATCATGGGTTTAAATAGAGTACAAGAGATGACCTGATTATAAAAGGAAAAGATAAAAACTAACCATAAAAGGAAATATGATCTAATCATAAAAAGAAAAGATAATACCTAATGATAAAAGAATAAAATAAGATTTAATCTAATTTTAAAAGGAAAATATAATTAAAAAGGTAAAAATATATTTTACTAAAAATAACCTAAACCAACGCATAGTCATGATAGAAATCCGTTCAATTAGACTGGCGCTGTAGTCTCAGGAGAAGAGGCGTTGGTCTGGATTTTAGCTAGACGGATTGATTATTTGAGGGAATGCTCAATCTTTGTTCTAGTGGAGGATTGAATTCTCGAGTGTGGAATAGAGAAGGCGAGTTCAAGGAGAGGCTCGGTATCTTTTGTTCGAGGGAGAGGATTGTTGGGATACAAATAAAGTTGTCCCACATTGAATTGATGAGGTTGATAATTGGTATATAAGTGATAAGGACCATTTTAATATGTATGAGTTCTTTTGGGTGAAACAAATGCAAAACCATGAGGGTTCTTTATCAGCCTATTGATTCTTATTGTTCTCATGTCAAACTGGAAGAGAACATGTTTTCTTGTCTTTCTGGGGCACAGTAGCCGTTGTTATGGCTCCCAACAGTCTAACGCTTTGACTTATAACTTACAACCGTGGAATAGATTTGTTCTCTTGTTAAATATAAGCTGCTATTGTCATTTGAGTTTGTTGTTTGTCAGAATTTTAGTGAGATGATGATTCTGTTAATAGCGTAAATTGGACGCATGAGAAAACTTGAAGCCAAACCACAACATTCTCTAAAGTATAAGGTCAAAAACCTACGAAAGACTAACACCATGGAAATCTTACAGATTGTTAAATTAGCATGCCAAGTTACAGTAATTCTTGTTAAGAATAAGGAATGTTTAAAACTGTGCCAGGAACTAGCATGGTTAAGCTAATTCATCTTCTTAATGAGCAAGTATTTTTGTATTTCAGGTTTTTGACCTAGCTCGTGAACAATTGTGGTACAGACCTTACGTCGGGATGTACATTAAGCTGATTGTAATGCTTGGAAAATGTAAGCAACCGGAAAAGGCCTATGAGCTATTCCAACAAATGATTGATGAAGGATGTGAAGTTCGCTATGAGTCATACACTGCTCTCTTGTCGGCCTATAGCAGGAGCGGTCTTCTTGACAAAGCATTTTTGCTCCTCGACGAGATGAAAAACAGTCCTGGTCGAGAGCCTGATGTTCACACTTACTCTATCCTCATAAAATCATGCTTGCAGGTGTTTGCATTCAAAAAAGCACAAACTCTGCTCTCTGACATGGTGTCTCGAGGAATAAAACCCAGCACTATTACATATAATACCTTCATTGATGCGTATGGCAAAGCAAAAATGTATTCTAACCTGACTGCCTGTTGAGAACATAATAATGATTCGTCTGGTTGCTGACTGAACTAGGCTTAAATTTGATAATTATGCATGGTAGTTAACTTCAGTTTTAGATAGATTTTATATCTTTCGATGCAACCTCTTTTTATCCGTGAGTTTCAGGCCAGCTTATGCACACCTCGGGTATTCTCACAGGATAGACCGTCTAACACTGAATCCCATAGGATATTAGTTCCTAGATAGGTGACCACCATGGACTGAATCCATAACTTTTTGGTTTTCCCCCCTTGATTCTTTTCCTGCTAGTCATCTGCTAGAAGTTAAGATTGGTAGATTGGTTATAACTAGGAGTAAAGCCTTAGGGGCTGTTTGTTTGACATATTTAGGAAGTTTTTGGGTTAAGGAGTTATATTGAGGAGTTGTATTGAGTAGTTAAAAATTGAGAGTTGTGTCAAAAACTCGTTTGGATGTAGATTTAAAAATGAGTAGTTATTTTTAGTAGTTAAAAAAGAAATTATTAAAAATGAATGGTTAAAAATGAGTTATTTTGATTGATTTGATAGGAATGATTAAAAATAAGTTGTTAGAAATGATTGAGTAGTTATAAATGAATCATTAAAAATGAATGGTTAGAAATGAGAGTTATTTTTAAGAGTATAAATGAGGAGGTGTTAAAAAAAACTCGTTTGGGTGTAGGTTTTGAGGAGTTCTACCTAAATATGTCAAACAAACAGCCCCTTAGGGTGTTTGGAAGTTATTTAAGGTCTTGGGCTCAAGCTCTTAGGTTGGAAGTTTAATGAAATTCTTTAGGTCTCTTGGAGCTAGCATGGGATGGGACCTAATACCTTGGCTATTAAAACAAAATGGCTTTTTATCTTTTATACTCCTCTGTATCATGATTCATGGTTGTTTTTATTCTGCAGGTTTGCTGAAATGGAGTCCATCCTGGTGGAAATGCTGAGTGAAGATGGTTGTAACCCCGATGTTTGGACCATGAACTCGACGCTTCGAGCTTTTGGCAGCAGTGGACAATTAGAGACCATGGAGAAGTGTTATGAAAAGTTCCTCGGAGCTGGAATCCAACCAAACATTCAGACTTTCAACATCCTTCTGAATTCATATGGCAAGGCTGGAAGTTATGAGAAAATGAGCGCTGTGATGGAGTACATGCAGAAGTACCATTATTCATGGACAATTGTAACCTATAACGTCGTAATCGACGCGTTCGGGAGGGCTGGGAATTTGAAACAGATGGAGTATCTATTTAGACTTATGAGATCAGAGAGGATCAAACCGAGTTGCGTAACACTTTGCTCACTCGTGAGGGCATATGGGCAAGCAGGAAAACGCGACAAAATCGGCAGTGTCCTGCAGATAGTTGAGAATTCGGATATAACACTGGATACCGTTTTTTTCAACTGTCTTGTGGACGCTTACGGGCGGATGGGATGTTTTGCAGAGATGAAGAAGGTGCTCGGGATGATGGAGCAGAGAGGATGCAAGCCTGATAAGACTACCTACAGGACCATGGCTAGAGCTTACTCAGATGGGGGGATGGCTAATCATGCAAGGGAAATCCAAGATCTTATAAGCTCTGTAGAAACAAGTAAGAAAACTCGACCCGACTTGTGATGATAATTTTCTCTGTCCACATCTTTTTTTAAAAAAATGCTGTTTTGCACCTTATTGTTAATTTGCAATTACAAATCTATGTAGGGTTTAAAGGAGGAATATTTCAATTGTATTGATAAAATTATAGAATAATCTAGCTCTAGATTTGTAAAATAAAAGAAAAATAGCAAGGGTAAAAAGTATAGATAGTAATTGACAGAAATTTGGTATTGGAAAGTGTTGAATCATGTTAATCATCCATCAATCTAAAAGCTTAAGTCGATAAATTGGTTTGAGGTAAATCTAATTATCGACATTACTTATGAACTTGGAAGTTTTGAGAATATATATCAAGTAGAAATCAATATTAATTGGGCACAAACCACGCCACCCTCTAGAGACTCCTCTAATTTGTACTAAAAAAATCATCAAATATTTTAGGCTCTGTTTGATAATTATTTTGTTTTTAGCTTTCAAATATCAAATTTTGTTTTGATTTTTTTAATTGTTTACTCTTTATTCTTAATCTTTTCATGCTTTTTTAAAAGCGAAAAAAATTATTTTTAAAAGTTACTTTTTTTAGTTTTTAGAATTCATTTAATATTTTTAGAACATTTTTAAAATTTTAAAAACAAAAATAAAAAATTAGTTATCAAACAAACCTATATTTTAAAAGTTAAAAACAAAAATAGAAAATAAAAAACAAAATAATTATCAAATGGGGTCTTGAGAACCTAATAAATGGTTGCATGAGAAGTAAGATATTGGTGATTATTTTGAGTGGTTTCGAAATGAGTGGTTACAATATTTCATTTGGATATATAATTGTTCGAAGAGAAATTGTAAAAGCTCATTTATAATAACTTTTTTAATTCGACAAACGAAATACCTTGTTAACAATTGCTCAAATTCTTGAACCTATTAAGAAATTGTTTGGGGTCTACAATATTGGTTCGTTAAAGAATTATGTGATAGAAAATTAGACATTGTTTGCAGAGGAGTTTGAAGAATGATTGTATTAAAAATTCTTTGGATATTTTTTTTTGTTTTGGGGTTGTATGAGATGTTTGTTATTTTTTTTATGATATGACATTTACTATTAAAAAGAATGATATGACATTTATGAATTTTTTTACAATTTTAAATAACTCCATTTTATTTATTATATCAAATCTAAAATTATTATTTACCATATTTGAGACCTTATTGGGTAATATCTTTTTCTTTATTTGCGGTTTTGATTTTATTTCATATTTTAAGAAATCACATATAGATTATGAAAGTACAGTTAATTTTAAATTAAATATATTTTAAAATAGGATATTATGTATGAATGAGAATAATTTTCAATTAATTAATGAATCAATGATATTAGGTAGATAAATAAAAATAAAAATTTTTAAATAAAAGAAAATGAATTATAAAATTATTTACCGGAGACTGTCTTTGTTAATGTCACATCATTTAATTTTCATTTCAAATTTGTATTATTTAACTTTTTAAAACAAAAAAACAAAATGTTGTTAATGAGGTGTCTATTCATTTTAACTATGAAATATATTTTTAAAATATAATAAACTTTTTTATGATTAGTTAGTGAATCAATGATGAACTAATTATATTTTTATAATTAAAAAATCATGTCACGTGGATGAAAAGAAAAAAAAATATATATACATATAATAAAATAAAATCATATCATATAAAAAATATAAACAAAAATTAAAAACCAATTATAAAATGACTGTTAATTTAAATTTAAGAAAAATATTTTATCATGTTTTTAAAAATTATATATTTTCAAAATGTTGAAATATATTTACAAAGATCATGTTACTTTACGAGAATGAAAAGAAAAAACAGTATATATACACAGACAACAAAATAAAATCATATCATAAAATATTAAAATAACAAGATTTTGAAAAATAAAAATTTAAAACAGAAATTAAAAAAAAAAAAAGAAATTTCAAAATAAAAAAATTAAATAAACAAATATATCTTGATTGTCATGTGTAAGGGGGTATACATGATCTGGGTTGGGTTGGGTTGGGTTGGGGGATTTTTTTGGACCAACCCAAACATGCGGGTTGACTATTTCACCGACCCGTTCACCTTTATATTAGAGTAACCAAACTCTTATATTTCGGTTTGGGTTGGATTGGGTTCACCGGGTTTTCTTCGCTTCATTGTCTTCGTCTTCTCTGTTTCGAGCTTCGACCTTCGTCGTTTTTTCCTTCTCTGTTTCGAGCTTCGTTGCTTCATTCTCTCTGTTTCTTGCATCGACATCTTCTTCCTTCTCTGTTTCTATCTTCAAGGTTTTCTTCCTTTTCCTATTTCGTTTCTAAATCCATTAAGATCAGTCAAGGATTAGGTTATAAGTAACAAATTCCTTTTGATTTCTATCCTTTTTTCATTTTCCGGTAGAAAAACCTAGTTATTGTATTTGTATTTGATATATATTTGTTACAAATTATTCAATTATGTCACTGAGTTATGTAGTTTATATTGAATATCTGTTTGATTGATATCTATCAGACTGATATCTTTGAGGTCTTCTTCCTTCTCCTATTTTGTTTCTCAATCCATCAAATCAGCCAAGGATTAGGTTACAGGTAATAAATTCCTTTTGATTTCAATCCTTTTTTCATTTACTGGCAGTAAAACTTAGTTATTGTATTTGTATTTGATTTATATTAGTTACAAATTATTGAATTCTATCACTAAGTTATGTAGTTTATATTGAATATCTATTTGATTGATATCTATCAGTTCAACCGATACAATCTGTTTAGTAATTGAAGTCAATCGATATTTTTTTATATCTGTTTGATTGATATCTATCACAATGACTTCTATCATTTCTATTTTATCTATACTATTCAATTAAGTCAAACAGTTATTGTGATTGATATCTATCATCTTGTCTGAGAACATTCCGTTAATAATTTTTTTTTATATCTATCTTTTGTTTATCTATATTGTTACACTTATGTACCTTATTTTTTTTTTTTTTTTCAGATTTGACAATATGGTTAAACTTCCAATAGTTGTCTTTCATTGTGGGCAATGGAATGAATCTAGTTCTTATGAGAATTACAAGACTAGTGGGGTTTTGGTCGATGACGTAATGAATTTTGAGGATTTTGGGATGTTGATTCTTAAGAGTTGAAATTAGATGCACCTAGATCTTCCTTATGCTTATTAATCTTATTGGATTATGGTCAAAGTTCTCATCCTTTTCATATTTTGGAGGATAAGGATGTAGATTGGTACCTAACTTTAGTAAAGGAGAATAGCACAAGACATCCATTAGTGGCTGATATTAAGGATTTTCGTTTAGAGAGAACATTTAGTAGTGTTGTTAGCAATACAAATTTGTTGGTGTCTTCCTCAACAGTAGATGAAGATAATGATGATGCTACTTTCAATGTCATTAAAGATATTCAATTTGATTGTGTTTTCAACATAAAGGATGTATTTGCTAGCAAGAAAGTGTTGTGTAATTGTTTCAAATACATGTATTTCCTAGATCTAGCAATAGAGCAGTTGAGTTTCAGTGTTGCAAAGATGATTGTCTGTGGAATGTTAAGGCATCTAGTTTCAAGAATAGTGATTTATGGATGCTTAGAAAGTATATTTCTATTCATAACTGTTCTTTGAATAGTATTCAAACATCTCATAGGCAAACATCATCAAGTTTAATTGGGGAATCTTTAAAAGAAGAATTCAGGTTTAGTTCTTTTAAAAGTTTGACTCCGAAAGAAATTAGGACTAAAGTGTGTTCTAAGCTTAGCGTCAGCATGAGTTAACATAAAGCAAATATGGCTAAAGAATACATTCTTAAGTCGTTGAAAGGTGATGCAACCGACTCCTATGCCTTGATTCCAAAGTTTTTTAAGAAGTTAGAAGAAATGAATCCAAGTTAGTTTAACTGATTGAACTCTATCACTCATTATTGAGTGTGTTCTATCAAACAAAAATTGAATTCTATCAATCTCTATAATTGACTTTTTAATGCACTTTTTTGTAGGAACATACACAATAATTGAAACTGGTGATGAAGGACATTTCAAATTTTGTTTTATGGCCATGAGTGCATCTATCGAAGGTTGGGAGTTGTGTAGGCCAAATATTTCTGTTGATGGGACTTTCTTGAAGAGAAAATTTGGAAGAATTGTGTTAACGACATCAACTATGGGTGGTAATAATCAAAATTTTATGCTTGCTTTTAGTATTGTAGATTATGAGAATGACGCTTCATGGCTTTGGTTTTTTGAGAATATGAAGAAATGTTTTGGACATCCCGAAAATTTAGTTTTCATGTCAGATAGACATTTGAGTATTCCAAAGGGATTTTTGGTTGTGTATCCTGGTGTTGAGTATTGTGTTTGTATGCAACATTTGCTAATGAATATGCCACAATGTGATAGACAAGATATTTAAAAAGTGTGCAAAGGGTTATACAGTTGATGATTTTGAACTTAATATGAAATTGTTGGAGTCTATACATCCTACTATTTGTCAATATTTGTTTAATGTTGGTTATGAAAAGTGTGCTCGGGCGTATTCTAGGAAAAGAAGATATAGAATGATGACTTCGAATAGTTCTAAAAACATAAATTCTCTTCTTAAAGAGCCTAGAGATTATCCTGTGACAATGCTTCTTGAGTATACTAAAGACACTTTGCAATTTTGGTTTTATGAGCGAAGGAAAGTTGCATCTTCTATGACTACAATTTTGTCTACTTAGGTTGAAAACGTTTTACGAAAAGCACATGATGCTTCTAGAACTTTCAAAGTAAGGTGTCAATTAGTCTATCATTTTTTTTTACTAACTGCAAATATTGATTGATACCTATTGTATTCTTTTTGTAGGTTGATTCAATGAGTCAGTCAAAACATAAAGTAATTGATAAGATTAATCAGTTTTTGGTTAACTTGGATAGTGGGACATGTACATGCCTTGTTTAGGATCTCGATGAGATTCCATGTTGTCATGCTTTTGCTGCTATACGTGCATTGGATTTAAATCCTTATAGTTTCGTGTCTGAGTTTTATTATTCTAATAAATTGGAAGGAACTTATAAAGGTTTAGTTCGACCGGTTAGGAATCATCCTAGTTGGAGCGCTATAGATGTTGATGTTAATGCTTTACCACAAATTATGAAACGTCAAGCTGGAAGACCTCGAAAACAAAGGATACCATCTATAGGTGAAGCAAGGAGTTACATAAGATGTAGTCGTTGTCATCGAGTTGGTCATAATTGTAGAACTTGTAAATTTGCTCCCATTTTACAATGATGTTCTTATTTACACTTTGTTCTCTGTTGTATTGAAACATGATTGTTCGTACATGAAGTGATATTATATGATGTACTAATTGTTTCAACATATATGTCTGCTTTGTATAAAATAATTCCAATTTTATCTTCTATCAATTGTTATGCTACCTTTTCTAACACTTGAATTTCAATATGCCTATTTTTTTCAGTGATAGATTCTATCAGTCACTAATGATGGAATCTATCAATTTGATATTGATTGAATCAACTTCTCATTCAAAGTTTTAAGTTAGTTGTTGCAATTTATATTTATATTTTACTGTAATTCAGTTATATCATGGTAATATAATTTGATTTATGTAATTCAGTTATATCATGGTAATATAATTTGATTTATATTTATATTTTACTGTAATTCAGTTATATCATGGTAATATAATTTGATTTACAATTCACCATTGAATAAGGATTGCAAATCAAAACTTGCATCAAATTGATTTTCTTAAAACAAAAATTAACAAAATTCGAATTTGATTTACCAATTTTATATGAATCAATCTTCCTTTATCCCAAAAATCACAATCAAATTTTATTATTTTATTTTTACTTTTATTATTTTTTTAATTTTTGGAATGAAATTTTATATTATATTTTCTTGTTGCACAATATCTTCAAATGGCATTCACGTATGGAATTCAAGAAAAATCTTATTTTTATCTTTTTTTTTCAACAAATATCTTGTTTCCAGCCTTTTCTGTAAATAGGAAAATCAATTGCATTCTTCCCAATTGAGTTTATCGTACTACCAAAGTTGTGCTTTCGTTATTCCGCATTCATCCTTGTATTTTTTTCATTGGGGTGAACTTTTTTTTTTGGTACATTATTGCTTGCTGCCATTGTTGAGAACTCTTTTTTTTTTTTTTTAATAATAACTTGAATAAAGAGTTGGCATGAATCATTTTTAGGAATCGTCAAAAAATTTATCGTCGTTTTCATGTTTGTTTTGTCTTTAACTTTGTGTGTGTGTGTGTGTGTGTGTTTTTTTTTACAGGTCATAACATTTAAATATTGAAATTGTCGCTTCCTCTTCGACATTTTTTTTTAAAAGATTTTGGCTAACTTTTTTTTTGCAGGATCATGGTGCATTTTGCCGAGCGTGTAACCTCATGATTGAAGTATTTAATGATTTTGAAAGATAAAGAGAAATCAATCAAGGATGAACTTTCTTTGCTTGCTGAGGAGGCTTTAGCTGGCACTCTTTCCCCTACATGGCAACATCTGATGTCAAATTTTCGTCTGAACTATCAAGAGAGTTAACTTTTGAAGGCAATGAAAAAGTTCTGGTCTTAAAATCTTCAAACAATGAATGCCTTGAGTTAACATTAGAGCATCGCTTGATTGAAGGTGAAACTCATTGGAATACTATAATGAAGATTCATGGTGATTGTTCTTTCAATGATATTTATTGGGAGTGGCTAGAATTTGTCGTTGGCCGTAATGAGAAAGTCTTTAATCGAAATCGTTTACATAATGCGGTGATGGCTTCTTTCTACACCTACGATCATTTTAACGATGTGGTTCGCGCCTTTTGTGAAGCCTGGTGCCCCCGAATAAATACCCTTTTTACCGCCCTAGGTGAAATCTCTATCTCACTATGGGATATTTGTGGTCTTCCTATCAAAGGAAAATTTTATGAGGAAGTTATTTTGGACTTTGCAAGAGTTGACGGAATATTGAGGTAATTATAAGGTTCTCCAAAAGAGCTGTGAATACCTATTCCAAGCATAGTATAAGATAGCCACCATGGAGACTGAACGTGGGGTCTTCTTTAAAAGTGATATTTGCTAGCTCTTGGGTCGCCTTTTGGTTTAAAGACGTTAAAAGATTTAAAAAGACCTACTAGACGGTAAAAAAGGAAGACTTCTCGAGCTCCATCAACCCAAAATCCCGACGGGACCAAAATCAAGTATCGTGCCTAGACGAGTTGTGAAAATAAGATGTTCCATGACCTTGATGTAGATGAAGATTGGTGCAACAAGAATTATTTGGCAGCGTTCTTATCTTGTTGGCTGTACGTTTGTTTTTTCCCTAGAAATGGCACTCAAGTTATCCGACCTAAAGTGTTTAGAATTGTTAGCCAAATGGCTGAGGGTCATGTATTTAGCGTTGTTGTCCCAACCTTAGCTAACTTATATTATGGATTATGTATAATCACTCGGGCTTCTAACCCGATCGGACGTGTAGATGTTTGTTTGCCTATGCATTTCATTCATGTATCACTTGCTTGTTATTTCAAAACACATTTTGAAGTTCCAAAGAAAACTTGAGGTGCTCGAGTGGTTGATTTCTCTGACGAAGGTGGTGCTATACACTTTGATGAGTACGAAGCTCGAGAATTGATTCATCATGGAGGATCTATCACGTGGGGTGAAACTATTCACGGATGAAATAAACATGAAGAAATAACAGATAATCAGAATATATCATCCTTTGATTCCTCATATCTCATCAGCTTTCGATCGTGCTACTTATCTACTCGATTTGGTGATTCAATGATTATTGAACCGTACAATCTTTATCGAATTGGGCGGCAATTTGATTTTAAAGGTAGTATTCCATCGGCCAGCCTTGACAATATCCTACATCATTGGAGGATTTGCACAAAAACTAGAACGACATCTCGGGTTCATTTGCCGACTTAATCACTACATTTGCGGGATCAAGTCTCTCAGCGGTATAAAAGATGGTGGTTAGCAAAACACATTATTTATTTCGAAGACAATGTGGTAAAACTAGTAGGAAGCATCATGCCTACTTCATCCAAACCCAAGCTCTGACAAGGTAATGGAGGAAATCATGGTGGAAAGCAAATCCATTTACCTGAAGAAGAACCTCCAGCTCCAAAACGAGCCATTCAGATCTTAGGTGCTAGAAAACAAGATGTTCGAGAAGAAAACATTTAAAAACATGTTGAGGAACAAAATGATGACGAACAACATGTTTAAGATTGAGATGTTTAAAAACAAAATATTGAAGATCGAGATGTTCAAGAACGAAATGTTCAAGAACGAAATGTTGATGATCAAAATGTTGAAGAAGAAGATGTTGAAGCTCAACATGATGAAGAGCAATGTGTTGGAGGACAAAATCTTGATGAACAATGTATTCAAGAATCCGAACATGGTGAACGACTAATGAAAGTCCTCGTGACCGTCATTGGAATAGACTGCCAAAACGACAAAAGCTGTTTGATATCAACACTGATAATTTTTTTGACGGAGTTCTCGAGGCACTAGATTTTCCCATAGAGCCTTTACCAACATTACGTTTTTTTTAATATATATATTTATATATTTTTTCATTATCACTCATATACCAATATTTTGTGCAGCCGCTTTTAGATGAGGATTTTGACGACTTTGAAGATCTTGAAATGACTTTGAGCGAGGAATCAAATTCAAGTCCTAATACTCTTGATAGCGGTGATCAAGAAGTTAACGGTTCTAAGAGTGCATTTCCTGATAAGTTGATTAGTTCATCTCATCCCACCAAAACGTTTGAAAATTCCTCCAAGGAAAAACGAAAAGTTGTGGAGAGCTTGAGGTTTCTGAATTTCATCTTGAGTCGAGCATTTCTAACTTGAAACAAGATGCAGCTATAGCCATATGGGAACTTGGGCGAGACAAGGTTGCAAATACTGATTTTGAGCATATAAACCGTGTTCGTGCAGGAACACATACAATTATTAATTCTCTTTCACTTTTTGGTACTGAAAATTTTGATTCTCTTAGAACATTTGTCAATGATTACTTCACCAAAGCGGAATCATATAATCAACTGAAAGACACATTCTCGCCAACATAGTTCAGCAAGCAAAGATCAAGGTCTAAAAGAAAAGAATAATGACTTAGAGTTGGCAAAGGCTGCATAGAATCAATCAATCAAAGAGAGGGATATGGCAAAACGTAAGCTTGCTCAAACGTCTTCAATAATGAAGGAACTAGAGACAAATATGCAGAAATTGAAGGCCGAACATGAAAGACTTTCTACTTTAGTTTGTGAAAGGAAAGAAACTTTAAACCATAAGAACTTCAGGTTTCAAGGATTGAAGATGAGATAAATGATATTGAATCTGCTCCCATTTTAACTGACGAAGACTCCGAGACTTTATATAATGACCGAAAAGATTTGGAAGCTGCTGGAAAGGAGTTGAAGAACTTTGAGTGAAAGCCGTGATTTTGTTTTTTTGTTTTTTTCATGTAGATGCACTCTTTTTTTCTTGATGTAAATGCAGTTTCCTTTTTCTATGATGTAGATCCTTTTTCATTCTTTATTTCGACATAGACCTTGTTTAGTAATTCTTTTTATTTATCAAATAATAAACTTTCAGTGATACTTTTTTTTGGGACTGAACTTAAATTACTTTAAGCTGCCTACACACCTATTTTTTTTTTACAAAAAAAAGGATCAAGTAATAACGTAGTTCATAATAATAGAGATTTTTTTTTGGGTCGATCACATTTTAAGATCGTGCGGGCCAGGAGCATCATGTAGTTTATACTCTTACAATAAGGATTGTTACAAACTTAGGCAAAATATTTCTTCAGAAATTTTCCATTAATTTGACCAACATTTTTTTTTTAGCAAATTAATTTGACCAACATTCAATCCATCTTTATCAACAATCTTATATGCTCCATTTGAGTAGACTTATTTCACCATGAATGGTCCCTCCCATTTTGGAGTAAACTTGTTCCCTATGTGGCGTGTTGTGATGATCGGTCTTTGAACAACTAGAACTAAGTCACCAACTTGGAATGATCTAGGCTTGAGATTTTTGTTGAAAGACTTGGCCATTCGTGTTTGATAGCATTCAAGTGTCTGTTGAGCATCTAACATTTGTTCATTAAGTGTTTCTAATTCCTATTGACGTAATTTTGCATTGTCTTCAGTAGTTAGTTCTTCTTGCACTACCATTCGTAGAGAAAGAATTTCTCTTTCAAGTGGGAGTATAGCCTCTGCCCCATATACAAGGGAATAAGGTGTAACCCCTGTTGGTGTGCGATGTGTAGTTTGATATGCCCATAATGCTTCACCAGCTTTTTCATGCCAATCTCTTTTTGCATAACGTTTTATTGAACGCCTCTACTAGCCCATTTGCTGGTGCATAATATATGGATGACTTATACTGCTTGAACTTAAATTTTTCACATAGTTTGTCCATCGAGCTATTGGAAAATTGTCTTCCATTATCAGTCACAATATGGTGAAGAATTCCATATCGATAAATTATATGTGTTCGAATAAAATCCACGATATTCTCTTTCTTAGCTTCCCTTAGTAGGATAGCCTCTGCCCACTATGAAAAGTAATATGTTCCAACAAGAATGTTTGAATGTCCTGCGGATGACTTAGGTGTTATAGGACCGACAAGATCGAGTCCCCAAGCTTCAAAGGGCCATGAAGGAATAGTTAGATGAAGTGGTTCAGCGGTTGGTGAATAAAATTGGCATGGAACTGACAAGTTTCACACTTTTTTGCAAAATCCATGGAATCAAGAATCATCGTGGGCCAATAATAACCCATTCTTCTTAACTGGTACTGAGCTTTAGTCCAGCTTGATGAGCGCCACATATTCCTAAATGTGCTTCTTCCAATGCCTTTAAAGATTCTTCTTTTCCTAAAAATAGAAGCAAAAGACGCTCATATGAACGACGATAAAGAATATTTTTATAATAGAAAAATCTTGCAGCCCTTCTTCGTATTTTAGCCTTATGTTGCGACTCTGTAGGAAGCTTTCCATGCTGCAAGTAATCTATGATAGATTGTCGCCAATCTTCTTCTTCAATGACATAAATAGATATCATGTCAACTTCTTCAGCTTGAACTTGACTGGGTGGAACAATCCATTTTTGGCAAAGAGTGATATTTATGGGTTCATCTCCTGAAATTGTCAATGTAGTTGCCAAGTTTGCCAATGTGTCTACCTTTGTATTTTCTGACGTTGGGACATGTTCTAAAGTTATCACCTAAAACTCTTCTAGCAGTTGTCTTGCATACATAAAGTAAGCTATCAAGTCTTCATATTTCACCGCATATGGAGTAACAGTTGGTTTATTATAAGTTTCGAATCTCCATAAACCTCGATGTGTGTTATCCCAAACTCTAATGCCATTTGAAGGTCGATGATGAGTGCTTGATACTCAGTTCATTATTTGAACATAATTCACTAAGAGTGAAACTATATGGTAGTATGTGTCTTTCAGGTGAGATGAAAATGATCCCAACGCCGGCTCCAATCTTTCACGCTGCTCCATCAAAGTACATGGTCCAATATTTGATATTCTCTACATAGAATACCTCTTCATATGGAAACTCTTCACATAATTTCCAATCTAATGGAATGGGATGATCGGCTAAGAAGTCAGCAACTGTCTGTCCTTTGATCGCCCTTCGGGGTATATAAACAAGATCGTACTGTTGAAGTATAACTGCCCATTTTGCAAGGCGTCCTGAAATGATTGGCCTAGATAGGATGTATTTGATTGGATCAGATTTTGCCACCAAATGTATGGTCAATGCTTGCATATAATGTCTTAGCTTATCAATAGCAAAGAATAAAGCAAGACACATTTTCTCGATGGGAGAATAATTTAGCTCTACCCCCACTAAGGTTCTACTTAAATAGTAGAAAGTTTGCTCATTGTTATTTTCTCTGACTTGTGCTAAAAGTGCTCCAATAGATCGTTTCTGTGCAGCAATGTATAGGATAACTGGCTTTCCCGTTATAGGGGCACCTAGAACAGGAGGGTTGAACAAGTATTTCTTTATGCTTTCTATTGCATTCTAGAAAGCTTGATCCCATTCAAAAGTTTCATTCTTCCTCATCAATCTTTGGAACGGCTGGCATCGACCTGCCAGGTTGGATATGAACCTTCTAATATAGGCTAAATGACTTTGAGGACTTATTAGCTCATACAAGTTTCTTGGGCTCGACATCTTTTGAATGCCATCAATTTTAGATTGATCAATCTCGATCTCTCAATGTTTCACTACAAAACCAAGGAATGTTCCTGAGGTTACTCCGAACGTGCCTTTGAGTGGATTCATTCTTATTTGATATTTTCTCAAACGATCAAACACTAGTTTTAGTTCTCCCAAATGGTCATGTGGAATTTTGAACTTTACCACTAGGTCATCAACATAGCATTCGACATGTTTATGCAGCATATCATCGAATATCCTTTGCATTGAACGTTGGTAAGTGACCCCAACATTTTTTAAACCAAAAGGCATAACTGTATAACAATATATCCCTTTTGGAGTTTGGAATGCGGTCTTCTCTCATCTTCAAGAACCATTCGAATTTGGTTATATCTCGACGATCCATCCATAAATGATAGAATCTTGTGACCCATGGTGGCATCTACCGTGATTTATGTGATGAGAAGTGGAAAATCATCCTTTAGGCACGCATTGTTCAAATCACGAAAATCGACGCAAATCAGAAGTTGGCCATTTTTCTTTCTGATTGGGACAATGTTTGTATCCATGTTGGATATTTAACTTCACGAATGAATCATGCCTCTATTAGTTTATTGACTTCAATTTCTATCTGAGGGATGAGTTCTCAACGAAAACGTTGTTGAGCCTACTGGACAGGCCGATACCCTTCTTTAATTGCGAGGCGATGAACTGCTACTTTTGGATCCAATCCTGGCATTTCTTTATGGGACCATGCAAATACATCTTTATATTGAGTGAGGAGACTCATATAGTCACCTTCTTCACTCCGAGTAAGTCATGCACTTATAAAACTAGGGCGTGGCTCTTCTTCCGTGCCAAGATTCAACTCTTTCAATTATCAATTGTCGATTGACTACCATCCTCAAAGATCATTGAAGCCACTTCAACATCTTTCTCGGTCATTTCATCTTCTATAATTTCCTCTACATTAATATAATGACCAGAAGTCATATATTCTTTGTTGTTCGAGTCTTCTTTCGAAGGATTTGTGATGATAATATCATGTCCTTTCACCTTTAATGAGCCATCTGTATTTACGGAAACAAACATTTTCCTATTCATTTGGGAGGGGATCGTGCTACATACTTCTCCATCACTTGTTTCATTTGAAACTCTCACCTTGACAAGGGGTTATTCCTTCTTTCATGGATATACTCAATCTCTGGAAAGCCGACACTCGTGCGGTTAGGGCTAACTGTGTATTACTTCTACTTCTGGGTGCTATGCTTAGCCTCTGAAAGGCTGAAGGTCGTGTTGACCTAGAAGTTGCATGTAAACTTTCACCATTGGTATTGGTAACACTTCATCTAATAAAAGCTGAAGATCATGTGACTCCAAGCCCTTAGCGATCAAAAGCAGAAGCTCTATGCTCTGCATTTTCTTTAGGGTCTTTAGAACCATCTATTTCTTCGATCGTGATATGGAGTGTATCAATAAATTTTTCCTTTTCCTTTCTTACTATATAGAGTGGCTTTGAAGATTTATATCCAAGCCCAACCTTAGAATTAGGTACAACATAACCTTCTATTTTAAGGAACTTTTGGGTTGATGACAACTCACCTCTTTCATAAAATATTTTAAGACTTTTGAACTCAGTATGAGTTGTAAAGTCATAACCTGCCTTTTCCAATAGCTTGCAAGCATTTTGGGTCGAATCCTTCCTTAGTTCGTTTATCATAAAAATTTGACTTTACTTGATCATTCTTGGCTTCTTACTTTGTTATTTTTGTAAGAGGCGCGACAAAATTCTCTTTCAATATTTAAAGTCATCAGTCTTCAGCTATTTGATTATTCTTTGAATGGTGAATCAACTTTTTTTCGTCGAGATAGAGGAACGTAACGCAGAACAGGAGAGTTTGACTTCATCGACTCTAAAATCGGCTCATTTCTACTTTTTAGCAACTCACATTTTGATTCGCAGTTAGTTGTCTTACTTTTGAGGCTTTTAGAGTTTTTTTTTTCTTTACCGTTATCTTCTTCAGCTTTGATTTATGGTTATTCTTGTTTATTAGTGCCTCTGATCAAAGGAATTTTTGTTGGTATTGCCTCTCCCATGTTGTTAGTTTTCATGTAAAACTTTGCGTCTGCAAAATGAGATTCAGCTTCTGAAAAAGGATTAAATCTGCAATAACTTTCTTAACACCGTCCTGATAATATTTGAAGCACTGGTGCAAGGTAGAACTTATCACCCTATTCTCATGTATCCAAGGCGACCCAATAATACTTTATAAGTAGTATTAGAATCTATAACATGGAACAATGTATTCGCCTTTAAATCATCAATAATGAGCTCTAGACAAATCATTCTGATTGCTCATTGTTTACCCTGATTAAAACCATTAATCATCAATTTACTGTTTGATAGTTCTTGCATTGGGATGTTGAGATACTTCAAAGTTGTCTTGGGCATTATGTTTATTGCAGAACCATTGTCAATAAGAATTTTGTTAACCTTTTGTTCTTTGATGTATCCAAAAACAAACAATGGCCTGTTATGAGGTATGGACCTGAGCAATAAATCTTCATCAACAAAGTTTATCGACATACAACACGGGCCAATTAAATTTTCTTGGGGTATATATTCAATTGAAGCTTTAGGATCTTTTAATGCATCAGCAAGAGTATTTTTAGTCTCCGGAGGGAGTGCAAATAAATCATTCACAGTAAAACATGGCAAGTCTTCCAACTTTGTTACTACCTCTATTGAGCTTGAAGAAGCAATATTGTCTTCTACTGTGTTGGTAACATAACATAGGACAATTTCACAAACATTTCTAGGAAAAGTCTTTGGAAAAAATTCCTTTAAGGTTATTGGTTGGCGCGATCGAATAATTTCTTTATTCTCTTCCACCACAGGTCTAAGCCTTCTTGTACTATTTTTTCCTTTCTTCTTCGAAAGCTTACTTTTCCTTGTATATTCTCGAAGTGAACGAAACACTTTGTGAATTGGATTTTTTTTGGCTTCTTTTGTCGAGTAATAAGAGTCCAACCTTCATCCGCATCATCATTTTGCTCGTTCTTTTGTAGAGAATTTTGAGAGTTTTCTTTAAGAGGGAGTTGTTCTTTCATCCACACAATAACAGGTTATAAACCAAACTGAATTAAACATTCTTTTAGATCATGAAAAGATCTCACATGTGATTGTACATTTGAATGACTTATTACAGCAGCATGGTTTATTTGAACTATCTCATCAAGTTCTAGTTCAATTGTTTTTTCTTGAACGAACTTAAGAATTTTCTCTTTCAATACAAAACACTTCTCTATTAGATGAACGAGGACTTTATGATACTTACAATAATTGAGGTCATTAACTTTTCCCATTTCCTTAGGTCTCTTACATTCAACAAGTACAATCAACTGATTTTCCAACAACTGCTCCAACATATTAGCAATATCGGAATCTGGGAAAGAGTAAACCTTATCTTTCCTCCCTTTTAGAGTTAAACGACACTTCACATTTTCATCTTGGCGCTTTTCTATCTTCTTTCCTTTTTCTTTCAGGTGAATTTGAGAGGGTTCATATTGACAACCATGGATTCTATTGTAGCAAGTTTGGATATCTTTTTAGAGCTTTTCACTTCCTTCTTTTCTTTCTTTTACCTCTGTAAATGGAAGGTTTTTATTTCCTCTAGCAGAAATGCTCAACTCCATATCGTGGGCAAGTGTTGCTAGTTCCTCGAATGTACGAGGTTTTATGCCTAGTAAGATGTAAAGAAGTTCCGAATGCATATCTTAGGTGCACATATCCACAATAGACAATTCAGTGAAACGATCTTTGCAATCGAGACTCAAAGCCCTCCAACGATTAATATAGTCAATGGCAAGCTCGCTTTTTCATTGTCTTGTGTTTGTAAGCTCAGTCATACTTACAGTTCTTCTTGTGCTATAAAAGCGATTTAGAAACTCTCTTTCAAATTGGTCCGAACTGTCAATAGTTCCAGGCTCTATGTTAGTGTACCAATCAAAGTTGTTCCTCTTAAGGGTCCGGATAAATTGCTTCACAAAGAGATCACCACATGTCCCAGCATTTTCACAAGGCTCGACAAAATGAACAACATGTTGCTTCGGGTTTTCTTTTCCATCAAATTGCTAAAATTTTGGAGGTTGATACCCGATTAGCATTCTCAAATTGTCAATTCTTTTGGTATACGGTTTGGAATATGTGAGATAACTTTGAGGAGGCCCACATATTAAACTCTAATGGTGTTTTTTATCATATCATTAAGTTGTTGGGCGGATAATGAAGCGACAAAAGTCGAGTGTTGGAGTTGAACTTCTTGCATAAGAATCTTCCCTTTTCCATTAGTCTTTAAAACATGTGTTTGACAAGATTCAGCAGCATCCCGAGTCTCAAGGTAATGCTTTAGGGAAGTAATTCAAACTCTTTATCCTCAACTATTTTCAACAACATCTCTACTTTTCTTTCAAGTTATGCTATTCTTTCATCACCTTACATATTTGCATCAGCCATCATCATAGACATAATATCAGGAGTAGCTGCATCCTTTGATTGTTCAGATGATGAGATGGATTGATCGAATAGAGGATTTTCTTGCATAGATATTTCACCTCTCTTATTTCCTTCCAAGTGAGCCCATATTTTGGATGCAATGAAAGAAACTGGCTATTTTTCCATTTGCTGCATTTCTTTAGAGCGATTACGGATGATAGATCCCAAGTAGGTATTGCTTGAAATTGTTGAAATGGATTTTTCATGTGCCATGATTTCTTGAATTGATTTGAATGAGAAAAGAGATGAAAGGTATAGTTGTCCCACTGGGCGCCAATTTGTTCGACGAGATTTCTGGAGAAATATAATTCGTTTGATGTAGTTGAGAATTTATATTGATTTTGTATGAAGTATAGTGGATTACAACTCTATTGTATGTTCTTTTGATTCTTCTCTCACAGATACAAGGATTTTCACAGCTTTAGGCTTCAAGTAATTTTAGTAACCTCAAGCTTGGAATCGTTTCAACAACTTCTATCTTCAAGATTTATAGAAGTTTCATGTAAAGACCCGACCCAAAAAGGGCTCTAAATAGGCCTTTACCCCAATGCATGCATTCAAAGTAAAGGACAATATGCAATTAAATTTTTGGATTCCCAATTAAAACAAAACAAGCAAGGTTCAATCAGAAATCAATATAGTTTGTTTGAAACTCATCCCTCGTCTCCAAGCACTGTTTCAAGGCAAATACATTTCCAAAACGTACACTCTGATAAGAGATTTATTAAAACATTTGAAACATCCTCAAATTCAATAAAGCGGGAATCCACAAGAACTTTCAGAAATCATCCTAGGGCTCCGTGGCCGGCTACATGCATTCAGGGGAAAATAAAGACAAGAATCATAGAAATAAAAAGTCAGAGATGACAGCAGGTTCCCATGATCACAGCTCCTCCTTCAGCCATCCTGTCTCGCACCTTGGTTACCTGTGGAAAACCACAAAATAAGGGTGAGTAACGAATTACTCAGTAAGAATCCCCAACCGGGGTACAATACGGTATACATGGTCATCTAGCAGAAATGTATGCAAGCTATGAAAATAAACACAGAATAGGGCACATAGCTTAAATCCACATATAACTTCGGATGCCAACTCAGGGTCTTAGTCCGGAAAATCCACATATAACCTCGGATGCCAACTCAGGGTCTTAGTCCGGAAAATCCACATATAACTTCGGATGCCAACTCAGGGTCTTAGTCCGAAATAATCCACACCACACAATACGCCCTATACGAGAAACAAGTCTCGGCCTCGGCTCTCATCGTCGTCACGAAAGGTGCACTAGCTCAAGATCCCGAGGAGCTCTCCGGCCGGCGTTGTAATGAGCGTAAGCGCGCGCGCTGCGTGCTACCGCAGACTATGAAGTGCCGGGTCTAGTGGCAAGCGCCCATGTCGATCCACCACGCCTAACTAAATCTCGGATCGGTGTCAGCGACATAGGGTGTGAGACACGGACACGTGAACTATGTCGGCTGAACCACCGCACTGCGCGCTAAGGAATCGGTCGTGGTAGGGTTACACCAGAAGCCGTCCTTGCTCTATCGGTGGCAATCAAGGGCTACGGCCGAACACGCCGAGGACGTGCCGATCGCCGGGACGAGGCAATGCCAAGTCATCATCCCGACCGTTGGGGCATTTAACGACCGCCACCCTCACCCAAGATTGCGGGCCTCACGGTCGGGTTAGCTAAACCCTCACGGGGTCGGGGATGGAGTACTACCGCACGCGTTCTCGCCATGGATGCAAGATACTTTATGCATCAGTGCCCGGATGATGCTACCTACCTACACTCTAACCTATCATATCAATAACATACAATCCAATACAATCCAAAACGTGCTCAGCGGATACAACGAACCTAGCATGGTACTACGAAGCAAGAAACGAGATATGAGCATGCCGAGCGGAACAACCTAGCATGGACTAACATGAGAAACAACATAAGAAATCATGCCATCGGGAATTCGAGAACAAAGCACCTAACACTAAACATGCCGATAATCACAAACAAGCATACAAACAACAATCACATATAATACACATGAGGCCCACACAACTCGTAAGAAATCCTTACGGCCGGGAGGCAACTACACACAAAATCCTAAGCTGCGATCGAACTGGAGCTAGCTACCGAGAACCTAACAAAAACAATGATAATCACACTCTAAAGGCTTAAATATAATAAAATAAATAGGGCTCGGCTGAGGAGCAACTCACGCTATCGCTGGTGACACGCTGACGGGGGCAGCAAAGACGGCGGGGCTGGCTTTGGCGCGGTGGGCGCTGATGGGCGGCAAATGGGCGCACACTGGCGCTGGGCGCGCGCGACGGACGGCACGCGGATGGCACGGGCGCGACGAGAGGGGCGCGCGGGAGCGAGACGCGACGACGGCGCGCGGCCGCGACGCGCGGCGAAGCTGGCTTCATATGGCGATGGCGGCGCGCTGGGCGCGCGGCGCGCGGCGGCGATGCGGCGGCTGCGACTCGACGGACGCGCTGGATCGGTCTTCGCGCGACGCCTTTCTTTGGGCAGGCTGCGACGGCTCTGGCGCTGGCTGCGTCTTCTTTGGGCGCTGGCGTCTGGGCAACTCTGGCTTGGGCGCTGAAATTGCTTTGGTGCGATCTGGTTGGTTGCTCGACTCGGCCTGCTCGGCTACATTGGCTGCTTTGGTGGGCGGAACGACACTCTCGGAGGACTCTCGGGGAGAAGACTCACGCAAGATGGCTAGAGAGAAAAAGGGTTGGGTGGCCATGGGGTTTGGAGAAGAAGACATAACAAAACCTAATTTTCTTTCATTTAATCAAATGCACCAAAACCAAAAGAACTCAAGGCTAACTAAGATATGCTGCGGAGAAAATAACAAAAACACCTGGTGGCTCAACTGGCCACACCACCCACCTGACTTCCTAGACCACTTGGGTTCGAAACCCAACAAACACATCTTTAACTCCTAATATTCTTTTTGTATCTCCCCATGCCCAAACACCACCACAATGCCTCGAAAACTTACATAAGACCATCTAATAATTTTAGCAAGCTGGAAAAAGACATAAACGGCCTGACTGGCCCAACTAAATTACCAAAATACCCTAGGGCATACACGGAAGACCGGGATGAAAACACGGGCGTTACAATATTCCCTCCTTTTTATGACTTTCGTCCTCGAAAGTTCTTAAGACTGAAAGCTTGACTCAAGATATCGCAATCTCATCCCGTCCTTCCCGCCACGAGCGCCTCCTCTGAACTCGACTCCTCCACCGAACTTTTACCAAACGGATCTTACGGCCGCAACGTCTTCGCCTCAAGACCGAATACTCACATGCTTCCCCTCAAGCTCAAACCCTCACTCGGTGCAAAGGCTCAACGTCCTCAATAAGCAAAGGGGGTCGGCACATACGCCCCAACCTCAATACATAAAAACACATACAGGCACAATCACAATGACAGGAGGCGCTAACCGATAAGCAACTCGCCAATCTTCTCGAGAATCTCAAAGCGGACCGACAACCGGGGACTCAACTTCCTCGCTTACAAAACCCCAACACTACTTACAAACCTTAACGCACCTAGCATCGATGCAACCTTGAAACATGAGTTGTCCAACCTCAAACTCTAAAACTCGACACGAACATTAGCGTAACTTTTACGCTGCTCTGAGCTAACCACAAACGAGCTCAACCTCTGCGCACAACACCTCTGGTCAAAGCTGCAAAGCAACACAAGACCCAAAACAACACCGTGACCACGAACCTTTTCTCACAAAGCACTAGAGACACGCAACACTTACCATACAATGCCTCAATGGAACCACAAGAATCGATCACGAGAAGCGCAACCCAAGGCAACCTCCTAAAACCACACTGGTCGGTCTCCATTTGCCTAATCACGGAAACACCAACTCGCAACAAGCTCCGAAGGATCGGCTCACTCCTCCCAAAAGACCATCGGACAAAAAGGGTGAAAACACTACTGAAATCGCACTCGGCTCATAAGCCTCTAAGAACACTCTCACGAACCACGGCGGCTGCTCCGAACCTCGAAACCAAAAAGACCGAAACGCCAGAGAATGTGTCATCCTCCTACTCAAAGCATCGCCACAACGTAGCTTCCACCCGGTAAGGATTTGAGCAACACTCTTAGCAACTACGAACAGGAACTACGCGGCTTCACTACAACCACCATTTGTTCGGTGCCATCCGAACTCCAACCATGAACAACAAGAGGTTCCACCAACCAAGCTTAGGTTCAACTTAACAAACTTGCCTAAGCAACAACCCAACTACGAGCACGGTATCCTTACAACCTCAACTAAAGCCTTACAACATCCACGAGTCCAACTTCTCCAAGAGCGAGCACCGGTTCTCCAATGCAAACCCTACATGGTTCTCGGAACTCTTGCCACAGAACAAACTACACGAAACACACTTGTGTGCACAACTCTCAACCTTCCTTCAGAGATCCAAGACTAACAGGTGCTTTCCAAAAGGCAACACTAACTTCTGGAAGAGATACAATCAACCAAAGGAACACCAAAAGTTCCATCTCCACACGATACTCGAAGCTGCGACAACCTTGCTCTACTAAAGCATAACAATGCCAAACCGAACTTACTTTATACCAAGCCCCTACCAAGTGTTCTTACACATAAGGCGTCCAACTCCTCTCATAAGGCATCCTACTCATTTCATAGGCATCCAACTCGCCTCATAGGCATCCAGCTCATCTCATAGGCATCCAACTCGCCTCATAGGTATCCAGCTCATCTCATAGGCATCCAACTCACCTCATGAACAACCAACTCATCTCATGGGCACCCAACTCATCTCGTGAGCATCCAACTCATGGTCCATCTACTGGACCGAACTCGCATCTACAATGCTCACTCAACTCAGGTTTAGGCACTCGAAGGTAGTGGACCGCACTACCAACCACAAAGATCTCTTGGCCTTAACACTAGCGTGAGACTCACACACACTAACACTGATCAACCTTCAACCTGTTGACAAACTCATCCCCTGGTAACACCAGGAAGAGGCTCCGGCTCCTCTCGAACATCCTTTCGCTTGTAGTCCTACGACTACCTCTGAACTAGCTCTCTTGCACGACCTAAACAGGTGCAACTGCCACAACCGGAACCAAAGGCTAAAGGAGTGTGCTGAACTTCGGATGGGTCATAGAACCATCTGCTTATACCCATGCCAAACTCAGGCCTGAACCAGACGTAGAGCCAAAGCGGCACACCTCAAGTGCCACTACTACCAAATCCACATCTTACTACAAATGGGGCCAGCAAGGTCACAACCTCAAGTGACAAAAACTATGGCGAGGCATACAAGAGCTCAACTCAAACAACCATGCCTAAGACATTTCATCAAACCGAAGTCTCACTGCCTACTCTTGCATCTCCACATGATGCTCAACAAAACTCGCGCCGCTCTCTCAACATGCAAGTGACTAGCTCTACTCTAGGATCTCACCAAAGAAGAGTACTCAACTCTGCTAGACCATTGAGGAAACCACCAACGGATCCAGTCCGGTGGGAACACTGCTCGCTGCACCCTTAACCACAGGGTTCCGACTTACTAGATGCAAAATAAGAACACTTACAAGAGAACAAGGATGTCTCTACCTCCTCCACGAAGGCCACTAACTCTGCAGCTACTCTCTGGGCAATCAAACAATGTGCTAAGGTTCAAGTTACACACTTAACTACCCAGACTAGTCCACACTAGGACCCTGCCCCAAAAGCATCATCAAAAGAAAACCCAAAGCAAACCCCTCTCCTGGAGTGGTACTCCAAGGCAAAACACCTCCACCCTCTCACTAGGGGAAAACTAACAGCTGGGCCACACCACAAGGGCCTACGGGAGTCTAATCTCTACTTCCCTCTGGGACGATATCCCAATGGTATCTGAATCTATCTGGATACCCTGACAAGCTGCAAACATACTCCTTACACTGCGGGAAGTTGGCATGATGGCGCTCTAAACCCAAACCAACGACAAGTCAGAACCTGCTCGTCTCCGCTCCACAACACAAAACAAGGCATACACTAGATGAAAGGTATTGTAAATTCTTAACCCTTTTCTAAAAACAGAAAACTTAGGCGCACTGATGGTAGCCAGAGTTTGGTGATCATGGGAAAGACGACCTACAACAAAAGGTCGGTCTACGAGAATCTATGACTCGAGAGCTCGATACCAATCAGTAAAGACTCGACCCAAAAAAGGGCTCTAAATAGGCCTTTACCCCAATGCATGCATTCAAAGTAAAGGACAATATGCAATTAAATTTTTGGATTTCCAATTAAAACAAAACAAGCAAGGTTCAATCAAATCAATATAGTTTTTTGAAACTCGTCCCTGTCTCCAAGCACTGTTTCAAGGCAAATACATTTCCAAAACGTACACTCGATAAGAGATTTATTAAAACATTTGAAACATCCTCAAATTCAATAAAGCGGGAATCCACAAGAACTTTGAGAGAAATCATCCTAGGGCTCGTGGTGGGCTACATGCATTTAGGGAAAATAAAGACAAGAATCATAGAAATAAAAAGTCGAGATGACAAAGAGGTTCCCATGATCACAGCTCCTCTTTCGACCATCATGTCTCGCACCTTGGTTACCTGTGGAAAACCACAAAATAAGGGTGAGTAACGAATTACTTAGTAAGAATCCCCAACCGGGTACTGAGATGGTATACATGGTCATCTAGCCGAAATGTATGCAAGCTATGAAAATAAACACAGAATAGGGCACATAGCTTAAATCCACATATAACTTCGGATGCCAACTCGTGGTCTTAGTCCAGGAAAATCCACATATAACTTCGGATGCCAACTCGTGGTCTTAGTCGGAATAATCCACACCACACAATACGCCTATACGAGAAACAAGTCTCGGCCTCACTGTCTCATCGTCGTCACGAAAGGTGCACTAGCTCAAGATCCCGAGGAGCTCTCCGGTCGGGCGCTGTAATGAGCGTAAGCTCGCACCGCGTGCTACACGCAGAACTATGAAGGGTGCCGGGTCTAGTGGCAAGCAAGCTGCCCATGTCCGATCACCACGCCTAACTAAATCTCCGGATCGGTGTCACCGACATAGGGGTGTGAGACACGGACACGTGAACTATGTCACTGAACCACCGCACTTTGAGGCTAAGGAATCGGTTGTGGTAGGCTTACACCAGAAGCCGCCCTTGCCCTATCGGTGGCAATCAAGGGCTACGGACGAACACTCGAGGACGCGTGCCGATCGCCGGGGACGAGGCAATGCCAAGTCATTATCCCGACCGTTGGGGCATTTAACGACCGCCACCCTCACCCAAGATTGCGGGGCCTACCGGTCGGGTTAGCTAAACCCTCACGGGGTCCAGGGACGGAGTACTACCTCGTACGTCCCTACCATGGATGCAAGATACTTTATGCATCAGCCCGGATGATGCTACCTACCTACACTCTAACCTATCATATCAATAACATACAATCCAATATAATCCAAAACATGCTCAACAGATACAACGAACCTAGCATGGTACTACGAAGCAAGAACGAGATATGAGCATGCGTAAGCGGAACAACCTAGCATGGACTAACATGAGAAACAACATAAGAAATCATGCCATCGGGAATTGAGAACAAAGCACCTAACACTAAACATGCGATAATCACAAACAAGCATACAAACAACAATCACATATAATACCGCAGGCCCACACAACTCGTAAGAAATCCTTACCGGCGGAGGCAACTACACACAAAATCCTAAGTCGCGATCGAACCAGAGCTAGCTACCGAGAACCTAACAAAAACAATGATAATAACACTCTAAAGGCTTAAATATAATAAAATAAATAGGGCTCGCCTGAGGAGCAACTCACGCGATGCGGCCGACAGCGCGGACCAGCGTGCAAAGCATGGCGGGGCAGCTGGCGCGGCGCGGTGGGCGCTGATGGGCACCGATGGCGGCAAATGGGCGCACACTGGGCTTGCTGGCCGCGCGCACGGACAGCGCTGGCGCGGATGGCGCGCTAGGCGCGGACGCTAGCTGGGACGGTGCACGCGGACGCATGCAGCGCAGACGCAGAGGGCGCGCGCGGCGCGCGACGCAGACGACGACGGCGCTCGGGCTGCGACGCGGACGCGAGCTCGGTGGCGATGGCGAGTCTTTGGCGCGCGGCGAGCGGCGGCGAGTGCGGGCGGCGCGGCGGCGGCGCGCTGGCTGGTGTCTTCTTTGGCGCTGGCAGGCGTCTGGGCGGCTCTTCTTTGGCGCTGGGGCTTCTTGCGTGCGATCTGGTGGGCCGCTGACCGGCCGTGCTGCCTGGCTGCTTGGCTGGCGGAACGACCCTCGGAGGACTCTCGGGAGAAGACTCACGCAAGATGGCTAGAGAGAAAAAGGGTTGGGTGGCCATGGGGGTTTGGAGAAGAAGACATAACAAAACCTAATTTTCTTTCATTTAATCAAATGCACCAAAACCAAAAGAACTCAAGGCTGACCAAGATATGCTGCAGAGAAAGTAACAAAAACACCTGGTGGCTCAACTGGCCACACCACCCACCTGACTTCCCAGACCACTTGGGTTCGAAACCCACCAAACACATCTTTAACTCCTAATTTTCTTTTTGCATCTCCCCATGCCCAAACACCACCACAAAGCCTTGAAAACTTACATAAGACCATCTAATAATTTTAGCAACTGGAAAAAGACATAAACGACCCTGACGGCCCAACCAAATTACCAAAATACCCCTAGGGCATACCTGGAAGACCGGGATGAAAACCTGGGCCGTTACACTTCAAGTCTTCCAGAAACGTTGTATGGTTTCAGTGTTCAGGAATTCTTGTTTAGCTTCAATCTGCTGATGTTATGGAAAACTTCAATCTTCAAGAGTGTAGTAAAACGTTGAGTCTCTTCTTCTTCAGGAAGCTTCAACCCTTTCACAATTTTGTAACCCCCACAAATGAAGGAGGAACTCTTAATTTATAGAGTTCTCCATGGACCTCAAATGGGCTTGGGCCAATAAGCTTTGAGCCAAAATGTTTTTTGAGTTGGGTTTGGGCCAACAAGTATGCTTTGGGCCCAAATGTCTTCATGAACCGAGGTGTTTTGAGCCCAATTTGGTTCCATAAAGAAAAAGGGCTTCGGGCCCAAATCGTCATTTGATTGAGCTCGGTCATCCATAGTTTTGATAATGCTATCAGTGCAATCAAACGACCATAACACTGCACGTGGCACATTTTGGTTTGCCATAATTCAATTTAGGGAACAATATATCATTTTATAATTGATCCCTAAATAAAAATATTTTCTTTTTCATTAATTCTAAATAATGACGTGGCGAGTTCTGATTCGTCGAAATTTCTATTCAAACAGTTTTTATTTGTTAAAAAAAAAGGGGGCCACAAACAACCTACTTCTTTTCTTTTTTTGAGAAAGCTACGGACAACATATTAATATTAATATATCTCACAAATTAATCAAAATACATACCCAATAATTTTAGAAAAAAAACATGTATAATAAGTAACTTTGACACAATTTTGAGTATCTACATAATTGAAAAAAGAAAATTATTCTTTAAAAAAGAATATCGAGGCAAGGTCGAAGAAATGGGGATGAGATCATATTTTCCATCCTCATCCCCATTTGGTCACTCGGGAAAAATTTCCCCCATTTACCAATCAGGGAATCCCGCCCTATACGAGATGGGTCCCCGTGGGTCAATGCTATACGGTTTAAATGAACATCTATAATCATACAGATATATTTAATCTCAGATGATTTAAGTTAACGATAAAAATTGATTAGGGAAACTTATAAGATTAGTCAAATTCATAAAATAATTATAAATATCGTTACTTTTAAAAAGAAACTTAGCAATCACAGTCATATGTATTATTAATAATACATAATACTGTATTATTAACATATAATATTGTATTAATAATACATAAAAATATATTATTAATATAAAATATTGTATTAATGAAAATCATATTCATGACTATTGATACAAATATTTTCAAATTTGACTAGATTTGTATTTTTTGTTTTTTTTTTTGAGAAATGATAATTATTTTGTTAGAATAGGACATTCATTACAATTTCCCTAAAAAGTAATCTTAACTGGAATTAGAGGGGTGCACCTGACCCAGGCCCAAAGCTGTAAATAAGACATGACTCATCTAGACACAATGGATATGTCCCTCTGGTCATTCTTATCTTGGTGCTCACCTGAATTATAGGAATTCAACGCATATGATGTTTATGATGTAAATGAATCTCGCATACTATATGTTATACAAGCACTTACATATAAAATAATATGAATATATATTGTATTAAAAACAATTTAAGCTAGGAATATTATAATACAATATTAGTATTTTATGTTATGCGTATTAAATACGGTATAATGTTCTATAAATATCTATTATTTTCATATTCTACCTCCATAAAACTTAGGGATTCTTCCTTCTAGATTAGAGTTTTTTTCTTATAGAAGTCATGGTCATGAACTGCGATGAGTGCAAATCACATAAGAATCACACATCTTCACCGTCGACTTTGATTTCCTCAGTCATCGTCTTCGTCGACTGTACCTGGGGATTTGGACCTTGATAGCTGGCGTTGTCCATCTCCGACCATCGTCGAACAACTGTAATAGTGATAGTGTTCGAATCGATTTGGACAGAGGCAATGTAAATAGAGGCGTACAAGTGTGGTACTTGAGTTAAAGTCACCTAGGTTCCTTGATGATTAGTGCTGGATGAATAGTGGACGCGCGAATATGATAGAGATGACAATGGCAGTAAATTTTAGGGTGGTCGGATGAAAAAAATAAATAAAAACGTAAGAAAAAAGAAGGTATAATAGATATTAATAAAAAAATATATTATTAATCAAATTAAAAACAAAAAAATAAGTGTAATTATTTTTTCTAAAAGTGGCTAACCACCACAATTTCCCTAAATATGTTTAATAGATTTTTTTTTTGATGGAGTAATTTTAATCTTTCAACTTAAAAAAGTTGGCTAAAAAGATATTACTTGTGGATAATTTTTTTTAATGATTGAGAATCCGAGTTTCGGCCCATAAGACAACAAAGGATTTTACCATTAAATTTATTGATTTCAAACTATTTAAAATATTTATTATGCACTCACCCTAAATGTTGTTGAACTCGAAAAAAAAAGTGATATATATATATATATATATAAGCATTTCTATGCTAAGGTCCCATTGCCTTGCAATTTCTATTCATTGATGTCTTTCCTTGTGAAATTTAAAATAAATTTTAAAAAAAGGTCACCATGAATGTGAATTCTTTACCTCATCGATGACATTCATTAAGGTTGACCGAATACAAGGTGGAAGGTATGATTTATCTGATTTTTCTCAGGTCGAGACTATTGAGAACTTGTCGATGTTATGCATAATGTATGGCAAGTTCATTTGGATATTATTATTGATTGTCCCTCAAGATAATGAGTTGCACGGAACACAACATCATCTCAGCCGTCCATGTAGCGCCACATGTTGACTCCAGAACCGATCCCAACATCTTCGTCGCATTGTTCTCCTCCGGCCAAACCAACGCCTGTGTGATCCTCTGCCACCATGCGCAACAGCAAACAAGGCTGCACTCGTATTTCTTCTCTGACATGTGTCATCGAAGCTCGTTTTTGTCACTCCCCCTCGGTTTCTTCGTTCTACTCTCTTTGGGTAAGCCATCTCCTCCCTTAGATCTATTTTTCTGCTCGTTTAGCCATGGATTCTAACGAAAAGCTTAAAGGAAGCTCGCTTCTTATTTCTCAGTTTCACGAAGTTAGAGAGCTTCGTTCGCGATTCCAAGACCATATTCGTGCTCAGGGCGTCAAGAGCTTCAAGACAAGGTAACTTTCGTCGGTTTTAATGGAGTTTTCCAGCGAGGGCATTTTGAAACTCATTTCTTCTTTTGTAGTTTCGTAGGGATAAGGAGCTTCGTTATCAAAACCGAGACCAGTTTTGTGCTTAAGGCGTCATGACGAATAACAAGAGGTAAGTTCCATTGAGTTCTGTGGCGGTGCATAGGCCACCGCCGTTGCTGCCGCCATTTTTCGGTGATGTGTCGCCAGCTTAGTTTCGCGTCCACGTTCAAGTGGTGCGCTCCATTTTGGCTAGTTGTGCTTCATTTTTCAATTTCGCTGACTTTTATTCGTGATTCTTAGTTTAGAGGACTCTCGAAATTCGTGGTTTAGCTTGGTGGTTCGGTCGAGATGTCGAGAAGGTAAGGAGCTCTATTATGAACCCGTTTGTTGTTGAAAAGAATGTGAATGTTTGCTTGTTAGGATTTACGATGAATGAATTCTTTGCGGCTTGTTTCATAATTGTTGTGGTTGGAACCTAAATTATCTTTCTATCTCTAATTGTTGTGCCCTTGTGGTATAATCATCATTCCCCGAATCGTACCTTTGCTTGTATATGTGATGGATTGCTTACATGTTTGATCATTCGATGACTGAGTTGCCTAGGGTAATGCATGTAGTGATTGTGACCAAAATGCCCTAACATGTGAGGTAGCTCATGAATGGGATTATGCATGTTTCTTTGTTGTTAGTTCCATCTATGTTTAACTATATACGTGTTGTAATGATTATATGCTCAGTTTCTCTGTTTTGTCGTCTAGAAGAGCAACTAGCTCACCCTTGTTAGGACTCATGTTGCGTGATCAATATCGTGTTATTGATGTGACTTGCTAGTGCCTATTAGGAATCGAGCGAGGATATGGATCCCCTTTACTTCAAGACATGTGGTTGGACTACACTAACCTACAAGTTGAATCTTACATCCGACCAAATGGGTCGGATCTTATCCACGTGTTACATTGTGTGCTGAACAACTCTTGTGTCACGAGTTGACTTTTACATTCGACCATGGTTGTTGAGAGTATGTTGCGAGTTGCACCAAGCCTCGGGTGGGGCAGTTACACTCGCCTAGGCTAGGCTAGATCTCTTGTACCTCTAGTGCTAGTTATATCTCTTTGTTATACTCGTGGAATCTCATATGCTTTGTTCATGGTTCCACTGGTTTACCCGCCCAGTATGTGAGAGGGGGAGCCGGTTGTAATAGCCTGGATTTTTGAAACTGTTCTTCAGGTACGATGTTTAGGTAATTCAGTTGGTTTGTTGGGTCGTTACTGAAGTTTTAGCCTTAGGGGGGGTATTTTGGTAAATTCACCTTTAGGGCCATTGGTAACTTAATGAGTTGTGGGTTGTTTCAGTATTTTCAGGTTAAAGGAAGCTAGTTTGGTGTTTTGGAGAAAAGAGCTTTAATTAAAAGAATAAAAGAGAAAAAAAAGAAAAAGAAAAAGAAAATGAGGGTTTTATTCTTTAATCGATTCTTTTACAACGTTTCATCGATCGTTTAAGGAGAAAGAAGAAAAGATTCTAAAGGGTTTTCATCGTTCACTCTAGGGGCAAGGCCAGGTGAGTTGCGACCATTCCATCTTCTTTCCTCCATCGATCTCCTCCTTTGTTCACCACCCCTTGCATCACAGTCGACCTCGATCCACTACCATCGCCCGCACTGAGCAACCATGACGCACAGCCATTACCGAGCTGCAAAACCCTGCCCTTTCTAACACTGTTCATTGATTTATGTCGGATATCCCTTCTGCCGCACATTATCCCTCGTCGATTTCTGCCAAATGCCCCAAATCAATTTCTGCCCATATTATACCAAATCGATTTTCGCCCAATTATCCCAAATCTATTTCTGCCAAATACCCCAAATCGATTTCTGCCCAAATATCCCAAATCGATTTTTTCCCAATATTCATCTTTGACTTCTGCCGAACATTGCTCTGTCGTTTGCATTTTTGGGTAAAACCTGCCCCCTATGTTTCTTTTTTTTTTATGGAAAAGTATTTATTAATTGTAAGTTAATTTATTAGAATTATCTATCTAGGTGTGTTTGTTGGTGATTGGTATCTAAAGCTCAATGAGCAATTATTACTGTTCAAGTAAGAATTTCTTACCTGGGTTGTGTGGACCCTACACCCGTGGTTATTTATTCTGAGCATGTTTAGGTAGATCCTATTGAGATGATGACCTGTCTTTATATGCTAGCTTGTATAAATTCCTTATTTATTGTACTAGTATTCTGCTAGGGATGATTGCTATTTGTTGATATGTCTTGTTATTTGTTAGGGAACTGAATATGTAAAATTCTTAGCATCGTGTATCATGTTAAGTTGTCGTCATCTAGAGACTCTAAGAGGATGTGAAGTAACATGCCATCCTCTCAGGCCCGAGAATGTGATGCAACATGCCGCCCCCGATATAACCTAGTTTAAAGGCCTGCTAGAGTGGGATTTTGATCATGGTGTAAGCCGGCCATGAGAGTTTCCTTAGCTTCAGGTGTTGGGTGTGAACAGGCTACCACAGTAGGGTGATGGGGACCTCCCACCGACTATGGATCAATGGACACCAATTTCGAGTCTTGTTAAGCAAGTGGACTTGGGCTAGTGTAGTCTGCGTAGGCCAACACTTACTTGATTCCAATAGCATGCAGTGTGCGCGTACACGGTCTAAATGATGAGAGGAAGGCTCCCTCGGGCAAGTGTCATTAGTACACCATTCGTTATGATTGTCTAGAGTCGAACACTTGAATCGTTCATTACGTGTTCAGATCAGTGCAGTGAGCTGATTGTTAGGTCGGGAGTTATGTTGATTACTTAAGGATGGATTGTGAGATGATCGGTTTGCATGTATAACTAGAATGCTAGATGATGTGATGACTTGTGTATTGTACCCCAGTTGGGGATTCTTACTGAGTACCATTCGTGCTCACCCTTATTTCTATGGTTTTCCACCAGGTAACTTGGGACAACACCGGGATGGCTAGAGGAGGAGCTGATGGATCATGGGACTCTGCTTCGTTGTCTGTTTTATTTATTGTCATTGATTCAGCATGTAGGATAGGCATTTAAACTTTCCTCTAATTTCATCTTTAAGAACTGTTTTTAATATTCTCTAGCTAGAGGCACGAATGATGTTTTGAACTGTTAGTTTTTAACAAGAGGTTTTTATTTAACTATTTTTTCTGTTATAACAGTATTTAAGTCATGCATGTTGAGTAAGAATCGGGTTTAAGACTATTTCATAAGTCGGGTTCTTATAGTTGGTATTAAAGCTCATAGTCATAGATTCTATAGGCTGACCTACTGAGTTAAGTCGTTTGTGATCATCAGCATTCCAACAGTCATCAGGTATGTGGGAAGTTAATTTAAAAGGAATTGTTATACAGTACTTGCATCTAGCTTACATGTCTTTTCTTGATTGCTTGTGGTGTTGGTCCAAACATGGACTAACCTAGGATGGTTCATGTGTAGATCTTGAGCCATGGTTGTTCGCCAAGTTTCCCGGAGCGTGGCTACAGAGATAACAGCTTTTGAGATGGACGTAGAGACACCAAAGACCACTTACAAGCCTGCTATAGATATTGCAGTCAGTTCAGTCAGTACACTTGTGGTAGAAGTGCAGCCGGTAGTTCACCCATCGGGATTCACTCCGAAGGTGAACCTCCCCAGTCATCTAGTAGAGGTGTTCCCTCCTTTTCAGCATGTTCTTGGAGAACAGCTTGATGTTGCCCTTCGAGATATGGATAGAGCGATGTTCAACGAGCATCTAGTAAAGATTCAAGGGTAGATTTTGAGCATGTCCGTTAGTCGTGATGCCAAAGCCAGATTGATAAGTTTGGAGTTTAATTCTGCGAGTTGTTAGTGTTGATGCACTAGAGGTTGTGACCTTGTTGGTCTTACCTGCAACAGGACCTAGAGTTTTTTTTTTCTTTAGCACTTCATGATTTGTTTGGTGGAATGCTTGTTTAACGCCAAGTTTGGGTGTAGGCCTAGATTTAGGCCCAGTTCGCACTATTTGTGTAGATGATTCAAATGACCCAGTCGAAAGTTCAACATATTCTTCCAGTCCTTGCACTTTTCATGCCAGTTGTTGCACATGTCCAGGTAGCACAAATGATCTAGTTTGGCTGTAGTCAGATGACTACAAGCGGAAAAGTGTTCGAGGAGATACAGAGAGTCTCATCCCACCATGTTTCTAGAAGGATTGGTAAAAGATAAAGTTAAAAGGTGTTGAGGGTCATTCATGGATTGGGTAGCACATCCACGTTTTCATGCTTCTATTGTGGCCAGGTGGGCCATTTTGTTAAGCAGTGCAGTCAGATACCCTTTGTGACTGCTTAGATTCGAGTATATCTTAGCATTGATGATGCTAGATCGGTCAAGTAATAGAGTTAGACGATGAGTGCTTCTATCTTAAAGCACACCCAATAGACACGACAGTTCGAGGTATATGCATGTGAGCATTGTTATGCTTTTGAGGATTTGGGTTTGCCCATTATTATATGTGCTTCGCTGTGAGGTGAGCTCGTGTAAAGTTGGAACCCTTGTTGGTTAGTTTGTTGGTTGTGACTCTATTGGGAGTCAGTTGGGTGACTCTTTACGAGAGTATCTGCTAGACTTTGATTTCCAGTGAATGGTTAGTCATGGTACTCACATGTGTACCTGTAAGTAGCTTGTTCCCATTGTCAGTGGTTATTGGAAACCACATTAGAGTTGATTGTTTTGGGACTAGACTGTTCTCAGTTTTCTAGAGAAGTTAGGGCTCTAGTTCGAGGATACTACTTTAGAAACTGCCCTTAGCTTTAGATTACGTAGATACTTTACTCGTTGTTGGACTGCTTGTGTTTAGGCAAGAGTTGTTTGTTTAAAACTTGACTTGGACAGTAGGAATATTTTTTGTTGTTGTTTTGTTGAAACTCAGAAGGTACTGAGCAAGGAGTGGTTATTAAGAAACCGTGAGTCATTGACTTGCGTTGCTAAGGGTGTTGTTGAGATCGGTACCCTTGGTAAAGCTACAATGTGGTTGATGCTTTGAGATGGAAGGCGACACATTCTGCAACGTTTCTTGTCTCTCTTGCCTCATTATCGAGGAGTTAGAGCTAGCCAGCATAGTTGTGATGCTGAATGAGATTTCTATTTGTTTAGTCAGTTGGTTGTTAGACAATCTTTACAACAGTATGTGTTTGAGGGTGTTGGAAAGGACCCTAATCTTGTGGAGACCCTCACTAGAGCTCAGTCAGACCTAGGTAGTGGGTTTTCAGTTGTGCTGTTAGAGCCTTGCATTAGTTGTCAAGCTAAAGTTAGTTTCGTGTTAATATTTGAGTTGGTTTTGGAGTAGCAACATAAGTTGAAACTTGGTTGTATCTTAAGTTTTTCTTTTAGGATGTGATTCAGAAGATAGTTTGGGAGTTGCTCATGGACAAAAAGTAGCGTTGCTCCTCTTTGTGTGATCCAGTTTATGGGAGTTTGGAAGTTGATCTTGTCTTCGACATTTAGATTGAGTGTTGGTTCTTGTTTTGCAGGGAGTAGCTTTGTTGTTGTCTTGAGGTTATGGTTGAAGACCATCAGTGAAGCTTTAGCCATTGCTATTCCGAAAAGAGGTTCGTCTTGGAAGCTCGAGGGTTGGTGTATCACTTTTGTTGGGTGCGATCATTAAGGGGTTGACTCGTTTTTTGTCCTTATTGTGTTCCCTTTTGTAGAGAGCCACAACCCAATTGTGAGTTGTGAAAAACTTTTTGTCCTTTGGAAAAGTTGGAGTTCGTGACAGTTAAGTTCGAGGGTTTGTTATTCTACCGACGGGTAGTGGATGGTTTTGTTCAAGAACTTTTAGTTGTTTTGCTAAAAGCTTTTTGGACCATTTGAGGTTTTGGAAGTTCTCTTGTTCCAATTCAGATTTGTGGTTGCACCAATGGTGTCTGTTTCGAGTCTTGACTCTTGAAGAAGCTTTGCAGTCAGTGTTGCACTCGACTTTGTCAGTCATCGTTAAGGGTGGTGTTTGTTTTTGGTAGCTTTTTTTGCCTTGGTCAAGTTGCTTCATGCATGTTGTATGTGTTTGGATACAATAAGCTTAAGTTAAGGAAGAAGTCCTTTCTGGTTAAGAGATGGACTCAGAAGGCTCGTCGTTTTTTTTTAATCTAAGGTTGCCTTGTTGTTTTAGTGGGAGTTACGCTTTAGTAATCAAGACCCTTCTCGAGTTTTGTTTAGCTGTTTATTGATGCCTCGGTCAGTGTTCAAGTTTGAGCTAGAAATGAGTTGTTTAGCGTATTGGTGATGTGTCAATGATCGGTTAGTTCTTTGAGTTTTGCATAGGTATCAAAGTTGTTAAGTTGAGCAGTAGGTTGTCCTTGCTGCAGTATCGTCCCTCCGATCTAGAGGACTAGTTGGAAGATCTCTTGTTTTCTTTTATCTTTTTGGTAGTTGCTACAAGTTCAGTTGGTTAGTAGAGTAGGGTTCTTGAAGCAACTTGTTGGTCGATCTGTTAAGTGACCACGGTTTGTTGTCTTGGTGGAGTGGAGCTTGTGATTCGCCTTAGTTATATTAGTATGGGTTTTCACCTCGGTTATATCTATTAAGTGATCATGCCGTCGTTTGACATTAGTTGTTCATGACCGACCCGGGGGCCGAACACGCATGTGTAAAGCACTTAGCTTCAGTTGTCGTATCTTCTAACTTTTTTCTCTTTGCATGCTTAACCCCATGACGGGACTCCTTACTGGGTATATTTCGATATACTCACCCCTTGCGTTTGAAGGTACTAATCTATTCCGAGGTGGGTAGGCTGGGAGCTGTATCGATCAAGGACACATTGTCGTCATTTTCCACCCCGCATTTTTTTTATTATGTGTCGAACTTCTATTTTAAACTCTCTTGAACTGTATATCATTTTGAACTATCGAGATCCCAAACCATGTTTCATACGTTTTTCAAACTATCAGTTGTGTTTCATGATTTTTCGAGTTTAGTTTGGAAATTGCATGTGTTTATCAAATTTGTTTGAGGATCTTTAAATGCATGCGCTCATAACCCCCTATTAGAGTATTTTTGTAACGACCCTAATTTCCCAACTAGAAACTTAAATAATTACCATGCATGCATTTAATACTTAAGATTCAAAGTAATAAAAACTTTTACCAAAAATTTCAAGAAAAAGTATTAAGTACGCATTAAATAAATTCAAATAGTTTTCGGGGACCCCTTTGAAAATAATGAAGATAGAGTTTATAATGAAGGACTAAAAATGTTAAAAATAAAAATGATCTAAGTTTAATGCGGAAAATAAATGACTCAGGAAGGTCCCCATGATCTCATCAGCCCTTCTCAATCAGCCACCACGATATGCACCATTACCTGAAAAATATGTTTATGGAAAAGATGAGTATTGAATACTCAGTAAGGGACCCATTTATAAGGTATTACACATAGATTAAAATATACTAATAAAATTGATTTAAAGAGCATCATAACAATAAGACACTTAATCATCCATGTAAAACAACATATTATTAACTAGCATCACAAAATATCTAATTTAGCAAGTTAAAAATAACGAATCACTTTAATCTAAAATGGGATATTAACCCTCCCATCGGGACCAACAAGCCCGTAGTAGCAATAGTAGGAGTATGGATCATCCCTCGAGACCAACAAGTCTGCAAACACAACATTAGGGGTGGATCGGGACCAGCAAGTCTGCAAACACAACATTAGGGGTATTTATCATCCCTCGAGACCAGCAAATCCGTAGTTACAACATTATGGGTATTTAATCATCCCTCGGGACCAGCAAGTCTGCATATGCAATAATAATACATATTTCATGTTCAATCAAAATAATTAGATTATTAGAGTTCAAGTAATAGCACATGCTCATCAAAACCTCTTTCTTAAGCTAAGACATGCTACACATAGTAGCAACGGCATGTCTTCTAACTAGACTACATGTTATTTGTTTCCTTATCCATAAACATCCATAACATTCATACGAGCACGTTCAAAGACGTTAAGTTATATGAAGTATTTTTAATAGAAGTGTTATCTAACACATTTAATCTACATGCTTGCCACTCACCACTATAAAACGGTAGAATACTTACCTGGTATGACAACTTGGCTATAGATCAGAACACAGAAACGAGCCTTTGCGATTCAGCTAAAAGCCTCCACGTGGGGCAAAAATAGTGAATAACTCTATGACCTAATAACAAAAAAAAGAGGTTTCAAACAAATTCATAAATTTGTGGTGCCAAAGGGATTGTGTTTGAAGAAATATAATAGTTTATAAAAATAAAAAATAAATACCCTCTCGGTACGCGCTCAAGAAAAATCGAACTGATAGTGCGTAGGTGGGTTTCGCGGTATGGTTTAGCTTTGCTCACTCAGTCGCAGATTCCAGGCGGCACGGATGAATTTTCTGTCTAGCAGAAACGTTCCCAAAGGGTTTGAAGTATATGAAAACTCGGCTTCGGCATTAATGGTGTTTAGGTTGAGTGGGGAGAGCCTTTGCAATAAGTGATATGGGAGAGTGGTTTTTGAAAAGAAAAAAAAACAAACAAGTAGCTTTTAGGGCGGTGGTTTTTACATGGGAATCAAGGTGAGAAAAATATATAAAAATGAAAGGATGTCACTGTGGGTCCCACTACCTCCAAAATGTAGACAGTTGAAAAGTTGTATGATTTTTTTTTTAAAGTAAAAAAGTTGTACGATTTAGAAAATGGAAAAAAAGTAGTTTTTTTTTTTTTTTTAACATTTCAAAACATTTTAGGAAATACAATTTATGGATTTGTTATATTCATACCAAAATCATTTAATAAATATTTTTGTACATTATTTTATACACATAATTGAATAATTAAATCACTCATTTAAAGCAAATGGAAATTTAGATCCCATATTAACTTCATAAAAGAAAACGTTCATTTACTTACCGAATAAAAAGTTAAATTATATTGTTTTGTTTTATTTTACTAAATCATTTAATATATATATTTCCATAAACACAAATATAGAATTACATTAATTTAATTCAAATTCCCAAAATTTTGATTCATTACAATTTTAGAGTGTCGGGTCGTTACAAGTTGGTATCAGAGCTCAGAGTCATAGATTATGTAGACTGGTTTATGATGTAAATCGTGTGTCCATGTTCATCAGTAGACCAACAGTCACCAGGTTTGTTGAAGCAGGGTAAAGTAAGAAGCATGTTTTAGCTGATAAACTGTTTTTGGTTGTTCATTGCGTTGCTTGTTTGTAGGTCTAAATTAGGATCTTTTGTGTTCGGTTTTAGTGCAAATACCTCCTTGTCGTTATGTCTTACGAGAGAGAGTTACTCAGTGGGGTACCTCGGTCCAGTAGGATCCGTTTAGGAGGGAGTTTGTGGAGGCACGCTTCACCTCAGCTTTCGCACCGGATACGAGGTCTCCCTTCGTCACTCAGAGGCACCACCTACACGCAGGATATCGTAGGTCAGCCCATTTATGCATCAGATTCGAGTATCTTGGGGAGTCAGACAAGAGTCCATACTCAACTTCTTGTGACTCGCACCACTACTATTCAAATCACGCATCATGTGACTAAGCATGCCACTAGTGAGTTCGAGGTCTTTGGGAGCTTCGAGCAATGCAGCTAGGTAGGGATTCGAGTCACACCCTGGGGTTCCCCATTCAAGAGACCACTTTGGTCGGGAAAATCTCGGTCACATAAGAAACTAGTTCTGCCAGAGAGATCCCGGCCAGTCAAGGAAGCAATTTAGGAGGGGAGTTCCTAAATAGCAAGGGAAGTAGAGGTCTCGTCAAGGTTGTCATTAGAGTCCTCCAGAGGTTGCGTTGGAGTGATGCAGGTGTTTGAGGGTTCACTAGGGACCATGTCCACCCAAGGTGAAGGTGTGTGTTACGGGTGTGGTAAGGATGGTCACTTTGCATTGCACTGATAGTTGTCGTTTTCCATTGGGGAGTCATCACGCACTTTGTCAGCCGCGCCAGTCACTTCAGCTGAGCCTACTTCTTAGACCGATGAGTCTATTGTAGTGTTCACACATTTGTTGTCCTCTTCGTACAAATAATTCATGTTTGTTCGATCTTGTATTTCTTGCCTTGTTATGTGTGCCCATGATCTCTAATCCATGCGTTGGGAATATTGGGGTAGGAACATGCATTTAGCACGGCGAAAGCGTGTGAATAATAAAAATTTTCACAATAATTAATCCAATTAATTATCTTTGATTAATCTAAATGTAATAACCTAGGTGATTGACAAGTTATCGGAAAAGAATACTTACATTGACGGTCGCCTCTGATCTAATCTGGCAGGTCTTTACGTTGAGTAGGATTAACTATTCCCCGTGTAAAAACTTAAACTATCTCCTCCGCTTTTCCAGGCTATGACTTCTTTACTACCACTGAGTGCTTGGTGGGAAGCCTTTAGAGAAGGGAGCTAAAAAACTTTGTCAGAATAGTCTAACTATGTAGGAGAAAAGAGATCTCAACTTTCAGAGAGGTTTTTCAACTTATGAGAAAGATTACTCTAAAAGTGAGTGGGATGGGAATGAAAGCCTCCAAGGCTTTCTATTTATAGTGAAGTGGTGGAGGTTCCAATTTACACCTTTCCGATGTGGGACAAATGCATTATGCATTTTTCCCATTTAATTTTCGAAAAATCCATATATTGTTTTATTTATTTATTTTAATTGATATTTATCCAATAAATTTCAATTCCATAATATATCCAATATATTATAAATAAATAAATATCTAATTAATATATCCAATATATTAATTCTTTACTTTAATAATTATCCAATAATTATTAACCCAACTAATATGTTCAACATATTAATCAATATTCTTCATTTAATAATTATCCAATAACTATTAAACCAATTAATATGTCCAACATATTAATTTACTTTGATATCTTAATTAAATAAATATTAAATAATTAATTTATCAAATAAATTGATTTCTCCTTATTAATATTCATTCAATAAATATTAAATTAATATATCCAATTTATTAATTTGCAAGTTTAATAATTTAAACTTTATGCTCCTATTAATTATGTCTCACATAATTAATATGTGAATTTGAACTCATCAAACTCACTCTCTAATAAAACAGTGTATCAGCAAGTATGAGCTAGCCCGAAGACCAATGGATCAATAGGTTGAAAGCTACAACGACCTGGGATTCGATCCCTATTCGTTAACATCAGACTTATTCCACTAAAGGTTTGTGCTTAACTCTTTCGCACTATAGGACAAGTTAACGTCCACGAATATAATAGGTCATCTATCATATGATCCTTCACGAGCTTGTTTGTAATTCATAGCTGGGACAAGCGTTCTAACTCTGTGATTACATCTTTCTCCTTAAGCGTCATTGATTCCTTTAATGAACAAGTGTTTATATTCCAACTATAAATGTAAAGACCCGACCCGAAAGAGGTCCTAACCTAGGCCTTTACCTCAATGCATGCTTTTAAAACTTAAATAAGTTATGCAAGATTGCCATCCAGATTCTGAATAAATTTAAAACTTACTACCATTCATTAAACAAACAAACATAAAAACATCCTGAAACCTGTCCCTCTTTCCAAGCACCTGTTCCATGCTAAAAATAATTCAAAACGTACTCTGATCAGAGATTTATTTCAAACATTCAGTTCCAAATCATTTCAATGAAAAGACAGAATTCAGATACAATCCAAAAATATCCTAAGGGCTCTGTGCCCAACTACATGCATTCAAGAGATCAAATAACATAACACATAAGACTCAGAGTTTATAAATCAGTGGGATTCCATGATCAGCAGCTCCTCCTTCAGCCATCATGTCTCGTGCCCTGGTTACTGTGGAAACCACAAAAGTAAGGGTGAGTAACGAATTACTCAGTAAGAATCCCCAACCGGGGTACAATACGATACAACTGGTCATTTAGTAGAATGTATGCAAGCTATAAATACAAACACTGAAGAGAGCACTTTACTTTAATCCATACATAAATATAAACGGATGCCACCTTACGGTCTTACTCCGGGAGTTATCTCAAAACTCAGAACTCTACGAGAAACTAGTCTCGGCCTCAGCTTTTCTACTATACTGTCGATACAGAAGTTGCACTGAACTCAAGTACCGAGGAGCTCTCCAGTCGACGTTGTAATGAGCGTGCGCGCACACCGCATGCTGCTGCAAACCAGGGAGGTGCCGGGTCTAGGGCATGCTGCCCTGGTCCAATATGCATGCTTAAAGAATCTCTGGATCGGTGTCACTGAACATAGTGGTGTGGGACCAGGACACTATGACTATGTCAGCCTGTACCACCGCACCTGAGGCTAAGAAACCGTCCGCGGTAGGCTTACACCAGAGACCGATCCTTGCCCTACAGGTGGTAATCAAAGGCTACGGTCGACACGCTGAGGTCGTGTCGACTGTCGGGGACAAGGCAATGCCTCGTCATTCCCCCGATCGTTGGGGCATTTAACAGTCTGCCATCCTCACCCAAGATTACAACTAGGCTACCGTTAGGGTTAGCTAAACCCTAACGATGGATCAAGGACGTAGTACTGCCTCGTACGTCCCTGCCACGGATGCAAGTTACGTTATGCATCCTCGCCTGGATGATGCAACCTATCAGAACACTATGCTATAAACAGCTAACAACAAACATACTAACACGTGCTCAGCAGAATCAAAGAAACCTAACATGGTACTACGAAACAAGAACAGAATACGAACATGCCAGAATAGGACAACCTAGCATGGAACTAACATGAGCATAAGTACGAGAAATCATGCCAGTCTGAATTCAGAGCAAAACACCTAATAACTAAACATGCTGGTAATCATAAGCAATCATACAAACAACAATCCCAGAAATATCGCAGGGCCACATAACTCTGGTAAGGAATCCTTACCTGGGTCGAAGGGTACTAAACACAATGTAATCCTTAAGCTGCAAACGAACACGAGCTAGCTAATGGGAACCTAGCAGTCAAACTGTAATTAAATTACTACCATCGGCCCTAAAATAAAATATAAACAGAAGCTCGGGCTCGGTTGGGAGCAACTCACACGGCTCAGCCCAAACACCAAGGGTGTCTCGGCTGCAATGCACACTGCTAGGAGCTAGCGCGCGGACGGCGGCGGCGCATGGCTTGGCAAGGGCATGCAGCATTGCTCGGCGGCGAGCGGACGCGGGGCGTGCGGCTGGGCAGCGTGCGAGGGAGTGGTCGAGCGGCTGCGATCGGGCTTGCGGGTGAGCGGTCGAGCAGCTGCAATGCACACGATGGGCTGTCGGACTTGCATGCGAGGGGCTGCGATCGGGCGTGCATGTGAGGGGCTGCAGTCGGGCGTGCGTGAGAGGGGCTGCGGTGCGGGCGATGAAGGGTTGCGACGCTTGCGGCTGGGCGGCGATGAGCTGCGACTGGGCTGGTGCTTGCGGCTAAGCGGCGATGGGGCTGTTATCGGCTGGGCAAAACACACACACACATAAGTCTTAGAGCTTGGCCAACAAGGAAATCGACCACAACAACCAAGGGGAACAAATCGAGCAAGAAGAATGACTTACCCAAAATGGACGATCGGCAAAGGCTCTCGGGAGATGGTGGAATCGCAAAGCACGAAGAGGGAGAGGGAGAGGAACCAATTTCTGTATCCTGGAACAAATGAAACAACCCCCAACCCTTAGCTTCTAATGTACTCCAAATCCCAAGCAACCACGGGATATGCAAAACACCAACAAAATAAGAGCATAAACTACTTACTCGTCTCAACTGGAAACACCTTCTTTTGCTAGCTGCCACAACTAAGATAACCCGAGTTCGAACCTTGGCTCGAACACCTTTTCTTTTTAATTTCTGATTTGCAAACCAAGGCCACAAACCTCTCCAAACACTCCTTGGGCATAGAACCTACACACCCAGTAAATCTCCAAACTTAGCAAGGGACTCAAACAGCCTCAACGTCCCAACCAAATTACCAAAATACCCCTAGCACATACCTGGAAGATCGGGATGAAAACCTGGGCCGCAACAATAAATCAATGTCCTCTCGGGCTAATGAGTTCTTAAAGGAACAACTCTACATCTTCCTCAAAATTTGAGAAGGCGTAAATTCCTTCTTGTGATGTTGCGTTTCCAGCCACTCACTACGGCAATCCCTAAAGTGGGAGGCTTATTGACCTATCGCTGTTTGGCTGGTCTCACCCATGCACATCAAAGAACGCTTTCATAAAGTAGGAGTTCCCAACCCACTTACGATTAAGATCACATTGATATACGATCATCCTTAGTGAAGTAGTTGATATGATTCTATAAATGAAATACTAGATCGATCATAAAACTTGTGGTCCCGTCTTATGCAAAAATTCTTTTTTGCATAGGCACCCTCACTCACATGTCTCCACATGAACAATCAGGATCAGGTTGTTTGCAACATTTGTAAAGCAGTTCGTACCAACAGTGTCACCAAGACTTAGGCCCCAACCTTAGTTCATGTAGTGTAAACGTTTTAGGTTATTGACTTGGAACAAGATCCACTTATATGTCTCACATACTTGTCCAAGTGTACATCCAAATAACCATGGGAATATCATTATTAATCCAATTAATGTGATAAAGCTAAACGACGTTTGTATATTAAATGCGCAATTAATGAAAATAATAACCTTTATTAATAACTAGAATATAGTATTAAATGTCTAACATTAAATGTTTGTTCTTTAATTACAAACTACTATGCCTTTAGGGCACAATCCCTAACACCATGCTATTAATTGTGTTTTTGGTTTGTGTTGCGTGCATTCATATGTTTGTCATTGATCCATTATACATGTTGTTTGATGTGACTCTTGTTCGAATTGTCTTTGATTTGTATACTCAGTAACTTATTGTAATGCCTTAACTGTTACTTCAAGATCATATTGCTCTACTTTATGCATGATGATTGTATTACGTTTTCTATTCCATCATGATCATATTACCTTATTTTATTATCATGATGGTATGTCCTTATCTTTTCGTCATGATTATATTGCTCTACTTGTGTCTTCACGATGGTATTACTCCTTCAGTTTGTTATGGTCGTATTGTTCTTATTGCTTCCTTAGGATTTTTACTGCTCTGTCTACTCATCGTGATCGTATTACTATATTTTTTTTTCATTTTGATTATATCGCTCTGTCTGTTCATCATATAAGTATCGTTGTAGCCGTTCGCATCATGATGGTATTGCTTTATTTGTTTTACCATGATTGCATTGTTCTAGTTGTTTCGACGAGATCGTGCTGCCTTTATATTTCATCATGATCACATTGCTTTATTTGTCCATCGTGATTGTATTGCTATTAGTTTATTGTGATTGCTTTGCACCATTGGTTTCATTATAGTTGTGTTGTTGCATATTGTCTTGGGAGTTGGAGTTGTTCGAGTACGTGTACCATTCCAGCTACCAGCATTTCACTTGCTTAGCTTTACCCATGTTTGAGTTCCATTCCATGTGGGGCATGGTGTGGTTTGTTGATAACCAAGCATTCGCTAACTTCCTTTGGAAGAAGGTCAATCTCAGTCCTTCTTCTTTGCTAAGCTTCGAGTTTGTAGAGTACAAGTTAGAAGACCGCCCTCGTTTGTTTCGTGAGCCAGGCTAGTTGTTGTGTTGCTGCAAGATGTGGAGTCTTGCCTCGTTTGGTTGTGTTATGGTGTTTGACCGAAGTTGAGTTAAAAAGTGGTGCCCGCGAGGTGGAGTTTTTTGTTGCACATTATGAGGGAAAGTTTCTTAGTGGTAAGTTTGTTTTGAGGAATGCACGGGAGGTTTTAGGAGCTTGAGTAAGCGTATCTCTGTTTCAGTGCGGTCGACCCAGTTGGGTCAGACTTTGTTCGTGTTCAGTGTCGCAGCCAAGTGCAAGTTGGTTTTGTTGTTTCGAGTTCCTCGTTAGAGTTAAAGCATCGAGACTTGAGTTCCTAAAATTCCTTGACACTTACAAATTCTATTTACCTCAAAATTGTAAGAATCATTGACTTGAACCTAACCAAGTAAGATATTAATAAGATATGATGTTTTGAAACAAGAATTGATTTTGATGTTTTAGCAGTTGGGATTGAGTGATTGAACCAATAGTGATAATAATAACAATAATTGTAGTGATCCAATTACTAAATGATTTTTAAATGAGTGCAATTTTCTTTCAATTTGGCTGAAATACCCTAAACCCATAACCAATGATTAGCAGTCTTGTGGACCTAAATAACAAGATGAGTTTTAAACCCTTTCAAAATTTCATTTTGGTAGTAAGGGTTTTAAACCACAAGGGGTTGTTTTAAAGAAAGTTTTGGGATGGTTCAGTGAACCACTTGAGGGTCGAAGAGGAAATGAGGTGCAATCTAGTTCTCTATGGTATTTTGTCTTAAAGTGGCTTTCGAGGATGAAAGTCTCTTTAAGAGGGGAATATTGTAACATCCTAGTTCTTTTAAATGCATTTATATGTTTATTTGGAAGATTATGATATTAAAACATATTTTTGTTATTTAGTTTTATACTTAGAGGGTTTGATTTAAACGATTAAGTTAAATGCTTAAAGTTATTAAAATAAAATAAATTAATGTGTTTGACCTTATCCAAGGTTTGCAAAAAAAAAAAAAAATAGTTGAGTTGGGGTTAATTTAAATAAATCTCAAAGAGACTTATTTGAGAGCTATCACCTATAGTGCCACGTGTTGACGCTAGAACCGAGCCTAGTGATGACTCTAAAATAGAGTCATATTTTAGCCTTACTTTAGATCATTGTTTGCGTTTATTAATTGAAAATTATTTCGAGTAAAGTGAAAATAGTAATAAAAAGGTAAAATTTTCTAATGCTTACGCATTAGGGGAATAGAATGCAAAATATGGATTATTAAGCTGAAAACAACCAAAATAGCACGTTTAGCATGGAGTTCGCAACGTAGAGTTAGAGCTAGCAGTGCAATGCGATGCTGAGAATCAAGACGTGAGATTGCAACCAATTAAAGCTCGAAAGCATTTCGAGTAATAAAAAGGAAGGAATTGCTTGACAACGTGAAGTTAACTAAGCAACAAATTACGAGATAGATTGCTGAAATAACAGGATTCCTGCCTTAGACAAATTAAAAAACATTTGGAAAAAATAAAAAGAGAAATTATCGCAAATATTAATTGGTGCCATTCTGGAATATTTAGAGATTTGACGACCCAATCCTATAAATAGGTTGTTTGTGTAATAGAAAGGAGACTTGGTCTTTTCTCTGTTCTTTCTTTCTGGAGAGGAGTTTAGAGTCTCGACCGAGACGAGTAAAAGTTGTTTATATGTTTTCTTTTATTTCACTGTTAGACTCATTTTACTTCTATAATACAATTCTAATATGTTTTCCATATCATGTTTTGTGTTCTCTGTCTGTATCATAAACTAACTTCATTAGGACAAACCTAGGAGAAAGTGAATTTTAGTAGCATGTTTGTAGGGAGAAACTAGAAAGGTTCATCTACAACATGTAACTTAGGTGCATCATTATAATAGTAAGTGTCGATGGACCATCCACACAAACTAATAGGTTGTAAATCGAAAGAGGAAATAACCTAAGTCTATCTTGCATGTTTAATTGGTAGTGTTACATTTCTAATGCTTTGAATTAGAGTTTAAGAATAAACGTGTAACTATTACATACTTAGCGCCAGTGCATAATTACATCAAGTCGCGACAGAAGTCGGTTTTGATGCTAAACGGAAGCAGAAGCAGAAGTTTGTGAGGTGTGGTATGATAGTGTCCCTTACCGCATGTTTCTTGTCTACTACATTGTTGTTTATTTTCATGAATACCTTAGTCTAGCGTTATTTCTCAAAGAAGAAAGAAACCTATTTCATCCTTCTATTTATTTACTTTTATGTTTACACAACAAACCAACTCAAGTCATATTCGTGCAATTATAATTCCATTCTGAACATCACCTCGGATAGTTTCCAGTTCCTATGGAGATCGATAATTTACTTATTACTTGTTGCATACTGTGTATACTTGTGTGTAGTGCAAACTAATTATACTTAAGGCACTCAACTATCCTCTATTGCAGAATCAAGTTTTTGGCACCGTTACCGAGGACTGTGTAAAATTATCTTGAGATAAGAGTGTTTAGAATACAAAATATATATATATATATATATATATATATATATATATATATATATATTTATGTACATTTCTAGTTTTCATTTGTTTCAACATTTTAGTTTGATCGGTGCATGAGTGCTACTCTTGTGTTTGATCCAAAACCTGAATGAACCCTTTGAAGGAGGATACGTGAACAAAGAAGGATAAACCACAGAGGAATGAACCCCATAGCACATAATCATCTTCGAGTGCTAGATCCACCAGCAGCAGTAGCAGTAGGTGTAGAACTTGGAGCAAATGCAAACTTCAATCCTAATCAGCCACTAGCACAAGAGGTAAATGAAAGAGATAGAGCCATGCGAACTCAACAAGGAGAGTTCAATCATATAGCATATTGTAGTATGGTTAGACCTAACGGTGAAGGTAGACGCCTTTTATTGACTAATAATGTGCATAACATGCTTAGAGTCAATGAACCTTTTAGAGGACTTCCTTCGGAAGATCCCCATCATCAATTGATTGTTTAAGTTTCCATATTCCTTATGGGATAAGGCCAGATACTGGGTAAGTACGCTACCAAGTAATTACACATGGGGGCAAATGGTTGAAAGCTTTTTAGCAAAATGCTACTCTTGTGCAAGAACCATGAATTCTAGGCATGAAATCACCAGCTTTAAACAAGAAGATGATGAAACTATAGGAGGAGCGTGGGAATGGTATAAGGAGCTTATAGCGAAATATCTGTACCACGGTCTATCTTATACGCTTCAAATCGAACACTTTTACAATGGATTATCTAAATCAGATGAGGCTATCATTAACTTAACAATAGAAGGATGTCTGATGGATAAAACATATAATCATGCCTACAAAATCATCGAAACAACTACTAAGATAAGTCAAGGATGAAACCAAGATAAACAGTTGGTAAATTCGAGCTCAGTGAAATGACAGCCATAAAAGCACAAGAGGCTATGTTGACGAACACTCTGAAAAATGTCCAAATGACTGCACCGCAGAACGTATCAGTAATTCAGCAATCAACTCCCAAATTTTTCACACTCTATAGAGGCGATCATTTGTACGAACTCTGTAGTGAAAATACAGTGTTTGTTAATTACGTTGGAAATTCAAATTCGCGACAGTAATACAACCCTTATTCAAATACGTACAATGTCAGATGGAAACAACACCCCAAAATTTTCGTGGGGAGGACAGAGCAGCAACGCTAACCAAGTGAGACAGTAGTGCGCACCTCCACAATCTAGATTCCACCAACAAGCTCTACAATCAGATTCAACACTAAAGGATTACATAGCAAAGAACAACATAGTTATGATGGAACATCAAACCCTGTTGAAGACTAAACAAGAAACTATTCGTGCGCTACAAGTACAATTGGGTCAAATCCCAGCAGATATAAAAAACAAACCACTAGGACAATTATCGTCAAATATAGAAGGGTCTAGGCAAAATGGCAAAGAGTAAGTAAATGCGATTGAGTTACGAAGTCGAAAACCTTTGATGGATAGTGAGGAAATTAGGAATTATTAGGGAACAAAATCCCCAACTGAACCGTCAACAGGGAAGCAACCAGCAAAAGGCGAGGACGAAGAACTAACCATAGCAAAAGAAACAACGGATGTGGTAAAACCATTTCCTATTTACCAATCACCACTGCCACTATACCCTCAAAGGATTAGATAAAAGAGAAGTGAATCGCAACTAGAGATACTTACGGATATTTTGAAACAAATTCACATCAACATTCCCTTGGTTGATGCACTTCAGCAAATGCAGAACTATATGAAGTTCTTGAAGTATGCACGTAAGGAAAAGAGAAAATTCGATGAATTCAAGGTAGTAGTATTGAACGAGGAATGTAGTCTGATTATTCAGAATAAAATTCACAGAAAGAGGTTGATCTTGGATAGTTTACCAATCTGGTAAGGATTGGAAGCAATTATATTTGGCGAGCACTCTACGACTTAGGTGCTAGCATCAATTTAATGCCTCTATCAATTTACAAAATGTAACGACCCGACCCGAATGGGGTTCTAAATAGGCCGTTACCTCAATGCATGCATACAAATCTACAGAAAATTTGCAAGATGGTGTTCGGATTCTAAGTAAAAACTAAAACATAAAACATCCATTTAATTTCCTGAAAACTGCCCTCTGTTTCCAAGCACTGTTCCAAGACAAATACATTTACAAAACCTACTCTAATCAGAGATTTATTTAAAACATACAATCTTTACAACAATGCTAGAATCCGGAAATACATTCAGAAAACACCCTAGGGCTCCGTGCCCAACTACATGCATTCAGAGAACATTTAAATCATAACATAAACATAAGACTCAGAGTTGAACAACGGGTTTTCCATGATCACAACTCCTCCTCCAGCCATCCTGTCTCGCACCATGAATACCTGTGGAAAAACCACAAAAATAAGGGTGAGTAACGAATTACTCAGTAAGAATCCCCAACCGGGGTACAATACGATATAATCAGTCATCTAGTACCAAAGCATGCAAGCAAACAGCTACCAACATAGATCATGGCTCAACGAGCTCATAAAACAAGATCTGGAGCCATCGGAAGTCTCTTACTTCCGGCCTAACTGGGATTGGATACACTGACCAATCCTGGACATCACCGAGGTATCTCGTCACTCGGGGAATACATCGATCCCTAGAATGTCCTCAAAGGCCTCCTTGCCCTTGCCACTAACGGACTTACGGAGAGTACCCAAGTCGCTCTAACGGAAGGAATGGTGTACTCACGACATTAGCCCGGGGGAGCTCTCCGAACCAGCAACTAACGCGTGTGTGCGCACACCGCATGCTCCTCTGCAACCGGCGTAAATGCGGGGGCCTAAGGGCAAACTACGCGGGCCAGGTGCACATGCCTATGACTCGGAAGCGGTGTCACTGATCACAGTAGCGCGAGGCCCTCGGCGCTCATCTGTGCAACATGATCCACCGACCTGAAGCTAAGAACGGCCAGGCAGCTTACACCGATGGCGGTGGTTCCGCTCTAGCAAAGCTACAAACTAGGCTATGCCGAAGTGGGTAGCTAATTCCACAACCGGCTGGTCGGGGGGGGTAGCAAGATACGTTATGCTGCGCACACTTTACTCCCGACCTGAGCTACTGGGACAAAGTACGTTATGTCCGCTCAGCCTCTGGATGATGACAAACCCTACAACTCTATCTAAGAGTACAGAGAAAAAGCAATGATTCCTGGCTAGCAAGCAAAGACCGACATCAATCACATTACCTAGCATGATACTACGAGCTTAGCAGAATCACAAGCATTTGTGAGAACAAACCTAGCATGGCACTAACATGTAATATCAAGCAAACATGCTAGCAGAAATCAATCAAAGCTGCTCTATTATTATCATGCTCATAACAGTCAACAAACAAGCAAGGCAAAATCATGAAAATATCGCAGGGCCCACACAACTCCGGTAAGAAATCCTTACCTCGTCGGAAGGCAACAACACACAATAAAATAATTGCGATCGAACCCGAGCAACCTATAACGAGCCAAACAAACACATCAATAATCATAAATAGCCCTAAATACACTAAAATAAACAGGGCTCGGCTCTAAAGCAACTCACGAGGCGCGGCTGACACGCGAACGAGCGGCAGACAGACGGGCAGGGCAAAGCGTGGTTGAAGGGCTGGCGCGAGCCGTGCGGCGCGCGAGGGGCGCTGGGCTACGCGCGGACATCACGCTAGCGACACAGGGCGCGCGGGCGCGGGCACTTGCTCGGTTGGGCTACGGCGCGCGGCACGGCTCGTCACAGGGGACGGCGCACGGGCGCGAGCGACTCGATGCGGGGGCGCGCGACTCGAGCTGGGCGACGCGACGGCCTGTGAGACACGGTCCAGGGCAGAGCAGGGCGACAACACTGTGCGGGCGAGCTCGGGCGACACGAACTGGGCAGGGGCGGCCGAGAGGTGGGCGGCGCTGGCGCTGGGCTGGGCGCGGCCGGGCGAGGACGCTGCATGGCCGGGGCAAGCTAGCTTTGGTTTGGGCGCTGGTCGCTCGGTCAATGAGCGAGCCAGGGGTCGGGCTAAGGGGCTAGGTCGGGGAGAGAGAGAGAGAGAGAGAGAGAAAAGAGAAAAATGAATTTTGGGGAAAAAGAAAAGAAAAATAGGAAATAAAAAGGAAAAAGGGATTTTATCCATTAAAATCCAACCTTATCCACTTAAAACCTCAAAATCCCATTTCCCGGCTTCCTCCTTCGAGACCCGACCGAAGCAATCTTTTCCAATAAATCAAACTCACTTAAATCCAACTCCCAAAGCAACACTAAGGGCTCGAGCTCGAATCCCAAAGGAAACACACAACCAACCAACACTTTGCCAAAGCCCAAACCACAACCGAGCATCCATCCGACTAGCCCAAACACCACGGGACTCGCAGCCACCAACAAACAAGCCTCGACAAAGGCAGGAGCTACCTCGAAGCCCTAAAAACCACAAATCCTGTCCGGAGAGCCAAAAGACCAAAATACCCCCAAGGGGCCAAACGGCTCTAAAACCCAACCAAACAACCGAATCTTGACCCGAAGGTACCTCGAAAACTGGAATAGGAAACTAGGCTGTTACAATACTCCCTCCTTTTAAGACTTTCGTCCTCGAAAGTCCTAAGACGAAACAGCTCCAGGAAAACTCCACTGATCCAGCCAACTGAACTACTCGGCCAACAACACTAGCCCTCTTCGAGAACCAAACCCTCTTGGGTTCTCAAAAAACTCAAGGCCACAATGCCATCCAGACTGGGCATACGCTGAACTCCAAAGGAAAAAGACGGCAAACCACGTTCTCAACTCGCACCAACTCTCAAAGGGTGCTACTCCCAGCAAACTCGAGGACGGGCCACAAGCTCTGAAACTCAACGCCACGCACTGGCGAACTCCTCTAGAAGCTCACAGCTGCTAACAAACAGCCTCAACCCTACACAAGCTGGCCAAACAACTGAACCTCCCAGGTTCCAGAAACCAAACGGCCAACAAACAGCAGCCTCTCAACGGCCGAAAGCAAACCTTTCCATGCAAACCTACTAGCAACTGGCCAAAGAAAATACTGCCAGGCCAAGAAACCACCAAAATTCCTCTCAAGGAAAACTCGGGCTGCAAGGACTAAACCATCACGCAGCTCAACAGCTTTACCAACCAAAGCCACGGCACCTCTGTGCCAACTCATTCAAACAAGGCTTTGCTACGCCAACTGCGAGCGCACAACAACAAGGAGCAAAGCCCGAGAAGGGCTTGCTCAGCAGAACTCAAACCAAACTCATAACGAGCAATGCTCGCCTCCAAGCTACTACTCAACTCCCAACCAGAAGCTCCACTCCCAAAACCTCGCAAGGAAAACGGATATCAACAACCTCAAAGCTTACGGATCCTGAGCCACACGAATCCGCAAGACTACCTCAGAAGCTAACACTCGAGGCTGACATCCAGGGAGCAACTAAACCACCTCCGAGACTAGGGGGAAGGGAAATCTTCAATCCCCAAAGAACCAACAACTTGCCAGAAACAACTCTTACTGGCTGGCCACCGCCCTTGCGGGGACAAACAACTCATTGCTTGCTAACAACACAAAGCAGGGACCCTCTCGTTGGGCTGACCGCTGCGCTACTCTGACCAACTACACAACTCAGGAGCTAAGCTGACTCCTGCCAAACGGGAAACGACTTTCCCAGCAAGCAAACTCCAGAAGGGCAGCGAACTCACACACGCTCGCTGACTAGCTCAAACCCAAGGCGACAGCAACCAACTCTCTTAGAAACAACAACCAAGGGAAAACTCAACCAATCGGATCACCAATCCGAAACTAACAGCACTTGCTCAACTGCCAAGGGAGGGGTCAACTCCCAAAACTTCCTGACTAGGAAAAAGACCTCAGGGCAACGCCTCTCGGCTAGAACCGAACTAGCTCTCGAAACAACAAGAGAACCAAATCTTGGTCAAACACTCACAAGAGGCAGAATAACCTTTACTGCAGCCTCTAGAACACCATTCAAGAATCCGCTTAACTGAACAAACGACTACTTCCAAGTAGCCAACAAAATTTTCCTTCAAGCTAACACCTCAACCATCAACTCATGGCGACGGGAGAAATCTGACATCTCCCAGGAGGAAACGACTCTTACAAGCAGACAACCGAAGGACAGAGAGCTCCACAAACGCTCACTGTCTTGCTCCACTAGAGCAACAACAACAAATCTCACGGGGCAACAACAGGGGTCCATCTCAGACTGAACCTCCAAAAGCCAAACGGGGCAACTCGACATCCACGGAAACAGAAAACAACCAACCGGGCACGAACCATTCGCCCCACGAGCAAAGCTAATCTCTAGCAGACTCCAAACCACACCTTGGTCAACACCAAGCATCAACTTGCCACCGCACGGAACCAATCGGACTCTACTCCAAACAAACATCGGCTTGCTAGTCTACCAAGACTGCTAGCAATTCAACCGAGGCTACAAACTACATGCCTCCAGCCTAGCCAATGAAACTCACTAGCCGAGCCTCGACCGAGCTCTAGAGAAGCTCTCCACAACCTAGGGATCCTCCGATCACCCTCGACACACACTGGCCGACAAACGAGCTAACGACCAAATCGCTCGAACAGCACAACTCTCCCAAAGATCTCAACCATGTGGCCAACTCCAATTCCTTGGGAACCAAGAGGACCCGAAACGCTACCGAATGCGTCGTCCTCTTACTCAAACATCAGCCTCAACAAGGCGACTACCCAAGGAAAGGATCCAAACAACTCTCTTAGCCAAGGCGAACGGAAACTGCGCGACTTTGCTACCATCAAGACTTGTTCGGGTTTCCAATCGAACTCCAATCGATGGAACACCAAAAGTTCCATCTCCACACGATGCTAAAAGCTGAGGCAACCTTGCTCTACCAAGGCATAACCATGCCACACCGAACTTACTTTATACCAAGCCTCTACCAAGGATGCTTACCCATAAGGCATCCAAATCCTCTCGCAAGGCATCAGCTCATCTCGCCTCAAAAGCATCCAACTCGCCTCATAGGCATCCAACTCGCCCCATAGGCATCCAAATTTCATCTCATGAGCATCCAACCTCGTGGTCCCTCTCTTTGGACCAAACTCGCATCTACGATGCTCAACTCTCCTCAGATAAGGCCCTCGAAGGTAGTTGACCACACTATCAACCACAAAGAACTCTTGGCCTTAACACTAGCGCGAGACTCACACGCACCAACACTTGCCAACCCAAGAAACCTGGCCGACTTACTCAACCTCCGTAAACATCGGGAAGAGGCTCCCGCTCCTCTCGAGCATCCTTTCGCTTGTAGGCCATCGACTACCACCGAACTAGCCCTCCGCACGACCTAAACAGTGCAAGCGCCATAAACAGATCCAAGGCTAAAGGAGTGCGCTGAACTCCGAACGGCATAGAACCATCCGCTATGCCCAAGCCAAACTCAAGCTCCGAACTGGACTTAGTGCCAAAGTGGCACACCAACCAATGCACCTCAAGTGCTACTACTAAAAATCCACATCTTACTACTGGATGGACAAGGTCACTACCTCAAGTGACAACAACTCTGGCTAGGCATACAAGGGCTCAACTCAAACAGCCATGCCTATGGCATCTCAACAAACCGAAGGCCCACGGCCTACACTAGCATCTTCTCATGATGCTCAACAAATCTCTGGCCGGATCTCTACAAGCAGCAGCTAGCTCCACTCTAGGAGCTCACCAAGGAAGAGTGCTCAACTCTACCAAACATCTCGAGGAAATCGGGTGTTAAACAACAAAGAAGCTTGCAAGGGGGCAAAGATGTCTCTACATCCGCCTCAAGCCACTAACACGGCAACTTGCCAATCAATCGGGCGACTGGTGGAGACTCTGCTAGTCCACCTCTCACAAGGGACTTCCACCACCAACTGTTGTACCAAACCAAGACAGACCGACACACCCTCGGCTCGAGCAAGTGGGGCATCCCACACACGGATGCTAAACTCAAACTCTGGCCAACCGCTTTACTACTAGCAAAGATGACTTTTCTCAAACATCGAGCTCTGGCATCCACTTGCCAAACCGGGCGACTCCATCATCGCCAACAATCTCATCCGAATAAACTCACGATCATGCTCTCCGGGAACCTCCGGCTACAAGAGCTACTAGGGAAAATGTTGAAACAAACTCGTCACCGGGCTATCTGTGCCGGGACTCCTCACTACGCGCTACAAACTAAGCACGGGTCTCCGCTCTCGATAGCTAAAGACCGCAATCCAATCTCTCATGGCTGGAGCACACTCGCTCAAGGAGTCTCACTGAGGCGCCGCTAGCCTCTACCCCCTCCTCTAGGCAACTCAATCGCCGGGGCCAACTCGCCACCGGCCTAAACGACTCGGACGCGCCTCAACATCAACACGATCAGTTCAAATCCTCGGTCGGACATGCCAAGCGTCCTGCTCCTTTGGGTGCGATCAACATACTGGCGATCTGCACAAAGCACCTCCACCCTCTCACTAGGGGAAAAGCAGCAATTGGGCTACAAATGGCCAATGGAAGTCTAAGCTCTACCTCCTCGGGGACGACGTCCCAAGGCATCCGAATCTATCTCGATACCACAACAAGTCGCTAAAACATGCTCATGATCGCGAGAAAGTTGGCATGATGGCTCTCTAAGCCCAAACCAACAACGAGTCAGAACCTGCTCGTCTCCGCTCCACAACTCTACACAAGGCATACACTAGATGAAAAGTATTGTAAATTCTTACCCCTTTCTTTAAAACAGTAAACTTAGGCGCACTGATGATCGCTTGAGGTCGATGATCATGGAAAAATGACCTACAACAAAGGTCAGTCTACAGAATCTATGACTCTGAGCTCTGATACCAACCTGTAACGACCCGACCCGAATGGGGTTCTAAATAGGCCGTTACCTCAATGCATGCATACAAATCTACAGAAAATTTGCAAGATGGTGTTCGGATTCTAAGTAAAAACTAAAACATAAAACATCCATTTAATTTCTGAAACTCGTCCCCTATTTCCAAGCACCTGTTCCAAGACAAATACATTTACAAAACCTACTCTGATCAGAGATTTATTTAAAACATACAATCTTTACAACAATGCTAGAATCCGGAAATACATTCAGAAAACACCCTAGGGCTCCGTGCACAACTACATGCATTCAGAGAACATTTAAATCATAACATAAACATAAGACTCAGAGTTGAACAACGGGTTTTCCATGATCACAGCTCCTCCTCCAGCCATCCTGTCTCGCACCATGAATACCTGTGGAAAAACCACAGAAATAAGGGTGAGTAACGAATTACTCAGTAAGAATCCCCAACCGGGGTACAATACGATATAATCAGTCATCTAGTACCAAAGCATGCAAGCAAACAACTACCAACATAGATCATGGCTCAACGAGCTCATAAAACAAGATCTGGAGCCATCGGAAGTCTCTTACTTCCGGCCTAACTGGGATTGGATACACTGACCAATCCTGGACATCACCGAGGTATCTGTCACTCGAGGGGAATACACTGATCCCTAGAATGTCCTCAAGGGCCTCCTTGCCCTTGCCACTAATCTGGACTTACGGGAGAGTACCCGAAGTCAGGCTCTAACGGAAGGAATGGTGTACTCACGACATTAGCCCGGGGGAGCTCTCCGAACCGGCAACTAACGCGTGTGCGCGCACACCGCATGCTCCTCTGCAATCGGCGTAAATGCGGGGGCCTAAGGGCAAACTACGCTGGCCAGGTGCACATGCCTATGACTCTAAGCGGTGTCACCGATCACGAGAGCGCGAGGCCCTCGCGCGCCATCGTGCAACATGATCCACCGACTGAAGCTAAGAATCGCCATGGCAGCTTACACCGATGGCGTGGTTCCGCTCTAGTAGGCTACAAACTAGGCTATGCCGAAGTGGGTAGCTAATTCCACAACCTTTGGTCGGGGTAGCAAGATACTTTATGCTTCGCACACTTTACTCCCGACACGAGCTCATCGGGACAAAGTACGTTATGTCCGCTCACCGGATGATGACAAACCCTACAACTCTATCTAAGAGTACAGAGAAAAAGCAATGATTCCTGGCTAGCAAGCAAAGACCGACATCAATCACATTACCTAGCATGATACTACGAGCTTAAGCAGGAATCACAAGCATGCTGGCAGAACAAACCTAGCATGGCACTAACATGTAATATCAAGCAAACATGCTAGCAGAAATCAATCAAAGCTGCTCTATTATTATCATGCTCATAACAGTCAACAAACAAGCAAGGCAAAATCATGAAAATATCGCAGGGCCCACACAACTCCGGTAAGAAATCCTTACCTGGTCGGAAGGCAACAACACACAATAAAATAACTGCGATCGAACCCGAGCAACCTATAACGAGCCAAACAAACACATCAATAATCATAAATAGCCCTAAATACACTAAAATAAACAGGGCTCGGCTCGAAAGCAACTCACGAGGCGCGACTGACACGCGAACGAGCCGGCTGCACGGGCTAGGCAGAAGCAGGGGCTGGCTGGGCGTGCTGGGGCGCGGGCGCTGGCGCGAGCTGCGCGTGGACGGTACGTGAGCGACACAGGGCGCGCGGGCGCGGGTGCTTGCTCGGCTGGGCGACGGCGCGCGGCGCGGCTCGGCACATGGGACGGCGCGCGGGCGCGAGCGACACGACGCGGGGGGGCGCGACTCGAGCTGGGCGAGGCTCGGGCGAGCTGGGCGACGCGACGGGCTGGGCGACACGGTTCAGGGCAGAGCAGGGCGACGGCACTGTACGGGCGAGCTCGGGCGACACGAGCTGGGCAGGTGGGCCTGGGCAGGGGCTAGGTGGCGCGCGGCGCTGGCGAGGTCAGCGACACGAGCCGAGGGCAGGGCTCGGGCCAGGGCGAGGCAGGGCGCGCGGAGCCGGGGCGAGCTCTGGCCGGGCGATGAGGCATGGGCGGCCCGGCCGGCTAGCTCTGCCGGGCGCTGGTCGCTCGGCCAATGAGCGAGCCAAGGGGCTGGGCTAGGGGGCTAGGTCGGGGAGAGAGAGAGAGAGAGAGAGAAAAGAGAAAAAATGAATTTTGGGGAAAAAGAAAAGAAAAATAGGAAATAAAAAGGAAAAAGGGATTTTATCCATTAAAATCCAACCTTATCCACTTAAAACCTCAAAATCCCATTTCCCGGCTTCCTCCTTCGAGACCCGATCGAAGCAATCTTTTCCAATAAATCAAACTCACTTAAATCCAACTCCCAAAGCAACACTAAGGGCTCGAGCTCGAATCCCAAAGGAAACACACAACCTACCAACACTTTGCCAAAGCCCAAACGACAACCGAGCATCCAACCGACTAGCCCAAACACCACGGGACTCGCAGCCACCAAAAAACAAGCCTCGACAAAGGCAGGAGCTACCTCGAAGCCCTGAAAACCACAAATCCTGCCCGAAGAGCCAAAAGACCAAAATACCCCCAAGGGGCCAAACGGCTCTAAAACCCACCAAACAACCGAATCTTGACCCGAAGGCACCTCGAAAACTGGAATAGGAAACTGGGCTGTTACACAAAAAGTTTGGAATAGGTGAAGCTAGGCCCATAACAATCACAATTTAGCTGGCTGATAGGTCGATAACTCGCCCTATTGGAAAGATTGAAGACATATTGGTTCAGGTCGACAAGTTCATTTTTCCAGCAAACTTCATCATTCTTGACTACGAAGCAAATCTAAAAGTTCCAATTATTCTGGGAAGACCATTTTTTAGAACTGGACGGACATTGGTAGATGTTTACTAAGGAACAATTACGTTAAATTAACGATAAGCAGATTCAGTTCATCATATTTGATTCGATGAAGCAGCCTGAAACAGAGGATAATCTCAATGTCTGTCAATAGGAAGTACTGTTAAATGAAGCAGTCATTAGTGAATAGCAGATAGAGATCCTGACCATTGACGATAAGGCAGAAGAAATAGAGAGTTGCAGGACGATACATTTGAGGATGCGGTGAACGAAGTACATTACAATGAAGCGCTCGAGGTGGGAACAAGAGTCAAATCACTGAAGTGCCCTTCAACTGATGAACCTTCAATGCTGGAATTAAAACCCCTGCGTGAGCATCTGAAGTACGCCTACCTTGGAGAAAACGAGACATTACCAGTTGTCATATCCTTATGATTAACATCAAAACATGAGCAGCTACTATTGAAATTATTTATGCAACACACAATGGCAATTGGATGGACTCTAGCGGATATAACAAACATTAGTCCTACATTATGTATGCATAAGATCATTCTAGAGGATAATGTAGGGACTTCAGTGGAACATCAAATATGATTGAACCGCGCCATGAAGGAGGTAGTGAAAAAGGAAATTCTAAAATGGCTTGACGTTGGGGTCATCTACCTCATATCATATAGCCATTGAAACGATCCAATTCAATACGTGCCCAAGAAATGAGGCACGACCATCGTTCGCAATAAGAGAAACGAGATGATTCCAACACGAACAGTTACAAGATGGCGAGTGTGCATTGACTACCACAAGTTGGACAAAATTATAAATAAATATCATTTTCCCTTACCTTACATAGACTAAATGTTGGATCGCATCGCAGGAAATGATTATTATTGTTTTCTAGACGAATATTCAGGATATAATCAGATCACCATTGATCCTAAGGAACAGAAGAAAACCACTTTAACATTCCCTTACGAAACCTTTGCTTTTAGAAAAATGTCGTTTGGACCCTACAATGCCCCAGCTACATTTTAAAGATGCATGATGTCTATTTTCTCTAACGTGCTTGAGGACATCATGGAGGTGTTTATGGACGATTTCACGGTGTTTGGGGACAGTTTTCTGATTCCTTAGCAAATATGGAAAAACTGTTCAACTATTGTGAAAAAGCACACCTAGTGCTTAATTAGGAAAAGTGTCATTTCATTGTAAGGTAAGGAGATGTCCTCAAACATAAAATCTCTAAGGATGGAATGGAAGTTGATTAAGCAAAGATTGAAGCAATAGAAAAGTTGGATCCACCAAGCAATGTGAAGGGTGTGCGTAGTTTCATAGGCCACGTTGGGTTTTATAAGCACTTTATTAAAGACTTTTTGAAAATCGCAAAACCTATGTGCGAGCTTTTAGAAGCTGATCGTCCCTTTAATTTTGACTTGTGTTGTTTGCAAGTGTTTGAACAACTGAAAAAGGCTTTGACTACTGCACCTATCATGATATCACCTAACTGGAAAAATTCATTTGAGCTCATTTGCGATGCTAGCGATTATGCGGTAAGAGCTATATTGGGTCAGAAAGGAGAAAGGTTTATCCATCCTATTTACTATGCTAGCAAGACCTTAACTGCAGTGTAGCAAAACTACACAACTACTAAGAAGGAGCTTTTAGTAGTGGTTTACGCATTAGAAAAAATCTGCTCTTACTTAATAGGATCCAAGGTGACCGTTTTCACTGACTATGCCGCTATAAAATATCTAATGAGCAAGGCTAACACAAAACCAAAATTGATTAGATGGATTCTTCTTCTACAAGAGTTTGATATAGAGACAAGGATAAAAAAAGGTTGTGAGAATGTTGTAGCAGACCATCTATCTCGATTAGAGAATAGGCGACCTGATATAGTAATGATCAACATATCCAAAAAACTTTCCTAATGAGCAATTATTTGTCCTTAATCTGGTAGAAAAGAAGAATACTCTTTGGTTTGCCGACATTGCCAACTACCTAGCAAACCAATGTCATCCCAACAGATCTCACAAGACAACAAGCTAAGCAATTCTTCCATGATATGCGATTTATTTTTGGGATGAACCATTTCTCTATAGGTAATACGCTGATGGAAAATTACGCTGATGTGTAGATGAATATGAGAAAAATGCAATACTAGAGTCATGCCACGCATCACCGTATGGAGGAAATTTTGGAAGAATGCACATTACAGCAAAAATCTTCCAATCTGGCTATTTTTGGCCAAACATATTTAAGGATGCGCATGACTATGCAAAGACATGCGATAAGTGTAACGACCCGACCCGAATGGGGTTCTAAATAGGCCATTACCTCAATGCATGCATACAAATCTACAGAAAATTTGCAAGATGGTGTTTTGATTCTAAGTAAAAACTAAAACATGAAAACATCCATTTAAAAATCAACATAAATTTCAAAAACTCCCCCTGTTTCCAAGCACTGTTCCAAGACAAATACATTTCCAAAACATACTCTGATCAGAGATTTATTTAAAACATACAAGCTTTGCAATAGTTACAACAATGCTAGAATCCGGAAATACATTCAGAAAACACCCTAGGGCTCCGTGCCCAACTACATGCATTCAGAGGACATTTAAATCATAAACATAAACATAAGACTCAGAGTTGAACAACGGGTTTCCATGATCACAGCTCCTCCTCCAGCCATCCTGTCTCGCACCATGGTTACCTGTGGAAAACCACATAATAAGGGTGAGTAACGAATTACTCAAGAAGAATCCCCAACCCAGGGGTACAATACGATATACATGGTCATCTCGATGAGCGTATGCAAGCTATGAATATAAACACAGAATAGAGCACATAGCTTAGCCCACACTTGGGCCTCGGATGCCAGCTTAGGGTCTTAGTCCGGAATAATATCACCACACAGTCCAATACATAAGTCGCCCTATACGAGAAACAAGTCCCGGCCTCAGCCTGTCTATTGTCGAATGAAAGGTACACTAGCTCAAGATCCCGAGGAGCTCTCCGGTCGGCGTTGTAATGAGCGTAAGCATGCACCGCGTGCTACTGCAGACTATGGGGGGGTGTCGGGTCTAGAGGCAAGCTGCCCATGTTCGACCACCACGCCTAACTAATTCTTTGGATCGGTGTCACCGACATAGGGGTGTGAGACCGACACGTAAACTATGTCACTGAACCACCTCACACGGGGCTAAGGAACGGGTCGTGGTAGGCTTACACCAGAAGCCGTCCTTACCTTAACAGTGGCAATCAAGGGCTACGGCCGAACACGCCGAGGACGCGTGCCGATCGCCGAGGACGAGGCAATGCCAAGTCATCATCCCGACCGTTGGGGCATTTAACGACCGCCACCCTCACCCAAGATTGCAGGGCCTACCGGTAGGGTTAGCTAATCCCTCACGGGGTCCAGGGACGGAGCACTGTCTCGACGTCCCTGCCATGGATGCAAGGTACTTTATGCATCAGGCCCGGATGATGCTATCTACCTGCAACTCTAACCTGCCTTAACAATCAGCAAACAATTTCATAAAATCCAATACGTGCTCAATAAGAATACAACGAGCCTAGCATGATACTACGAAGCAAGGAACAGATACGAGCATGCCAGAAAGGAACAACCTAGCATGGACTAACATGAGAAACAACATAGGAAATCATGCCAGTCGGGAATTCAGAATAGAGCACTTATCAGGAAACATGTCAATAAACACAAACAAGCATACAATCAGCAATCACATAATATATCGCAGGGTCCACACAACTCCGGTAAGAAATCCTTACCTGGCCGGAAGACCTCTAAACACAAGAAACCTAAGCTGCGATCGAACCCGAGCTAGCTAGCGAGAACGAGGAGCGGTTGACACGCGAACGAGCCGACTGCTCGTGCTAGGCGACTGGGCACGGCGGCGCGAGCAGTGGGCGCTGGGCCGCGCAGCACGGGCGCTGGGAGCTGCACGGCGCCGGGGGCGCGCTGGGCACGGCTGGCGAGCAGGGTAGCTGCGCGACGACGACACGCGGGCGAGCTCGGTGAAGCGAGGCGACATCGCCGACACGGGCTAGGCGAGCTCGGGCTGGCACTGAGCTGGGGCTGGGCGACGCTCGAGCTGACGACTCGACCTGGGCTGCTGCGACGATCTGGCGCGAGGACACGCGACGAGGGCGCGGGGACGCGTGATCTGGTGCTGGGACGCGGGATCTGGCTGGGCTCTCGGCGATCGGGCGACGCGAGCTCGAGGTCGGGCGGGGAGGTGGCGACGACGACGACTGGGTGAAGTTGGCCGACGCGACAACGGGCGAGGCGACGCGAGTAGGGGCTCGGGCGACACAAGCTGGGCGAGGCTCGGGCGAGGCTTGGGCTGACGACTCATTACTTTGGCGGCGGCGCGACAAGGCCGACCGTGCGGTCAAATGGCCATCGCTCGGGGTGGGTGCTCGGGGGAGAGAGAGAGAAAGAGAGAGAAAGTGAATTTGTAGAAAAAAAATAAAAGAAAATAAAAGAAAAGAAAATGAATTTGGAAAAGAAAAGGAAAATGGGAAATAAAAGGAAAAATAAGGATTTTATCCAAAATCCATCCTTATCCACTTTTATCCTTAAAAATCCCATTTCCCGGCTTCTTCCTTCGATACCCGGCTGAAGCAACCTCTCCCAATAAATAAAACTCACTAAAATCCAACTCCCAAATCAACACCAAGGGCCCGGGCTCGAATCCCAAAGGAAGCACACGACCGACCAACACTTTGCCCATAACCCAAATCACAACCGAACTCCCAAACGACTAGCCCAAACATCTCGGGACTCGCAAGTAATAACAAACCAGCCTCGATAAAGGCAGGAGCTACCTCGAAGCCTGAAAAACCACAAATCCTGCACGGAGAGCCAAAAGACCAAAATACCCCTAAGGGTCAAAACAGCTCTAACGGCCCAACCGAACCACTGAATCTGAACCGAAAGCACCTCGAGAACCAGAATAGAAAATTGGGCCGTTACAATAAGTGTCAAAGGAAAGGAAATCTAGGAAAACGGGATGAAATGTCGTTGACTTCAATCTTGGAGGTGGAATTATTTGACATTTAGGGAATTGATTTCATGGGCCCATTTCTCTCTTCGCGTGGAAATATGTATATCTTGGTCGCAGTTGATTATGTGTCAAAATGGATTAAAGTGGTGGCCACACCTTCGAATGATGCTAAAAAGGTTATTAGATTCCTCCATAGGAACATTTTCACAAGGTTTGGGACACCACGAGCACTAATCAGTGATGATTGAACACAATTCATAAATATAGCAATGTCTCACGTGCTGTAGAAGTATAATATCAAGCATCGCATGTGCTACTCCTTATCATCTGCAGACCAATGGCCAATCTGAAATCTCAGGCCACGAAATTACGAGTATTCTTAAGAAAGTTGTAAGACCTAACCGAATGGATTGGTCCATGCAACTTGATGATTCTGGAATATTCGGAGATTTGACGACCTAGTCCTATAAATAGGTTGTTTGTGTAATAGAGAGGAGATTTGGCCTTTTCTCTATTTTTTCTTTCTCGAGAGGAGTTTAGTGTCTCGACCGAGATGACGACAAGTTCTTTATTTATTTTCTTTTATTTTACTATTTGACTCATTTTACTTCAGTAATACAATTCTAATATGTTTTCCATATCGTGCTTTTTTGTTCTCTGTCTCTATCATGAACTAACTTCATTAGGGCAAAACTAGGAGAAAGTGAATTTTAGTAGCATGTTGTAGGAAGAAACTATAAAGGTTCATTTAGAGCATGTAACTTAGGTGCATCATTATAATAGTAAGTGTCGACCGGTGATCTGGTGGTTCCAGTGCTAATATATTGTACAGTAATTCATTCGAAGTCAACTTATGCTAAGTGTAACTCATAATCACTTACGAGCAAGTATATGCAGTCGGGAATTGAAGCAAGTAATAAGTATATAAATTTATCGATCCAGCAGTGATTGATGTCTAGAGCTAACACTATTAAGTTAGAGTTGTGCAAAAAAGTAAAGCATGAATATATGAGTTGTTGTGGTTTGGTTGAAATTGAATAAGTAAATAATTATGATACAGAAAATAAATATGATGCAGAAAATAAATATGATGTAAAAAGTAATGCTAACTATAGTGGTTTCTAAGTGCGCGGATGAGCCAAAGAGAGTTTTGCTTCCCTAACAAATAAGTACTTTTGCACTTAATGATTTATGGCAAGGCCAGCTTCCGCTGTGAATGCCATACTTGGCAATAGGGCAACGCAAGCATTTATTAAGGTTATTCCTAACACTTTAAGCAGTGAATAGACGTTCATACAACCTAATGTAGCATATTGGGTCTATATAGGGTTCCTTCTTACAAACGCACCACAAGGTACATGTGTGGATAGCTAATCAACGCAATGTATATAAAAATTAACATGCAACAGTGTAAAACTCAATGACCTACACTCCTAGCATACTTCTACTCATAAATAGTAAACATAAACTTCTATAGTGCAACCATAGATATAAACATCACATAGAAGTTAAATCAGACGATTTTATTGCAACTATGAAATGATCAAAACTACAAGCTACTTCAAATAAAACAGAAAAATGGAATTGGCACGGCTAAAGATGTGCAGTCCCCTTATCATCAGCTTCTACGACACCACTATTTGCTTCTCTCCTCGATAGGCTTCATGGCCAACCGACCAACTCACCCTTCTCAACTCCTTGCCTTGGTATTTATAGAGTTTAATTACTTGCCCGACAAATTGAGGTGAGCTGTGAAATCTTCATTAATTCACAATTCCTTAATTTTCTCTGGAATTTATTTTATTGACGCCGCCTTGATTACTTGATTGATTCTTGATTATTTCCTAGTTGACGTGTCTTTTTTTAACGTGTTTTCATTTTAAGTTAGCGCCTTTTTGTGCTGTTGGTCATCGTTCGCGCTAATTGTCCTTCCCGCGGTGTAGCTTAATATGTCATGCCTATAGCATTGATTAGGCTCAGTTTACTCAAGATTTATGCTAAAAATGTGAACATGTGCTTCTAATGCTACTTTATGAATGCATGTTGATTTTCTAAGTTATTTCATCGCATTTCTTCTATTAATGCTTGCTTTTCTCCTTTAATTCTAGAATAATGCAAACTAAGACAACCTAAAATACGCTCTATTTGAGAGCTATCAACCGGCTAACCACACAAACTAATAGGTTGTAAATCGTAAGAAGAGCTAAGTCAATGTTGGCATGATCCTCTGCCACTGCATGCAACAGCAAGCAAGGGCGCGACCGTGTTTCTTCTCCAACATGCGTTGCCGGAGCTCATTTTTGTCACTCCCCCTCGATTTCTTTGGGTAAGCCATCTCCTCCCCTACATCTGATTTTTTGCTCGTTTAGCCATAGATTCCGGCATGAATCTCCTTAATTGTTTTTCTATCTTAGATAAGTGTTTATTTAGCATTCTCCACAACAATTGATGTCTATAATTAGCTAATTAATCTAAGAGTCGTGCAAGAAAGTAAAAATAATGGTGTTGGGATTTTGGTTTTGTTCTAAATGCGAAATTGACTAAGTTGGCTTGAGTTATGATTATGGGAAGCGTCTAACAATTCCTAGGGAAAATAGCGATAAGTAGTAATCGCCATACTTCACTTAAACTAAACGTTTGCTTCCGCATTCGTTTACGCTAATTTTGGCTCCCCCCGAGAATCAACGTAGCTTTCTAAACAGTGTATCCCATGCAATAGTAAAACGTTTATTCCTAAACTTTTCTTAAATATGGAAAGATTTACACTAACCTATTAAACATGTGAATTAGATTTAAGTCATCTTTTTTTTCGAATTAACAATTTACTAGTTTATGTGGATGATCGGTCAACATTTACTAAAGTTAAAATCCTAATTCAACATACTTCAATTAACAAATCCTTTTATCCTAGATCATGATTCTACAACTCGTACCCTTAACCTTTGCCTAAGACGCCTAGCAGACATGAAACTAAAGAAATGAATAAATAATAAATAAGCAAAAGACATTGCAAAAGAAAACTGAATTAATTCAAATGCAAAAACAGTTCAAAAGGAAACAATGGTGCTGAAAATGAATAAAACTTAAAATAAACAAAGGAAAGATAAACTAGAAAGTGATAAATGACGACGACTGCTTGAAGAATAAGACTCTGTGTCAATAGGAACACGAACTTCACTTTGGAACCCTAATCCCAAGTGTGGGAGAAGAACTCCAAAAACTTGCAAACTTTCTCTCTTGGTTCTTCTCTTATTTATAGGCTTTGAAATGCTTGGGGACCAAGGAATTGATTTGGAAGGTAAGACAGTAGGTACTTGGAGAATAAGGAATTAATTGCTTGGAGAATAAAGCTCTGACAAATCCTACTTGTTTTGGCAAGTAATATTAATTTTCTTTTAATTCTACTATCCTGTCTAAAGAGATCTTCTACTTATGCCATGATAATTAGGTATTGCTTCGCATTAACAATTTATATTCTCACTTTATCTTTTTGCAGTAGATCTTTGACCTTTGTAAATATCTTTGCAAGATCTAGTGATTTTGTAGTCGTTTGCTTTGTTGTCTGATTCAAAACTCTTTTAGCCTTCCTTATTCCTCTAGATGCAAAGATAATATTGTTCCCAACTTTGTAGATATAGCAATAATTTGGCAAAGAATGGGTTTTTTGGCATTTAAGTACAAATGGCATTCAGCATTAAAATTTAACTCTAAAATGCTCTAGTTTTCTTGGCCTTTTATGTTTAAGCTCATAAATCATACATGCATCCGATTCATATAAATTTACCATCTTAATGTTATTCTACGTGAAACCCATATTTATATATAATTTTGGGAGTGTGTTGTGGGTTTGGGTTTCACTATTTAAAAAAAACAAAAAAACAAAAGCCCAAGGTTGTATGCTAGGTACAATAGAAGAAATAAAACACGTGTAATTTAAGAGGGAGAAGAAAAAAGAACCACATAAACAAAGGGGCTCAAGTTGTGACAAAGTTAAGGATATGAAAGAGACTTTCTTGGGCTGACTTTGACTGAAATCGAAGAGGAAACACGTGGATTCGACATGCATAAGCCCGTGGAACTCATATGGTGTAAGTGTAGTTATCAATTATGGGTTAAGGGAAATGAAGAGGAAAAAGCTAATTCTACACTAAATCTTCCTCTACAACTTTTGAGAAATTGGAGCTTTGGTCACGGTTTGGTAGAAATAAGGGTGATGTATTTTATATGGAAAGTCAAAGCTCAAAAGGGTGATGGCAAAGGTCGACTTAAGGTTATGTTGTTTTGATATTTGATTAATTAAGTAATTTTATGGGTTCTATGGCGAACTCTAAAGTGAGTGAGGTGTAAGAAGGAAGTTCATAAGGGAAAATCAATAGAATTATTAGACCTTACAAAGGTAAGGACATGGCAAGTGGAGAACTAAACGATTTATGGAACATCGACAGAACACTAAAGGTCCAACAGATTCAACTCATCATTTTTTTTGGGTTAGGAACTAGGGAAAAGCTCTTCATTATGTGAAATTTAACCGAGTTTGTAGTCATGATGTATAGATTGGAACGTGAATTACTTTTACTTACTTTTACTTAACTTTTTTTGTTGACGTTCCTATGTGAATCAAGAGTTGGTGCTCTATTTAGATAGGTGGTTAGTGTTGAGGTGTTACAGTTGGTATCAGAGCGAGATATAGATTCTACAGACTTGTTTCCAGATTACGTGTAAAGCTTATTTCATAGTCTTTGAAGGGTGAAGTGTCTCGTCACCTTGAGTTAAGAGGTTTTGCAGTTTCTTTATGGACGTATAACAAGGTAAGATATTTGTTATATTTAATTAACTTGGTTTGAAATGACTCATTGGGGTTTTTATTGATTATTAAGGTAGTTTGGTTAATGAAGCCATCGTTATACCTATTCTTAAGCTTGAAGTAGGCAAGAGAGAAACCTGAGTAACTCTTGTCACAATGTGTAGCCTTTGGCATTGAGATTGGGATGGGGGGTTTTGGTATCATTGGTTTTTAGGGCGATGCATATTTTTCCTCAGTGTGCATCAAATTAGAGGGTGTGTCTTTTAGGGAGCGCAATTATAAGCAAGAGTTGTGGAGGCATAATTATTCCTAATGTGTGAGCGTGGGTGGAAACAATGTTACTAGACAAGTTGATGTTTTTTTCTATGGGTATGACGTTGGAGGGTTCATGATTTGTATCTGAAGGGGGTGTAAGAGTCGTATAATAAAAAAAAAAACAAATTAGTGTGTTACTGTTAGTACATAAGTGGTGCTAGCGATGACCATAAAAAGGGTGAGTAGTGGTGGGGACAATGACAACAAACGGGGAGTAGTGGTGATGACCCTAATAATAAAGGATGAAGTAGTGGAGAGGGTGGTAGCAGTAGAAAGAGTATCGATCAAGTCAAGGTGGGAATTGGTGGTATAGGTGGCAGAGGTTGTAGAAGGTGAGATAGAAGAGAGATAATGGGTTAATTTTGATGAAAGTTTTAACCTGAGACCTTATCTCTTCAAGTGTGTTGGGGCAACAAAATAACTAGCTAAGTTAGACCGGTCAATTCCCTTTTACTTTTGAATTGATGGATTGGTATGAGAGTATTAAAACCATATGTGTGTCTGTCATGTCTTACTTTTAAATGCACTTCAAGTTGGTGGGAAAGTTTTTAAAAAATAATAAAATAAACATGTTGGAAGGTTTTTGAACGGTAGATAAATGTAATATGGAACTTTGATAGTTATAATTGTGGAAATTAGAGGTTGTCTTGTAAGGAAATGGATTGCGAAACTTGAGCTCAATCTAGGTAGGAGAAAACCTTCATTCCTTTTCTTTTGTATCCTCACTTCCCTATCGAATGGCTAGTGACAAGGAGTTAGTCAACAACCATCTCACGGAGATTATGAGTTATGTCTGGAATGGAGAAGGTAAATTGGAAGCTTCGATGAGTTATTTGGCTCGGATTCTATTGGGTTTCTCAGTGGAAGGTGTCGAATAGACTATGTGAGCTCAAAACCGTGCTTCTAGGTTGAAGGATTTCAGTTTCAATAGGTGGCTCCAATTATGATGGCGAGTAGGAGGTTGAGTTTGGGGTTGTGTGGGTGTCCGATGCTCTTAGACGGGACTAGTATAACTTGGTTTTCCCCTTGTTTTTAGTGTTGGGGTTTCACTTCTCAGAGGTGATTTTCTTTCCAGGCATGGGAGCTTAAAGGTATAAATTTGGATCAGTGTACTATAGCTAACACAGCTAAGGAAAGTAGCTAGGGTCCATTTTGCACATTGGATTCATCATACCCATTGTTGGGAATATTGGGTAGAAGCATGCATTTAGCGCGACGGAAGCGAGTGAATAATAAAAATTTCACTATAATGAATTGAATTAATTATCTTTGATTAATCAAATTAATCTAAATGCAGTACCCCAGGTGATTGACATGTTATTAGAAAAAGAATACTTACATTGACTGTCGCCTCTGATCTAATCTGGCAAGTCTTTATGTTAAGTAGGATCGACTACTCTCCGTGGAAAAAACTTGAACGATCTCCTCCTCCGCTCTTCCAAGCTATGGCTTTTTTTGCTACCACTAAGTGCTTGGTGGGAAGCCTTTAAAGAAGGGAGCTAGAAACTTTGTCAGAATAGTCTAACTATAGAAGAGAAAAAAGATCTCAGCCTTTAGAGAGATTTTTCAACTTATGAGAAAGGTTACTCTGAAAGTGAGTGGGATGAGAATGAAAGCCTCTAAAGCTTTCTATTTATAGTGGACTAATAGAGGCTCCAACTTAGAGCTTTCCGATGTGGGACAAAATATTATGCATTTTTCCCATTTGATTTTTCCATTTAATTTTCGAAAAAACCATATTTTGTTTTATTTATTTTAATTTATATTTATCCAATAAGTTTTAGTTCCATAATATATCCAATATATTGTAAATATCTAATTAATATATCCAATATATTAATTCTCTACTTTAATAATTATCCAATAATTATTAACCCAATTAATATGTCCAACATATTAATCAATATTCTCCATTTAATAATTATCCTATAATTATTAAACCAATTAATATGTCCAACATATTAATTTACTATGATATCTAAATTAAATAATTATTTATAATTAATTTATCAAATTAATTTCTCCTTATTAATATTTATTCAATAAATATTAAATTAATATACCCAATATATTAATTTGCAAGTTTAATAATTTAGACTTTATGCTCCTATTAATTATGTCCCACATAATTAATATGTGAATTTGAATTCTTCAAACTCACTCTCTAATAAAACAGTGTACCAACAAGTATGAGCTAGTCTGGGAACCGGTGGACCTATAGGTTGAAAGCTACAACGACCCAGGATCCGATCCCTATTCGTTAACATTAGCTTTATTCCACTAAAGGCATGTGCTGAACTCTTTAGCACTATAGTACAAGTTAACGTCCACGGATTTGATCGGCTATCTGTCATATGATCCTTCACGAGCTTGTTCGTAATTCACAGTTGGGACAAGAAATCTGTTCTACCCCTGTGATTACATCTTTCTCCTTAAGCGTCATTGTTCTCTTATGAACAAGTGTTTATAGTCCAACTATAAATCAATGTCCTCTCGGGCCAATGAGAGGCGAGATCCTTTTGTCCAAGCCTCGGAATCAGTTCTGAAGGGAACAACTCGAAGCGAACAACTCTACAGCTTCCTCAAATTTTGGAAAGGCGTGAATTTCTTCTTGTGATGTTGCATTCCCAGCCACTTACTACGACAATCCCTAACGTGGGAGGCTTATTGCCTAGCGCTGTTTGGTTGGTCTCACCCATGAACATCAAAGGACGCTTTCATAAAGCAGGAGTTCACAACCCACTCAGGATTAAGATCACATTGATATACGAGCATCCTTAGTGAAGTAGTTGATACGATTCTATAACAGAATTACTAGATCGATCATAAAACTTCTGGTCATGTCTTATGCAAAAACTCCTTTTTTCATAGACACCCTCACTCACATGTCTCCACATGAACAACTAAGATCAGGTTGTTTGCAACCTTCACAAAGCAAGCCATACCAACAATGTCACCAAGACTTAGGCACCCAATCTTAGTCCATATATTGTAGACATTTTAGGTTATTGACTTTGAACTAGATCCACTTGTATGTCTCACATACTTGTCCAAGTGTACATCCAAATAACCATGGAAATATCGATTTTAATCTAATTAATGTGATAAAGTTAAATGACATTTTTATATTAAATGCGAAATTAATAAAATAATAACCTTTATTAATAACTAAAATTTAACATTAAGTGTCTAACATTAAATGTTTGTTCTTTAATTACAAAATACTAGGCCTTTAGGGCACAATCCCTAACACTATCAAGATAGGTAATAAAGTGTATAATACTTCAAATTAAATTTGGTTCAAGTGAAGTTGTGAAACATTGTTTACATCAAGAAGTAGTTGTACTAAAGAGGGATAGTTAAAGTGATATGGCTTCCTCTAACCATTACTAATACTTGTTAATAAGTTGATGTCCCTCATATGGCTAAGACGAGCTGCATATCCTAATTAGGGGTGCATTTAATATAAGTAGATATGAGGGATGGTTACGAGATGATGCGTCTTCAAAGAATTGTGTTGATGTATATTATTCTTGTCTTATGAAGTAGGGATGAATACGAGACATAAATGTGTTCGGTTTAGGTACTCGTGAGCAGGTTGATTGGTGTATTTGAGATATAGTTAGGTGTGAGATGCTTCTTCTATTTGAACTATTTCATGTCTGTTTGAATCATATTCTTGGTTGAACTTAATTGTGTTTGTGCAGCTCCTTAGCGGAGAGTTAAAAACCCATCCTAATGATCTAATTCTTGTTCTTATACACCTACTTAAGGCAAGCTGGAGTTGGTATACTATGATGTTGTTGCAAAGAAGAATGGAAATGGTAAAATATATGGTAAAGTGTGAAAGTGTGAAGGTAAGAGTGTAAGTATATATGTAGTTTTAGGTATACGCATGTGAATGGTGTGAACGATGTACATATACTTGGATAAGTTTTGATTAAATGATACTGTAATAACTTAAATAGGAATGACCATAGTGTGTTTCATGAGAGGGATACAACTTGAGGTGGTCAAGTGAAAGTAAATATGTATACTTTTGTTGTTGGGTAGGTGTGGCAGTGTGGTGCTCATGGCCTAATTTAAGGAGTAGAGGTAGAGAGAACAAGAGAAAAGAGGTCATATGAGAAAAAATGATACTAAAGGAGAACTACGAGAACCCTAGATAAAGGAAGAGCAAGAACTCATAAGAGGTAAGTGACACTTGGGTAGGATGTGAGCCAAGAAGATTAAGGGCGCGATGGAATGATAGTAGTGGGTCTAAGGTAAAGGGGAAGTGGTTACGTATTGTTTTAATTCTTATATTGATTTGTTGATGGCTTTAGAGAAGTTGATAAGCGATAAGCCGCTGTTGTGAAGGAAGATAGGTAAAAGGCGAATGTTCTCAATTAGATTTTGAGTTATAACTCAAGACGAGCAATAATTAATTGATTATGTAGTAAATTTCACCCCCACATACTAAATACTGAGCATAAGCGAAATATCCTATAGTTTTCTGTGTAGGATAAATTTTAAAGGTTTATTGCAGCGAAATATGCATGAATGTGTGAAATTTACTAGTGTTTAAAAGAACTAATAATTTTAGTTTGATTGTAGCATTCTGGGGGAAGCGAAGCTGAATTTACATAAGGAACCTTGCTCAAGCTAAGGGCAAGTCTAGCAAAGTAGTCCTAGAAAAATGCCCCACGTCCCCGTAGCGAAAGAGGAATTTAGAGAAAGGGGATAAGTCGTAAAAATATCTCAAGTGAAGGACACAAAAAATCCAAGGCTCAACGTTTAATCTCAATCGTCGTTTTGCAACTACTCTGAAGCACTCAACAACGCGGATCGTGGAACAGAGAATGTCAAAATTGGTGCAGGCTTTCAAAGTAGAGGATCGTGGAGTAGCAATTTCGCAGATGTTATTGGTAGTCTTATAAATAGCGAGCTTCTTCTCCATTTCAAAAAAAAAAAGGAGAAGAATGGGGGAAGTGAGCATTTTGGTGACTGAGATATCAAAATTTTCCCCACCTCCGACCAAAGTTCTTCTTTCGTTTAGATATTAGGCCACTGAAGTGATTTCGCTAGAGCCGTAGGTTCACTTTATTGCTTTCCTAGATAGTTTACTTGTTTTTTGTAGATGTTGTTGTTTTTGTAACTAGGGATTCATTGTCACCGGTGACCTTTTTAGAGTTTATTGTAATCAGGAGTTTTCTTTACCTTTGCTCACTTTATCTTTTCGCTTTTCAACATTGTAGAACTTAGCTTGTTGATTCAATGAATATGTTTTTTGTTTATTTGATTATTTAGCTTATGTCCTGCATTATGAGTAGCTAAATTCGTGGTCAGAAGGTTACAGGGGGAAGTAGGGTGTTTTGTCGGGGCATAGAGGTAGCGAGATGAACTAATTATGCCTCTTTTTTGCTTTCGAGAAAAAGGAATAAAGACCCTACATGACATAACATTAGGATTGTTAAGCTTTGCTTGCTAATTAAAAAACACTTGGAGATAAGGTTCACCTAATGATGATTTCTTAGTTAATTGTTGTTTGAGTTTGAGAAAATCAGACTAGGATCTCGAGAGAGCCAAGAGTACCACATCAGTCGTTCGCTACTCGCTAAACCTTTATTGCTACATTGAAACACCTAAAAACCTTATACCCTTCCGATGCTTAGTCTCATTCTGCCTATTTCACGATTTCGCTACCTTTAGATCGTTTCGCACAATTTACATTAAACTGACTCTTACTAGACAATTAGGAGAAAACAATCCAAATATCTCTGTGGAGATGACTTTTTTACTTACATTAAAAAACTTGCTACAACAGGATTGTGTATACTTGCACAACCTAAGGAGTTCACACACATGAATAATACCTGGCTTGAGTTTCGCCTCAGCGAAACTAGAACTTAGCACAACCTCACACCATCTTACATTTAAATTTATTAATTTGCTCCCAACAATGTGGTTATAGAATTGGTTGTCCATTTTGGTTTTTTATTTGCACAAAAGGATATGAAAAGTAATTTTCTGAATGGTGATTTAAAAAATGAAGTTTATATGAAACAACATAAATGTTTCTTATCTAAAAATATTGAGCATTTGATTTATAAGCTTAATAAATCAATTTCATGGATTAAACAAATGTCTTGTCAATGGTATTTAAAATTTCATGATGTTCATTTAATTTCGAAGAGAATGTTTTTATCAATGTATATACCAGAAGGTTATTGAAAGTAAGATATGTGTTTTCTTGCTTTATATATGGATGACGTTTTGCTTGCAACTAATGATAAAAATTTGATAAATCAGGTGAGATAATTTCTCTCAAAGAACTTTGATATGGATTTCGAGGCATTGTCATTAAGATCCATAGAGAAAGATCTCGAGACATTTTGGACTTGTCTTAAGAGACCTATATCAACAAAGTTGTAGAGAGATTTTGGATGAAGGATTGTTCACCAAGTGTCGCTCTCGTCGTAAAAAGTAATAAATTCAGCCTTATATAGTATCTTAAAATGATCTTGAATGAGAACCAATGAAGAATATTCCATATGCTTTAATAGTTGGGAAGCTTGGTGTATGCTCAAGTCTGTACCAGACTTGACATTGCATTTGTTATCGAAATGTTAGGAAGATTTTAGAGTTACTTAGGTGCTGACCACTGGAAAGCTGAAAAGAAAGTTATGGGACACCTTCAAAGAACAAAAGGTAATATGCTCATGTACAAATGAGCCAATGATTTAGAACTGATTGGCTACTATAATTAAGAATTTGTTGGTTGTGTTGATTCACATAGATTAACATTTGGTTATATTTTCATGCTTGTCGATGGAGTTGTATCTTTGAGAAGCACGAAGTAGACCTTGACTACTACTTCCATTATGGAGGTTGAGTTCGTATCATATTTTGAAGCTATCTGACATGGTGCATAGTTGATCCAATCAAATACATCCTATCTAGGCCAGTCATTTCAGGGCACCTTGCAAAATAGGCAGTTATACTTCAACAGTACGATCTTGTTTATATACCCCAAAGGGCAATCAAAGGACAAACACTTGCTGACTTCTTAGCTGATCATCCCGTTCCGTCAGATTGGAAATTATGTGAAGAATTTCCAGCTAAAGAGGTATTCTATGTAGAGAATACGGAATATTGCACCATGTACTTTGATGGAGCAGCGCGAAGCAGGCGTTGGGATCATTTTCATCTCACCTGAAAATCATATACTACCATATAGTTTCACTCTTAGTGAATTGTGTTCGAATAATGAAGCTCAGTATCAAGCACTCATCATCGGCCTTCAAATGGCATTAGAGTTTGGAATAACACACATCGAGGTTTATGGAGATTCAAAAATTATAATAAACCAACTGCTACTCCAATATGGGTAAAACATGAAGACTTGAGAGCTTACTTTATGTATGTAAGACAACTACTAGAAGAGTTTGAGGGGATAACTTTAGAACATGTCCAGAGGTCAGAAAATACAAAGGCAGACGCATTGGCAAACTTGGCAACTGCTCTGACAATTTCAGGCTATGAACCCACAAATATCACTCTTTGCCAAAAATGGATTGTTCCACCTAGTCAAGTTCAAGCTGAAGAAGTTGACATGATATTTGTTTATGTCATCGAAGAAGAAGATTGGCGACAATCTATCATAGATTACTTGCAGCATGGAAAGCTTCCTACAGAGTCGAGACATAAGGCTAAAATACAAAGAAGGGAGCGAGATTTGTCTATTATAAAAATATTCTTTATCGTCGTTCATATGAGGGTCTTCTGCTTCGATGTTTAGGAAAAGAAGAATCTTTGAAGGCATTGGAAGAAGCACATTCAGGAATATGTGGCGCTCATCAAGCTGGTCCAAAGCTACATTACTAATTAAGAAGAATGGGTTATTATTGGCCCACGATGATTCGAGATTCCATGGATTTTGCGAAGAAGTGTGAAACTTGTCAGTTCCATGCCAATTTTATTCATCAACCGCCTGAACCACTTCATCCAACTATTGCTTCATGCCCTTTGAAGCTTGGGACTCGATCTTGTCGGTCCTATAACATCTAAGTCATCTGCAGAACATTCATACATTCTTGCTAGAACAAATTACTTCTCTAAGTGGGTAGAGGCTATCCCGCTAAGGGAAGCTAAGAAAGAGAATATCATAGATTTTATTCGAACACATATTATTTATCGATATGGAATCCTTCACCGTATTGTGACTGATAATGGAAGACAATTTTCCAATAGCTTGATGGACAAACTATGTGAAAAATTTAAGTTCAAGTAGTATAAGTCATCCATATATTATGCACCAGCAAATGGGCTAGCAGAGGCGTTCAATAAAACGTTATGCAATATATTGAAAAAGGCAGTTTCCAAGACAAAAAAAGATTGGCATGAAAAAGTTGGTGAAGCATTATGGGCATATCGAACTACACATCGCACACCGACAGGGGTTACACCTTATTCCTCGTATATGGGGTAGGGGCTATACTCCCGCTTGAAAGAGAAATTCCTTCTTTACGAATGGCAGTGCAAGAAGGACTAACTACTGAAGACAATGCAAAATTACGTCTCTAGGAATTAGAAGCACTTGATGAACAAAGGTTAGATGCTCAGCAGACACTTGAATGCTACCAGGCACGAATGACCAAAGCTTTCAACAAAAATCTCAAGCCTAGATCATTCAAAGTTGGTGACTTAGTTCTAGTTGTTCGAAGACCGATCATCACAACACGTCACACAGGGAACAAATTTACTCTAAAATGGGAGGGACCATTCATGGTGAAAGAAGTCAACGCAAATGGAGCATATGAGATTGTTGATAAAGATAGATTGAATGTTGGTTCAATTAATGGAAACTTTCTGAAGAAATATTATGCATGAGTTTGTAACACTTCTTATCGTAAGAGTATAAACTACATGGTGCTCTTGGCCCGCACGAGCTTAAAATGTGAATGGCCCAAAACAAATCTACTACTATGAACTACATTATGACTTTATTCTTTTAATTTTAAAGGTACGCATTCAACTTAAAGCAATTTAAGTTCAGTCCCAAAAAAAGTATCACTGAAAGTTTATTATTGGATAAATAAAAATAATTACTAAACAAGATCTATGTCGAACTAAAGAATGAAAAAGGAAGGTGCATCTACATCATAGAAATAGAAAGGTGTTTTACATCAAGGAAAAACAATTGTGCATCTACATGAAAAAAAAAAAATCAAGGCTTCCACTCAAAATTCTTCAACTTCTTTCTAGCAGCTTCCAAATCTTTACGGGCATTATCTAAAGTCTCGGAGTCTTCGTCAGTTAAAATGGGAGCAGATTCTATATCATTTATCTCATTTTCAATCCTTGAAACCTGGAGTTCTTGATGGTTTAAAGTATCTTCCCTTTCACAAACTAAATTTGAAAGTCTTTCATGTTCGGCCTTCAATTTCTTCATCTTTATCTCTAGTTCCTTCATTGTTGAAGACGTTTGAGCAAGCTTGCGTTTTTCCATATCCCTCTCTTTAATCGATTGACTCTGTGCAGCCTTTGTCAACTCTAAGTCATTATTCTTTTCTTTTAAACGTTGATCTTTGTTTGCTGAACTAAGTTGGCGAGAGTGTGTGTCTTTCAGTTGATTGTATGATTCCACTTTGGTGAAGTAATCATTGACAAATTGACAAATGTTCTAAGAGAATCCAAATTTTCACTACCAAAGAGTGAAAGAGAATTAATAACTGTATGTGCACGAACACGGTCTATACGCTCAAAATCGGTATTTGCAACCTTGTCTCGCCCAAGTTCCCATATGGCTATAGCTGCATTTTGTTTGAAGTTAGAAATGCTCGACTCAGGACGAAATTCAGAAACCTCAGGCTCTTCGACAACTTTTCGTTTTTGCTTGGAGGAATTTTCAAACGTGTTGATGGGATGAGATGAACTAATCAGCTTCTCAAGAAATGCACTCTTAGAGCCATTAACTTCATGATCACCACTATCAAAAGCATTAGGACTTGAATTCGATTCCTCACTCAAAGTCTTTTCAAGATCTTCAAATTCTTCAAAATCCTCATTTAAAACCGGCTGCACAAAATATTGGTACATGAGTGATGATGAAAAACTATAAATATATATTAAAAAAAACTTACTGTTGGTAAAGGCTCAATGGGAAAATCTAATGCCTCAGGAACTCCGTCAAAAAAATTATCAGTGTTGATATCAACCAGCTTTTGCAGTTTTGGCAATCTGTTCCAATGACTGTCACGAGAACTTTCATTAGTCGATTCACCATGTTATGATTCTTGAATACCCTGTTCATCAAGATTTGGTCTTCTAACACATTGCTCTTCAACATGTTGAGCTTCAACATCTTCTTCTTCAATAATTTGATCATTAACATTTCGTTCTTGAACATCTTAATCTTCAATATTTTGTTCTTAAACATCGTGATCTTCAACATGTTGTTCATCATCATTTTGTCCTTCAACATGCCATATTTGAAGATCTTCTTGGACATCTTGTTTTCTAGCACCTGAGATTCGAATGTCTAGTTTTGGGGCTGAAGGTTCTTCTTCAGGTAAACGAATTTGCTTTCCACCATGATTTCCTTCATTTCCTTTAGGGAGCTTAGGTTTGGATGTAGTATGCGCGACACTTCCTACCAGTTTTACCACATTATCTTCGAAATAATTGACGTGCTTCGCTAACCACCATTTTTTATACCGTTGGAGACTTGATCCCGCAAATGTAGAGATCGAGAAGGAAAATGAACTCGAGATGTCGTCCTAGTTTTGGTGCAAATCCTCCAATTATGTAGGATATTATCAAGGCTCTTCGAGGGAACACCACCCTCTAAGTTATATGGGATGTCTTGAAAAAATCCGAATTGTCGCCCAATTCGATGAGGATTGTAGGGTTCAATAATCAATGAATCACCAAATCGAGCAGATAAGTAACACGATCGAAGGCTGATTATCTGTTATTTCTTCATATTTATTTCTTTCGTGAATAGTTGCATTCCACGTAATCGATCCTCCATGATGAATCAATTATCGAGCTTCGTACTCATCAAAATGTATAGCACCACCTTTGCTTGAGAAATCAACCATTCGAGCACCTCGAATTTTCTTTGGAACTTCAAAATGTGTTTTGAAATAATAAGCAAGCCATCCATGAATGAAATGCACAGGAAAATAAACGTCTACACGTTCGATCGGGTTAGAAGCACGAGTGATTATACCTAATCCATGATATAAGTTAGCTAAGGTTGGGACAACAAGGCTAAAGAAATGACCTTCAGCCATTTGGCTAGCAATTCTAAACACTCCAGGTCGAATCACTTGAGTTCCCTTTCTAGGGAAAACAAAAACACATAGCCAACAAGACAAGAAGGCTGCCAAATAAGTTTTGTCACACCAGTCTTCATCTACATCAAGGTCATGGAACATCTTATTTTCATAGCTCGTCCAGGCACGATACTTGATTTTGGTCCCGTCGGGATTTTGGGTTGATGGAACTCGAGAAGTCTTCCTTTTTTATCGTCCAGTAGGTCTGTTGTATCTTTTAACGTCTTTAAACCAAAAGGAGATCCAAGAGCTAACAAATACGACTTTTTGAGAAGACACACGTTCCTTCCCCAAGGTGGCTATCTTATAATATGCTTGGAATAAGTGTTTGCAACTCTTTGGGAGAACCTTATAATTACCTCGATATTCCGTCAACTCTTGCAAAGTCGAAATAACCTCCTCATAAAATTTTCCTTTGATCGAAAGACCACAAATATCCCATAAGTCCCATAGCGAGATAGAGATTTCACCTTGGGCGGTAAAGAGGGTATTCGTTCGAGGGCACCAGGCTTCACAAAAGGCACGAACCACATCGTTACAATGATCGTAGGTGTAGAGAGAAGCCATCACCGCATTACGTAAATGATTTTTATTAAGGCCTTTCTCATTACGGCCAACGACAAATTCTAGCCACTTCCAATAAAGATCAATGAAAGACCAATCACCATGAATCTTCATTATAGTATTCCAATGAGTTTCACCTTCAATCAAGCGACGCCCTAATGTTAACTCAGCGCCCTCATTGTACGTTCGACCAGGCATTGAAGATTTTAAGACCCAAACTCTTTCATTGCCTTCAGAAGTTAACTCTTTTGATAGTTTAGGTGAAAATTTGACATTCATGTGTTGCCATGTAGGGGAAAGAGTGCTAGCTAAAGCCTCCGCAGCAAGCAAAGAAAGTCCATCCTTGATTGATTGCTCTTTATCTTTCAAAATCACTAAATGCTTCGATCCTGAGGTTACGCACTCGGTAAAATGAACCATGATCTTGCAAAAAAAAAGTTAGCCAAAATTATTTTAAAAAATGGCAAAAGGAATGACGATAAAGAAACTGATAAGATTTCCCCCAATGCAGAGCAAATGATGAACATTGGAGGATAAACTTGTATTGTTAAGTCCTCGGTGATGATGAAACATTTTTTTGGAGGATAAACTTGTATCGTTAAATCCTCGTTGATGATAAAAAACTTCTGGAGGATAAATTTGTATTGTTAAGTCCTCATTGATGATGGAACACTTTTGGAGGATAAACTTGTATCGTTAAGTCATCGTTGAGGAGGGAACATTTCTGGAGGATAAACTTGTATCGTTAAGTCCTCATTGATGAGGGAAATCCTCGTTGATGATAAAACACTTCTGGAGGATAAACTTGTATCGTTAAGTACTCATTGACGATGGAACACTTTTGGAGGATAAACTTGTATCGTTAAGTCCTCAGTGATGATGAAACATTTTTTGGAGGATAAACTTGTATTGTTAAATCCCCGTTGATGATAAAACACTTCTGGAGGATAAACTTGTATCGTTAAGTCCTCATTGATGATGGAACACTTTTGGAGGATAAACTTGTATTGTTAAGTCCTTGATGATGATGAAACATTTTTGCAGGATAAACTTATATCGTTAAACCCTCGTTGATGATAAAACACTTCTAGAGGATAAACTTGTATCGTTAAGTCCTCATTGATGATGGAACATTTTTGGAGGATAAACTTGTATTGTTAAGTCCTTGATGATGATGAAACATTTTTGGAGGATAAACTCATATCGTTAAACCCTCGTTGATGATAAAACACTTCTAGAGGATAAACTTGTATCGTTAAGTTCTCATTGATGATGGAACACTTTTGGAGGATAAACTTGTATCGTTAAGTACTCGGTGATGATGAAACATTTTTGGAAGATAAACTTGTATCGTTAAGTCCTCGTTGATGATGAAACACTTCTTGTGTGCAAAATAGATGGTGGAACACTTCGGATGGATAAACTTGTACCGTTAAATCCTTATAGTGTTTTGCATAGAAAGCGTTTGTCATAAATTGGGAAAAATTCAAGCTCCAACAAGTTGCACAACAGCTGATCCTTACTTTCAATAGTGACTAAGCAAATTTGGGGTTGCGATGAACAACCTACACTAAAAAAAAAAAAGGTGTGAGCTGCGATTAATCAAAAGGAAAAGAAAAAAAAAATTCATCTCCAGTAACAGACTTATAGTGGCACTTAATTAAGAATCCAGGTGATACAAAAAAAAAAAAAAGAGAAAGCAATCTACAAACTATTCGATTTAGAAGACAGGGGAATTAAAAAAAAATAGACAAAACCTTGCAAACTCCAAAATTCTCCAACTCAACCTCGGGCTCAATAAAAGACTTTTAGTTTCCTGCAAAAGAAAGAGGGATAAGCAAGAAGATTTATGAACCAAGGACAACAGAGAAGTGAAGAAGAAAAAAAAAACCAGCGATAAACCTCGACAAATGAAGGCTGGAGATTTTGACCTTTTTTTTTTAAAGCAAAATTTGGGACTGAGTTCCAGTATGTATAGAAAAGATGGAATATATATATTTATCATTTCAAAAGATTTAAATTCAAAATCTGTTCAAGATTTCGTTGAGTTTGTTTTTATTTCCTTATTATTATTTTTGTTTCGCCGCCGCCAGAAGCTTCAAGATTCCTAGGTTTTATTTTTATAATGGGTTCAATAAAAAAAAATCAAAATTCAGTTGGAAGTTTTTTTTGTTTATTTAGCTATCAAATCTTCTAAATTTGGGCTTAATCCAAATTTTTTAGCTCAAATTCAAATGGAGATTTGAATTGAATTTAAATAAAGAAGTTGGAATGTTTATTTAATCTTATAATAAAAAAAGGGTTGATAAACTCTGAATTTCTATACTGTTTTCACAAAAAAAAAAAAACAAAACAAAACAAAAGATTTGGGACGCATCACATATTGGAATAAATGGGATATTCAAATTTTGTCTATAGTTCTAGGCAACTTATGGATCGATTTTGGATCAAAATTTATGAGCAACAATTTAAGATTCTAAGTCCAAATCAAGAGATGACCAATATAAATGGTTGACCCCAAGTTCAAGCAAAATGACAATTCAAGTCAAACGTGAACCAATAGTCCAATGATAACCCAAGCAAGTGGTGGTCAAACATTGGAACTCAAGTTCAAATGTAAAATTAAATAGACCGTTGTTCTATTTTAATTTGAAATCAAATTTTTTGTGTCAAATAAGTAGAATCAAACTTTTGGCCAAATTCCAAAATTTGATCCATTGGCATAATGCTTGTGTTTAAAACATTTCAAGGCTACAACACAAATTTGTACCATGTTTGATTTAACACATCAAGAAGTTGACATGAGAAACAAATAGATGCTATGTCAACTTCACACTAACTTTTTAGAGATTCATCCACACATATTCGTGCAAAAATCTCGAAAGGAGGCATTTGTTGGAATAGAAATTTCGACAAATCAAAACTTGCCACGTCATTATTTAGAATTAATGACAAGGAAAATATTTTTATTTAGGGACCAATTATAAAATGATATATTTTCCCCTAAATCGAATTATGGCAAAACAAAATGTGCCACGTGTTAGTGTTTGATTGCACTCATAGCATAATCAAAACTATGGATGACTGAGCTCGATCAAATGACAATTTGGGCCCGAAGCCCATTTTCTTTATGGAACCAAATTGGGCTCAAAATGCCCCGATCATGAAGACGTTTGGATCCAAAATCACCTATTGATCCAAACCCAACCCATGAAGACATTTGGGCCCAAGCCCATTTGAGGCCTATAGAAAACTCTATAATTAGAGACTTCCTTCTTCATTTGAGGGGGTTCCAGAATTGAGAAAGACATTGAAGCTTCCTGAAGAAGAGACTCAACACTTTACTGTATTCTTGAAGATTGGAGTTTTCCATAACTCCAGTAAATGAAGCTATGCAAGAATTCCTGAAAACTGAAACCATACAACGTTTCTCAAAGACTTGAAGCTCCTATAAATCTTGAAGATTGAAGTGTTGAAACGATTCCAAGTTTGAAGCTGCTAGAATTACCTGAAATCTGAAGTTGTGAAAATCCTTGTATTTGTGAGAGAAGAATCAAAGGAACATAGACTAGAGTTGTAATCCACTATACTTCATACAAATCAATATAAATTCTAAAGTTCATCAAACGAATCATATTTCTCCGGAAATCTCGTCGAACACTTATTTTTGTTGGATTATTTACCTTAACTTTCATCCAACTAAATTTTATTAAGTTTTTTTTAAATAAAATATTAAAAAAAATTTAAAAAAATAATATATATAATTATGCACCATATATAATTATGTACCATTAGGTATAGAATTGATTAAAAACTAACATTAGACTGGTCCTAAACAAAATTTATGATTGAAGAAGAAAAATATTATTATAGGTGGGCCAAGTAACCAATAAAGTTTTTGAAAATTATTTTTTTTTTAAGAAAAATTAAAAGGTTAATAGCACAATTTATATTGACTATCTATTTTTATTTATTTATTTTTTTTATAGATTTTATTGTTAGTCAAATGTAGTAGGTCAATCAACAAGTTCAATATAAAGAGTCAAGTTAGATGTAAAAGGAATCCCCAAAATAAAAGGAAGAACAATAAGATGGTGTCTAATGGTTAAAATCAAATAATAATAATAATAATAAAGAAAAACTTGCCTCCTTAGCTAAGGAGGTAAGCCCTCCTTAAAAGGGGTATGTGGTACCATTTAGTGCCACAAATTTTTTCTTTAAACAATACTATTTTTAAAATAAAAAAAATTGTGGCACCAAATGGTGCCACATACCCCTTTAAGGAGGGCTTGCCTCCTTAGCTAAGTAGGTAAGTTTTTCTCATAATAATAACCTAATCAAAATTGACATTATATTATAATTTTACGGATGGTAATTTTGAATACACAAAACTCAAATGTTATTTTATTAAGAAAGTGGTAAAAAAGGTTGATGTGAAATATCACAGTTATTCGAACAAAAGAGCGACATTTATTTCTCCTTTTTTGAAAGGAAATTAGAGGTAAATTTATTACAACAAGTTTGCATCAAAAAACGTATTGACAGAAAGTATTTTAAACATTGCTATATATATATATATATATATATATATTGAGTGCATAGTGGGGGTAGTGATAACTCTCAAGAATTGAGAGTTAAAGTAGCTTAAGAGAATATATTTTTATAAGAATTTGCTAATATTTAATGAATTTAATATTGAATTTCGCCCCATCATGCTTAACTTTCGCGTAAACGAAGCATTCTTCAGTTTTCTGATTATGATGCATTTTAAGGTTCATTTGCGTGTAAATATGCTTGAATGTGTGCCAAGTTTTATGTTGTAAAAAGAATTGATACTTTCTAGTTTGTCTGCATCATTCATGATGGAGCAAAGTGAAATTCCAACAAGAAGGTGTTCGCCAAAGCGAACATTAGCCCAACCAAGCACGCCTTGAAGAGATTCAACACAGCAGCGGAGCTTACAGAAGTTACCAATTGCTTCGCCACAGCGAAGCTACCAACGAAAGAAGATGTTGTAAACTTAGTGAAGCCAAGATGCTCTAACAACCGACAATGTGAATCATGGAGCAGAAATGTCAGATAAAGCAGTCCTTCGTCTGAAATGCGATTGCAGAGTAGTCCAACATTGTCAGGATCGTGTAGCAGGCTTTGTCGCTTGGAGTTGGAGTATAAATAGAGTTGTTCACCTTCAGAGCAAAATATCATCCAATTTTAGGGTCGGTCACCCATTTTGGGGCCGATCACCCATCTAGGGTCGATCACCATTCCGATGAGCATTTTCGACCACCATTTCCTTAGTTTTTTCGTTGTAGCTTAGTCGTAGTTTCGTTTTATTGCTTTCTTCTACTTCTGTTTTAGTGCAGTTTCGACGATCCTTGTTCTTGTTGTTTTTAATGAAGAATTTCTATTGCTTTTACTTTGCTTTAGTTTTATTTATCGACATGAGCAGTTAAATCTATCATTGGAAGGAAATAGACAATTAGGAGTATTTCGCCTAAGCGAAGCTTTAGCTAGATGATATACTATTATGCATGTTGTGTTAATTCGAAATGCACTCTGTTTGATCAACTATGTGTATGTCTTTATTTTGCTTCAAGAGAATAGAAATAGAGCAATCTTACATGTATAACATTAGGTTCGTAAACTTTACTTAAAGATGAGTTTACTTGCATCTAAATTGAATGCTTAGAGATAATGTTCGCCTAATGTTGTGTCGCTTCGCCTTAGCAGTGATTGTGTTCGAGAGAACCAAGCCAAGAGCTCGAGAGAGCCAAACTCTAAGACTCGAAAGAGCGAAAGAGAAAGCTAACGGTTGTTGCTTCTTTGATGAAAATAGCTTCGCTGAAGCGAAACTCTCCGAAATTTCTTATTCCCTTCCGATGTATTTTATCAGTTCGATTTATCTTTAATTTACTTAGTTTAGATTTACTTTGCCAAAACAAACTCCCCCATCACTCTGACTCTCGATTTCGCTTGAACATGACACCAATAACGATTCCCTATGGAGATGACTTTTACTTACTTTAAAACTAGCTACAACAAAGACTGTGTATACTTGCACAACCTTTGAGGATCACACACACACATTTCGCTTAATCAGAAGTAGAGACTTCGCTGAGGCGAAATCCTGAACAAGCCACGTCATCATTCTTCTTATTTATAATTTTAATTAAATTGAGTGTGTCGATCAGACCCTACATAGAGAGCACAACTACTCTAAAATAATATGAGAGAAAAATTAATTAACACCAGACAAGATAATCAACTGCGCCACTAACCCTCGATAACCCTTACTATATTTGGTCTGGATTGGAAACAACAATTCATGATAATTTATTCTCATCATATCAGCTTTAACGATAGATAGATATATATAATAAGTCTGTATATAATGATAAATATGTCTCATCAGACATTTCTACCCCCAATTATTTTTTAAAAAAACAATGTTTACCTCCAATTACTTCTCTCTCTTTTTTTTCAAAAACAACTAGAATAGTACTCTTAGATTTAATAATTTCATTTGATTAAACCTCACTAAAATATACTATGGTAATTATTAAATACATAGTTAATAAAGAATAAAAATAATATAGTTTCAGTGGTTAAAACAAGCTTGAAATTAGATTAAGTGTGGTCATTCTCATTTGGATGCACATTTTTCGCTGATTACAAATATAAGGGCATACATCTAAATTCAATCAATCATTTTGCCCTAATTTACAAATTGTGAGATTAGAATTTTTTTTTTAAGTTGTTGAAAATTAAAGAGAGGTCAAAGTAAGTAAGGTTGGGTAAGAAAAATAGAAAGACGGGGCATTATTGGAAATAGGAGAGGAGAGAGAATAGAGGGATCAAATTTTTCTCCTCCTCCTTCATTTGCACGCGTGAAAGAGAGAACCCTATAATGGGGGTTCTTTGTGGGTTATCGCAAGCAAGAAGCGATGCCCAGGAGGGGCAGAGCCAATCATTTGTCTGACTCCCGATACAGAATGTGGGCGTAGCCATTTTGGTGTCGTCACTACTACTCGCAATAACCCGTTGTCGTTACTGTTTGTGTGGCCCAGTTCTAGCAATTTTAAGATCTGAGGTAAGTCTGATGGGTTGTTCTTGAAGATTCAACTGGAGGTTCTATTAGAAAGTCTTGCAAAATTGAAGAGCATTAAAGAGAAGGTGATTCTTGAAGAATGAGGATTTTAATCTTGAAGTTTATTTCACATCCAAACAAAGGTGGTGTCCAATTTTTTTCTCCTTGCTTATGAAAATTTGACTCTCTAGGTTAAATCTCTCAATGTAATAATGATAGTCTTTGTTTTATGTTTGTTGTTGTAATATTGAGTTATTGTTACATATATCTCTAATAATATTGAATCACTCAAGTGTTAACACTTGAGAACAGTGAAATAGGGCTTATGCGTCGAACCACTTTACATCGATATGTTGAAATCTCTCTTTTCTATATTTTATTCTTACTGTTTGAACAATATTACATGGTTGGAAAATTTTCCATATTTGATATTTGGATGATAATTGATCTTTAGAGTCCCAATTTCAAAGAACCGATCGATGTATGCTTAGGATAGGTCCTCGGAACCTATTATAACAAGTACCATTAATTATTGAAAAACCATATAGTAAGCCTGCTATATAAGGAATATCCAATCAGGAAATATTAAGTCCTCAACATCAAAAATGGAAGAAGCCCACGAGCTGGAGCTAATCTATGAAAAAAAAAAGGAAAGACTATCAATCAAGAAGATTCTAGTAAGAATGAAAACCATCTGCAAGCCGACCTCAATAAGGAAGCACAAATACTTTGAGATAGCTGGGTTGAATACCACATTCAACATAGAGCTGGTTGAGATTTGAAACTCTTTAAAGATAATATTGTCGAGATGTTTATTTTCCCCATCCATTAGATATCGAATCTATATTTTACCCCATTGATTTTTAGATAAAAAAAATATATTTGTTGGTGAAATTATCTATTCAAAATGGTAGGATCTCACGAATGTCCCACATTGGAAAGTGAGTCCAACATCAATATTAAAGAGATATGGGTTACTCCTCTCATAGTTAATTGGTTTTTAGGTAAAACTACATATTCTCTAATCTAGTATCAGAGCCCATAAAGCCCAACACAGGTATCATTCCAATAAAAATAAAATGAGATCTGATTCAAGGTTGGTGAACCCAAAAGAGGCACCATATTGAAGGGGCATGTTAGGATCCTAACATGCCCCCTCATGATCCGGATGTCACAAATGTCCCACATTGAAAAGTGGGAGAGTATAACATCAATATAAAAGAGATATCAGTTACTCCCCTCATAGCCAATTGGTTTTGAGGTGGAACCTCATATTCTATAATATGATTTTTTAAATTTTTTTTATAATTAGTGAAAATATAGTTGAAACTTGATAGATATTTTCTAAGAAAATTGAAGTATTTGAAATCAATATCCAAAAAAATTGAATGAAATAATTGAATTGAAATAATTTCCAACGAAAAACCTGATCCTTGCCAAGAATCCCAATAAAAAAAGGTGAATTTCGTAGGGACGAGGATTAATTTTGGTGGTAGGGATATGGAAGCTTGAAGAGAATCTTTAAGTCCAAAATAGGACCGAACCTTCTCTTTTGCAAACCATTGATCACCTTAATTGAAGGACACCCATTTTCCACGAGTTCTTCCTCAAAAACATTAAATTAAAAGACAATATCAAAAGTAAAAACAAAAACAAAAGCAAAGAGAACGAAAGCATAACATGGCCAATAAAGGGATATGGAAGAGAGCTTGTATTTTCTAAAAGTCGACCTAACTCGATTAATCCCAGCTGATTTGAAGACCAGTATGATACTAGAGAACTGATGGTTCATAATTCGAACCAAACCGGCTTGAGAGAACCACTAGTTTGGTTCGTTGTCCAAAAAAGAATCGATTACGGCTCATAGGCTCAAAAAATCAACATGGAAACCCAAATGGGTCGATCTTGACCTCTATAATATTCTTTGCATACTATTTAAGACTTGGCTTCTAGCACCTTTGAAAAATGTAACTAGGTCGACTAAGTCTATTTCTTGAATCTTTGAACTCGTCGAAAGCCATCATCTTAAGCATCGTCTTCTTTCTATGAACTACCCTATTTACCACAAGTGTTGTACCTTTTCTTCGACCTCTCTTATTTATCGAAGGGAACACCCTATCTTCCCCTTCTTTTTCTTCTACATAGTGTATGATTCTCACCTTTTTTCTAACCACCATAGACCACACACGAACTAGAACCCTAAAGATTCAAAAAAGGGAATGGCAAAAGAAGAGTAGAAAAAAGTTGCAAGTTGTGGAATTCGAAACCTTGTGCAATCATGTGAAGAAGAATTTAAGTCTTCCCCCTTAACCATCCGAAAAACTTGCTAATTTGATTTTAAGCTCATGGAAACCCAAATGAGTCAACCAAACTTGCTAATTTGACTTAGTTACATGGAAACCCAAATGGGTCGATATTGAGCTCCATAATATTCTTCGCATACTAGTTAAGACTTGACTTCTAGCACCTTTGAAAATTTTAACTAAGTCGACTCTGACCATTTCTTGAATCTTTCCACTCATCTTTGAACTCATCGAAAGACATCATCTCAAGCATTGTCTTCTTTCTATAAACACCCTTTTTTACCACGAGTGTTGTCTTCACTAAGAGATTTGTGTACCTTTTCTTCGACTTCTCCTATTTGTCGAAGGGAACACCCTATACTCTTCATGGACCACCGACGAAATAACGACAAGATCTTCATACTCTAAATATTTTTAGTTTAACAAAAGTTGCAAGCTGTGGGGTTCGAACCCACGCGCACTTATATGCAGAAGATCTTAAGTCTTCCCCCTTAACCACTCGGGCAAACTTGCTAATTTGATTTTGTGATCCATGGAAACCTAAATGAGTCAACCAAACTTGCTAATTTGACTTAGTTACATGGAAACCCAAATGGGTCAATCTTGAGCTCCACAATATTATTTGAATACTAGTTAAGACCTGACTTCTAGCGCCTTTGTAAATTGTAACTAAGTCGACTCTATCTATTTCCTTAATCTTTCCACTCCTCTATGAACTCATCGAAAGCCATCATCTCAAGCATCGTATTCTTTCTATGAACCACCCTCTTTACCACGAGCGTTGTCTTCATTAGGAGATTTGCAAAAGATCATAAGTCTTCCCGCTCAACCACTCAGGCAAACTTGCTAATTTGATTTTGAGATCCATGGAAACCCAAATGAGTCAACCAAACTTGCTAATTTGACTTAGTTACATGGACACCCAAATGGGTCAATCTTGAGCTCCACAATATTCTTTGCATACTAGTTTAGACGTGGCTTCTAGTGCCTTTGAAAATTGTAACAAAGTCGACTATGTCTATTTCCTTAATCTTCCCACTCATATTTGAACTCATCGAAAGGATTTATCTCAAGCATCATCTTCTTTCTATGAACATCCCTCTTCACCAAGAGCGTTGTCTTCACCAGGAGATTTGTGTACCTTTTCTTTGATTTCTCCTATTTATCAGAGGGAACACCTTATACTTTTCATGGACCACCCACGAAATAGAGACAAGATCTCCATACTCTCCATCACAACATATGGAACCCTAAATATTCAAATGATAGAACCCTAAAGATTCAAAAAAGGTATAGCAAAAAAAGAGTAGAATTTAAAGTTTGTTGGATGTAAATATTTTTAGTTTAACAAAAAGTTGCAAGCTGTGGGGTTCGAACCCACGTGCACTTATGTATAAAATATCTTAAGTCTTCCCCCTTAACCACTCGAGCAAACTTACTAATTTGATTTTGAGATCCATGGAAACTTACATGAGTCATCTAAACTTACTAATTTGACTTAGTTACATGGAAACCCAAATGGGTCAATCTTGAGCTCCACAATATTCTTTGCATACTAGTTAAGACCTGACATCTAGCCCCTTTGAAAATTGTAACTAAGTCGACTCAGTCTATTTCCTGAATCTTTCCACTCATCGAAAGCCATCATCTCAAGCATCGTATTCTTTCTATGAACCACCCTCTTTACCACGAGCGTTGTCTTCACTATGAGATTTGTGTACCTTTTCTTCGACTTCTCTTATTTTTCGGAGGTAACACCCTATACTCTTCATGGACCACCCACGAAATAGCGACAAGATCTCCATACTCTTCATCACAACATATGGAACCCTAAATATTCAAACGATAGAACCCTAAAGATTCAAAAAAGGGTATAGCAAAAAAGAGTAGAATTTAAAGTTTGTTTGGATGTAAATATTTTTAGTTTAACAAAAGTTGCAAGCTGTGGGGTTCGAACCCACGCGCACTTGTGTGCAGAAGATCTTAAGTCTTCCCCCTTAACCACTCGGGCAAACTTGCTAATTTGATTTTATGATCCATGGAAATTTAAATGAGTCAACCAAACTTGCTAATTTGACTTAGTTACATGGAAACCCAAATGGGTCAATCTTGAGCTCCACAATATTCTTTGCACTCTAGTTAAGACCTACTTCTAGTGCCTTTGAAAATTGTAACTAAATCGACTCTGTCTATTTCCGAATCTTCCCACTCATCGAAAGCCATCATCTCAAGCATCATCTTCTTTCTATGAACCACCCTCTTCACCACGAGCGTTGTCTTCACTAGGAGATTTGTGTACCTTTTCTTCGACGTCTCCTATTTGTCAGAGGGAACACCCTATCTTCCCCTTCCTTTTCTACTCCTTAGTGTAGGTTTCTCACCTTTTCTCTAACCTCCATGGACCAGCCATGTATGGAACCTTAAATATTCAAACGATAAAACCCTAAAGATTCAAAAAATGGTACGGCGAGAGAAGAGTAGAATTTAAAATGTGTTTGGATGTAAATATTTGTAGTTGAAAACAGAAGATCTTAAGTCTTCCTCGTAACCACTCGAGAAAACTTGTGAATTTGATTTATTATTTTTATTTAAATAGGAAAGTATTATATAATTGTTTCCTTTATACACATAATCTCTTATTCTTATTCATATTTTTTAATTTATCTCTTCTAATTATTTTGTTCTATAATTTTTTGTAAATATGTAATTCATTTAAATAAGGGTAAAATATTTTAATTTGCATGTTCAATTTTAATTGAATTAAATTTGTCCATTCATTTTTAATTTTTTTTTTTTTTTGCAGTTTACCCTAATATATATGTCTAATTCTCATTGATGAGTTATTTTGATTAGATGGAAATGAGTAGAGTTTCATGCAAACACCTCCTACGGTTTGTTCTCGAATGAATATGAATGAGAGTAAAATTATGATTTTTCAGATTTAACCGTGATCGTTGTGTTGAACTAGATTACCACCAAACCAACATAGCACCAACTATTTCAGTTAAGTAAAAGTTAAGTGATTGGGATATATATTCCCCTTTTAAAAAAATATCTACTAATTTAGCAAAATTTTACATTTTTAGTGAACTTAATTAAAATTTAATTAAACTAATCTTTCATAAAGTTCATATTGTTCTTCCTCAATCTATCTAGGATTTTTTTAATCCTCTTCCGACCTATTTTCTCTTTCGATGTCACCGTCGTCTTACTAGTTCTCTCCTTTGAGGTTGTTGTCATCATTGGTCAAGGAAGAAAGCAATGATGTAGAAATAGCGACAAATGTTGAAATGATCAAAGTTAACATCATCAATTGCTTAGAAAACCAAACGTTGTTGTCAATTTTCAAGGAAGTCAACATCGATCTTCCAAGTCCAATCGAGTGTAATACCTATCATTTGTCGTTATTTGTTAAATTAAGAGAAGTAATAATGATCAAAATCTTATGACTTTTGTATTGTATTTCTCAACTCTATATATATAGTCCACAAAATAGTAAATTCTAAAAAATATTTGTAATAAACTAGGAAACACGAACACTTTGACAATGTATGTGTGTCGAACATGTGTTGAGCACGGATACTTCTGAACACTTTCTAGACACGTGTTTGACATGTGAAATTTCAAATTTACTTTTATTGTTATTGTTATTATTATTAATTTCATGCATCATATGCACTTCATAAAGACATCATTTAAAACTTAATTATACTTTTTGAGTGATCGATGACACAACAACAATATAGTGTTGTTGGAGGTATTCTACGACAACGTCCATAAAAAATAGATGGACAAAAATAGAAATAGAAAGAAATATGTCAAAATAATAATGAAAAGAAGGGAATTGAGAGAAAAATTAAAATATTTCGAAATTATTAAAGATTAAGTTTATAATTTTTGAATTAAGTGATGTGGTAATCATTTAAATTATAGTGAGATTTTGTTCTTTACAAGATTTAGAAGAACTCATTATAACTAAATTCGAAAGCCAATTCAAATTTTATTTTCAATATTTGTATAGATAGTAAAAAATCTAAAAAATTTGAGTTTGATCTTCTAGGGGGGGTTTGTTTTAAGATGAGAGGAGATGAGGTGAGGTGTTGGAAGCCTAACACCTTGTTTGGCCCAAGGAGTTCCTCACCTCATCTTCTCCCTCCTCTTTTTTTTTTAAATTTTTTCATTTTTTCATCTTTTCATCTTTTTATTTATATATATATATATATATATATTTACTTATTTACTTATTTTATGTTTGATATATTTTTTTATGATAATATTATTATTTTAATATATCAATATATAATTATAATAATTATACTATTATTATATCAAATGTTTATTTAAATATATTAGAATTTTAAAAAATAAAATAAATAGATATATATTATCTCTTAATATATGACGTTAAATTTTCATATTTTTATTCATTTTTTAATCGTCTTTAATAGCAAAAAAAGTTATAGAATTTCAATTGTTTAGAGATAGACTATAAATATCATATTTAAAAATTAATAATTAAAAGTTATGTGTTTATTTTTAATAATAACAATAAATATATCAATTTATTATTAAAATAAAAATTAAATTTAAATAATTTATACAAATTGAATTTTTATCGGTAGTTTACAATATATTTAAAAGTATGAACTTATTATCAATAAACTTAAAAATATTAAACTTATTTTGTTTGTTAAAAAAATGAGATTCAAATTTTATACTCTTGTATTCACCATTGCACTTTGAAATAATAGTAAGAGTGGATATATTTTTTTTGAAATGATAAATTAATTTAAATAATTTTGAGAGTCTTGATTGTATATACAAAAAACAACTATAAATTTCAAGACTTGTATAGATTGAGATCTATTCTACCTAATAAAAAAAATCCAAAATTTGAGGGTTATTTTATTACTTCCCTATAATAATTATTATCAAAATGTGACCGAGTTCTCTTTTAACTACAAAAAGACAATAAATAAAAAATTTTAGGGGTGTCTATGGTTCTAGAAGTATCAATGACTAATAAGATAAATATATTTAATTTATTATTACCTATTAATTAGTGTATTTTATTAACAATTCTTTGACCTTCGGTAACTGTGAATGTGAATATGAATATGAATATATAAAAGGTATAAGAAATTAATTTTTTTTAAATAAAATAAAAATTGCTATCAAGATTTTATAATGACTAGTTTAATCAAATAGTTTTATTTTTATTTTTAATAAATAGAATGTTGGTATTTTTAATTTTTTATTATTATTTAAGTCTAACAATTCTTTAAAAAAAAGTTATTAACAATGTACAAATATTTTAGATTAGTCAAACTTTATTTTGGTGGTGTGAATTTTTTTTTTCTCATAATTTTTTTTAATTAAACAATATTTAAGTATGAAAGATTAGAAACTTTTAACCTCATGGTTATTATGTCGTACATAATATCATTGAAACTATGTTTTTTTAATAAAAACATTAATATGATTAAGGGTGCTTAATATTAAATTTATATTATTTACATTTTATTTATGATAGTAGTTATATTTACATACTTATTATAAGCTAAATATTTGAGAATAATTATTTTTAAAAAAAGAAAAAGAACAATTTTATTGTTAAAAAAAATATAAGAACAATTTTTTTTTTAAACATATCTTAACATCTCATCTCCTCTCCCTCCATTCCAAATAAGATTTTTCTGCCATCTCATCTCATCTCATCTCACCTGCAGCCAAACAACTCCTACATATCCAAATAAGAGATAATAAAGACATAGTAACTTTGTTTTTTTTTTAATTGAATAATGTTTAGGATTGAGAGGTATGTATCATTTTTATTATAGCCACCAATAAAATCTGTTCTTATTAGCAGCATCTACAATTTCAAACATATTATATTGAGAATTAATGAAAGCAAAAATATCTTTTCCAAAATTAAAGTGAAATAAATATAGGGATTTTTGCATGTATATTACAAAAACGCTAAATATTTCATAAATAGCACAATAATGAAAATATTCACACATAACAAAAAAAATGAAAACTGGCCTATTAAAAAGACCAAAAGGCCCATGACACGGTCCAGCTGCTTTTAAACCATTTGTTTAGACTGGGCTTCTTTCCTCTTTCTCTATCAATAGTAAATTGATATATTCATCACTAGAGATTGATAGATTCTATCAATAGAGGCTGATAGAATCGATGACTAATAAATAAACATTTTGAAAAGTAACTAAAACATTTGAATGAGAAGTTGGTTCAATCAATAGTAAATTGATAGACTTACATCAGATTCTATCAATAAGGGATGATAGAATCAATTACCAATAATTAAACATTTTGAAAAGTAACTAAAACCTTTGAATGAGAAGTTGATTAAATCAATAGTAAATTGATAGACTTCTATCAATAGTAAAATTGATAGACTTCTATCACTAGAGAATGATAGATTATATCAAAGTCGTCGATAAAAAAGGGTAAAATAGAGATTTTAAAAAAAATAGGTAAAATAATTATTTTTAAAAAGTTGTTGAAGTAAAAAAATTGCTATACAATACAAATTTCCATAAAAATATAGTTTAATTGGTATAAAATATGCACATGAAGGAGATGATATTGCAACGAATCCCATACGTGTAAGGGACCGACCCGAATGGGCACTAAATGGGCCCTTACCCCAATGCATGCATTCAAAGTAAAGAATATTAAACAGACATGATTTCAGATTCCAATTAAAAACAAAAACATTCAAAATAACCCCTTTAAAAACTAGACAATTTCCCTGGAACCTGTCCCTGTTTCCAAGCACCTGTTCCAAGATAAATACGTTTCCAAAGTATACTCCGATCTGAGATTTCTTAAAATCATTCAAAACATGTCTAAATACAATAATGCTGGAATCCACAAAATATTCGAGAAAATATCCTAGGGCTCTCGTGCCGTGCTACATGCATTCGGGGAAAATAAAACATAAAGAGTCATAACACAAAATCGAGTTTGATGATCGAGCCCCATGATCACAGCTCCTCCTTCACCATCCTGTCTCGCACTTGGTTACCTGTGGAAAAACCACGAGATAAGGGTGAGCAACGAATTGCTCAAGAAGAATCCCCAACGGGGTACAATACGATATACATGGTCATCTCGATGAGCGTATGCAAGCTATGAATATAAACACGAGAATAGAGCACATAGCTTAGCCCACACTTGGGCCTCGGATGCCAATTTAAGGTCTTAGTCCGGAATAATATCACCACACACCCAATACATAAGTCGCCCTATACGAGAAATAAGTCCCGGCCTCACTGCTCTCTCGTCGACGAAAGGTACATCGCTCAAGATCCCGAGGAGCTCTCCGGTCGGGCGCCAGAATGAGCGTAAGCATGCACCGCGTACTACAGAGACTATGGGGGTGCCGGGTCCAGAGGCAAGCCGCCCATGTCCATCACCACGCCTAACTAATTCTTTAGATCGGTGTCACCGACATAGGGTGTGAGACACGGACACGTAAACTATATCGTCTGAACCACCGCACCTGAGGCTAAGGAAACGGGTCGTGGTAGGCTTACACCAGGAAGCCGCCCTTACCTTAACAGGTGGCAATCAGGGGCTACGCCCGAACACGCTGAGGACGTGCCCACTGCCGGGGACGAGGAAATGCCAAGTCATCATCCCGACGGTTGGGGCATTTAATAGTCTGCCACCCTCACCCAAGATTGCGGGGCCAGCCGTTAGGGTTAGCTATTCCCTAACGGGATCAGGGCGGAGCTCCATCTCATACGTCCCTGTCGTGGATGCAAGGTACTTTATGCACCCGGCCCAGATGATGCTATCTACCTGCCACTCTAACCTGCCTTAGCAATCAGCAAACAATTCCATAAAATCCAATACGTGCTCAATAAGAATACAACGAGCCTAGCATGATACTACGAAGCAAGGAACAGATACGAGCATGCCAGAAAGGAACAACCTAGCATGGATTAACATGAGAATTAATCAGGAAAAATCATGCTAATCGGGAATTCAGAATAGAGTACCTAGCTATACATGTCAATAAACACAAACAAGCAATCAATCAGCAATCGCATAATATATCGCAGGGTCCACACAACTCCAGTAAGAAATCCTTACCTTGGTCGGGGACAATTTGACACGAAAACCTAGGTGGCGAACGAACCCGAACTAGCTATCGAGAACCTATCAATCACAACAAAAATCACACAATAGGCCTTAATATAATAAAACAAACAAGGCCCAGCTCGGGAGCAACTCACGAGGCGCGACGAACGCACGAACGAACCGATAGCACGAACGAGGCGGCAAAGAAATTTGGGCGGGCTCATTGGGCGTGAGAGTGGCGTGTGCGCATGCGCGGACGGACGGACGAGGCGGAGCTGCGCGCGGACGAACAGGGCGTTGGCGATGCGGCTCGGCTGGGCGCTGGCGAGGACGCGAGTGGCACTGGGCGACGCGGCACGACTCGGCGAGCAGGGGCTCGGGCGACGCGATGCGGCTGGGCGCTGAGGCAAGCTTCTGCGCGCGCGAGCTCGACGACAGGAGCTCTGTTTCTGCGCACGAACAGGGGCGAAGGGGAAACTCAAATTCGAGCGATCCATGGGGATTCGACGAGCGATTCTTTGATGGCGAACTCCCCTACACTAGCTGCACAAAACCCATACCTCAAATTACCTCGACTTGGCCGTAAATGGCGATGCCCGAAACAGGGAAGCAATTCGACGGAAAAGAGAAGGAGAAGAAGAAGAGAAGAAGAAGAAGAAGAAGAGAAGAAGAAGAAGAAGAAGAGAGCTCACCGGAGGGACGAACGGCGAAGGAGAGAACGCTGGTCGGCGAGGCAGGAGGAATCGCGAAGGAGAGCTCGGTCGGTCGGAGAGAATTCGCGAAGAAGAAGAAGAAATGGGTAAGCTTCGGGCGAGCTCTGCCTTTATACCAACACTCAGCAAAAACCGGCTTATATACAAGATCGCGCGTTTAGAAACACAAGAGCGCTCAGTGGCTCGATTGGCAGCGACCCTTGCCTAGCATGCGACACGTCCTTGGATCGAATCTCACTCGACGCGCTATTTAATTCCCTATTTATTTTTACTTTTTCCCAAGCCCAAATGTCTTCACCAAAATTCCCGATCCCATTCAAATTGACTCATAATTTTTCCGGCAATTAACAAATACAAAACAAGCCCTGCCGGCCCGACCAAAATTACCAAAATGCCCCTGGGCTTCCCGGGAAGACCGGGATGAAATTTCCGGGCCGTTACAATATTCCCCCCTTATAAGACTTTCGTCCTCGAAAGTCACTTAAGATTGGAACGGCTCGATATCGCAATCTCATCTCATCCTCCCGCTCCCAAGTGGCTTCCTCTCGAACTCGACTCCTCCACCGAACTTTTACCAACCGGATTTCACGACACGCAGTTGTCTTTGTCTCAAAAGCAAGAATCACCACCGCTTTTCCTCAAGCTCAAATCTTCATTCACCGCCACGGCTCAAAATCAACAATGTGCGACGGGTCCGCACATCATCGCCTCAACATCGAAACATGGAAAACACGCGTGAATCACGACAATGACGGAGGCAAGGCTAATCGATAAGCAACCTTGCCGATCCTCTCCAGAATCACAACGGACCAACAAAACGGGGACTCAGCTTTCCACGCTTGCCAAACCTCAAAACACCTCGCATCGGTGCAACCTTTAGGAATACATGCTGACCAACCTCAAACTCCAAATCCCGATGCCGAACACCGGCGTAACTCTTCTGTCTGCTCTGAGTGGTCAACATACGAGCTCTAATCTTCTTCACGGCACCATTGGTCAACTGCAACAACTCGGGACCCAAAACCTGCCTATCACCAACCTCTTCCCAGAACACAGGAGATCGGCAACGCTTACCATACAAAGCCTCGAATGGAGCCATCCGAATCGCCGATCGACATCGTTGTTATATGCAAACTCCATCGAATCTGAATCTTTGGTCCCAAGCGCGCCGAAATCCAACACACAATCCTCAAAGATATCTCGAGAATTGGTTCACCCTCTCATCGCCCATCGATGAGAGTGAAAAGTTGTGCTGAAACTGCACTCAGTGCCTAAACCCTTCTGGAGCGCTCTCCAGAAACGAGAAGTGAACCTCGAATCACGGTCAGACACAATCCTCGCAGGCACACCGTGATAACGAATGATCTGCTCAAAAATAATCTGCGCCATCGTTCCACGGTATAAGTGTCTCTACAGGGAATGAAGTGTGCGCTCTTAGTCAATCGATCGACTATCACCCAAATCTGAGAGAACTTCCTCTGAGTCCTCGGCAAAACCAGAAATAAAGTCCATGGAGATCTCTTCCCATTTCAACCGAGGTACACTCAATTTTGCAAGAATAAACCGGTGGTCTCGCTCAGGTGCCTTCACTTGCTGACAAGTGAGACATCGACTGACAAACACCGCAACATCTCTTTTCATACCCATCCACCAGAATGTCTGCTTAAGATCCTGATACATCTTGGTACCCCCGGGGTGCCAAGCAAACGGAGAACTGTGGGCCTCTCGAGAGCAACTCGCCGCAATCCCGCAACATCGGAACACACAACCAGCCTCAGTCACGTCACACCACCGTCTGCGTGAATACACAAAGTCAAAATCTCCATCAAGACTAACTCTGTCACCCAATTTCTTAAGTGCGGGGTCACTCAGCTGACTATCAATAACCCGTTGTCAACTGAGCTACTCTGGCAGTAACCTCACCCAACAATACTGCAACCTCAGCCCGCTCAAACTCTCGCTGCAATCTGGGCTGGGGACTCAACAACACCGCGGAGTGCTACGTCTTCCTACTTAAAGCATCAGCTACAACATTTGCTTTGCCGGATGGTACAAAATCTCGATCATAATCTTTCACCAACTCTAACCATCTCCTCTCGCCTCATATTCGGCTCCTTACGAGTAAAGCAGATACTTGAGGCTCGGTGATCGGTAAACATCCTGGATCCGCTCACCATACGGGTAATGCCTCCAAATCTTGATTGCAAACACCATCGCCGCCAACTCCATATCATGAGTCGGATAGTTCTCGCTCATATGGCTTCAAATTGACGGAAGCATAAGCAATGACCTTCCCGTCTTTGCATCAACACACACACCCAACCCGAACTTAGAAGCATAGGCAGAAACCACGAAACCACTCTGTCCCCTCCGGATCGCCACACAGTCGGTGTTGAAGTCAAACTACGCTTGAGCCTGGCAAAGCTCTCATCACACTTACTGTCCCAAATAAACTCGACACCCTTCCTCGTCAGACGAGTGAGGGGCGAGGCTATGGCGGAAAAAGTCCTTAGCAAACCGACGGTAGTAACCTGCCAAACCTAGAAAGAAACGGCTCCTACGAGCAGATAACCGAAGGACAGAGAGCTCCACATACACTCACTGTCTTGCTCCACTGAAGCAACAAAGTCAAAATCTCACGGGGTAGCAACAGGGGTCCACCACGAACTGAACCTCCAAATACCAACGGGGCAACTCTCAACTTTCCTGGAAACAGGAAGACAACCAACAGGGCACGAACCATTCGCCCCACGAGCAAACTGACTTCTAGCAATTCCAATCCACACCTTGGTCAACACCGAGCATCAACTTGTCACCATACCGGAACCAATCCGGACTCTACCCCAAACCAATACTAACTCGCTAGGCTACCAAGACTGCCAACAACTCACCCGAGGTTACAAACTACACGGCTTCAACTTGCCAACTGAAACTCACTGTCTGGGCCTGATTGAGTTCTAGAGAGGCTCTCCACAACCTAGGGTTCTCCGACAACCCTCGACACCCACTGCCAACTAACGGCTTACAACCAACTGCCTGAACAACAACAACCCCTTTTTCCAGCAACACAACCATGCTGGCCAACTCCAACTCCTTGGAAACCAAGAGGACCCGAAACGCTACCGAATGCGTCATCCTCCTACTCAGACATCAACCACAACATAACTTCTACCCAAGGAAGGATCCGAACAACTTTCTCAGTCGTGACGATCAACAAGAAGATCCGTCAACCAAGCTTAGGTCCACTTAACAAATCTTACCTAAGCAACAACCTGATACCACGAGCATGGTATCCTTACCACCTCACTAAGCCCTACAACATCCACCTGGAGTCCAACTTTTCCAAGAACTGAGCATCAGATCCCCAAAGCAATCCCTATATGGATCTGAAACTCTTGCCAAGGAACGAACCACACAAAACACACTTGTGTGCACAACTCCCAACCTTCACTTAACGATCCAAGACTAACAAATGCTTTTCCCAAAAGCCACACTAGCTCCTGGCAGAGATACAACCAATCAACGGAACACCCAAAGTTCCATCTCCACACGATGCTCGAAGCTGTGGCAACCTTGCTCTACCAAAGCATAACCATGCCAAACCAAACTTACTTTATACCAAGCCTCTACCAAGGGTGCTTACCCATAAGGCATCCAACTTCTCTCACAAGGCATCCTACTCACCTCATAGGCATCCAACACATGGTCCCTCGACTGGAACCCAAACTTACTTCTACGATGCTCAACTCTCCTGAGATTTAGGCACTCGAAGGTAGTTGACCGTACTACCAACCACAAAGATCACTTGGCCTTAACACTAGCGTGAGATGCACGCGCACTAACACTTACCAATCGACAACCTGCTTGACTTACTCAACCTCCAGGAACACTGGGAAAAGGCTCCGGCTCCTCTCGAACATCCTTTCGCTTGAAGTCCTTTGATTACCACTGAACTAGCCCTTTTGCACGACCTACACAGGTGCAATTACCATAAACGGATCCAAGGCTAAAGGAGTACGCTAAACTCCGGACGGCATAGAACCATCTGCTATGCCCATGCCAAACTCAGGCCTGAACCAGATTTAGTGCCAAAGTGGCACACCAACCAATGCACCTCAAGTGCCACTACTACCAAATCCACATCTTACTACCAACGGGGCCAAACCCAAACAACCATGCCTAAGGCATCTCATCAAGCTGAAGGCTCACGGCCTACTCTTGCATCTCCACATGATGCTCAACAATCTCTGGCCGGCTCTCTCAACATGCAGCAGCTAGCCCTACTCTAAAGCTTACCAAAAGAATAGTGTTCATTTTTACCAAACAACTGAGGAAACTACCAACGGATCCAGTCCGAAGGGAACATCGCTTCTTTGCACCCTTAATCACGTGGGTCCGCCATCGGCCGCAAACAACAACACTTTACAGAAGCACCAAGATGCCTCATCAACCTCTTTGAAGGCTACCAACTTTGCAACCACTCTCTGGGCAACCAATTAATCTATCAAGGCTCAAGATCAACACTTGAGCTACCCAGGCTAGTCCACAAGGGGACCTGCTCCACAAACATCCACATCAACACAACCACAGCTAACTCCTCTCTTGGAGTGGCATTCCAAGGCAAAACACCTCCACCCTCTCACTAGGGGAAAACCAACAACTAAGCCACAGTTGGCCTATGAGAGTCCAATCTCTACCTCCCTCTGGAATGATGTCCCAGGGCATCCGAATCTACCTGGATACCACAACAAGCCACAACATACATCACAAACTGCGGGAAGTTGGCATGATGGCGCTCTAAACCCAAACCAATAACGAGTTAGAACCTACTCGTCTCCGCTCCACAACACTACACAAGGCATACACTCGATGACAGGTATTGTAAATTCTTAACCCTTTTTCTTACAAAAAAAGCAAACTTAGGCGTACCTGATGAGTGTCTGAGTGCTAGTAATCATGGGAAAACGACCTACAACAAAAGGTCAAACTACAAAATTTATGACTCTGAGCTCTGATACCAACTGTAAGGGACCGACCCGAATGGGGCACTAAATGGGCCCTTACCCCAATGCATGCATTCAAAGTAAAGAATATTAAACAGACATGATTTCGGATTCCAATTAAAAACAAAAACATTCAAAATAACCCCTTTAAAAACTAGACAATTTCCCTAGAACCTGCCCTGTTTCCAAGCACCTGTTCCAAGATAAATACGTTTCCAAAGTATACTCCGATCAGAGATTTCTTAAAATCATTCAAAACATGTCTAAATACAATAATGCTGGAATCCACAAAATATTCAGAAAACATCCTAGGGCTCGTGCCCGCTACATGCATTCAGGGAAAATAAAACATAAAGAGTCATAACACAAAATCGAGTTTGATGGTCGAGCCCCATGATCACAGCTCCTCCTTGACCATCCTGTGCCTCGCACTTGGTTACTCGTGGAAAAACCACAAGATAAGGGTGAGCAACGAATTGCTCGAGAAGAATTCCCAACCGGGGTACAATACGATATACATGGTCATCTCGATGAGCGTATGCAAGCTATGAATATAAACACAGAATAGAGCACATAGCTTAGCCCACACTTGGGCCTCGGATGCCAATTTAATGTTTTAGTCCGGAATAATATCACCACACAGTCCAATACATAAGTCGCCCTATATGAGAAACAAGTCTCGGCCTCGGCACATCTCTGTCGACGAAAGGTACATCGGCTCAAGATCCCGAGGAGCTCTCGGTCGGTCTTTGTAATGAGCGTAAGCATGCACCGCGTGCTCTGCGCAGACTATGGGGGTGCCGGGTCTAGAGGCAAGCCGCCCATGTCCAGTCACCACGCCTAACTAATTCTTTGGATCGGTGTCACTGACATAGGGGTGTGAGACCTGGACACGTAAACTATGTCGATCGAACCACCGCTTTGAGGCTAGCTATTCCCTAACGGGATCGCATGAGCTCCATCTCATACCCTATGCGTGGATGCAAGGTACTTTATGCACCGGCCCGGATGATGCTATCTACCCGCCACTCTAAACCCGCCTTAACAATCAGCAAACAATTCCATAAAATCCAATACGTGCTCAATAAGAATACAACGAGCCTAGCATGATTCTACGAAGCAAGGAACAAATACGAGCATGCCAGAAAGGAACAACCTAGCATGGATTAACATGAGAATTAATCAGGAAAAATCATGCTAATCGGGAATTCAGAATAGAGTACCTAGCTATACATGTCAATAAACACAAACAAGCAATCAATCAGCAATCGCATAATATATCGCAGGGTCCACACAACTCCGGTAAGAAATCCTTACCTTGGTCGGGGACGATTTGACACGAAAACCTAGGTGGCGAATGAACCCGAACTAGCTATCGAGAACCTATCAATCACAACAAAAATCACACAATAGGCCTTAATATAATAAAACAAACAAGGCTCAGCTCGGGAGCAACTCACGACAGGCGCGACGACGCGCGAACGGGCGATTGCACGAACGGCAAAGAACTGGTTGGCTGGCGCGCGCGCGGGCGCGAGGGTGGCGCGCGTTGCGGGCGCGGACCGGCGCTGGGCGCGAAAGTCGCATGCGGACTAACGAGGCATTGGCGATGCGGCTCGGCTGGCGCTGGCGAGGACGCAGCGTCTTGTGACGCGACGCGAAGCGGCAGCGGCGCGCGCGACGACTCGGCGGCGAGGGCTCGGGCGACGCGATGCGGCCGGGCGCCGAGGCAAGTTTGCATGCGCGAGCTCGGCGACAGGAGCTCTGTTTCTGCGCGCGAACAGGGGCGAAGGGGAAACTCGAATTCGAGCGATCCGCGGGGATTCGACGAGCGATTCTTTGATGGCGAACTCCCCTACACTAGCTGCACAAAACCCATACCTAAAATTACCTCGACTTGGCCGGAAATGGCGATGCCCGAAACAGGGAAGCAATTCGACGGAAAAGAGAAGGAGAAGAAGAAGAGAAGAAGAAGAAGAAGAAGAAGAAGAGAGCTCACCGGGAGGGACGAGCGGAGAGGAGAGAACGCTGGCCAGTCGGCGAGGCGGGAGGAATCGCGAAGGAGAGCTCGGTCGGTCGGAGAGAATTCGCGAAGAAGAAGAAGAAATGGGGAAGCTTCGGGCGAGCTCTGCCTTTATACCAACACTCAGCACAAACCGACTTATATACAAGATCGCGCGTTTAGAAACACAAGAGCGCTCAGTGGCTCGATTGGCAGCGACCCCTGCCTAGCATGCGACACGTCCTTGGCCCGAATCTCACTCGACGCGCTATTTAATTTCCTATTTATTTTTACTTTTTCCCAAGCCCAAATGTCTTCACCAAAATTCCCGATCCCATTCAAATTGACTCATAATTTTTCCGGCAATTAACAAATACAAAACCGGCCCTGCCGGCCCGACCAAAATTACCAAAATGCCCCTGGGCCTCCTGGGAAGACCGGGATGAAATTTCTGGGGCGTTACAATACGGGTCCCATAAATGTTTAAGTTGTGTTTGGGGTACCGATTATGTAATTGTAAACGAAAGGTTATGATAAATTGATGATTATGATAAATTGTGGGTTATAATAAACAATGTTTGAGATGTAGGTTATTACAAGAGGGGTTAAGATAAATGGTGTTTGAGGTGCATGTTATTGTAAGAAGAGTTATGAAATTTTTTTAATAATTTTTTTTAATATTTAAATATAAATTAAAATAGTTAACAAATAATTAATAAGTTTTCTTAATAAACTTATAATTAATATTGAACATAATAAAAAATGAAAAAAATGATTTTTTTTTATTCTATTTCACTTATATATTTGATGTAGTTATGTATTAGAAATTAATTTTTTAAGTTAATATTTATCTCATGAAAACAAACTTCAACTTTAAGTTTTGTTTTCTTCTTTCTTCAATTTTTTTTCTTCTTTTTTTAGATTCTTTTTTCGAAATCTTAATGTTTAATTAGGGAATCAATTTGAAATAAACAAATATACTAATTATAAAAAATGGATATACTACTATATAAAAGAAAAATAAAAATCATATAGTATTAATTAAGACCAATTCATGAGTTATTAATTCAAACAGTCACCGCACTCAAAAAAAAAAAAATCAAACAGTCACCTATTAATTTTGTTAAAAAACACATATATAAGAAAGTTTTAAGGAAAAGTTTTAGTCAATATTCATAAAAAAATATAACATTTAGATAAATGAGCATACATGCTCAGGTAACCACCGTTTATAATAACCAATGAGACAAATACGAGTTAAGTTATTATAACCAACCTGTTTACTTAAACGAAGGCTTAAACATACCCTTATTATTCACAAACAAAATATTCGTGTGATTAAATCAATATATTTGATTAGTTTTTTCATTTTTTTTAAAAGATGATATGAAAATATTTATTTTAATTACAAAAAAGCCCAAAATAGCCACCCATATTTTTGAAAAGCCTAACTTCATCGTCTTCTTCATGTTCAGCCCACTGTCCCCCATTTTCAACTCCATGGAAACCAACCTCGACGTTGGAGACTCAGTGTGACAGAAATTAAGGACAATTAGGGTTTCTCAACGATGCTTCATGGCTGACATTTGCAGGGACGTGCAATGTTCTTTGGCAATTTCCGTTCCACTTCAATTCACCCAACTTTATCCATCGCACAAAACCCTAAGGCGGACCAAAACGAGGGAACCAACTCTCCAATAATACGCATACTTACTTCAAATTTCTCCACTCTCTTCCAAATTCAGGTGATTATTTTGTTGCTTGTTGGTTCCCGGTTCATTTCGCGGAAACCCTAGAATTTTGAATTTGGGAATTTTTAGGGGGGCAATGATTTGGGATTTTCTACCTTAAGGGTTTTAATCGCTATATGATTTTGTTTCGTTCGTGTTATGCGTCGTGATTTGGTGCATCGAGACTGGCGTTGCAACCATGTTGATTAATGATAAATTGACATGGGCACGGAAATTTATCGTGTTTTGATGCTTATGTAGAGCGAATTTTGTCGAGTTTGTTTAATTGGGGAGTTTATTGTTTCTGAAGGCTTCCATTTCTTCCATATTGGTCATGCATGTTGTAGTGGGCACTGTAGCTGGTTTTCATATTTCGCGTTTCTTGTGTAATCTTACCTTTTAGGCCCCGTTTGATAATCATTTGATTTTTTGTTTTTTTTATAAAATTTAAGCCTATTTCTACTTAAATTTCCTATAATGTGCTCCATATTTCCAAAAATATATCCATCTTTCCTTAAGAGAGTAGGTGAATACTAACCAAATTTCAAAAACAAAAACAAGCTTTGGAACGCTACTTTTTTTTTGTTTCCAAATTTTGGTTTTATTTATTAACATATAGGTAAGATGTAGATATCCAAATAAGAAAAAAAGCTATGGTAAGGTAGTTGTTGTAGGCTTAAATTTCAAAAACAGAAAACGAAAAATAAAATGGTTATCAATCATGACCTTAATAATTCATTTATCTATTTTTTAAAATTTACTTGCCGTCATTTAGTTGGTGTTGCTAATACTTTTTTTTTTTTAAACAAGAAACAAATATATTAATTGATAAAATGAACAAGAGTACAAAAGAAACATAAGACAGAAAAACAAAATAAAAAACCCCAAAAGCCGAAGGTAAAATACAATGCTAGAGAAGAAACAAAGCAAACATAGGGGCTAAAAGCTAAGGACTAGGGAAGGTTTGCCCAAGAAGAATACACATCTTGGATGGAAAGGTCAGCAAAGGATTTTGAAGATGAATATGCCCAGGTTGAGACATGCAAGCGAACAGATTCTGACCGCGAAAGCCAAGGAAGATGCTCTTCATGAAAAATTCGTTGGTTCCTTTCCCACCACAGTTCATATAAAAGGAATTTCACAACATTAATCCATAAAAACCGAGATTTCTTTTGAAAGCAGGACCCATGAGAAGTTGAACCATATTCCTCCTTAAATCATTGTCGAAAGCCCAGCAGAGATTGAAAGAAGCAAGCAGCCTATTCCAACAAAGAGATGAATATAGACAAGAAAAGAGAATATGAAATCCATCTTCTGGGGCTTGAAAGCAAAGATGACAAATAGATGGTTGCAAAAAGTGGCTCGAGAGTTTTCTTTGCAAGACTTCAGCAGTATTCAATCTACCATTCAAAATGATCCATAAGAAAACATTAACTTTCTTAGGACTTTTAGATTTCCAAATAATCTTATATAAGTCGTTATCCATGGGGGAGTTTTCGCCAAAAAAACCCGTGGTTGTCTTGACTGAAAAGCAACCAGAAGCTTCTAGAGACCAAGACAAAAAATCAGAATCAACCCCAATCTTCTTTGATGAAAGCAAACTAAGTAGATTGGAGAATAGAGGGACTTCTTCATCCTTAAGAAGTCTCCTAAAGTCAATCTGTCAAGAGTGAGTGACAACATCCCAAAAAGAAGACACCACATCATTTGGCTTGGTAGAAAGTGAGAACAGCTCCAGGAAGGCAGATTTTAAATACAAAGGACCAACCCAATAATCGAACCAAAATAAACTTTTGTTTCCATTTCCAATATTGATAATTGGAATAGAGTGGACAGAATTCCATGCCTTAACTATGTTCAACCATGGACTTTTCAAGCTAGCAGAAGGTTTCCTTCGCAAGGCCCAACGAGCAATATTGCAACCATGAATGCTAGCAATTACTTGACACCATAAAGCCTGGGGCTTCTTATGAAATCGCCAACCCCATTTGGCAAGCAAAGCATAGTTTTTGAGATGGAATTCTCCAAGACCCAAGCCACCCATTGACTTAGCTTTGGCTGTTAAATTCCAACGAACCATATGGGAGAGTGAATTCGAAGAAGAACCAGCCCAGAAGAACTTGCGAATTACTCTATCCAAAGCTAAAGAGACTTGAGATGGCATTTTAAAAAGTGAGAGATAATAAAGATGCATGTTGGCCAAAACAGAGGAACATAAAGTCAAACGACCTCCACTTGAAAGATTGAAATGTTGCCATCTATCTAATTTCTTTTGGATTTTGTCTAAAACCGGCTGCCAAAAAGACATTTGATTCGGGTTTCCACCTAGGGGAAGTCCAAGATATGTCATAGGGCAACCTTCAACTTTACAATTCAATTTTGCAGCTTGTGCTTCGATTATGGCAAAATCCAAGTTAACTCCACCAAGAGAGGATTTTGACCAATTGATTCTCAACCCCGAACACCATTCATACAACTCAATCGTGCGAACTAGAGTCTCGAACATACTGTCATCCGCCTTACAAAACACCAAGGTATCATCAGCAAATTGTAACAAAGGAACATGAACATTATCTTTTCCAATCTTAAAGCCTTCATAAATGCCTTTAGCACAAGCATTATCAATCATTGAACTAAATACCTCCCCAATTAGCAAGAATAAGAAAGGAGAAAGCGGATCCCCTTGCCTCAAACCCCTAGAGGCAATAATGCGACCTTTTGGCCTTCCGTATATGAAAACCGAATATTTTGGATTTGAGATACAACCCTTAATCCATTGGATCCATTTAATGCTAAAGCCTTTAAGCTTAAGAACCCCCTCTAAGAACTCCCAATCAACACAGTCAAAGGCTTTCTCAAAATCCAGCTTGAGAATCCATCCGTGCTTTTTTTTTATTCTATAATCTTCCAACAGTTCATTTGCAATCAAAATTGGATCTAGAATCTGCCGATCGTGAACAAAAGCACTTTGAAATTTCTAAATTAAGGAAGGCATAACCAACTTCAGTCTCTCAGCTAACACCTTTGCATGGATTTTATAGACCGATTTGATCAAGCTTATCGGACGAAAATCCTTAATTTTACACGCATCCTCCTTCTTTTTAATAAGACAGATAAAATTATCTTTCATGCAGGAATTCAGGTGACCATTATGATGAAAATCTTCAAAAAAATGAATAAAATCACTTCTAAACAGAGACCAAAATGCAGCAAAGAACTCGATAGTAAATCCATCTGGGCCAGGGGCTTTGTTTTTCCCAAGAGATTTGATTGCTGAGAAAATTTCTTCAGGGGAAAAAGGACAGATCAGAGCAGAATTCTGTGAATCTGATAATCTAGAGGTGCGAAGATTGCAAGGGATTGATCTTTGCCCAGGAAGTTTCTGATATAGGTTTGAGAGAAACCCAAGATTTCAAACTCAATTTCAATTAGAGTTATTAGGGATCCCGAATCAGATTGAAGAGTTGAGATCAGAGACTTCCGTTTTCTTACTGCAAAAAATTTGTGAAAAAACCCAATGTTTTCGTCCCCTTCTTTCAGCCAATGAAGCTTGCATTTTTTAATGTTATTTCTTTCCTCTAAGCTGCAAAGATGCAAGAAATCACATTTAGCCTCCGCCCATCTTTGATACTTCTGCTGGGACAGAGTGAGATAGTCTGCTTTTCTATCCAAAAATTCAATTTCAGCCAACAAAAATTCAGAATGGAATTTCTTCTGAATTTCTTGGTCCGAGTGCCAAGATTTGAGAACTTCCTTAAGGTTTCTCAATTTTGCAAAGATGAAAAATCCTGCCCAACCAAAAGAAGCATCACTAGAAACATGAGCCTCAATCAATGATCTACATGATGGACCTGATGGCCAGGAATTATAGAAACGAAAAGGGGGGGGGACCCCACTTGAAAGATCCAGCCTCCAAGAGCAAAGGAAAGTGATCTGAGATGGTACGAACTTGCCTTGAGGATCTAGAGTTATCAAAAGTACAACCCCATTTTTCTGAGATCAGAAATCTATCAATAAGAGATCTAACAGATTCATCCCCAGGCTTAGACCGTTTGAGAGGGGAAAGTCCTTTAGTTTTAGGTTCGAAATTAAAACTGCTTCATACTGATAGAGTACTAAGGGTAAGATGGGTATATTATATGTAAGGGTAGAATAGTAATTAGCATGTAAGGATTTTATTATAAATAGGAGTCCTAGGGTATTTGGAAAGGGGGGAATGTTTTGTCATTGGTTGTCTTGTATAAGACATTGGGAGAGAGTAGCCCTCTCGAAAAGCTATGGTATGGTATTGTAACGCTTTCCTATCTATTATCTCAATATATTGTGTTTCTTGGTTTATTTTCCGGTGTTAGTTCTATTGTGCATTGTTAAGATTATTAGGGTCTTAACAAATTGGTATCGTGAGCAAGTTCATCCCGGAGCAATGAATCAAGAGGAGTACGATGAAGCCTTGGTGAAGATTCAAGCGCAGACGTGAAAGAAGTTAAGCAAAGGTGGGAAGAAATGTTTGAAGCTTTAAAACAAGTACATGAATGTGTGAAGGAAATGGAAAAACAACATGAGGTTTGTGTGCGGAAGAGAGTGAACAAAGATCTGCATAGAGAAAAATGTGGAACCAAACCCAAAATCAAGAAAGCAAATCTACCCAAGTATCAAGTAGCAAATCGCCCAAGTATCAAAGTTGTTTGTGTCAGAAACCAGCCAAATACTTATGAAAAGTTAAAAAGGTGTCAGGCAAGGAATAGATTTTCGAAAAGGAGAAAAAGAGGCCACCAACAACTCCAACAACGTCTACCATGGAAGTTTCTTAGAAGATGGAGAAGATTCGACAAGCAGGAATGTCGAGAGAACTGGAATAACACGCAACTCCAAAAATTGCAAAGAAGGAAGATACCGTGGGAGAAAGAGGTTCAAAAGAGAAGAACAAAAGAAAGAAAGAAGCTTAGGAGAACAAAAAAAATGGAAGCATGGTTTGGAAGAAGGAAAAAAGAAAAAGAAAAAGGTAGGGTGGCAGAAAAGAAGAAAAAGAAGGTGCTGGAAAAATGGAAGGCTTGCAATTTGAAAGAGAAAAAGAAATAAAAATGGTATTTGGTAAAGAAAGGAGGGGAAAAGGGGAGCCCATGTGTGAGCATTAATGGGAGAAGTGATTTTTTGATGGAAATTGAAAATGTGACATTTTTGTTGATGGGAAAGAAATGTGGCTGCATTAATGAAGTGGTGATGGGACAAGAGGTTTATCTTGTGAAAGAAGGATGTGGTTTTGGGAGCCATTTTACAAAAAAGTGGTGTTATTATTATTATTCTTTGTTATTTTGTTGGGGTAAGTTGTAAAAAAAAAAAAAAAAAATCTGCATTTTAATTTGTTGTGCAATGGGTAATTTTTTTTTGTAATGTGTTGTATAACCCACACCTTGAGGACAAGGTGTATTTCACGATGGGGGATATGATAGAGTACTAAGGGTAAGATGGGTATATTATATGTAAGGGTAGAATAGTAATTAGCATGTAAGGATTTTATTATAAACAGGAGTCCTAGGGTATTTGGAAAGGGGGGAATGTTTTGTCATTGGTTGTCTTGTATAAGACATTGGGAGAGAGTAGCCCTCTCGAAAGGCTATGGTATGGTACTGTAACGCTTTCCTATCTATTATCTCAATATATTGTGTTTCTTGGTTTATTTTCCGGTGTTAGTTCTATTGTGCATTGTTAAGATTATTAGGGTCTTAACACATACCTCTGGTCAATCTTTTGCAAGGCACCCGTTCACAAATCCATCTAGTAATGTTAAAATCGCCACCAATACACCAAGGATCACGAAGAGAAGAAGCTAAAGATCTAAGTTCGTTCCATAAAGCTGGCCTTAACCGATTATCATTAGGTCCGTACACATTAGTAACCCAGCAGAATTTGTCATGTGCAAAAGAAAATTTGACAGTCAAAGAGAAGGTACTCGGAATGAAGGATACTGCACTTACTTTAGATTCATCCCACATTGTCCCCAAACCACCAGACCTACCACAAGACCCCAGAGAGGACCAACCAATATTCCTTGAACTCCAGAGAGATTTAATAACATTCCTATCCAAAGAAGACATTTTCGATTCCTGAATAAGAACCACTTCTGGGTTGATATTTAGAATAAACTTCTTAATGGAAGCTCTCTTATCAAAATCTTCCAGCCCTCTTGTGTTCCATGACAAAATTTTCATGATTTAGAAGAAAGGGGGAATAGAACTCAGCTTGATTCCACTGCTCTGTACTAATGATTTAAATTTGTCCGGAAAAACACACTCCGAATTATTATCAGTCAATTCAACCAAATCGACTGGAAAGACTTCTGTAAACTGGAAATCGTCTTGAAAATTGTTAGCAAAATGCTCTGATGCAATAGAACTTACACTGAAAACAAAATCGTTATCAGAATCCTCATTCTCCTTGTTGCAGAATGCATTCTTCGCACGAGAAGAAGAAGGATAAGCTGCAGGAACACAGTTGGGCCCAAAAAGTGCAGTTATGGTGGTCGGCTGAAAAGCAAACCATGTATCTGAAGACGCCTCAGCCTTGCTTGACTTACTTTTATATGGAAGAAGCGGCCCAATTTCATCCAAATGTACAAAATGCAGGGGGAAAGTCGAAACAGAAGAGTTTGCAGCAGCCGAAGGGGTGGAGATAGGGGAATTCACAATAGGCACAGTTTAGTTTTGAATAATTGGTGTAAGGGGTAGTTGAGTTGATTGTGGTGGGGGGAGTGGAACTCAAAAGATGAATAGTCTGAGTGTTTAATGCTTGTGGGTGGGGAGGCTATTTGGTTATTAATGTTAGATGAAATAGGTTGGCCGATTTGGTTGGTAGAAGTTGAAGGGACAGAAATGGGAGAAGCGGTTTTGGCGGGAGATGAGGTTAAAAAAGATAGATCGGGCGAATTTAATTTATGGTTGGGACTGATTGGGCAAGAAGAGGTTGGTAACGAAGAGTCTAAATGAAGGTCTTCATGCAAGGAAAAAGGCAGTAAATGCAAGTCTTCATTCATTGATTCAGTAATAAATGTTACCTCCTTAGGCAATGCATGTGATTTTTTGGGGGAAGAGAGATCAATGAGTGGATCCAACTGCAATAAGCTTACATCCGAGATCTGGGGAGGCAAAGGATTTCTTGACAAATTCGGACAATTTTCAAGCAAAAAAGGCACTTGTAAAGATTTTGTATCCATACCAGTATCAGATAGAACAAGATTCATTCGAGAAATGCCAATAGGATTATGAAAATCACTTAAAAACAAGTTACCTTTAAATAAATGAGGTTGTTCCAAGGCAACAATATCTCCAAAATTAAGAAAAATGCTTCCTCTAATGGGATGAGAGATTTCAATTGTAGCCGGCATGAAGCCACATAAGTTCCGCTTAACCTTGATACGAGCTTCCATCAAATTGATAAGGTTCACTGTGTCTACACTGATATCTTCCAAACCACCAAAATATAAACCGATAGCTTCAAAAGATTGACGAGTCCAAAAATCCAAGGGAAAATTAGATATAAGATACCCAACCTCCATACCCCTGGATGAATTCTGGACGACCATGCTTGGCAGCATCCCACTTCTCAATGAGCAAATTGTAATCACCATAGATGGACCAGTGCCCTAGATTGACAAACAAAGTCTCCATATTCTTTCCTGGAACTGCAATCAAGGTTTTATCAACGTATAAAGGATTAATAACCACATTACACTTAAAGAAATTCTTCAAATTCTGAGAGATGTCTTTCCACTTGTCATGTGCAAAACATTTAGAGATAACCCAAATATTATCAAAATCCACTTGAAGAATTTCCTTATTTTTCCTGATCCAAGTTTTGAATGAGCTGGAAACACGTTCAGATGATTTAGCAAGTACCGCCAGGATTTGGAGATCAGATAATGCAGCAGAAATATCAGTGTTAGAAGGATCATTTTGACTTTCAGAAATAAGTTCCCCAATGCTGACCGGACAATGATCAACCATATCACATTTAACTCCTTGAACAGACTCAGATGAATGAATGGAAAGATAAAAATCTCTCATCAAAGATAAAATATCATTCAATCCAACAAAGTTACTTTCAAGGGGAAAGTGGAGAACAAACCTGCCACCTTTTCTTGGCCAAACTTCACATCTGCAATACCTACCATCGGAGGACCGAAACTTGCTTATTTTAATGGTTCCATAATCATCTTTGAAGGATTGGCAAAAATAGCTGGCAAAAGGTTGCTTTGAGCAAAATGAAAGAGATGATTCCATCTAAAGAAATAGAGTGGAAGACAGAGGAATTTCCTTTGCATAATTTGAATCAGTAATTAAAAAAAGTGAGTCTTCCTTTCTGATACAAAAAGATTCGCCGAGAATCTTACGAGAAATGAGTTCCATGAAAAAAACTAAGAGAGAAACAATAGAGACGAAAAGAAAAGGAAGAAGACGAGAGAAGAGGAAGAGGAAAGGACAAAGAAGGAGGAGAGAACGAAAAGGGAGAAGAGGAGGAAGAGGAAAGGAAGGAAAGAAAAGGAGATACCGGTGAAAAAGTCACTAGAATAGAGGCCCCCAGCGAAGGAGTCACCGAAGCCAAAGAGTCGTCATTCCTCTCTTCTCATTTGGATCCCTGGGATTTGACGTTAAAGTGAAGGGGCAGCTTGCTTGTGATGTAGACTGTAATGGACCCATTGACTCCCTCCTTGTCATGTGTATTTCTCTATTCATAGGGCCTAGTGTTTAGGGTTTAGGAGCTAATACTAGTTTCGAAGTATTCTGCCTTCGCTCAAATCATTTTGTGTTCTGTTTTGTGCATGTTCAGTGCTGATGTATTCTACTTTAGCTATTGAAAGCAATGGTGTTGCGCTTAGAATAGCTCAGACACGTTTCGTTCTTTTGCTACGTGTGCATTTTTTTTTATATGGTTATATACCCATTTTCTCATCCATGGATTGACCTAGCGATCATTAGGGCCAATTACAATAGTAAATGGTTTAGGTTCAAACCCCAACTAAACTTAGAAAATTAGGTGGTTGTATTGCGACACTGTGATATTTATTGTGGTAAACTTAAGTTGGCATGGATACTCATGGAAATCTAGAATAAAGAAAAGATTCCTTTTTCTTATTGAAATTTCTGTAAAATCTATTTCATAATTATATGAGTTGGCTAGATCGCCAAAAATCGATAGAGGTTAGACCGTTAGAGAACTTAGGTCTTATATTATGAGCTTCAGCTTTAGTATCATTTTTAGTTTTTTTATTTCCTTTATAGTGGAGTGGAAATGAGATTTTGGGAAACTTGCTAAGCATAGTTGTTTGTGATGGAAAATGAAGATGTTCTTTTCTTCATTAAGTAGTGAAGATTTCCTTGAATTATAACCATGCAAAGATTTTGTGGGATCATCTTTTGGCAACCTTCAAATGATAGACTGCTCCTCCTAGAGACCCTAAGGATCTATTTGCATACACTCTCGGGGGGCACACTTTCTAGGAAAGGAAGAAGCTCATGTGGGATAATTTCATTTTTAGTTGGGGAATATAGCAAGAGCGCTATAAAAGAACCTTCCAAGGGGTAATCTTTCTGTATCCAACCTTCACTCTACAGATGACACGCTCTTAGTTTGTTTGGGATCTATTATCTCTTTCGCCAATCTTATTCATCTTCTTACCTTCTTCGAGGAAGGTTTAGGTTTAAAGATCAATAAAGGTAAATATCAGTTGTTAGACTTGATTCTTGAACTACGAAGAGGAAAAATTGAAGAGATAGGTGGATTAGGAAAGGTGCGCAAGAGCTGTCCTCATAAAAGAGTTTTTTTTTTTCTTTTTCGTTTTCTTCTAAAGGGGTAGGTTTATCCTCATTCAATTAATGTTGAGTGACATTCTTACCTACTTGTACTTCCTTGCATAAAATGCTCATTTCTACTTCAAAGAGTGTCGAGATGCTTATAAAGGACTTCATCAAGGAGTGAAGGGAGAAGAGGAAGGGAATAGAGCTCATTTGGTTAAATGAAAGAGGTCTCTAAGAAATTGAGCCATGGGAGTTTTGGGGTGGGTAACTAAAAAACTTGTATCAAGGCTTTGTTAACTAAACGGTTATGACTGTAATGAACCATGATTTTGAGGATTTAAATTCAAGATATGTTATTCTTTAGGAGAGATACAATTTATTTTCCAACAATTTCATTCAATATGGTGGAGTAAATGAAATGTTCTTTTGCTATTCTTTTTTTTTTATAGGAAACATAAACTTTCATTGATGAGATGAAAAGTTACAAAATGAGAGTCAAAATAAATTACATAAGACCATTCCAATGAAATAGAAGAGAATTAAAACTATAGTCTTTAAAAGGCTTAGACTTATGAGCCCATGATATGGCAAGTAGAGTGTGATTATTTCAATTAAGTTCTCCTCAGGTTGTGCAGCTCCATTAAAGATACGATCATTCCTCAATGTCCATAGCTTCCACCAAAATGCGAATAAAAAGAGTAGCCAGAGAGTTTTTTTGTCACCACTGAAAGGGTGTCCCAGTACAGAATAAAAAACCAAATCCTTTATGTTTCTGGTCTGATCATCTGCCATTCAAATGCATTAAGGAGATAATTCCATATGTTTTTTGCCATCACACAGTTGCTTAACATATGAATTTGGGATTCCAATTCATTTTTGCAAAGAGGACAGATACTCGGAGAAAGAGACATCGATGGCCATTTCATTTGGAGATTTTCATGTGTATTCAACACCTTGTAGCTCATCTCCCAAATGAAAAATTTAATCTTCTTTGGTTGACTTCCTCTCCAGATATTAGAGTATAATTCATTAGTCACTGCATGGGGAGAGGAGGTTATATTTTCCAATAACGATTTGGTCAAGAAAGATCCATTTGAGGACAAGTTCCATTTCCACGAGTCTTCTCTATTGCTAAGGATAACACCGTCAAGAATCAAGGATAATTTAGACCATTCCGCAATTTCATCATCTTTAAGGTTCCTCCTGATCTTCAAATTCCAAGCAACATTCGTGGGTTCCCAACAATCAGAAACAGTGGCTTGTTTCGCTAGTGATAAGTTGTGAAGAAGGGGGAATCTCAGATGGAAGGGAGCATCACTTATCTATTTATCAATCCAAAATAGTGCATTCGTTCCATATCCAAGAACATGCAAGATGTTAGAAGAAATCAAGTATTTCCACCTGTCAATGAATTTCCATGGGCCCTTTGTCAATCAAATGTCTTTATTACTAGCCTTGTGGGTGAGGAGTAGGGCCATATTTAATATCAATGCAGTTTCGCCATAGAGCTTCTTTCTTCGTGGAATATCTCCAATGCCATTTAGCCAATAGAGATATATTCTTTTTGTGAATATCAATGATTCTAAGGCCATCCTCCTCAATCGGTAGTTTGACTCTGTCCCATTTAATAAGGTGGCTAGCTTTCCCCCCATCTTTTCCTCTCCATAAATAATTACTAAATAATTTTTCAATCATCTTTGTGACTCTAGACGGAGCAAGGAAAAGTGATAGATAGTAAATAGGAACATTTGCTAATGTGGTCTGTATAAGAGTCAATCTCCCTCCTTTGGATATATGAGATGATCCCCAATTCTGAAGGAAACTTTCAATTTTCTCGATGACAGGGTTCCAGAATGCATTAGACTTTGGATTCCCATTAAGAGGAAGGCCTAAATAGTAAATACGTAGTGGGCCAATGTTCAATCTTGAAGCCGTATAGCGCAACAAGTCTCTTTGTTTCATTAGAGTCAATATTGATAGTAAGAAATTCAGTCTTAGCACAATTAATATTTAGTCCAGAGGCAACCTCAAAAGCTTTGACAATGTCAATCAAGTTCTTCAGGGAGTCAATTTTTGTTGATGAGAAAAGAATCGTATCATCAGCAAATAATAGATGGGTACATGATAGTCTTTTGTTGCTGCCAATGATAGAAAAACCCTCTATAGCCCCCTTATCCTCACAGCCAATTTGAATTGTCTACTCAAGCAATCAGTAACCATCACGGATAAGAATGGAGACAATGGGTCTCCTTGTCTAAAGCCTCTGGTAGCTTTGATCTTTCCTCTTGGTTTACCATTAATGATAATGGAGAAGTTTGTTGATGACAAGCAATCCCTGATCCATTTCCTCTAGATACTTCCAAAACCCTTTTTCAAAAGAATGGAATCTAAGAATTCCCAATCAACCATATTAAAGGCTTTCTCAATATCAAGCTTAATGGCTATCCCTTCTTTCTTTTTCCTTTGCCATTCATCAATAAGTTCATTGGCCATTAAAACAGTGTCAAGGATCTGTCGATCTGCCACAAAAGCATATTGGTAGTTCGTCACAGTAAAAGGGAGCACAGTCTTGAGCTTTCAGATAATACACGAGCAATCACCTTATAGAGACAGGTAGTGAGACTGATCGGTCGATAATCACCAACTGTTCGAGCCTGGATCTTCTTGGGGATGAGGCAGATATAGGTCTTATTCAGACTAGCATTAATAATTCCATTTTTGAAAAAAATAATTGAACACAAACTTGATATCTTCCTTGATCGGGTTCCATGATTTTTTAAAAAATTCGGCAGTGAATCTGTAAAGACCCGACCCGAATGGGGTTCTAAATAGGCCATTACCTCAATGCATGCATACAAATCTACAAAAAATTTGCAAGATAGTGTTTGGATTCTAAGTAAAAACTAAAACATGAAAACATCCATTTAAAAATCAACATAAATTCCTGAAACCTGTCCCTGTTTCCAAGCACCTGTTCCAAGACAAATACATTTCCAAAACATACTCTGATCAGAGATTTATTTAAAACATACAAGCTTTGCAATAGTTACAACAATGCTAGAATCTGGAAATTCATTCAGAAAACACCCTAGGGCTCCGTGCCCAACTACATGCATTCAGAGGACATTTAAATCATAAACATAAACATAAGACTCAGAGTTGAACAACGGGTTTCCATGATCACAGCTCCTCCTCCAGCCATCCTGTTTCGCACCATGGTTACTTGTGGAAAACCACATAATAAGGGTGAGTAACGAATTACTCAGTAAGAATCCCCAACCGGGGTACAATACGATATACATGGTCATCTCGATGAGCGTATGCAAGCTATGAATATAAACACAGAATAGAGCACATAGCTTAGCCCACACTTGGGCCTCGGATGCCAACTCGTGGTCTTAGTCCACGAAATCAATCACCACATCCACACAATACACAAGTCGCCTATACGAGAAACAAGTCCGGCCTCGGCTGTCTCATCGTCGACGAAATGTACACTAGCTCAAGATCCCGAGGAGCTCTCCGGTCTGCGCTGTAATGAGCGTAAACATGCACCGCGTGCTACTGCAGACTATGGGGGGTGCCGGGTCTAGAGGTAAGCTGCCCATGTCCAGTCACCACGCCTAACTAATTCTTTGGATCGGTGTCACCGACATAGGGTGTGAGACTGGACACGTAAACTATGTCACTGAACCACCGCACTGGGCTAAGGAACGGGTCGTGGTAGGCTTACACCAGAAGCCATCCTTACCTTAACGGTGGCAATCAAGGGCTACGGCCGAACACGCCGAGGACGTGCCGATCGCCGCGGACGAGGCAATGCCAAGTCATCATCCCGACCGTTGGGGCATTTAACGACCGCCACCTCACCCAAGATTGCGGGGCCTACCGGTTGGGATAGCTAATCCTCACGGGGTCCAAAGACGAGGCGTATCTCGAACGTCCTTGCCATGGATGCAAGATACTTTATGCATCGAGGCTCGGATGATGCTATCTACGAACTCTAACTCGCCTTAACAATCAAAGCAAACAAGCGATATAATCCAACACGTGCTCAAAGAGTACAAATGAACCTAGCATGGTACTACGGAGCAAGAATAAACACGAGCATGCGTAGACGGAACAACCTAGCATGGACTAACATGAAAGAACAATATGCGAAGTCATGCGATCAGAATACATAACAGAGCACCTAAACTATACATGCCGATAATCACAAACAAACATACAACATCAATCACAAAGAACATCGCAGGGTCCACACAACTCCGGTAAGAAATCCTTACTTTGGTCGGAAGACTTCTACACACAAATTTCCTAAGCTGCGAACACTCCCGAGCTAGCTATCGAGAACCTACAAACATAGCAACAATCACAACCATAGTCCTAAAAATATAATAACACAGCGAGCTCGGCTCGGGGAGCACTCACACGCACAACGACACGAGGGTGGGCGTTCTTGGGCGGTGGTGTGCACTGGATCGGGCGCTGGGCAGCACTAGGGCGCGAGCTGGCGACATGTATGGACATCGCTGGGCACGCCACGCGGCGGCGGGCCGCGCTGGGCGAAGCGGCCGGGCGAAAGCGAGCGCGGCGACGCGGCGTCGCGAGCAGCGTCGCGGCGTCGCGCGAGCGAGCGGCTCGGCGATGGGCTCCCGCGGCGCGACTTGGGCGTCGCGATGGTGCGACGACAGCGATCTGGGGCGCGACGGACGCGGCGTCGCGGCGGCGAGCGGCCGCTTTCGGCCGGATCGTGCGGTTGGCGAGCGATGGCTCGGCCAGTGCGCGCGACGGAGCGCGCCGGCAGATCCGGGGACGACGACGGCGAGCAGATCTAGGCGCGGGTTGGGCGTCTGCGCGACGAGCTGCGGCGACGGCGACTGGGCGCGTTGCTTTCGGGCGGGCACAGTGCGACGGTGGTGGTGGCGGGCTCGGGCGGATCTCGCCACGCTCTACGGGAGTGAGGCTAGGTCGGGGAGAGAGAGAGAGAGAGAGAGAGAGAGAGAAAGTGATTTTGAAAAGAAAAGGGAAAAATGGGAAAAATAAAAGGAAAAATAGGGATTTTAATCCTAATTTCCATCCTTATCCAAATCAAAACCTTAAAATCCCATTTCGGCTTCCTCCTTCGAGACCCGACCGGAAGCAACCACTCCCAATAAATAAAACTCACTAAATCCAACTCCCAAAATCAACACCAAGGGCGGGCTCGAATCCCAAAGGAAGCACACAACCAACCATCACTTTGCCAAAACCCAAAATCACAACCGAACTTCCAAACGACTAGCCCAAACATCTCGAGACTCATGACCACCAACAAACAAGCCTCGACAAAGCGGGAGCTGCCTCAAGCCCTAAAAATCCACAAATCCCGCCCGGGAGCAAAAGACCAAAATGCCCTTAAGGGACAAAAGCACTCTAACGGCCCAACGAGAACCATGAAATTGAACCGGAAGCACCTCGAGAACCGGAATAGAAAAGCTGGGTCGTTACAATACTCCCTCCTTTTAAGACTTTCGTCCTCGAAAGTCCTAAGACAACGACTCAAGAAAAGCGCTGATGAATCAGAACCAACCGAACTTCTCGGCTAAAACCACACCAACCTTCTTCGAAAACCAAACCTTCTTGGGTTCTCAGAGACTCAAAGGCACTATGCAATCCAGGCTACCACAAACAAACTCAATCATGACTGGGCATACACTGAACTCCAAGGGAACAGACGGCAAACCACATCCTCAACTCGCACCAACTCTCAAACGGTGCTACTCTCAGCAAACTCGAGGACTGGCCACAAGCTCTGAAACTCTACACCACGCACTGGCAAAACTCCTCTGGAAACTCACAGTTGCTAACAAGCAGCCTCAACCCGACAACAAGCTGGCCAAACAAATGAACCTCCCAGGTTCCAGAAACCAAACTGCCTACAACACTCACACCAGCTGAAACTTCAGCTACGACCAAATCTAAAAGACAAGGGCCAAGCACAGACTCCACTTGGCCAAACCAACAAACTCGAACTCCTCACCAGCCGAACGCAAACCTTACGGAGCAAAACTACCAGCAATTGGCCAAAGAAAACACTGCAAGGCAAGGGACAACCAACACTCCCCTCAAGGAAAATCTCGGGCTGCAAGGACTAAACCATCACGCAGCTAACCGCGGCACAACACCTTGAGGAAAACAGCTCAACAGCTTTACCAACCAAGCCACGGCACCTCTGTGCCAACTCACTCAACGCGGCTCGCTAACGCCAATCGCGAACGCACAACAACTAGGAACAAAGCCCGAGAAGGTCTTGCTCAGCAGAACTCAACCCAAACTTATAACGAGCAACGCTCGCCTCCAAGCTACCACTCAACTCTAAAAATCCAACTGGCTACTCAAAAGACTTCTCCTTTTAGCCTAGGCCTAACTCAACTTCCAACCAGAAGCTCCACTCCCGAAACCTCACCAGGAAAACGGATATCGACAACCTCAAGCTTACGGATCCTGAGCCACACGAATCCGCAAGACTACCTTAGGAGCTAACACTCGAGGCTAGCATCCAAGGAGCAACTCAACCACCACAGAGGCTAGGGGGAAAGGAAATCTTCAATCCCCAAAGAACCAACACTTGCTAGAACAACTCAACTCTTACTGGCTGGCCTCCGCTCTTGTGGGAACAAACAACTCTTGCTTGCTAACAACACAAAGCAGGGACCCTCTCATTGGGGTGACGGCTGCGCGCTCCTCGATCAACTACACAACTCGGGAGCTAAGCCGACTCCTACCAAACGGGAAACGACTTCCCAGCAAGCAAACTCAGAAGGGCAGCGAACTTCACACACGCTCGCTGACTTGCTCAAACCCAAGGCAACAACAACCAACTCTCTTGGAAGCAACACCCAAGGGATATCTCAACCAATCGGATCTCCAATCCGAAACAAACAGCACTTGCTCAACTGCCGAGGGAGGGGTCAACTCCCAAAACTTTCTGATCAAGAACAAGACCTCGAGGCAACGCCCTCCAGCTAGAACCGAACTAGCTCTCGAAACAACAAACGAACCAAATCTTGGCCAAACACTCACCAGAGGCAGAACAACCTTTACTGCAGCCTCTAGAACACCATCCAAGAATCCGCTTAACTGGACAAACGACTGCTTCCAAGCCGCCAACAAACTATTCCCTCTTGCTAGCACCACTACCATCAATTCCAAGACCAAGGAAGAACCTGACAACTCCCCGAAGGGAACGACTCTTACTAGCAGACAACCAAGGGACAGAGAACTCCACATACGCTCACTGTCTTGCCCCACTAGAGCAACAACATCAAATCTCGCGGGGCAACAACAAGGGTCCACCACGGACTAACCTCCAAATGCCAAACGGGGCAACTCAACATCTTGCAACAGGGAAACAACCAACATGGCACAAACCACTCGCCCCACGAGCAAAACTAATCTCAAGCAACTCCAATCCACACCTTGGTCGACACTAAGCATCAACTTGCCACCACACCGGAACCAATCCGGACTTTACTCCAAACAACCACTAGCTTGCTAGTCTACCAAATCTGCTAGCAACTCAACCAAGGCTACAACCCACACGCCTCCAGCTGGCCAACTGAAACTCACTACCTGGGCCTGACTGAGCTCTGGAGAGGCTCTCCACAATCTAGGGTTCTCCGACAACCCTCGACACACACACTGCCGGCAAACGATCTAACAGACAACTGCCTGAACAAACAACTCCAATTTCCAGCATCCCAACCATGCTGGCCAACTCCAACTCCTTGGAAACCAAGAGGACCCAAAACGCTACCGAATGCGTCATCCTCCTACTCAAAGCATCGGCCACAACAACTTCTACCCAAGGAAATATCCAAACAACTCTCTTAGCCATGACGATCAGAAACCACGCGGCTTAGCTACCACCGCTCTTGTTCAGTTTCCAACTAAACTCCAACCAACGATCAACAAGAAGATCCGCCAACCAAGCTTAGGTCCAACTTAACAAATCTTGCCTAAGCAACAACCTGATATCACGAGCACGATATCCTTACCACCTCGCTGACGCCTTAAAACATCCACCTGGAGTCCAACTTCTCCAGAAACTGAGCAATAGATCTCCAAAGCAAACCCTACATGGATCTGAAACTCTCGCTACGGAACGAACCACACAAAACACACTTGTGTGCACAACTCTCAACCTTCCTTTAGAGATCCAAGACTAACAAGCGCTTTTCCAAAAAGCAACGCTAACTCCTGGCAGCGATACAAACAATCCAAGGAAGACCAAAAGTTCCATCTCCACACGATACACGAAGCTGAGGCAACCTTGCTCTACCAAAGCATAACAATGCCAAACCGAACTTACTTTATACCAAGCCTCTACCAAGGATGCTTACCCTTAAGGCATCAAAAACCTCTCGCAAGGCATCAGCTCATCTCACCTGAAAAGCATCCAACTCATGGTCCCTCAGCTGGACCAAACTCGCATCTACAACGCTCAACTCTCCTCAGATTTAGGCACTCGAAGGTAGTTGACCGCACTACCAACCACAAAGAAAATCTCTTGGCCTTAACACTAGCGCGAGAATCACGCCCACAAACAATTACCAACCGCCAACCTGCTGACTTACTCAACCTCCAGTAACACTGGGAAAAGGCTCCGGCTCCGGCTCCTCTCGAGCATCCTTTCGCTTGTAGTCCATCGACTACCACTGAACTAGCCCTCTGGCACGACCTAAACGGGTGCAACTGCCATAAACAGATCCAAGGCTAAAGGAGTGCTCTGAACTCCGAACGGCATAAAACCATCTGCTATGCCCAAGCCAAACTCAAGCCTGAACCAGACTTAGTGCCAAAGTGGCACACCAACCAATGCACCTCAAGTGCTACTACTACCAAATCCACATCTGAGGAAGTTGGGTCATTAAACAACGGCCGAGGCTCGCAAGAGGGGCAAAGATGTCCCTTCATCTGCCTCAAGCCACTAACACGGCAACTTGCCAATCAATCGGGCGATGGTGGAGACTCGCTAGTCCACCTCTCACAAGGACTTCCACCACCATCCGATGAACCAAACAAGCCACGAGAAAAGACACCTCGGCCTGACGAGCGAGCAAGGCATCCCACACACGGATGCTAAACTCAAACCTGGCCAACTACTTTACTACTAGCAGTAGGACTTACTAAAACATCGAGCTCTACATGCATCCATTTGCCAAACTAGGCGGCTCCATCAACGCCAACAAACTCATCTGAATAAACCTGCTGATCATGCCCTCCTAGGAACCTCCGGGGCTACAAGAGCTACTGGGGGAAAAATTTCGAAACAAACTCTGTCAATTTGGGCTATCTGTGCCGGGACTCCTCACTACGCGCTACAAACTACGCCTGGTCTCGCTCTCTCGATAGCTAAAAGACCGCCATCAAATCTCTCATGGTGGAGCACACACTGCTCAAGGAGTCTCACTTTGAGGCGCCGCTAGCCTCTCTACCCCTCCTCTAGGCAACTCTCAACTCGGGGCCAAAAGCGGCATGCGGGCCTAACAACCCGGACGCGGCCTCAACATCAACACGATCGGTCCAACTCGCGGTCGGACATGCCAAGCGTCCTGCTCCTGCAGGTGCGATCAACATATCGGCGACCGCACGAAGCACCTCCACCCCTCTCACTAGGGGAAAGCGAACAACTAGGCCACAAATGGCCAGCGGAGTCAAGCTCTACCTCCCACGGGGACGATGTCCCGGGGCATCCGAAACTATCTGGATACCTCAACAAGCCACAACATACATCACACACTGCGGGAAGTTGGCATGATGGCGCTCTAAACCCAAACCAACAACGAGTCAGAACCTGCTCGCCTCCGCTCCACAACACTACACAAGGCATACACTAGATGACAGGTATTGTAAATTCTTAACCCTTTTTCAACAACAAATAGTAAACTTAGGCGCACTGATGGTCTTGAGTCTTGATGATCATGGAAAAGCGACCTACAACAAAAGGTCAGTCTACAGAATCTATGACTCTGAGCTCTGATACCAACTGTAAAGACCCGACCCGAATGGGGTTCTAAATAGGCCATTACCTCAATGCATGCATACAAATCTACAAAAATTTTGCAAGATAGTGTTTGGATTCTAAGTAATAACTAAAACATGAAAACATCCATTTAAAAATCAACATAAATTCCTGAAACCTGTCCCTGTTTCCAAGCACCTGTTCCAAGACAAATACATTTCCAAAACATACTCTGATCAGAGATTTATTTAAAACATACAAGCTTTGCAATAGTTACAACAATGCTAGAATCCGGAAATTCATTCAGAAAACACCCTAGGGCTCCGTGCCCAACTACATGCATTCAAAGGACATTTAAATCATAAACATAAACATAAGACTCAGAGTTGAACAACGGGTTTCCATGATCACAGCTCCTCCTCCAGCCATCCTGTCTCGCACCATGGTTACCTGTGGAAAACCACATAATAAGGGTGAATAACGAATTACTCAGTAAGAATCCCCAACTTGGGTACAATACGATATACATGGTCATCTCGATGAGCGTATGCAAGCTATGAATATAAACACAGAATAGAGCACATAGCTTAGCCCACACTTGGGCCTCGGATGCCAACTCAGGGTCTTAGTCCGGAAATCAATCACCACATCCACACAATACACAAGTCGCCCTATACGAGAAACAAGTCCCGACCTCGGCTGTCTCATCGTCGACGAAAGGTACACTAGCTCAAGATCCCGAGGAGCTCTCGGTCGGTGTTGTAATGAGCGTAAACATGCACCGCGTGCTACTGCAGACTATGGGGGGTGCCGGGTCTAGAGGTAAGCTGCCCATGTCCAGTCACCACGCCTAACTAATTCTTTGGATCGGTGTCACTGACATAGGGGTGTGAGGCCTGGACACATAAACTATGTCAGCCTGAACCACCTTTGGGGCTAAGGAACGGGTCGTGGTAGGCTTACACCAGGAAGCCGTCCTTACCTTAACAGTGGCAATCAAGGGCTACGGCCGAACATACCGAGGACGTGCCGATCGCCGGGGCGAGGCAATGCCAAGTCATCATCCCGACCGTTGGGGCATTTAATGATCCGCCACCCTCACCCAAGATTGCATGGCCTACCGGTTGGGATAGCTAATCCCTCACGGGGTCCAAGGCGAGAATCGTCTCGAACGTCCTTGCCATGGATGCAAGATACTTTATGCATCGGGCCGGATGATGCTATCTACACGAACTCTAACTCGCCTTAACAATCAAAGCAAACAAGCGATATAATCCAACACGTGCTCAAAGAGTACAAATGAACCTAGCATGGTACTACGGAGCAAGAATAAACACGAGCATGCGAGCGGAACAACCTAGCATGGACTAACATGAAAGAACAATATGCGAAGTCATGCGATCAGGAATACATAACAGAGCACCTAAACTATACATGCCGATAATCACAAACAAACATACAACATCAATCACAAAGAACATCGCAGGTCCACACAACTCGGTAAGAAATCCTTACTTTGGTGGAAGACTTCTACACACAAATTTCCTAAAGCTGCGAACACACCCAGGAGCTAGCTATCGAGAACCTACAAACATAGCAACAATCACAACCATAGTCCTAAAAATATAATAACACAAAGGAGGCTCGGCTCGGGGAGCACTCACACACGGCGACGACGACACGAGGTGGGCGTTCTTGGTGGCGTGGTGTACCGATGGGCGCTGGGGCTGGCGTGGGCGCGCGAAGCTTGTGTGCGACATGCGCTGGGCACGCGTCACGCGAAGGCGCGGCGTGTGGCGGCGGCCGGGCGCGAGCGAAGCAGCGGCGGGCGTCTGGCGAAGCGTCGCGGCGTCGACGCAGCGTCGGGCGTCTGGCGAGCGAGCGGCTCGGCGATGGGCTTCCCTCGGGCGCGACTGGCGTCGCGATGGTGCGGCGGCGACAGATCTCGGGCGCGGCGGACGGGGCGTCGGCGGCGGCGAAAAGCGCGCGCGGCCGGATCTGGTGCGGCTGGCCGAGCGATGGCTCGCTGGTGCGTGCGACGGGAGCTGCTCGGGCAGATCTGGGACGCGCGACGGGCGAGCAGATCTGGGCGCGGGTTGGGCGTCTGCGCGACGAGCTGCGGCGACGGCGACTGGGCGTCTTTGCTCGGGCGCGGTGGTGCGACAGTGGCTGGCGGGCTTAGGCGGATCTGGGCGGCTGCTCGGTTGGGAGTGAGGCTAGGTCGGGGGAGAGAGAGAGAGAGAGAGAGAGAGAGAGAGAGAGAGAGAGAGAGAGAGAGAGAGAGAGAGAGAGAGAGAGAGAGAGAAAGTGATTTTGAAAAGAAAAGGGAAAAATGGGAAAAATAAAAGGAAAAATAGGGATTTTAATCCTAATTTCCATCCTTATCCAAATCAAAACCTTAAAATCCCATTTCCCGGCTTCCTCCTTCGAGACCCGACCGAAGCAACCACTCCCAATAAATAAAACTCACTAAATCCAACTCCCAAAATCAACACCAAGGGCCCGGGCTCGAATCCCAAAGGAAGCACACAACCAACCATCACTTTGCCAAAACCCAAAATCACAACCGAACTTCCAAACGACTAGCCCAAACATCTCGAGACTCGCAGCCACCAACAAACAAGCCTCGACAAAGGCAGGAGCTGCCTCGAAGCCCTAAAAATCCACAAATCATGCCCGGGGAGCAAAAGACCAAAATGCCCTTAAGGGACAAAACAACTCTAACGGCCCAACCGAACCACTGAAACTGAACCGGAAGCACCTCGAGAACCGGAATAGAAAACTGGGCCGTTACAGAATCTGTCTGGTCCAGGAGTTTTATTTGTTCCCAGATCAAGAACAACTTTATGAATCTCTTCCTCAGTGAAGGGCAACTCAAGTTTGGATTGTTGCAATTGAGTAATGGGGCTCCAATCATCAATATCAGGAAAAGATGTTGTATTAGGCTTTTTAGAGCAGAGGTTCCTATACAAGTTAAGGAATTCATCTTCAATTTCTTTATCAACAACCAGGCTTCTGCCATCACGAGCCATAAGTTAAATAATTGTGTTCCTCCTTCTGTTTGCCATGACACTTTTGTGAAAGAGATGAGTTTTCATCACCCAGAGCAAGTCACTGCGCTGTGCACCTTTGCCGCCGGAGAGCATCTTCCCTAGAAGTCAATTCCATAATCTCAGCCTTGATTTCAAGCCTTCTGTGCAATTCATTTGTGGTTAAATTAGCCAATTCTTCTTCGTTGTCAATGGAGTCAAGCTCTTCTTTGAAAGCAAGGCAAAAAGCCTTATGATGACTAAAAGTTCTGTGATTCCATTCCTTAACAATCAACTTAAAAGCTTTGAGCTTTTGGATGAATCCATGTCCAGGCCAATCACAAATAGCATTATCCAACCACCATTTCTCCAACAGGGGGGTAAAAGAGCGATGATCCAACCATGTGTTCATAAATCTAAAAGGGGTCGGGCCCCATCTTTCTTTACTAAGAGGAAGGCAAATGGGATAGTGGTCAGATGTGACCCTCTCCAGCCTGCGAGCCTTGGCACAATCAAATTTGTTTATCATATCATCGGTGAGCAGAAATCTGTCAATCAGGGTCATGATCGGAGTAACTCGCATGTTAGTCCATGTGTATGCACCATTCTGTGAAGGAATTTCAGTCAATTCAGCCTTAGCAATGAAGTTGTTAAACTTTCTCATCCTCTGGTAGCAGTTCTATTATTAGATTTCTCAAAGCACCATCTTGTAATATTGAAGTCTCCCCCAAGAACCCACAGAGGACCACATTTTAGCTTGAGACCTTCAAGCTCTTTCCACAAATTTTCTCTATCTTTGGAGTTGTTTGGACCATAAATCCCTGTTAACCATAAATGGGTACCATCAGATAAAGAGAGTTGTAAGGTGAGAGTGTATGTACCTTTAATAGCGTTAATAAAGTTGAATTGGGATTCATTCCATATGTCCAAGATTGACTAGGCAAGGTTCCTCGAACTCCATAATGACTTAATGAAGCTTCTATTCATATTCTGTTTCTTAGTCTCCTGTAGAATAATCACAGATGGATTATATTGCTTGAGAATCTTTGATGACAACTCTTTTCCTCCATGAACCCAAGCCTCTTATGTTCCATGAGACAATAATCATCTAATACCAGATTGTCCCTTACTCTGTTTTGATACAGAGGATTTTTTATAATTTTTATTTGAGGCTAGCCCATCAATTTCTCTTTTCCAATTTCTTTTGCTATTCTTTAGGAGAGTTACAATTTAATTTCCAACAATTTCATTCAATATGGTGGAGTAAATGAAATATTTTTTTGCTACCTTATTTAAATGTTTCTTTTATTATAATGATTTTCGTTACTTAAAATAGACTAAAATATTTACCTATAATTTTATACAAAATCATTACTTTGTAAGTTCCAACACAAAAGGTATTTTTTTTTAAAAAAAAAAAATCACAAACCTCATTAGTTCCTTACCACAAAGGAATTCGTACAGGCCTTAGACCACCCATATGAGATTTCAATATTTCTTTCCTTAAAAGAAATATTTAGATATTCACATTAATGAATGTGCACTCCAAAAGTATTACTTTCCAATTTATTTACAAGGAAAAATGTATTCTTAAAAATCCTTCTTTCCTCATCATGGTACACAAGCAAAACAAGAAAACTTATCTTGAAAATTCAGACCAAAACCCCATTTCTAACGACCCCTCACAGTAGCTTGTCTCGTTCACAAGTTATTTCTCCTAGAAAGCTTGACCCAAACATGGTTCTTCTCCAAACTCGCGAGATCACCTGAGACACGCCTAGAGGTTTTGTTTGCTGGTCAACTTGCAATTCGAGCGTTTTGGCTTGTCGAGATCTCATTAACCATTATTCAAATTCGCGGGAGAAAACAACGTCGTCATCGGGAATTGCAAATCCTTGCTACTACTTGGTAACAAATAAAGGAAAACTAACCTCTTACTCAAATTATTTTAATGACCCCTTGGTCTTCAAAACTGAAGCCACACAGGTCCATAACCCAAATAGTTTACTTGCAAATTTAGTGGATTTTCAAACCTAACCCGAGAGTTGCAAAAAAACCCTACTGGCCTATCTTCTTCACTCGACTTCTGTCTCACTGTATTTTATTAAGATGGCGCCATTGATTCTATTTTTAATCTCATAATTTTGTTTAATTTTTTTTTTTTATAAAGGGATGTGTATTGATCGGAAAATTACTTAATTAGGCTTGTTATTGTGTGTTGGTCGTTAGATGTTACATTGCTTGGAGTGGTGAACGATCGAGTCATCGGATAAGGTAAGGATTTTACCCTTTCATGGTGGTGAGTGGCAAGCATGTAGATTAATATATGCTAGATAGGATTTATTGAAGATGCCTTGTATCACTTGATTTGCTTGGATGTGTTCTGTGAATTTTTGTGAACTCCTTATAAATCAAGAAAAACATGTAACCTAGTTAGAAAACATGAGCCTTATGAGTTGCTAATATGTGCAGCACGAATAAACTTATAAATGGGAAGTTGATGAGCATGCTTGATTAATTGAACTCAAATGTTTAAGTAAGATGACTGAACATGAGATACATATTACTATTGCATATGCGGCTTACCAGTCCCGAGGGATGAAAAATACCCCTAATGTTGTGATTGTGGACTTGCTAGTCCCAAGGCATGATCCATACCCTTACCATTGTTATTGCGGGCCCTAATGGGAGGGTTAATATCCCATTTTAGATTAGAGTGATTCATTATTTTTATCTTGCTAGTTTTAGATATTTGATGATGCTAGTTGATACTATGCTATGAGTCGTGTTACATGGATGATTAAGTGTCTTGTTGTTATGATGCTCTTTAATGGATTTTATTTAGTGTATTTAATCTATGTGTAACACTTGGTAAATGGGTCCCTTACTGAGTATCCTATACTCATCCTTTCCAACAAACACATTTTCGGGTAATGGAGCATATCGTGGTGGCTGATTGTAGAGCGTTGATGAGATCATGGGGACCTTCCTAAGTAATTTCTATTATGCATTAAATATTGGGGCATTCTAGTTACTTTGTTTTAGTACTTTACCTATTGAACTCTGTCTTTATTATTTTCAAGGGGTCCTCGACAACTATTTAAAATTTTATTTAATGCATCTTTAGTTTTTTCGGAAATTTCGGTAAAAGTCTTCATTACTTTGAATATTAGTATATAATGCATGCAAGATAATTATTTTAGTTTCTAGTTGGAAATTAGGGTCGTTACAATGACGATTTTTATTGAGTCTGACACTCTTTGATGCAAGGTTATTGTGACTTGTCACCCAGGGGTGGCACGGTGGTTGAAGATTTGGGATTTGAAGGTACGCTCTCCTCAAAGTCTTGGGTTCGAGGCTCATTTGTGACATTACTCCTTCCATGTCTCTGGTGCCTGGCTTAGGGACGAGCGTGGTTACCTTTGTTTCAAAAAAAGGTTATTGTGACTTGTGAGCAAGTACAAATCTTTCCCTTTTGTATGGGTTGTTTTTGACATATGTATAGGAATCCTTGGAAAGGAATTATAGAGAATTTTCTTGTCTTCGAGTTTTGTTTTGAGCTATGTGGGGGATGGTACGGATACTTTTTTTAGAGGATATTTGGATAGGTGATAGGACTATTTGGTGGAGGGTGGATGAAAATTTAAACCACTTGCTTTGGAATTGCAAGATGACTTATGAGGTGTGGAGTCACATTTTCAATGTTTTTGGTCTTGTGTTGGTGAGACCAAGGGATTGCAGAGACTTGATCAAGGAGTTGCTGGCTTCTCCTCCCTCTTGTGAGAAGGGGGAGTTCTTATGGAAAGCGTGGTTGTGTGTTATTTTGTGGTGTATACGTAGTTGAGAGATATAATAACTTTATTTAGCAGTTAAGTGATCTCTGACTGATGTTTGGACCCTCATTAAATTCAACGTTTCTCTCTGGTTAGCCACATTATTTTTTTGTAATTACCTTTCAGGTACAATTTCTTTTGATTGGAGACCATATTTGTAGGTGGTCTCCTTTGTTTGCTTGTGCAGGATTTTTGTATCTTATTTTTTAGATTTCTTTCTCTCTTTTCTCAATGAAAGTTTAGTTCATTTAAAAAAAATGATACCTTAGCAAGTTAAATAATTGTTGGAAAAGTTGGCGGTCATTAAATGCTTCTCGTTCGAGGACTAATAGAAGAAAGATAGCAATTATTTAATCCATTCCCTGCCATGGTTAGTGGGCAAACTTGAGGAGGTCATTGTGTAAGGTATCCAAATACCAAACTTGTACAATTCTTTGAGTGATGCTCTGCCTAAAGATTAATTGGGAGAAATTCTCAATTTTTGGATTAAATATGGATGATGCCAAAGTTGATATACAAGCCTCAAACTTCATTGCATGGTTGAATCCCTTTCGTTTTCTTATCTTGGTCTTCCTTTGGGTGGGCATCCCAAGAGTTTAGCTTTTTGGCAGCCAGCCTTGGACAAGATTCAAAAGAAGCTTGATAAATGATTTAAAAGAAGCTTGATAAATGAAAGCTCTTCAGTTTGTCTAAAGGAGTAGACTAACTTTGTGTTATTAAGTATTATCAAGTATACCCTTATACTATACATCTATATTTAAGATGCCACCACAAGTTTCACTTTCTTTTGAAAGAATGATCCATAAATATATATGGGTGGGATCCGAGAATGGTAGTTTGAGCCATTTGGTTAGAGGGACTAAAGTTTCTAGAGTTAAAGGTATGAGAGGCCTCGACTTGGATGTAATTAAAAAGATAAAAATACTATTTTGCTACAAATTAACATAAATCAACACTCCCCCTCAAGCTGGATTGTATATGGAATACAAGCTAAACTTGGAGTTAAATTTATCAGAATTGGTCATTGTGATGATGGTGTGCCAATTGAGATGATGATATGCATTGGGATGAGTATTGCTAGGGCCAATTGGGATGAGTGCTGCCATGGCCAATTTGAAAAATTTGGTCATAGCCAATTGGGAAAACAGATGCCGGGGTCAACTGGGAAAGGAGATGCCAAGGACAGCTAGAAAAGGAAATGCCAGGGCCAGCTGAGAAAGGAGAAGCTAGGGCTAGTTGGTAAAGGAGATGTCCAGGCCAACTGGAAAAAGAGATGCTAGAGCCAACTGGAAAGCTGAATGATGGTCAATTGAGATTGGATGAGAAGATGATTTTCTCCTTAAATGAGCTTTTTTTTTGAAATTTTATGGTTTGTATTTTCTAGGTTTTGAGGTGAGAAAAAGGAAATAGAGGTTTGAGGACAAACTATTTTTATTATTATTATTTTTTAATTTTTTTTTTCTAAAAGAGAGAGAAAAGGATGAAGTAGGAAAAAGTTTTTTAGAAAAAGAGGAAGAAGGTGATGGAAAAAGTGAAGGAAGAGAAAAACATGTTTACTCGGATCGAAAGGATAAATTTGAGGCTTTGATAACCATGTTGAAAGATGAAATTCAAATTCTTCATTTAATATTAAACCCTACAATGGCTTTACATAGAGTACAAGAGATGATGGAAAGATAATACCTAATTATAAAAGGAAAAGTTAATTAAAAATAATATTTAATCTAATTCTAAAAATGAAAACATAATTAAAAATATTAAAATAGTATTGTATTAGAAATTAACATAAATGAACACGCCCAATTGGAGGTAGGTCTAAATAGATGAGATACTTGCGTCGTACTTACTCTTGACCGCAGTTGCATCGAAGAATTGGTGAGGATGGTCTCCTTTTATCTTTTTTTGTCCTTGTTTAGAATCTTGTGGCTACATAATTTTTGCTGACCTTCAAGACTTTAGTAAATGAATGAGGATTTCTATCGACAATTTCTTCCCTTGAATTTTTGACCTTGTTGTATTCTACCTCGTTGGTTTGTGGCAGACTATCATGTGACCAAATCTCTTGAGCTCTTTTTCGCTTCGAACCTTTCACTAGGTTCTTCTTCTTTTGATTGGTTTTACTGATGAGAGGAAATTATTGTAGGGGTAATGATGCAGGAAAGCATGGATGTTGCTGAACGCTACTTTCATAGTAAATGTTGAGATTGATTCCATGGGAGGAGTTGGAATTGGTTTAAATACCTCTCCACGCACAGCAGCAATTGATAAGGTTCAAGCAGAGATTAGGTACCATTTTCTAGTTTTTTATGCTTCCACATTTATTCAATTTTTATGCAGAGCAAGTGTCAATGGTATAAGAACGTAAACCATATTTATTTCAGACAAGAGTATGATGTTCGTGAAGAAAGGAGAAGGGAACTGGATTTTCTTCAGAAGGTAAGCTTATCTCATGTTTTGTGACACTGTTTTGTGAACACTGTTTTGTTGCATGTTGTTCCCTCTATAATAGATGATCGCCTTATATAACATGGATGCCACTTGAAATCCTTTTCTTGCCTTTTAGGGTGGAGATCCTTTGGACTTTAAGTCTGGGAACACCACTTCTGTAAGTCATTCTACTTCACTTGTGGATCAGCTTCTTGACCAACTCGGTAATAGGTATATCTTTCTGTCTTCTTTTAATGGGTCGTGTTTTGCATTATTCAACTGTCCTTTCTTTTCTTATTCCATGGTCTTTGGTTTCTCTATTTCAGTGAAGCTAAGGGTAGTTTTGTGTTTACTGCTTCACCTCATGGGGACTCTGTTGAAAGTAGTGGCTTACAAGGGGCCCCAACTTCTTGTGAACCAAATAGTGCTGATAATCTTTTACTCTTGCATGGTGCTAATGTATTACCTAGAGGAGAAAGGAGCTCGAGGCGCCCGAAAGCTGCTATTGCTCCATCCGAACAATCGTCGCAGTTGGATGGGAGCCGAAATAACAAGGAAACGGAGGATTCTACTATTTTTCGCCCTTATTGTAGAAGACACCGATCTAAATCAAATCGAGATGGTGGTAGACCTAGTTCTAATGGTGATACGACTTTAAAAAGGGTGACTGATGATGGTTGGTTGGATATGGAATTGAATGGTACTCCTGATCCTGATACAACTACTGCTACAACAAATGGCAGTCTCCTTGAAAGTGAGTTTGACAATTCAACTTCGAGATGCCAAAAGGATAATTGTCATATTGTTGTTGGTGAAGAAAGAGGGTTCGTCCCTGGCTTTGTTGATCACCCAACTTCTTTGGCTGCTACCAAAATTGAAAGTGAAAGTACATCTGCTGGTGTACATGGGTATAATGAATTGACAAAAGACAGTAGAATGCTTAATGGAGGTCAAAATGGAAATTTAGTATTAGGGACAAAACCATTAGATTTGTTGTCTTCTTCCAACGAAAGTAGACTAGGTTTTGATGTAAATATGGATATTGATATGTGTAAAAATTCAAGGAAATTTGATTCAAAGAGAGATTTTATTGAACAGTTACCAAATTCTGATCAAACATCATCTCAGATTGGTAATGAAGGATTGTTGGAAACGGTGGTCGTTGCTTTAGACCGTACTCCTGTTACTCATGACGACTGCAATGTCAGACCTCAGAACGCCTCTAGCAATGGCTCTTTCCCTTTAAATGGAAGAGACATTTATACTAGTAGGCCCAACTTACATAATGAGGTCAATATCGTATCTGATACAAAGGAGATGGAACAGTGTGGTAAGAACGAACACAGAATTGATGAAAAGAAGAGAATTGTCTCAGGTGAAGATTCTAAAGAATGCAAGGAGAATCTTTACACGGAACAGTCTGAAGCACCTTTGGACTTGCCTAAAAGCGATATTCGTGAGGATACGATGTTGGGAAGGAATTCTCCTGCTTTATCTGATGTTCAGGGTTTTTCTGGTTATGAATTGAAACAGGCAAGCAAAGCTTATGAAGATTCTATTCTGGAAGAGGCAAGGATAATTGAGGTTGTCTTTTTTTCTCTTTGAATTATATAAAACTTGACTTTAGCATGGAGTTTTACGATTAATTTCTTTGCTACGTTTTTGAGGTTTGGCTTTGATGCTAACAGGCTAAGCATAAGCGGATTGCAGATCTATCTGTTCATACACAACCATTAGGGAATCAACGAAAATCTCACTGGGATTTTGTGCTAGAAGAAATGGCATGGTTGGCTAATGATTTTATGCAGGTAATTTTATTGATATAATGAATACTGAGCCATAGATATATGTAGAGTTGAACCAACTGTCCTAATTTTAACATAATGCTTCAAATATCCATTAGACAATTTATGATCTCCAGTTGCATCATCTAACATCTGTCATCTTTTCCTTATAGGAACGTCTTTGGAAGATAACTGCAGCTAGTCAACTATGTCACCGTGCAGCTTTCACTGCTCAGTTGAGAAATGAAAAACAGAAGAAGTTTGGGAAGATCAAAGAAGTTTCCCACTCCTTAGGGAAGGCTGTCATGCAGTTCTGGCACTCAGTTGAGGTGCATTTATATAGTCTTTTTTTAAAATGGCGTTGTTTATCTTAATCTAGGAAGATGATATAACGAAGTTTCTCATATGAAGATTCAAGACTAGAAAACTTCCCATTGGGATGGATATAAAGTAGAAGCGGTTTATTGCTTTCTGTTTTTGTAGAGTTTGTTTAGCCACTTGCATCGACTCTTCCATTTAAAGTTCCTGTTTACTTTTATATTACATTTATTTTTCTTACCTGTTCAATTGTTCATTTCCTCAAACTTGTAGTTTCCATGGTTAGTTTTGTTGAGCGATCTCACATTGGAAAGATGGGGAGAACTCACGTTCTTAATAAGATACATGGACTATTTGTTTTGTTTCAGTCTTCAGAGTAGATGACGTATTCCTCTCCTTACCCATTGGTTTTGAAATGAAACTCTATGTTCATCTAATATGTTTACTGTTTCCATTATTCGTTTTGTTTCATACTGTAGCTTTTCCACCAAAAGTGACCATCGACAGAACCCTAGTTTTCAAAATTTCCCTTTTTCCCTTCAGCATTGTTGTTGAATTATGTTAAATCAGCAATCAACTCAAAATATTAAGTTGATGGGTTGGAGTAAATTTAATTTTATCAACCAACACCTCCCCACTTGTAGGCTTAGAAATTTGAGAAATGCCCTACATGTGGGATTCAATTTAATTAGGGAGGGAACGATTTGGCTGGTACTCGAATTGAGGACCTCTTGCACTGGTACTATGTTAAATTATGATAAATCACCAATCAATCCAAAAGCTTAAGTTGATGGGTTGGAGTAAATTTAATTATATAAACCTACTCTAAAAAATTATATCAACCAACAATTGCTCTTCATTGGCATCAAAGGAGAACCACCAACTGTTTCTCTCCTACATACATTAGCGACCTCCTCTACCTCTCCACTCTCAGTTGCTTTCAACGGGAAATGGGTCACCTTGATTCATTGCTGCATCCAAGAACGTATATTAGCATCTCTTCATCATCAACTGAGACACTGACTATAGATGTCGTGCAACTAGTTATCGCAAGACGTTGTGCAACCAACCATAAGAGAGCTGAGGGCGAGAATGTAGAGTTAATCAAAACTTTAATTACTTTATCTTAAGCAAGTCAGTCTTCATACTTCGGATCTTCTGTAGTAGAAATCGTACCATTTCATCGCAAAGGTACTTAGTAGGAGCTTTGTTTATGCCAGTAACAAAGTCGTGTAGTTTATGTGCTTCAAATATCGGTAGTATCTAGTGCCTCTAGAGAGAGTAATTACTCGAATCAAGCTTTATGGGACTAGGTTGCACACATCGAAATCAACAGAATCGGTAACAAAGAAGGATTAATGATAAATTCAATTTGATCTGAAGCGGCGGGTGAAGAGGAAGACGCACCATAGTAATCAAGGAAGAAGAAAGAAAGTAGGAGATTCACGAATCCACGAGTCTTGATTTGAGTAGTAATCGAAGAATTGAGCTTTGGAAGAAAAAAATGCTAGAAAGGGACGATTGACGAGAATGAAGGATCGGAAGACATTTAGTCAATAAGGTCTAATACCATGATAGCTTTCCTCAAGGTATGCTTATTCTATAGAAATCGTGAATGCAATTACCTAACTAAGTAACAATTAACCATTTACTAATAATATTACAAACTGATTGTTGGTTAGGCCTAACAACAAGTAACTAAGTAATCTATTTAGAGAGCATGAGTCTGTGTGATGATTGTGCACGCTTTCTCTCTTATGGAGAGTCATTTCATGTGTGCTTCCTCATAGATCTGAGTGGTTGTCTCTGATGTGTCTTGGTCTTCGATGTCTCGTTTGTGTATGATGGTTTTGACGAGTTTTCTTGTCTTCTCCAAGATGGTATGTGTTTCGATCTCACGGTTGATGTACGTTGATGTTGTTTTTTCTCTAGGGTTCTTGGAAACCTACACCTTCGTTCATGCAGTTTGGGATTCTGAGCTAGTGTTTGTTGAGTTGTTTGTGTGAGCTTGTTTTTGACGAGCCTCCATGCTAGCTTGGACTTTGTCTCGCAGGTCTATGGCTTGGCTCATAGGTCTGAGCCTTCAGGGATCAGCAGATGGTGTGAGTATGCCGACGACCTAGAGTCCAACGCGGACGAGCTTCATCTCCCAGTTGCTCCTCGACATCGATGATGATTTGAGTGTCGAATGTGTGCTTTACGTCCTGTGAAAATCGTGCAAGCGACTGAATTGAAGCTATACACCCTTTGCTAGATCTCCATCAATTTGGGTGCTGGGAACCTGACATTTTACATGTGGGTGCTTCTTGTCGATTTTGAAGGAATAGAAATAAGTTCTATTGACTAACAAAACAATAAAATGCCTTCCTTTGTGTTAGAATAATTAATTATGAAAATATTGTAATCTTATCTTTTTATAATTAGGCCCATTTGGCCGATTAAGAGTCTCATTAGGAGTTAGGTTAACCTTGTACATTTGTATAAATATAACTCTTTAATGAATAGAAGAGATATGAAGTCTTTCTTTCAAATAGAACATTTACACTTTGAATCAATGAGACTTTATATTGACACTAGGGAAACATTTACATATGAAATAAGACAATTAAGGAAGAAAATAATTAACAAATAAATCAATGCTTCCCTGGTTTAAATATGTCTTTTATGGCTAGCTTTTCAATCAGTCTTTCATAGTGTAACTTCGAGATCTCTTTATTTGAAACGTCGATAATTTTCTCGGTTTCAATAAGTAGGGAATGTAAATCACTCTAGTGTCAATTTTTTCGTTTATAAAATGCTTGTCAATCTCAACATGCTTTGTTCTATTGTGAAGAACTGGATTATGAGTAATGGAGATAATTGCCTTATTGTCACAGTAAACTCATATAGACTTTGCATGTGTGATCCTCAGTTCTTCTAGAAGCCTATTTATCCAAACACCTTCACCAATGTCATGAGCTAATGCTCTTAATTCTACGTCAACAAAGAAACAATAATTGATGTAGACCTTATGTGTGTAGTGCTTCTTGCCTAATCAACATCAGTGTAGATTTCAATATTGAAGTTTTCATGTCTCTTAAACAGTATGCCTGTTCTTGGAGTTCCCTTCAAGTATCTGAGGATTTTGTAGACTACCTCAAAATGATTTGCTCCAGGAGCATGCATAAACTGATTAACCATACTCACTGCAAAGATAATATATGGTCTCATGTGAGATAGATAAATATGTCTTCTCACTAGTCTCTGTTATCTTTCCTTATCTTTCACCTTTTTTGCTGTTGGTGCTTGCAGCTTTAGATTTTACTCAATAAATCAAGAATGTATTTTCTTTGATTAACAAGGATACCTTGCTTGGATCTAGCAAATTTCATCCTAGGAAGTATTTCAACTTCATATGTTTTGATTTGTAATTCATTTGCTAGCATTTTCTTTAGTTTGTTTATCTCAACTTCATCAATACTTGTAAGGATTATATCACCCACATATACTATTAGAACAACGTCGTGGTTATCACTAGTATGTTTCTAGAAGATGGTATGATCTGCTTTTTATTTTGAAGGAACCCATAATTTGTAATTACTTTCCCGAAAGGTTCAATCATGCTCTAGGGAATTGTTTGAGGCCATATAAGGATTTCTTTAGTTTGTAAACTTTATCAATTCCGAGCTTCATTTCATATCTAGGTGGCAAATTCATAAACACTTCCTCTTCAAGATCACGGGTGAAGAATGCATTTTTACATATATTGTAAAGACCCGACCCGAATGGGGTCCTAAAATAGGCCTTTACCTCAATGCATGCTTAAAAACTCAAAAAATATTATGCAAGATCATTTTCCAGATTCTGAATAAAACCAAATACGATAAACATCCATTCAAAACAAACACAACTGTCCTGGAACCTGTCCCTGTTTCCAAGTACTTGTTCCAAGCTAAATACAATTTAACTTAAACATTCAAAAACTTCAAACGGTTTACAACAGTATCAGAATCCAGAAAATAACCAGAAAACAACCTAAGGCTCCGTGCCCAACTACATGCATTCAGAGGACTTTAAGACATAAAAACATTAACATAAAACTCAGAGTTCAAAACAACGGGTTTCCATGATCACAGCTCCTCCTTCAGCCATCCTGTCTCGAACCATGGTTACCTGTGGAAAACCACAAAATAAGGGTGAGTAACGAATTACTCAGTAAGAATCCCCAACCGGGGTACAATACGATATAACTGGTCATCTAGCAGAAAGTATGCAAGCCATGAATATAAACATAGAAGAGAGCACTTTACTTTAATCCTCACATAAACCTCAGATGCCATCTCAGGGTCTTACTCCGAAAAACTACAACGCTTTACGATCCTATACGAGAAACTAGTCTCGGCCTCGGCTGTCTCTCATCGATACGACGAAAGGTGCATGAACTCAAGATCCCGAGGAGCTCTCAATGGGTATTTGTAATGAGCGTGTGCGCGCGCCGCATCTTCTTTGCGCAAACTAGGGGTTCTTTGGGTCTAGAGCAAGCTACCCTGGTCCAGTACTCATGCCTAACTAATCTCTGGATCGGTGTCACTGAACATAGGGGTGACCGGAACACATAAACTATGTCAGCCTGTACCACCGCACCTGAGGCTAAGGAACCGGTCGTGGTAGGCTTACACCAGGAAACGGTCCTTGCCCTATCAGGTGGCAATCAAGGGCTACTGCCGAACACGCTGAGGATGTGTCGACTGCCGGGGACAAGGCAATGCCTCGTCATCCTCCCGACCGTTGGGGCATTTAACAGTCTGCCACCCTCACCCAAGATTGCAATGGGCTGCCGTTAGGGTTAGCTAAACCCTAACGACGGATCGAGGACGAGTACTACCTCGTGCGTCCCTGCCACGGATGCAAGTTACGTTATGCATCCTCGCCCGGATGATGCTACCTATCATAATTCCAACTATAACAGATACAACAAACAATCTAATACGTGCTCAGCAGAGACAATGAACCTAGCATGATACTACGAAGCAAGAACAGATAACGAGCATGCCAGAACAGAACAACCTAGCATGGAACTAACATGAGAAACAACACGAGAATCATGCGGTCGGAATTGAGCAGGGGCACCTATCACTAAACATGCTGATAAACATAAACAAGCATACAAACAACAATCACATATTACATCGCAGGCCCCACACAACTTCGGTAAGAAATCCTTACCTTGGTCGGAAGGCAACTACACACAAGGATCTTATGCTGCGATCGATCCCGAGCTAGCTAACGGGAACCTAACAAGCAACAAAAATTATCACAATCTATAGGCCTAAATATAATAAAACAAACAGGGCTCAGCTCGGGAGCAACTCACGGCAGACGACCGACCTTACGGGCGGACGGCAAAGTTGCATGGTCATTTGGCTGCTGCTTTGGGCGTCTTTGAGGCGGCGACAGGGCGCAGCGTCTTGATGTTTCTGGCGCGAGGATAGGCTGCTTTGCAGGCGTCGCGAGTGCAGCGAGGCGCGTCGACGGACGGCGGCGACGCTGGTGAGTCTTTGGTCTCTTTGTGACGGAACGCAGCGACGCTGGCGCTACTGGGCTGTGGCGCTAGGACAGGATGCGGGCGAGACGCGCGACGGCAGGGGCTACGAGCGACAGCCGGGAGTCTTTGCGGCTAGGGGCGCTGGTGCGATCTTATGGCTCTTGGTCGGGCGACAGGCGTCTGGGAATCGACGTGTGCGGCGGCGCTTATTCTTTGGGCGTCTGGGCTATCTTTGTCCGGTCAGGCGATGGGCATGGGCTGCTCGGTGGCGTCTGCTGGCTTTGGTGATGAAATTTCTTTGGTGCGACAGCCATTTGGCGATGCGAGTCGCTGCTCGCGTCGCTCTTGCTTTGGCGATAGATGGGGTTTGTTGCTCTCCTCTCATTCTTTGCACAAAACAACAAAACTCAGCCTCTCCCTCTTCTCGGCCAACAAGAACACACCCAAAACGAAGAAGAAGACGGGAACGAGAACTCTTACCCGGGATGGCGATCGATCGAGGGAGCTGTTTCGGGAGATGAAGCTCGGCTAGCAGCTTGGGAGAGAGGGCTTGGGCGGCTAAGGAGTTTGGGGAAACAAAATGAGCAAAACCTATTTTCCTCTTCATTTAACCAAATACACCAAATCCCAAAGACCCATAGCTAACCAAGACATATTGCGGAAAGAGCAACAAGAGCACCCAATGGCTCAACTGGCACGCTACTCAACTGACTTCCCGGAGACCCGGGTTCGAAACTCAACACCTACACTTTTAATTCCCTAATTTACTTTTGCATATCTCCATGCCCAAACACATCCACAAAGCATCAAAGCCCTACAAAAGACCATCCAATAATTTTAACAGCTGGAAAAGACAGAAACGGCCCTGACGGCCCGACCAAATTACCAAAATACCCTTGGGGCATACCTGGAAGACCGAGATGAAAACCTGGGCCGTTACATATATCTAGTGGTGGTGAAAGAAAAAACCAAAAAAAAAAAGAAACTAAACCAAACCGATCCAATGGATCGACTCGATTTTTTAGAGAAATATTGGATCAGTTGGTTTAATATTTTAGAAAATCTAAATATATTAGTTTGGTTCAATTTTTTATGGAAGACCAATTTAAAACCTAATCGAATATATAAATACTGAGGAAAATAAAAATATATTGGTATTGAGATTTGATGGAAGAAAAAATTTAGATGTGAAATATGAAGTAAATATTACGTTATATATGGGAAATGTTGTTCTTGGTTGGTTAAATAAAAATCATTAAAATAAAATTGAACATGAGACAAAAAATTGTGAAGTGAATGAAATTCTCATTGAAATCGAAATTGAAAATCGAACCAACAGTTTTGTTCTTTATTGGACATTGATTTGGACTCAATTGTTGAAAAAACAAGGATATCGATTCAGTTGGTACATACAAATGGAAACCGCTCCTACTATCTAGTTGATAAAATGACTACTTATAATTTTCTACCATCAAAAGTAGTACTCGAATCGAGTTAATCTTAGCAATAAGAGCTAATGTCTTGGTTGTCAATATCATAGGTCAGAGTAAAGCCTTCAGCAATGAGTTTTGCTTTATGCCTTTTAATGCTATTGGCTTCATTACACTTTATAGCGAATACCCATTTATACCCTACTATTTCTATCATTCGGTCCATTTACCATTTTTCATATATAGTTCTGTTTGAGCGCATTCATCTCTTCCATAACTGCTAAACTTCAGTTTTAATCATTCTGGACTTCTTATATATTCCTTGGAATAAAAATGTTACTTATCCTAGAGGTGAATGCCTTATGGTTATCAGACAACCTATGATATGAAAAATAATTGACAATGGAGTATTTCTTACAATTACGAATTCCCTTCCTTTGAGCTATGGAAATATTGAGATCAAGGTTATGAGAAGAAGTATTGAGATCAAAGTTATAAGAAGAAGTATTGAGTTTGGTGTTATTAGAAGAAGAGGGGTTCCTTGATCCTTCTATATCGGGGAATTGGATTGATGTGGTGATAAGTCCATTGTTTGATCCCTACTATTTTGAATGGGTGCCATTCTTTTTTTGAAATAAGAAACAAGAATTTAATTAAGAAAATGAAGGGGAGTACAAGGTACAAGATACAAAACTAAGAAACGTAATCCAAGCTACAAAAATAAACGGACATATGAACGACAAAAAACCATAGGAGAACAACTAGAGCACACTCCTGATAGTTAAGAGGTCGACAAACTTTTTAGGAACATCAACTAGAGCACACTCCTGATAGTTAGAGGAAGTCAATGGGGAAGAAAAAGCTAGTTCAGCAAGATCAGAAGGCGAAATGAACTCCTTTTGATCTTAAGAGATGGCTTTATCCAAGTGATTTGCTGACGGTTCAATATTGCTAACACTAACGTCATCTTCTGAGTCTAAATCAAGTTGAGAGGGGGACAAGATCCTTAGGGGGAGGCAAAGCAGGTAATGAATTAGGGTGAATAACAATCCCATGACTTAGGGAACCATGGGAGCTAGATGGGAGGGGGTGGGCTTTAAAAGCAAATGAATGGGGAGAGGGATCAGGTTGAGGATCCCATATTGGAAAGATGGGAAAACCTTACCTTGTTAATAAAAGGAGCTACTCCTTTAATTGCTAATTGGTTTTGAGATGGAACCTATGTTAATTTAACAAGTTTATTTGCCTTTTCCCCTTTTTTTTTCCTTGTATTTAAAGACCAATACATTTTTTGATGAAATACCAAGCTTTCATTGAGGGATCTCCTCCTTTCCGATTCTTCAACACTTGGTTATCCTCTACATCTTGCAGAAGCTTGATTGAATCTAGTTTAAACAGTGACACCTTTGAAGGATGGGCTGGATTTAAGCTTTCTTCTAAGTTGAGAAATCTGAAAACTGCTCTCAAAGACTGACACTTGGAATAGGAATCTGTGAAAAATTAGGTTGAGAACCGTTTGCTTGCTGAGATTGATTATTTGGATCAGAAGGCAGATGTTGAACCAGTCTCTCCTCAGAAATACTCTAGATGGAAATCAAATCCTCTAAATTCTTCATTTAGGCTCCGTTTGATAATCATTTCATTTTTTGTTTTTTGTTTATAGTTTTTCATTTTTTGTTTTAAAAAATAAAAACCGTTTATGTTTGATAACTCATTTTAGTTTTCTGTTTTTAAAAATGAAAAACCAAAAAACATGTTTGATAACTGTTTTTTGTTTTCAATGAGGAAAGGAGAGTGCGCGACGGTTATCATCGGCCGTTCACGCATGATGATTGGAACAATCGGGGCCGAGATTGGGGTGACGAGAGGAGGGTGCTCGACGGTTATGACAGATCGTTAGCGCATGACGGTTGGAACGATCATGGTTGGGGTGACAATATTCAAAATATGGGACGAGAATTCGAGCGGGGAGGAGAAGAGATGTTTGAGCGGGGAGGATAGAGAGCAACTGGAAGGGAGGGACCAGTGTTTGATAGAAGATTTAGAAAGTTGGAGATGCCGGTTTTCAAGGGTCTTGTTGACGAGGATCCAGTGGGGTGGTTAAGCCGGGTTGAGCGATACTTTTTGGTGAATAAATTGACCGAATATGAAGTAGTGGATGCAACGGGGTTGTGCTTGGAAGGAGAGGCGTTATAATGGCTTCAGTATGAGGAGGACCGAGCCCTTTTTCGTTCCTTGAACGAATTCAAGGACTTGTTATTAGAGCGTTTCCAACCGACGTCACAAGCAAACAAGTGTGCCAATTTTATGAGTTTAAAGCAGGTAGGCACAGTAAAAGAATATCGCCGGTTGTTTGAGCGCTATGCTAGGGGAATGCTTGATATAAGTGCAAGTGCATTGGAGGGAAAATGGGAGAGCGGCTTGAAGGAGGAAATACAGAGCACAATGCGTAAGCTGCGAGCAGTAGGTATCGAGGAGAAAATTTTTATGGCTCAGGTGATTGAGGATGATTTCGTTTTTCAGGTTGCCAAGAATGAGAGGTGTAATTCTGCAACGGTCAAGTCTAAAGTAGGGATGACAGTTTCGGGACTTGGCGGTCCAGAAAGCTCTTCCACCAAGACTACAACTGTTAACCGACATATTTTAAAAGACTCACTGAAGCTAAGATTCTCTCACGAAAGGATAAGGGGTTATGCTTCCGCTATGATGAACAATTTGTACTGGGGCATCGTCGTCAGACGAAGGAGCTCCAGGCCTTGGATGTGATGGTCGTGCGAGATGAGAACGATTTTGAGGATACCGACGTGACAGATTTTTCCCCAGAGGACAGAATTGAGGAAGATGGCTTCAGAGATGGAACACCTTGAGGACAAGGTGGCTTTGTGGGGGAGGGGGGGAAGTATTGATACGATCCAGGCCAGGGATTATTAGTATTATTATTATTAGTATTTATTTAGTTATTAGTATTTAATTATTAGTTGTTATTTTAATTATAGTTGACTATTTATTTTTATTAGGCCTTATTAATTAGAGTTTCTTGTAGGATTAGGAAATAGGATTAGGATTAGGATTAAGAAGATGTTCTAAAGTCTATAAATAGGAGGAGTTAGGTCTATTATTCATTCAGAAAGTAGTAGTCTTTTGTACTCTGCCTCTAAGGGAGATTCTCTCTAGAGATTTATTAATAAAAAGTGGTAGATTCTATTAGACTCCTAATGGGCCTAATGATAAAAAGATAAGATTAAAATATTTTCATAATTAATTACTCTAACATTTTTTTTTTTTTATCTATCACTTTTAAGACCATGGAATATGTTGCATGTTTCTTGTCTTCATTCTTTTAAATTGAGAAGATAATAAACTGGCTTTTTTTTTTAAATATCCGTTACTGTCTGGGCCGAATGCTAGATTGGTTCATGATTGATAATTTGTGAAAATTTACATATTTAGCTTTGACTTCGTAGGTAAGCCTCTTTTATACGATACCAATTGGTGGGATGGATACATATAGAAGATCTATTGAAGCTCTTCTGTTGAAGTGTGAGGTCAGTATTGCTATCATTACTGTTTTGGATATTGATATGATAGTCTGCCTTTTTTTTGTCTGTTCTCTCTCTATATATAAATATACTTTTCTCTGTTCTCTCTCTCTATATAAATATATATCTATCTGCACACTATATTATATGTGAATAACCTTGGATTTATTTTTGTTATTTAAAACCAACCTTTCCATTTATGTGTCATGGATTGTTTACTGGTAACTTCTGACAGAATCTTTTTTGCAACTTAATTGACTTCAGTTAATATTTAGTTAGTTGGTTCCGTAGTTCTTGCTCATTTGCTGAAATGAAATTTGCAGAAAATTGGCAGTTGCATGCAGGAAGTAGTTGAGACTTCATTATATGATACTTTAGCAGGTAATGCCAGTAAATTCATGAATTATTAATAGTTCCTTGTTGATTGACGTTATAGATTCTGAAGTTGACTTCGGAATTTTTATTTTTGACGTTAAGATAATGCATATGATGAGGATGGAGAAGCATGCATGTATTTTGAAGGCAGCAAGGCATCACAACTTGTGCAGAAGAAAAGTAAACAGTCTATTAAATCATACACTGGGAGACAGTATGAAACGGGAGCTGATTTGCCTTATTGGCGCATTGCAAATGGGACTCAGCAGTCTATGTTAATAGGAAAACGGCCTGCTAGTCTTCATGTTGGTCCAATAATAACAAAAAGAATCCGTACTGCTTCAAGGCCTAGGGTTGTAAGTCCATTCAGTGGTGGAGCTGCCACGGTTCAGCAGGGTCAAGCTAAGACAGACGCTTCAAGTGGTGACACTAATTCTTTCCAGGATGATCAAAGTACTTTACGTGGCAGATCCCAACTTCAAAAAAGCTTGGAAGTTGAGTCAGTTGGGGATGTGCAATATGATTCAGCAGAAACATCGTTAAAATATAAGAAGAAGAAGAAGAAAAAGAAGAAGAAGGCAAAGCATCTGGTACATATAATCTCATACATTGAAACAAATGGTTTCCTGCTGGTCCAGGGGAAGCTATTCTTGTTTTGATTCTTTCTCTACTGTCTAAGTTGTTCAAGTCGATGGTTGCAGGGTTCCATGTACGACCACAGATGGCAGTTAGATTCTACTGTTTTTAACGAACGAGTGAGTTTATGCTCTTTTGATCTTAGTATTGGTACTCTGGCGTGTAATGCTTTTTACTCATCTTTTATTGATTGTGACAGTAGTCAAGACTCCCTTCAATTCTTTTTATAACTAATGTGGAGATTCTGCACTAGTTTAAAGTTAAAATTCATGTGATGCTTGAACCGGTCATGCCAAAATGCCATGAGGGAGCATATTAGGTTTTCTTTTTTTTATCTTTATATACATTATATATATTGGAAAAAACCATTCGTTTTTAAATGAAAGTGTTACAATTTAAAGAAAGAACAATCAAAAGTAGACCTGCTATTGTAGGGAGAAAAACCAAATTTAGAACTGTAAAAAATTCAAAGGATTAGTGTTTTCAAAGCGGAAGGCGCAACGCAAGGTGATACTCTCCTTGATTGCCTCAAAGCGAGAGCGATAAAAAGGCGAGGCCCGAGTGAAGAGAGGCGCAACAAATAAATGCATAACTAAATAATATATTGAGCATAAATTGATAATTAAAACATATTTGAATTCTCATAAAATTTCAAATTCATACGGAATAATGCTAAAAAGTGAAAAGTAAAAGAACAATAAATCACAAAAAATATGTTATTATAAGATATACCATACATATTAAATTTTTACTTGTATAAAAAATTTAAGTTAACCGAAAGTATAAAAAAACAAAGATTTTACATTAAATAACTCGAATAAACACACGCATATATATTTGAAATAGCAATTAAAAAAATTCAGTATCCTTAATAAAGACTTTGCATAGTTGTTGGGCTTCTTCATGAGCTAATTCTAGGTTTTTTTCTGTAGATATTAAGTTAGCATATTGATAAATAAATAAAACTTTAACAAGGCGTATGCCTTGAGGCGAAGGCGACGTAGGGCGCAAAATGGCAAGGAAAGGCGAGGGCCTGATTGAAGGAGCTCGCCTTAGCTATGTTAGAGGCGCAATACTCGCCTATGTGCAAGGCAATGGCCATAGGCGAGGAAGGACGATGGCCTTAAAAACACTGCAAAGGATACAAATAACCAAATGTAGTACCTTGGCAACTAAATGTAGTAGGGTTAGACGATTATCTCGTGAAAATGGTAGAGGTGCCCATAGCTAGCTTGGAGACTAATGGATACAAAAAACGGTGAGACTTATGCCGTGCTTGCACCACCTCTTTTTAGAGGAAAAAGCCTCAAGGTTGTGTTAGCCTTTTAAAACATTGCCCATGAGATTAGTCAAGGTGCATGTAATCTGAGTATAAAAAGAAGTTACTAGTTTGTTGTTTGTTCTTGCTGCTACTGCACTGCTAATTTCAAAATAAAAGTGCTTTATTTCATTGTGCAAGGCAGGTTAATGAACACATAACTTGATTTTGCATTACCAAGTCTTGATGTCTCGGTGTAAATGTTGTTTCGTTTGTAGCTCGTATAGTCACTCCACTCTCTTATCCAATTGGAAAAGCTCTACTATTTTAACCAATTAGAGAAATCTGTTGTTACTCCTTTGGTTTGGGCTTAATTTTGTTTTTTGTTTTATGTTTTGTTTAAAAACAAATTTACACATCAAAGAAATTTGTTTCTCATTTAAAAAAGTTTCGTTTATCTCAGAGATCTGTTTTTAATAGTTTTCCTTTCCCTAATCTCCTCCTCCTTCGGATTCAATGTTTTAAAAGGCTTGCGGCGCGCTCAGGCGTGCACTTAGGTGCTCCTGGGCTCAAGTCCCACATCTAGCGCCTCGCTTGTCCTAGGCGAGGCACGTGTAATAAGGTGCGCCTTATGGCTCCTTACGTGAAGCCCTGGGCGCCAAAAGACGCACTCCTCGTGGGATTTTTATTTTATTTCCTTTGCGTTTTTTGTGTTTTAGATCCCTGTACTAGGTCATTCGAAGCGCGTGAGGTTGATAGTTGAATATTATGTATGTCTTATATATTATTCTTGGTTCAAACTTCATTTATATGCATGAAAAGAGTTTTTATTATCTATACACACACATATATAAAAGTTTTACGTGTTTTTTTATATAGTGCGCCTTAAGTAATAAAGCCCTTGCCTTTTGGTGCGCTTTGCGCCTCAAGCTCCAGAGAGTCATTGTGCCTTAGTGTGCCTTGCACTTTTTAAAACACTGTTCGGGTTAATGTACAATATGAGTTTGCATGGTTGAGGTTGGTAGTGAGTGCATGAGTAAGATTCGGTAGATATCCTAAATGTTTTTTATACAATTAGCATTGTGTTGTCAAAATGTGAGATTAGGCTTACGGTTATTTATTGGTTTTCTTATTTTGTCTATTTTATTTTATTTTGTCATTTTTTGATATTGACCACATTCATGGTCCTTATGATTTGCAGAGGGATAATTCCAAGAAGAGATTGGATAATCATCATTTTGAATCTAATGCAACTAGTGGTATTTTATTTTTCCTACATCCTCATTTTTTCTTGGATTATATGATTATTATTATGATTGTTTTTTTAATATTTATTATTTCTTGTTCGCGATCTTTATAGGTTTACATGGGCAGCATAATGCCAAGAAGTTAAAGTTAATGAAACAATCACTTGATAACAGCTTTGACAATATAAAACCAGTATGTGGATCCATACCTTCTCCTGTTGCATCCCAAGTCAGTAATATGTCAAACACTAATAGAATCATCAGATTGATTGGTGGCCAGGATAGAAGCCGAAAGACTAAAGCAGTAAAGGTACTCTTAAACCTTCTTCGGTCCCGCATATTAATATAAATTTCTGGAGTCTGTTCTGATACTTAAGTTTTCAATCATGGGATTCTTCATAGACGTCTGATGCACAGTCAGGTTCTGGAAGTCCATGGTCACTATTTGAAGACCAGGTATGTACCTTTGATTCTCATACTCTTCAGAAATCTTAGCTGCATCTTACGTGAATATTTGATATGACTCTTCTGTTTATATTAGGCACTTGTTGTGCTTGTACACGATTTGGGTCCAAACTGGGAACTTGTGAGTGATGCCATTAACAGCACGCTACAGTTTAAGGTAAAAAGGAACTTAATTTACTTTTTTGCATTTGCTAGTTCTCAATATGTATTTGGGTTTCTAAATATATAGAAAATTTTATCACAATTTGCTTGTCTTTTTATTGGGTGATTGTCTTATTGTCTTCCAAAATATTAGTGTATATATCGCAAGCCTAAAAAATGCAAGGAACGTCACAAGATCTTGATGGATAAGACATCTGGAGATGGGGCTGATAGTGGAGAAGATTCAGGCTCCTCTCAGCCTTATCCATGTACTTTGCCAGGCATTCCAAAGGCAAGTATTCACCTATCTTCTTTACTCATACACACACAAGAAAGGGTAGATGAAACAAAAAGGGGAAGTAACATTGGAACATTTCCTAAATGCCGCATTGTTAGTTCTTTCTTGCAGGGAAGTGCTAGACAATTGTTTCAACTCTTACAGGAACCAGTGGAAGAGGACACCCTGAAGTTGCACTTTGAAAAAATCTTCAAGATTGGGCAAAAGCAACATTGTCGGAGAAGTCAGGTTTGTTGGATTTTTTTCACGTAGTTTGTTTATCCTATACACAGGACAACTAGTGCAGAGCTTTCTACAGTTTCAGTTGATTTCTTACCAATCATTACATTACGATAACTCTCTTCCTTGCGCACTTCAGAAAACACTTCACTGATATTAGGAGTAGTTTTACCAATAATTGGCATCAGACTTCATCAAACTCAACATTAAGGCCAGCTAGGAATTCGTAAATTCATCCATTCTCAACTATTTTCTTATAGTGCTTCTGATCTTCAGTAGACTTCCACTTATAATTATCAAACAAATCAAGGTCTTGCCAAATTCGTTTTGGTGAATGAAAATACTGGGTAACTAATTACCTCCCTACTTTATCTCACTCAGTTTGAGTTTCAGTTTAAACACTTGAGATTGATTTTCCAGGTTGGAATACATTTGTGCAACACTACCCCATAACTCCTTAGCAGTGGAATAACACATATAGTTGCTAATGTGATCAATATGATTCAAAACAGTGTATTCTATTATTGAGAGGCAGCCTCTTTATATAAGCGTTACAATGGGCCTAGCGGGCCTAACGGGCCTAGATCTATTACACAGTATTACACAATACATTATACACAATCACACATTTAGACTCTAACACTCCCCTCAATTTGGAGCAAATATATCTATCATGTCCAAACTTGTTACAAAGATAGTGTATCCGAGCTCCATTCAATGCTTTGGTGAAGATATCACCCAACCTGTTTCTCCGATCTTCACATAACTCGTCGAAACCAACCCTTGTTGTATCTTCTCTCGGATAAAGTGGCAGTCTATTTCAATATGTTTAGTTCTCTCGTGGAATACCGGATTAGAGGCAATATGAATTCTTTCGCTTGATTGTCACACCATAGTTTAGCGGTGTTGCGATTTTGATTCCAACTTCATTCAGCAGTTGAACCAGCCATACTATCTCACACGTTCCTTGGGACATAGCTCTGTATTCCGACTCAGCACTAGAACGCGACACCACATTTTGCTTCTTACTCTTCCATGAAACCAAATTACCTCCCATAAACACACAGTATCCCGAGGTTGATCTCCTGTCTTCTTTAGAACCTGCCCAGTCAGCATTTGAAAAACATTCAATATTGGAATGTCCATGGTTTCGGTACAAGACGCCCCTCCCAGGAGCAAACTTAAGATAACTCAGGATCTGTTCCACAGCTCTCCAATGTTCAACTGTAGGAGATGACATAAACTGACTCACGATACTCACAGAATACGAAATATCTGGCCTCGTGGATCATGCCAAGTAGTTCAAACTTCTTAACTAGCTTCTGTACCTTTCGGATCGGAAAAAGCTTCACAAATCCTTGATGAACTGTTGGTTTGGCACCATCGGGTACTACACGGTTTCACACCTAACTTTCCTACTTCATCAAGAGGGTCGAGAACATACTTTCTATTTGGGACAAAAGATCCCTTTCTTACTTCTCATGACCTCAATACCCAAGAAATATTTCAAATTTCCAAGATCTTTAGTCTTTGAAATGGCTATGAAGGAAAACCTTTTGTGAGGCCATCCCGAACTATCACTCCTGGTAATCACAATATAAATCGACATATACCACAAGTAACACAATCCCATGGTCAGATCGACGGAAGAAGGCAGAATGATCTGAAGAGCATTTCTGCATTCTAAACTGCGCAAGAACTTGGCTGAACCTACCAAACCACGCTCGCGGGCTTTGTTTCAAGCCATACAGAGATTTACGTAGACGACACACTTTGGCATTCTCCCCCTGAGCAACAAACCCAGGTGGTTGCTCCATATAGACCTCCTCAAGAAGATCACCATGCAAAAATGCATTCTTAATATCGGCCCTGAAATAATGGCCAATCATTCATTGCTGCGAGAGAAATAAACAGGCCAACGGACGTCATCTTGGCAACAGGAGAGAAGGTCTCACTGTAATCAATCCCATATGTCTGAGCATACCCCTTAGCAACCAAGCGTGCTTTGAGGCGAGCCACGGACCCGTCAGAATTCATTTTGACAGCAAACACCCACTTACAACCAATCGTCTGTTTTCCTTCTGGACGAGCTACCAGTTCCCAAGTACCATTCGCATCCAAAGCAGCCACCTCCTCTACCATCGCCTGGTGCCAACCTGAATGGGACAAGGCTTCACGAGTACTTTTAGGGACAGAGACAGAATCAAGGGAAGTCAGAAAGGAAAACGAAGTAGGGGATAACTGATGGTATGACACATATGTGGAGATAGGATACGTGCAAGACCGTTTACCTTTGCGAAGAGCAATGGGCAAGTCTAGATCATTACTAGCTTGCAAGTCAGATGACGAAGAATCTGCTAGGCATGGGACAAAGCCGCCGCGAGGGTCGATCGCGCCGGGTGTATACCTGAGTAAGAGGCGGACTAGGAGGAGGGGGGTCGGAACCATCGGACGAGGACACGACCTCATAAACCAACAAATCATCCTCCACAGCTGGGGGACTAGACACAGGATCAAACGGAGTATCCTCAAAAAAGGTAACATCAGAAGAGACGACATAACGACCCGTACTCGGGCAAAAACAACGATAACCCATACGGACGCGAGAATACCCAGGAAGATACATTTCAAAGACTTAGGATCCAACTTGGTCCTTTGAGGACGAACATCGCGAACAAAGGCCGTACACCCGAAAACTTTCGGGGGAAGGTGGAACATCTCCGTGGAGGGATACAAAACCTGGAATGGAATTTGATTACCCAAAATCGATTTACGGCATTCGACACGAGAAAAAGCAGTCAAGACACAAAGATCAACCCAAAAATGTTTTGGAACATTCATCCGAAATGACGACAGGCACGAGTTGTTTCAGAAAATGCTTGTTCTTCTTACGCTCGCCACACCGTTGCGGGATGGTGTGTCCGCACACGACGATTGATGAATAATACCCTTCTCACTAAGATAGGAACGAAGGGTGCCCGAAAAATATTCGCCCCATTATCGGTCGTAAAATTTGGATGGAAGCTTTAAATTGATTACGAATCTCGGCATTAAAGGTACAAAAGTGAGAAAACAATTCAAAGACGATTTTTCATTAAATAGACCCAAGTAAATCGGGAAAAGTCATCAACAAACGTGACAAAATAGCGAAATCCCGTTTTAGACATAACAGGACTCGGACCCCAAACATCGAGTGGACCAATTCAAAAGGAGCATTTGCTCGTTTATTAACCCTAGGACTAGAACTCAATCGGTGAAACTTTGCAAACCGACATGACTCTTAATCGAGGGAAGACACATCAGATGAATTCGGGAAATAACTTCTTCAAAATAGACAAACAGGATGACCCATCCGACAATGGACTTCAAAAAGAGACGCAGAACCGCACATGCCACGGCTGGTGGCCGGGCGATCCAGATATAGAGACCCCGGTGCATGCCCCTACCAATAATCTTCTTCGTCAAATGATCACGAAACAAGCGTGAGTCGAAAGAAGGAAACAAAGCAATGTAAGTCACGAGCCAATTGACTAACCAAATCGGATTATATGAAAACGAGGCGGACACAACACGGAAGATAGCGACAAGGTAGGGGTAAGAGTAATAGACCCAGCTCCTTTACGGGAGACAAGGATCCATCGGCTAAGGTAAGCAGTAGGAAAAGGAACAGATGACAATGATGTAGAGAGCTGTTCGTTATTCGTCATATGAGCGATCGCGCCGAGTCAATGACCCACTTTGTGGACGCATTTAAAGAAGACAATGGTTGTTACTGTTTTACCCGGGGTTGCAGTGAGCAAAAGTGTCGAGGATGATGGTCGTGATGGAGTGTGGGAACTCGGAGCGCATCACACTCGCCAACAGTACTTTCTCACTTTGGACACAAGGTGGGCCTTACGAAGCCTCTCGATTGTCATATTGCAACTTTCTCGCAATCTCTCTTTAAATGACCGGGTTTCGCAAGAATGGCGAGTCATTCGAGTATCGGACGTCGGTTGTCACTAGGAATATCCCGACGTCGGTCATTCCCGAATTTCGATGCGAGAAAAACTAACGTTCCTCCCACCACGAACCACACTCCTCCCAAGCAAGGCGCTATTCGATTGTTCAATTAAATGAACTGCTCGCGTTGCAAAGTGGCGAAACACATCATCCAAAGATGGTAGTTCGATTCTGACGAGGATTTGAGACCTCACATTCTCATACTCCAAACCAAGCCCACGCAAGAAGCGATAACCCCCATCTTTTCCCTCCGGGTCTCTTTGAATCTGCGATATTCTGACCGAAAGCGGCATGAGAGAATTTAACTCGGCACTATTACGCTTGTGCCTTGTGTAATAGGTCAACAATGGTTCACCATTTCGGTCGGGCGTGGAAATAGGGACGAGCAAACATCATACGTCCTTGTTACCGCTCCTTCCCGAGTACAGAATTCCACATACGTCATGAGTTCTTTCACTGTAGTGCAATGACTAATCAGATCGACAATCTCATCATTCATTGAGTTAGTAATCTGATTATACAAGCGAGCATCAACGCGTTCCCATTTCCGTTTTTCAACTTCGTCTATAGGCGGATCACTATCCATGTGTCCTTCTAGCTCATTACTCAGCAGGTGGTTTCGAATCGTTCATGCCGGTCGAGATAATTTGTCCCATTCGGTTTGCGTTTTGTGATCTCCATCATATGAGAAATCACACTTGTATGCTTGGTATCACTCATATTTCCCGATTAGTGTCAAGCGGACGCAGATAACTCAATTATTTCACAAATCAAACGAAACAGAATCTGGAAATTGGAAAAAAACAGCACCAACAGTAACGAAAAATGGCACACCCGAGGCACCCTGGTGCGTAAAATGCGAAACGAACCTCACACACGTGTAGAACACGTCGGCGCGCACAAAACCCGAGAAGACCCGACCGACCGAGGCCGCGCACGCGCCTCCACGCGCGACGGAAGCTGGCGGTTGGCGGAGGCTGTCGGCGGCGCGTGCGGCTCCGTCGTTGCTCGGACGGAGTCGCGACTCGAACGACTGGATAGATCGGCGATCGGGCTTTCAGATGGTACCGGCGGCGGACGGCGGCGGCGGCTGGAATTTTCTCCTCCTTTTTTTTCCAAACCCTATTTCTGCCCTGATGGCTCTGATACCATGATATCAATATGATTCAAAACAGTGTATTCTATTATTGAGAGGCAACCTCTTTATATAAGCGTTACAATGGGCCTAGCGGGCCTAACGGGCCTAGATCTATTACACAGTATTACACAATACATTATACACAATCACACATTTAGACTCTAACAGCTAATAATGTCTTCTATCATGGAATTCAATAACCAGTTCATAACAATGGAATTTTCAGCGTCCCATGTTGCAAACAACGGATCATCTTTGGAAGGTGCTTTCTTGTCTCCGGTTAGGTACCAAATCTTTCCAGTCCACGAATATACATTCGAACACTTCGTGACCATCGAAGGAAGTTGTCACCATTAAGTCGAATGGTTGTGATTTGGATAGTAGGGCTATTGGTCATGTTGAATTATGTTAAACCACCGATCAATCCAAAAGTCAAAGCTGATGGATTGAGGCAAATTTAATTATATCAACCAACACTCCCCCTCACTTGTGGGCTTTGAAATTTGAGAAATGCCCTACAAGTGGAATGTAATTTTAATTGGGGAGGAAACGACTTAGCAGGGATTCGAACTCATGACCTCCTGCTCTAATACCATGTTGAATTATGTTAAACCACCAATCAATACAACTTGAATATTCATTGACTAGAGTCATTGAGGGAGGGACCTTTTGATAGAGCAAGATTCTATCAGATACCATGTGCAAAATAAAGAGGAATATTTTCTATATTATTCAATGATAATTTGGTGTTTCTTAAATAGAGAAACTCTCACTATACAAATAAGGAAAAACATAATACAATAGGATATTATCCTCAATATAATAATATATGATATTTCTCCAATAAATATTGAAACAAATATCATGAGAATAATGACGATAACCAACATCTTTTTTTAAGCACAACACTCTTAATTCATGATAAGTAGGTGGCTTCAATTTAGGACCAAATTTACCTATTGCTTAGGGCCGATTCCGAAGCTATCATAATTTCTAGCATACAAGGATATTCCAGAATTATAAAACCATCCAGCAATTTTTTGGATGACATTCTCCCTCATCTCTGTTTGTTTTCCATGTTCATCTTTTTTATTTTGAATCACATTTTTTGAATTTCGAGTAAGAATCCATCAGACCCCTTTGTTTTACCTTCTTTTAAAGGCTTGAACTTGTTGATGAGGTTGGACTTCTTAATCGAACGCTTAGTAACATTTTTTTAAATAAGAAACAAACATTCATTAAGAGAATGAAAGAAGCAAAAGCTTCATATACAAATCTCAAAAAGAGGGGAAAAACAAAAGGAAAAAAAGGCAAAATGACCAAAACTAAGACTAAAGAAGTAGAAGCAGCCAAAACAAGCAAAAGCCACACCAAATACAAAATAAAACAGTAGGTCTTAAGTGTTAAGAATGCAAAATGATACCAGATAAAAAAAAAAGCATTATAAAGACTTTGCAACTAACAGAGGCACAAGGGAGGCTGAAGAAAGCATATGATTGAGAACCGCCAAATGCTGAGCAACAAAAAGCAAAAAAGGGAGACAAAATGGATCGACCTAGAAAGAAACATTGCCTTTAATTGAAATCCACAATTGGCAACAATATTGGCAAACTTTTCAGGGATTTCGACTGAATCACACTGTTGATCATCAGAAGGAGGCGAAAAAGAGGAAATAGCTAGTTCAATTGGATTAGAAGGAGAAATAAACTTCTCTTGAACATGGGAGATAGCTTCATCCATAAGATTAACTGACGTTTCAATATCGCTCACACTAACATCATCTTTCGGTCTGAAACTAGATTAGTAAAGCCTTGGGAGAAGGCAAAGAAGAAACCAAATTATGGTGAATAACAACCCCATGTATCATGGAACTTTAAGAGCTTGACGAGAGAGGGGTGAGCTTGAAAACAAAAGATGGAGAAGAGGGAGGAGGTTGCGAATGCTCAATAACATTAACATCCTCATCTTTATCCTCATCTTCAAATGCATAATCATTGTCAGGAATTATCAAATTTATTTGTTCTTTGACCTCCTTTTTCTGTCACATATATGCATTATGTTCGTTCTTTACATGTTTCATACATTTTTTACACGACGTTGCATTTCTGAAACCACCAACTAGGTCTTTTTTTATTCTATACACACCTACTTTTGTTACTTCAGAACAAAAAATGCATACCATAAATTAACACCTCCTTTTGTTATATTGTATTCAGCCATAATAAACAGTAGTTCTAGTTGTAGACTTGTAGTACATTACAAACCTAATACATAAAATATTTGTAGAGGATCCCGCAGTGCAATTGTTTTGTGCCTTGCGTCTATGCCCCAAAATAGCCTATTGCGCCTTAGTGCCCCTTGAGATATCCCTATCGGAGTCGGAGTAAGAGTTTGTCTATAAATAGGCTTATCTTGTTATTACCTTTATTTTGTAGCTCGTCCCTCAGAAATTGTTATATGTCATATTTACTATTTGATGTATTCTAACCTGTAACATATGTGAAACATGGGAATCAGGAACCTAAGCAAATAGTACAATCCCACGGTTCTCATGCTATAGCTCTTTCTCAAGCTATCCCGAACAATCTGAATGGAGTGATTTTAACGTAAGTTTTATTTAATTAAACTAATTGGATTTATGCATTCCCAGTTTGTAATAGTTTGCCTGCTTTTCTTTATTGGAATGTATCATAGCTAAAATTGATTTACTAATTTTTGTTATTTTGTATTTTCTCAGACTAAAAATAACCTTTTTCCTTCTATCTGTTTGGATGAAGGCCACTTGACCTATGTGATGAAGCGACAAGCAGCCCAGATGTTCTTCCAGTTGGTTATCAAAGCCCTCATGCCAGTGAATTGTCTATAACAAATCAGGGATCTGTTGCATTAGTTCTTCCTAACTCGGGGGTGAAGGCTACCTCACAAGGGTCTTCTGCAATGGTTCAAGAAACTAGCTTATCTGCTGCTTCTGGTTCACTTAACAACATCAGGTATTTTGCTATTATAATTTGAAGAATCGAGATTTTCTTGAGGGAATTTTTCATGAATAATAAAATAAAGGAAAATAAATTTATGGATGTCAAAATTTTAGGGAAAAAATCAAATATAGCAAAAATTGGAATGGATATTCCACTCAATTGTGACATTTCAGCTCACAAACTGATGGCTTCAATCAAGTGAAACTGATGGCTTCAATCAAGTAAAATTGATTAAAAACAATCAAGTGAAACTGATGGCTTCAATCAAGTGAAATTGATAGAAAACGATAAAGTGAAACTGATGGAAAACAATCAAGATATCAGTTAAATTGATTGAAAACAACCTAGTGAAACTAATGGAAAACAATCTAGCAATTTGGTAAACTGATTGTAAACAATCAAAGTGGATATTGATTGAAAACAATCAAATAAAACTGATTGAAGACCATGAAAGTTGAAATATTTTGCTATGTGTGAAATATTTTGCTATGAAAGTTGAAATATTTTGCTATGTGTGAAATATCTTTACCTTTGACTAGTCGCTGCAGATCCTCTAATCTCATATTACTCATGACATAATATACTTTTCAGGGATGGTAGACATAGTGTTCCGAGGACATCATTGCAGGTGGACGAGCAGAAAAGAATTCAACAATATAATCTTTTGCCGACTGGGAAAAATGCTCAGCATTCTCACTTATCATCTCTGAATCATCCAGGAAATGACCGTGGAGTTAGAATGTTACCTGGTGCAAATGGTTTGGGCATGATGTGTGCAATGAACCGCTCGATGCCTGTGTCAAGGCCAGGATTTCAAGGAATGGCACTATCAACCACATTAAATTCTGGGAGTTCTTCCAGTACGGTAGGGAGGTCAGTCCCTGCAAATATGCACACTGTTGCTGGAACTGGCCAAGGAAACTCAATGTTGAAACCTCGGGTGACATTGCATGTAATGCGGGTAAGTGTTTGTTGAGTTCAACAACAATTGGGGGGTGAGGGATTCGAACTCATGACTTTTGTCGGTTGAGATATTTCTCTTGTTGGCTAATGCCGGTAAATGATGAGCTTTCATGCATTCTAGATTGGATATTGTTGTATTATGTTAAACCACCAACCAACCCAAAAGCTTAATCTGATGGGTTGGGGTAAATCTGATTATATCAACCAACATTCCCCTTCACTTATGGGCTTTGAAATTCGAGAAATGCCCTATAAGTGGACTGTGTAAAAAGAGATGAATAATTTCTGTGTATTTTATTGATACTAAGAGAATTCTTAAATAGAGAATTCTCAATGTAAAATAAGGAAACAAATAACACAATATCATAAGATCCTCTACAAATCAATATTATAAATAATTACAAGATACTAATCATGTAAATATGGAATAAAATAATAATGATGAAATAACCAACACTCCCCCTCAAGCTGGACTAAATATATCTTTCATTGCCAGCTTGTCTATCATCTTATCGAACTGTCGCTTTGAGAGACCTTTTGTAAAGACGTCAGCAACTTGTTCTGAAGTAGGGAGATAGGGGATACATATGGTTCTTGATTCAATCTTCTCTTTTATGAAATGTTTGTCAACTTCAATAAGTTTTGTCCTATCATGGAGTACCGGATTGTGGGCAATGGAGATGGCTGCTTTGTTATCACAATATACACGTATTGGAGTGAACTTAAGTTCCTCTAACAGCTTCTTTATCCATATACCCTCACATATGCCAAGAGCTAGTGCCCTAAATTCGGCTTCAGCACTACTTCTTGCCACAATGCTTTGTTTTTTACTTCGCCATGTAACTAAGTTTCCTCCAACAAAGGAGCAATAGCACAAGTTGACCTTCTATCAGTAATCTTGCTGCCCAATCAGCATCTGTATAAATTTCAACTTGAAGATGACCTTGTCTTTTAAACAATATTCCTTTTCCAGGAATGTCTTTCAAGTATCTTAAAATCCTATATACGGCTTCAAAGTGAGTAGGACCAGGAGCATGCATAAATTGACTGACCATGCTAACGGCAAAGGCTATATCAGGACGTGTATGAGATAGGTAAATGAGTCTTTCCACAAGTCTCTGATATTTTTCTCTATCCTTCACTTCTTCTCCTGTTGCTACTTGTAACTTCACATTTTGTTCAATAGGGGTCTCTACTGGCTTGCAACCAAGTAATCCAGTTTCTTCAAGTAGATCTATGATATATTTTCTTTGATTTACCAGAATCCCACTTTTTGATCTTGCAAACTCCATCCCTAGAAAATATTTCAAGGTTCCCAAGTCTTTGATTTGAAACTCAGTTGCCAATCTTTTCTTCAAAGTAGTGATTTCTACATCATCATTGCCAGTCACTGTTATGTCATCAACATAAACTATCAAAATAACCATCTTATTTCTAGTGTGTCTGTAAAATATAGTGTGATCTGCTTGACTTTGAAAAAATCCATAACTCGTAACTGCCTTCTCAAATCGTTCAAACCACGCTCTAGGTGACTGCTTTAGGCCATACAGTGACTTTTTTAACCTGCAAACATTGTGACTCCCATCATTTATTTCAAAACCAAGTGGTAAATCCATAAATACCTCTTCTTCAAGATCGTCGTTTAGAAAGGCATTCTTGACATCAAGTTGATACAAAGGCCAATCTTCATTGACAGCAATAGATAACAACACTCTAATGGAGTTAATTTTGGCAATCGGAGCAAACGTCTCTTGATAGTCAATTCCATAGGTTTGGGTCAATCCCTTAGCCACTAACCTCGCCTTGTACCTTTCAACACTCCCATCAGCATGACATTTTATAGTGAACACCCATTTGCATCCTTCTGTCCTTTTATCATTTGGCAATTCAACTATGTCCCATGTGTGATTTTGTTTTAGCGCATTCATCTCCTCCATAACTGCTAAATTCCAATTTGGATCATCTAGAGCTTCTTGTATATTTCTCGGAACAAACAGATTAGTTATCCTAGAGGTAAAAGCTCTGTGGTTGTCAGACAGTTTATGGTAAGATAAGTAATTCCCAATGGGATACTTGGTACAATTACGAGTTGCTTTCCTATAAGCTATGGGAACATCAAGGTCAGAAGTATCAGGCAGATCATTGTTAGGAGAGGAATGAGTAGAAGAGAGATTTAAAGGTAGATTACCTGGATTGCCAGAATCAGTTGTCGGGGCATCAGATTGGTTGTGTGTTAAATCAACTATCTTGTCCTTATGCTTCTGACTCAGCTTTCTCCTAGTATAAACCTGGAGTTCAGTTTGATTATTGTGTAGTGTTTCTCCCCCTGAGGATGAACCTTCCCGAATAGGTATTGGTGAGTTAGGACTTATGACCTCATGATGTATGATATTTGGAAGTGGAGAGGTATCTCAATAATTCCCTTCAAGAATAGGTGTAGGTGTCTCCCCCTGAAGGGAAGTAGGTTTGAAAAACGATTGATTTTCTACAAACGACACATCCATAGTCTCAAAATATTTCTTGGTTAAAGGATCATAACATTTATATGCCTTTTTTTGGGAGACATAGCCTAAGAAAACACATTTTATAGCCCGGGGATCTAATTTAGATTGTAAGGGATTTGACACATAAACAAAGGCAGTACACCCAAAAACTTTGACGGGAAGGTCTGAGAAAACCCTAATTGTAGGAAAAATAGTTCGGAATAGGTCTAGAGGAGTTTTAAAACCTAAAACTTTAGTAGGCATTCGATTTATGAGGTAAGTGGCAGTAAGAATCGCATCACCCCATAAATACTGAGGTACATGCATAGAGAACATGATGGCACGAGAAACCTCCAACAAGTGTCTATTCTTACGTTCTGCAATGCCATTTTGTTGAGGGGTATTCCGACATGTTGATTGGTGTTGAACTCCTTTAGTATGTAAGAACTCAGTTAGGTAGGCATTGAAATATTCGGTGCCATTGTCAGAATGGAGAATACTAATTTTGGTTTTAAATTGGGTTTCAATCATATAGTAAAAACGAATGAATACCTCCCTAACATTAGATTTGTTAGCTAGAAGATACACCCAAGTAAAAAGAGAGGAATAATTTCTGTGTATTTTATTGATACTAAGAGAATTCTTAAATAGAGAATTCTCACTGTACAAATAAGGAAACAAATAACACAATATCATAAGATCCTCTACAAATCAATATAAATAATTACAAGATACTAATCATGTAAATATGGAATAAAATAATAATGATGAAATAACCAACATGGACTTTAATTTTAAATGGGGATGAAATGATCGACAGAGGCTCAAACTCAGGACTTCCTGCTCTGATACCATGTCGAATTACGTTAGACCACCAATCAACCCAAAAGCTTTAAGCTGATGGATTGGGGTAAATTTAATTGTATTAACCAACAGATAAGCTTCACTATCTTTATCTAATTGTGATATGAACCAATTTCTATTGATATCAAAATATCAAGAAAATATAAGATAAACCAAGTAATTCGAGGTTATTTGGACTCTCCCTCGCTCTTAAAATCACTCAAGCCTTATATCATTTCAGCAACGTGGAATCATTTTTTTTTTGAGGTATTTGGTTTTGCTCTTGAAAGACTGAGGGATTGTAGAAAGATGATCGGATCACTTTTGGTTTAGCCTTTTAGTGAAAAGAGAGTTTTTAGGGAAGTCGGGTTGTGTGCCATTTTGCAGGGACTTTGGGATAAAAAAAATAATAGAATCCTTAGGGGTGGAGAGGTCTTTGAATGATATTTGGACCCTCATTAGATTCAATGTTTCTTTTTGGGCCTTGGATACCAAACTTTTTTTGTAATTATTCTCTAGGTCGTATAGGAGCGTCTAGATTCATTTTTTTCCTTTTTGAAAGGATACTAATAAAATTTTAAACAATTACACAGGAACCAGGCTTAATAATACAATCTGTGATTGTTTTTGTTTGTCTTCGAAATATAGTGCCATAAGATATACCAGACTGTCTTGGTCCAGTTTTCCTATTCGAGTTGAGGGAGACATCTAAATCCTACTACTTTCATTGTTAGTTGGAAATTATTGAGATTGGTGTTCATGAATTATTTCCTATGTCTCATAACTTTCTAGTGAGTAACTATTTTGTAATTTTTGCACTAAGAATAGTGTTTATCTAGATGATCTCACTACTATATTCCGTTTCTAGGCTGGTCAAAACACAGACAATCAAAGGCATATAAGTGGTTCGAGTTCTGCCTTCCCAAATCAGACAACACCACCATCCGTTCCTTCATATCCAGGTCATCTTCAGTCGCAGCATCAAATGTCCCCACAACAATCTCATGCTCATAGCAGCCCTCATCATCCACATCTTCAATCCCCAAATCATGCCATAGGTTCACAGCAGCAGTACGCAATGAGATTTGTTAATGAAAGAAATCTGCAACATAGGTTCTTGCAGCAACAACAAAAACCGCAGCAGTTTTCTTCATCAAGCTCTCTAACTACACAACCCCAACTTCCCATGACTTCTTTAAATAGCCCGCAGGTCCATCTGCAAACTTTGTCGCAGGTCTCTTTGCCTCCTCTAGCCTCATCCTCTCCAATGACACCCACATCATCACAGCATCAAATGAAACATCACCTTCCACCTCATGGGTTGAGCCGGAACCCTGGAGCCAGTGGGTTAAACAATCAGGTAGTGAAGCAAAGGCAACAATCTGCTAGGCATCATCCTCAACAGCGTCAGCAGGTTCAGTCTCTACAGCAGGCTAAGATTATGAAGGGAGTAGGAAGAGGAAGCATGCTGGTGCATCAAAATCTCACTGTTGATGCCAATCATGTAAATGGCCTTGATGTACCTTCTGGAGATCAACCCTCTGAAAAAGGGGAACATGTCATGCAGTTGATGCAAGATCAAGGCTCATATTATGGATCTGGAGTAAGTACAGTTCAACAATCAAAACCGGTTGTTCCTCAATCATCAAATCATTCTCAGTTACAGAAAAATCTTGTTTGTGCTTCTGGACAACCCTTATCAAAATCAGTTATGCGGATGCCAGCTCATTCCGAGAAAAGCTCTCAAGGCCAGGTTCCACCTGTTTCCTCTTGTTTGATATTGCCAGCTTTACATCAAGATGCCCCTGCATCAATAATGGATGCAAGCCACCCATCTTCACAGCCACCTGAGAAGCAGGTGAATCAAACCCAAACAACTTTTGAGAGATCCCTTCAGCAGAGCTCTCAAGGTATCTCTGATCCAAGAATGAGGTCTCAGACTGATCTAGCTCAAGATAACCAGCAACCACATAAGCAAGCTTCTCACATAGGTATGGATAAAACAATGCCTCAAACATCTGCCACTTCAACTGATGCCACACCAATTACTTCTGTTTCTTCTCAGCAGAAATCATCTGAACCTGTGTATGATTCTGATGCGCTGAAGTCAAAATCTGAAACTCTTACAAACTCTTCTGTGGCTGAACCACTACCTAATACCCCAAGATTGGGCCCTAGGCAATCCTCTCATCCCTTGCCTTCTCATGGACATAATGCTGGGCTACAGTGGCCACAACAAGTTTCATTGCAGCAATCTCCAAATCGATTTGCCCCATCTCAGCAGAAAGACAAGCAGCAAGAGCCCTTATTACCCCAATATCATCAACCTATGCAACAGCAAACTCAGCTTCAATCACAGCATATGCAAGCAGAGCAAAGTAGTTTGTATTTGAAGCCTGAAAATGCTAACATGGAATGAAGCAATACGGTGATAGAGTAGTGCTGAGTCGTTTGTCCGGCCAGGGTTTGGTCTGCATGCACTCTATGAAGGCAGTGTACAGGTAGTTATGTCTATCCATCTTAACGATTGCCAGTAACAGTATGGTTAAATACATTATTATCCTAGGATGAAGAGAATGAAAAAGAGATTGCATGTTTATTCATATCATGAAAGGTCAGGTCTGCATGATTGAACAGCTTCTCATTCACTCTCAAATAGTTCAGTGAAGGGTATATTTTAAAAATTAGTTTTGTCAAGTGGTGTTTGTTTGCTTGTTATTTTTTAACAAGAAACCAAACTTTTCATTGAAGAAGTGAAAAGAGACTAATGCTCAAAGAAACAAACTTCCAAATGGTTAGAATGAGTAAGTAAAAAGGGCTAATCACAAGTGGTATTTGTAAAGGTGAAATCTGAATTATATGTGGTAAGAAGAATATATGAGTTCAACTTTCAACTTGTGCTTTTATTTGCCAACATTCTCAGATATATTTTCATTGTTGAATCATTTTCCTTAGTTCCACTTGCACATACATCCACCTGTTCAACCATTTTCTGGCTTGGAATTCTGTTGGTTCAGACCTTATTGTAGAGTGAAGAACAGGTTTCAATATTTATTTTTATTACTTTTGCAGATGAAGCTGGTTAATTATTCATGATTGAGGGTTTTGCAAGAGGGCAAGTGGTGGAACTCGTTCTACTTAACAGATCGAAGTTTTCATATGGGATGTCAATCTATTCATGAGACCCATCCCTAGTGCAGTTCAGGTGATGCCCCTAACCCTTCCCTTCTCGTTTTCCTCAAGTTAAAAGTGAAGACGGGAAGGATGATGTTTCTCCCTTGTGATTTATGTTATTACTACTGGCCTAGTTTTGGGAAGATAGAGACAGATGTAGAGGTACGTGTACAGGGTCTTGTCTTTCCTTTCTTATAATTCTCTATTTTTTGACGTCTTGAGGTTCTTCTTGAACTCACCCGTCCTTTTGTTAGAGGGTCTCATTCCTTATGTAGTTGATAGATTAGTGCATGTATTGATTAATAACGATTAGGAGGGTTGATTAATAACGATTAGTGCAAATGCTCTTTGGAAAATTTTGTGAATATTAGGTTTCATGGCGTCTGCATTATCAGTGCCCTTAAAACTAACCATCTATCAGTGCAATGTGCACTTGTAGAAGTATTGTATTTTGTAATGATGTACCGAATTTTATATGCAACAAGATTCAGTAACAGATCCATTTATTTTTTGTTGGTCTAGAAGTTTTCTCTTTCCGTTGCCGTTTCAAAATTCAGGGCCTATAGTTCCTTAAAAAATGTCATTTTTCTTTCCTTCTTACCTAATTCTTCATTTTTGCAAATGACTTCAATATACGTGTCGTCTGTGGTAGTGAGCAACTTCTTTGAAATCATTGTTATAAAAATTTTCCCTTCATTCTTGATATGAGAGACTTCTAGAACATAGTTTGGCTCACGGTCTTAATTAGCTCAAGCATGATGTGTTGATATTGTTTGAAGAAATGAAACACATAGAAATTGTGCGGTTTTTGTAAGGTTCGCAATGCATAAATTTATGATTTGTAGAAGTTTGTAAGTTGTATAAAGCCGAGTTCACTATTTTTTTTTTTTTTTTTTTGAGATTACAACAATTGCGGGTGGGGGATTTGAACCCATGACCTTATGGTCATTGTATACTGATGTTGCTGAGCTACTCTTCTTATTAGCATAAGCAAGTTCACTTAGTATTGAAGTAATTCTTGCAACTTTGTGATGGACAAAATCACATGTCAAATTGAAATCTAGCTCATAATCATGAGCTTAGTGGAAATCAAACACCAGTGATTTAGAAAACAAATGTAATGTGTATTAGAAACCATCTTCTCCACTGAAAAGGATTTGAAGCAGCGATGTGTGGAATCGACCAGGTCTCAGCTTACTTGCTTGGCCAACCGTCAACAGGCTATGAGATGTTTCTGTAAGAAACGAACACAATAACTTTGGTTCTTTATGACATTTACTATGGGTTTTTTTTATAAGTACATTTGGTTTGTGCAAAAGATTTGAATCAGTGATTAATTATTATTATTATTATTATTATTATTATTATTATTATTTTCTTGACTCATATGACTGGTATTAATTTGGACTGTTTGTGATTGTGATAAAGTATGCTTTTGAAAAAGGCTTCATCTTACTGTCCATTGTTTGATGGTTGTAATCTAACTTGTGCTTAATTTGGAAGTGAGATGCAGTTTCTTGAAACATTTGAGTTCAGACAGTCAACTGTTCCATTTTTATGGATTCTTTATGGACTGCCCAATTGAAAAACGTTCAGTAAATAAACATTATTAGTTTTGGTACAACATTGCTTGTTGGGTACTATTTTTTCTTGAAGTTTGTATGTTATAGCATTCTATGCAGCATTTGTTATTCTTTCCTTCAAAGCGTTTGAAATCCAGCAGAATGCATCCTACAATTCATGGTTTGTCAATGCCTACCAGAAGCTAACTTTGATCTACATTTAAGCCCTATTTCTGTAGTTGGAGGCATTAAGATCAGAGTTAAATTGAGTAATTTTTCATTCTTTAACACGTTTATCTGTTACGTCGGGTTGCAAGTAAATGTAATATAGTAAAGATAAAACAAAATCCTAGTACATGCATTCAATAAGGTTAACAATCTACATGTTACATCATATGGTTGCGTAATTAATCATGCTTTGGCTGCATGTGTAGTAGGGGTGATATTGGTTAAAGTTTTTTTCGTTTTAGGTCAAACCGATAAACGAACCGATCCAATCAATTTGACAAAAAGAACCGAACCATTGTCCAACAAAAGACAAAACTATTGGCTCTATTTTCTTTGATTTTTAGGCCAAACCAATAATCGATCAGATCCAATTGATTTAATAAAAAGAGTTTGGTGATAAAATTATTGGCTCAATTTTATTCGATTCGGTTCCCTACAATTTACTTGTTATTTTACTTTCAATTCATATTTTAATGTTATTTTTCTAAAATAAATCTCATAATTTATAATTAAATTAAACAAAAATATTTAGTCATCTACCAATAAAAAATTTCATTAACACAAAAAAGAGTAAATAAATTAATATTAGTTTGGTTCGAATCTGATCCAATAAATTTCAATCTTCTCTAAATAAAAACCAATATATCTAATATCATATGAAAACTCAAAACCGATCCAATAAATCAATTTGGTTCGGTTGGTTTTGGTTTCCATTATCATCCCTAACATGTAGAACTTCATCCACGTTGTCTCATTATAGTTGTAATTCAAAATCTATTCAATCAAGTTGAGCATTATCTTGATTGTTTTTTTCTCAAATAGAAAGAGTAGCAATACATAAACAAGCTAAAGAGGAAGCTGTCTTGTTGGACAACCAAATCTTCTGAGCGAGGATTATCTTAAAGCCGTATCACAGTATGCATGAAATGCCTAAAAGTAAGTTCATGAGCCACTTTATTATCCTTTCCATCAACAAAACCTTATGTTTCATTCATATAATGATCATTTCTTGTCAAAAACACAACGAAATCTACCTCTAACATACCTGGGAAAAACAAGTTCCACTTATTTCTACTAAGCATAGTTTCACTATAATATATAATAGTTGCACCTATTCCCATTGTAGATAAACAAATTCATTTTCCACAAGAGGCTTCTACACTTTTCTCCCCATGGAGCCCCAACATGTCGATCACCCATGTCACGTGTTCGAGTATCACTCTGTATCGCATCATGGCTTCTATTACGCCTAAAATTGATTGGCTCGAAGCATTATTTGGGAGTCTTGGGGTGGACTATCCTCCTGTTAGTCGACATAATAGATTGCTCAAAAATCTAAATGTTCACAAGTCTATAAAATAGGTTGTGAATATTTGAGCAAGTTTATGTGTATATTGAACAATTATCAAAGAAATTGTATAGGATCAAAGCTAAGAAAATGCCTCTCGTTCATCCCTATTCGAAAATTTAAAGAACTATGTTTTAATAAAAAAGAAGCATAATCAGCCCAGTTTAGATTTGAATATATTTAAAGATACAATAAAGGGTCTTAAGACAAATTCTGTAAGAAACTAAGTTTTATTTAGTTATAAGCACCACCTTCATGTGGCCTATATACAAAATAACATCATACACTACACAGTGAATGTAATTTCTATTTTCCCAATAGGTCTATGACTAAATAAGGAACCTTAAGAACCCAAAAAAATAAGAGTTTTTTTTTTCTTTTTAATTAACATTTTAAGAAAGAGTTATTAATGTGAAACTTGAGTGGAAAACAAAGGGGTAAAAGAAAATTATAAGCAGTTATCAGAAAAATTGATCACTAATAAGGGTTGGATTGGAATTTGGGATCAAAATTAGAGACAGAGGGAAGAACAGATTCATGATAGGTACTCAATCAATTAAAAATGGATGAAACCAAAATGAAATTATCTGTTACAGAGAGTTAGAAGAGGATACCCATTTTTGTGATGAAGAAGAAGAAGAAGAATCTTGATTCAAGAATCATGGGCAATCTTCATCTTCTTGGAAGGATGAGATCCAAAAGCTTTTGCAATTGAATTCAAAATCTTCTCTTCAGATTCCAAAATCATCTCAATCCGCCTGTTCTCCATCGCAATTCTGTTCATCTCAGCTTCCTTCATCATCTCCATCTTCAAACTCTCCATTCCCACCAATCTGTCGGCGAACGCTCGAATCTCCGCCGCCAATTTCGAGCACATCTCCTTCCCTCCCTCTGCCCTGGCCGCGTCTCCGTTCCTTTCTTCTTCGTCGTCTTCGTCTTCCTCCTCGTCCTCATCCTCATCACTAGAATTCCCATTCCTCCTTCGCGAGGAAGATCCATCGAAAGCAACAGGCCGGCGGAGTATGTTGCTGATGCTCTTCGATTTACTTCGATTCCTCTCCTCGGAATCGGAATCGGAACTGTAATGATCCGATTTCTCTACGGTTGGATCAAACTCGTGGTTAGGGAAGGGAACGAGAGACATCGGGCGGGCGGAGATTGGGAGGGGGCCTTGCAAGAGGTTGTTCATGGGTTCGAAGTAGAGCCAGCGGGAGGAGGCTAGGGTTCCGACGGCGAGGCGGTTCTTCTCGGAGCGGAAACGCTGGCGGAGCTTCTCCATCTTGTGGCGGCACTGGATTAGGGTTTTGGAGGGATGGAAGGGGCTATAGCCGCAGCGGGCGGCGACGGCGGCGGCGACTTCCTCCCACTGGCTGGACTTCAACTGGCCTCGTTCCAGACCGTACCATTTCTCCTGGTACGCCTGGATCAGATTCACGGTTTCCTGGTGCGTCCATGGAATCGCCTGGGATTTCGAGATTTGTGATGATGGAGGAGGAGTGTTCATCGCGATCTGGCGATTGAGGAGTTCCAATTTCGATGATCGGATAGGTGGCAGCGATGGCGGCGGCGGATGAAATGAAGTGTGCTGAGCTGTGTGCCTGTGACTAGCGATAGAGCTTTCGGGTTCCTTATAAAATATCCCTATTTCTTTTTTTGAGATTTTATAAGATTTTAAATTTTGGGCTTTTTTTGAAAAGTATTTGTAAATTTAAGTTAAATTAAACATATTTGTAAAAGTAGGATTTTGTTAAGAGCTTTTTTTAGAGGTAGACTAAATCTTAAAAATATTTGCAAATATTATTAATTAACTTAATTATTCATTTACCACAATCCCCTCATCATTTATATTTTAATATTTCGAATTAATAATCAAATAGGAAAAAATTTCAACTTCCATAACCACTCACCCCTAAATTTGTGCAACCATAATTATAAATTTTTGTCAAAAACAGAACTCCCACCCTTTCGTCTACCCATTTCCAAGCTTTCATCATTTTATCTTCTTCTCCATTTCTCCGAGAAAAAATAATCGTCTGCTTCCATCGCCAAGCTCGACGTCATTTCATCTTCTTTCGAGTAGTGACAGTCGGAATCAAAAAATAAATACGTTAAGCGCACACACAGAGGTCATACATACGATACGATTATACAACCCAGACAGTATAAACACGACATACAACCCCAGTCAGTATAAACACAACATACAATCCAGACCGTAGCGTTGAATAAATATAGTTTGTAAGTTAAATAATACTATATTATGAAGTGGATTTCATGTTATAACAAACTATAGTATGTACTTATATGCATAACATATACCGTACACATTATACATCAATATCGAAAAAGGATGTGAAAGCTATAATTATACATACAGTATATACTAATAATAATACTACACAGAATGGAAAACTAGAACATTGAAAGCATGATTAGTGGTATTACTAGTTCGGTATTGAGTTGTTCTTGTCGATCAAATATTGTATTGTTAGGTAGTCTTATAAGAGAACAAACACTTACCAATCTATACCATCTGAGACATAGTCCAACCTAAAACAATGTAAAAACCAAAGATCGATGAAACATGCTGGAACTCGCCAGAAAGTGAATAGAACAGATGGAAGTGACGTCATTGTGGAAGTACGGTATATAGTATACAATCCATACACATACAGTTCATTAACATACAATTCATTTAGATTACAGAACATGTGAAAATGGAATTAGAACTACAATATGTAATAAGAATATATTATTAAATACGGTAGGGTAGATATAGTACAGTATATTGTAAATAGTCCTTTTACATACAATTTATTTACATATAGTTTATTTAGATTACAGAACATGTGAAGGTGGAATTAGAACTACATTATGTAATAGGAATATATTATTAAACAGTACGATATGGTAGATATCAGACGCAAAGAAGGACATATCGAATTGTACCATTTTGCATCATTGATGAAATTCAACGGGACCAGCCAGAAGTCGACAATGGTTATACAGTAGTTCGGGAGGTTTGGTGGTGTTGATTGTATATTAGGTTTAGATTTGATTTCATGTACGGTATTGCGATGATAGTAATTATATTTCAACTTGGTTAATTTTTTAAAAATTTCAAACTTGTGTTGATTTAGTTTAACAGGAAAAATGGGAGGAATAACACCAAGGTCGATTAGAGGAATCCAAAAAACACTTGGAACATTTATAAGTTACTTCGTAAAACGGAAACAGGATAATACGGTGATTACTATTGGAGAGGTATTATTTTGTAGGGTGGTTGTGTGGTATAAACTGTATGAGGGTTTATTTAATGTTTCTTGTTTTACACTAACTACTCAAATGATTTACTTAAGACAACAAGTTCATCGGGTGCTTCGGATTGTTACGAACAAGCATCATTAGATGATGAAGTAGGAACAACAATGGAAGGACAAGAAGGGAACAAGGGTGAAACCATAAAGAATATCGGTAATGTAGGAATTGCTGGAGTATCTGTTGAAACTGTAGTGCTGATGGTAGTAATTTAACTAGTGCTATTGAATTCTTGTTCAATAATGGTTCAGTTTGGTTTCGATTTTAAGGTATATAATGATCCGAACATTAAATACTGTATATATATGAGCATAATAATGAGTACATTATATACTGTATATATCTTAGCATAGTAATGAGTACAGACTTATCTGTTAGTTCTGTATTTTTTTATCCATCTGTATAGGAATTCGAGAAAGAAACTAGAAAAGAGACTGTGAAGGACGTAATCGAGGGTTGTGCCAACAAACTAAGTGAGAATGAAAATATACCAAGTCAGCAAAAATCGGTCGGAAAGTGAATGAAAATGCTAGAAATGTTTGTTAACGGTAGACAGAAGAAGCCATAAACATATGTGTATGTGCGCAGGTTGGAAAAAAACGTCACAGATTCGACTATGAAAGTTTGTTCGTCAGAATATCCAAAGAAGTGGCCAATGGAGAAAAGATGGAGATGATTCTGCTTGAGATGAATCTAAAACGGTGAGGGGTGAGGGAAGACTTTGAATAGTTAGTTAAGGAATCTATTTTTAGATGAAATTTGTTATTTAAGATCAATTAATTATGACATTAAACATAATTATATGAAATTAAGGTGAGGGCACAATAGACATATTGAAAAGTGATTTAACTGAATTTTTAAATAAGAAATTAGATTTGCAAAATGAAAAGTTAACTGAACAAATTTGTAATTATTTATTGAAAAGGGATTATTTAATATAATTTCCCTTTTGTTAATTATATTATTAATTCAATAAATTGTCATTTACAACGATACCCTTCTTATTAAGACTTTTAATTATTTTCGTATTTGAAAAACTCCCTAATTTCATACCCATTATTACGAAAATTGGAGGCATTTATTGCAAAACTTAGGGGCATCTATTAAAAAAATTTGGGGTATTTATTGCAAAAATTTGAGGCATTTATTGCAAAAATTGTGGCCATTTATTCCAAAAAAACCTGTCAAAAAGGAAACTAGACATAATATTGTTTTTTGCATACATATACGGTTGAATAAACAATTTTGTTTAATGACTTATAACACTTATCATAATTATACGGTATTGAAATTGACCTATTTTATATTGTCCATTAAAAAAAAAATGTCAATGTCTAGCCTATTTTTTTATGATGGTTAATTTTTTTAGTCGGTTTTGTGGATACATAAACATGTTAGAATTTAAAATACAAAATGAACAAGTAGCACAACAACCAAAACAACATAGGTCCTTAAGTTATAAATTTTATACGGTACATTATTAAGATATAAGAAGATTGCACCATCATATGCAGAACGAAAGTTTAAAAAAGGAAATTCGTCTCACATTTTAAACTAGAAATCGTCAATTTATGGTGTATTAATTGTAGGACGAAAGTTATTGATTCTAGAAGTTTTATTCATAAATAGACAATATGAGTTGTTGAACGTTCAATTTTTGAAATCAGAACACGTTTGATAATCACACAGTATTGAAATAACTTGGTATATACAGTACAACCATAATATATCACGTGTCATACTGTATTTTAAAATTTTATGTTTTTTTGAAAGTGTATAATTTGCTGATATAGATACTTGTAATGTGATTTAATATGTTTGCGACAGTTAACAAGTATTTTTTAATGTACAATACCGTATAGTAAATAAAAAAGGTCTTATGGGTTACAAAATTGAAATTGAAAGTGTTCGGCATAAAAAAAACCGTAATGTAAAACCATCATTTGGTGAATGTGTTCCTTAATATTTATGTGATGCTCTTTAGCTACTTCATGATTATGGTACATCTCATTTTCATCATATTAACCACTATGTGCAATACGGATTGGGATGTTTAATGAACCTACAAGAAAAAGTTGTATAGTATTACAAAAATGTCCAAACAATATTGTTCTATATTATAAATCATATAATATATATGTATAAACAATAAAGTATTGCGGAATGGAAATGTAATGAATAGTAATATGAGTAAAAAAAATGTATTTAACATGAATATAATGAATAATAAACCATAAATGTGTCGTGTAAGCTATACAATATGTAGAATGAAATAATGAAACATATAGAGTTTTGTATAGTTTATACAGTAATATAACAGTACATGGAAAACTGCAATAGATAATACTCAAGTATACCAAGACTTGGAGATTTTAGTACGCAGATAATACTATTTTACATATAATTTTAATACATTTCTAAACAGGAATATTGACATTGTAAATAACATTGTGTGCAATTTTAAATAGAATGATTGATGAATCTATAAGGAAAAGATGTATAATATAACTAACCTAAAAACATAGTATGAACATACGGTATATACTCAATTATACAATTTCTTCGGTTATATAGAAATTGAGGATGTGTGAACATACGATATATACTCAATTATACAATTTTGTAGATGTGTCACAGTCAATTATACCACAATATGGACTGGAAAGTACGAGTTACTATTGTTCTACATATGATTTTACTGCATTTCTAAACATGGTTTTTGACATTCTAAAGATTGAAATATTAAATGAATTAAATGTACAGAAATGACATAATAAGAATAAAACATACCATACGAAACCATCTAAGACATATCGAATCACGATTATACTTGAATGAACAATAACCTGATAATGGTGATGAATAAGGAAAAAAAATGTAATACAAATACTGTGAAAAATGGGGATTATTGAGAGAAGATGACTGAAGTCGTATGATTATATCGTATGATCGGAGCTTTTTGGTCGACGAAAATTTACGTGGTGGCCGGAATGTGAAAAAGAGAGAATGATGGAACTGAAGAAACGAAAATGGAGGAATGGAAGAATGGAGAATGGAGGAAGAAAAGTGAAACAAAAAAGGAATAGGAAGAAAGATAAGAAATAAATGAGAAAAGGAATTAAAATCTCTTTGCATTAAATGAGTTGACAATTGAATATGATATGTTTTAAAAGGATGAAAACTATGAAAAGTGAGGGATTTAATTCAAAAATTGAGTATTAAATGTGAGGAAGGGCAAAATGGTATTAATGAAAAATTAATAATTACAAATTTTTATAGAAAAATTAATTTTGCAAAAAAAATCTTGAGCGCATATATTTGCAAATACTTTCGAAATGTGGCCTAATTACTACAATTTCCCTTAAAATTTTTTTTCTTTTTTGAAATTAATTTAATAATATTAATAATTTCAAGGCAAGAAATGATAAAATGTGATAATATTTTTAAAATTAGTGGAGGTTGAATTTTTAAAAAAAATAAGAAGTAGAAATCTCATATTAACCGATTTTAAGTAAACACTAAAGATTCTAACTTTGTTTTTTTAAGTACAAATTGAGAGTGGAACCAACAAATCTTACATAAAGAGTACAATTGGTCTCAAATAATATGAGAGTCAAATACCATAGATTAATACCAAAATAACCAACTGCGTCACCAACCTATTCGGTAAGATTGTAATTCATAAAGTTTGAATCATTTCGTTAAATTTATTTAAAATGTGATTTTTTATATATATATTTTTTCAAAGATTAATATTAATTTAGAGGGGGTAGATACTAATGTTTGTTGTCCTATTTCGCATGAGAAGAAAAGAATCATTATGCATCTAATTAAATAGCACAAATGTAACGGTGTAGCCGACCGCTTTGTCCTAATGGCCTCACGAATTTATTTTTCCCCCAATGGGGAAAACGTGTCTTGCTAGGGAAAGGTGTCCACATCAAAGGAGTGTTTCATTCCCCTTCCCAACCGATGTGGGATTCCCATATGGGTTTCCACCTCCCCTTAGAGGTCCAGCGTCCCGATGGACCCGGCACACCGGCCCGATGCCTAGCTCTGATACCATCTATAACGGCCCAACCCATAATTAGCCAAGATATTGTCCGCTTTGGTCCAATGGCCTCACAGATTTGTTTCTCCCCCAATGGGGAAAACACATCTTAAGGGAACGTGTCCACATCTTTTATAAGGAGTGCTTCGTTCCCCTTCCCAACCGATGTGGGATTCCCCTATGGGTTTCAAAGTAAAGACCTGAGTAAAATAACTAATTTTAGTAGGATTTTACTAACATGCATGATTAAAACTCAACAAGTCTCAAATAATTTAAATCAAAACATGCTCTTTATTAAAACCAATTGAATATTCAATAAGGGTAAAACAGTAAAACATTCTCCTAGCCAGGAATGATTCAAAATATAAATACAACTTTCTGAATTGAAATAAACATTTATTAAATAGTTCATGCGGAATAGAAAGACAGTTAATAAATAAAAAGACACGTAACCCCCACGATCCAACAGCCTCGTCCAGCTCATCCGTCTCGGTATAGCTTAGCAACCTGGAGGGGGAAAAATGATAAGGGTGAGTAATGGGGATTACTTAGTAAGAACCCTCACCTAGAGTACAAAAATGCATACATTAGCTCAACACCTAACCAACAACTGCCCTCATTATCTACAACACGCTCAGACTTAGAGCTCTAAGCTGAGAACCTCTAGGCTCAACTAAATGGGGAAGCACAACTGGTCCCATCTATTTAGGTATTTGTCTGGCCTATTTACGTAAGGAGCTCAACTAGTCCAAGTGATTTCCACAGGAACACAATTGGTCCTGCTAAATGAAACTCTGTTGGTTCTAACTAGTTAGGGACGTAACTGGCCCTAGAATAAAATCTATAGGAACGCTACTGGCCTATAATAATGTAGGGACTCAATTGACCCTAATAAGATTAGAAACTCAACTAGTCCTAATAAATCTTATAGGAATGCTACTGGTCCTATAATAATGTAGGGACTCAAGTGACCCTATTAAAGATTAGGAACTCAACTAGTCCTAATAAATCTTGTAGGAACGCTACTGGTCCTATAATAATGTAGGGACTCAACTGGCCCTATTAAAGATTAGGAACTCAACTGGTTTTAATAAATCTTATAGGAACACTACTGGTATTATAATAATGTAGGGACTCAACTGGTTGTAATAAATTTTATAGGAACGCTACTGGTCCTATAATAATGTAGGGACTCAACTGGCCCTATTAAAGATTAGGAACTTAATTGGTTCTAATAAGATTTACAATCATCCTATTTACTACTCAGCATCCCATACTACTGAACAGTATCAGACACAAGGAATATTCTTATAAAAAAATATGATAAACAATCGATCAGTAGCTCAAACAACAAGAATAAAAGTCAACAAGGTCAAACTTAGCTCAAAGATTAAATCCATGCATCTTATAGATAATCTAGCAAATTATCAATAAACTATTAAGCAAACAATGCATTTAAGGACCACACAACCCTAGGTAAAAGTTCATACCTCCTGCAGTTATAAAACTCTTCGAGAAGTACCTAGTTAATCTCAACGAGCTAAGAGAACGGTCCTAAAAGATGAGCATTGAAATCAGGACCTAATAATTGATTTTAACTCCCAATGCCAGTAATAACCACTATCTCTCTTGAAAGGAAAAAAAAATCATCTTATTAAACCCATTTAAAAAGAATATCAAAAATATCAAAAACTAAATTAAAATAAATGATATTAAAAATATCCATTTAACTCCATGATAGAAGGATATTAAAAATATCCAAGAAAAACTCATAATAAATAGGTATTTAAACCAACAATAAAACTCCCATTCAAAATGGTATTAAATATACTTCTTAAATTCCTTAACTTGACAATTAGAACTCATTTTAAATGAATATTTAATTATCTGAAAACCCAATCTTTAAAGATATCAAAATATCTATGAAATTAATACTAAAATAATATTATAAATATCACATGAAATTCACAATTAATGGTTATTAAAATACCTAACTAACTCAATTATTTGACAATTTAATTGCTTTTAACCCAAAACTAATTATAGAGTTGCACAACACAATAACTTATAAACCTTAAGAAAAATAACGAAAAATAACATGATGACATTAATATTTCAAACGTTCACATTCCAAAAGCCATTAAAAATAACCAGATACAATTCATACTTTAAAAGTATTTAAAACATCATCCCAGGCTCAACTTAAGTTACGAAAGTGTTAGAGCTTGTTTTTGTTATTATGAATATTGTTATTATCAATTTTTATTTTGTGATTTTAGTAAATAGAAATTGTGGTTGCTTGTTACCCAAAACTCATATGCTTCCTTTTATAAAAGAAAAAGAGAAAAGTTTTCATTTTTTTTATTATTATTATTTGCCCCTGTTTCTATTTTGGGTTATGAGTTCTAGGGTTTGTGAGTTTATTTGGGTTTTCCTTAAGTGAGAAGGTTTTTCCTTGTATTCAGGAAGGAATAGTGCCTTTCCCCACAAAATAACCTTATCCAGCCGTCCAAACCACCTTCTCCTACCTTGAGATCCACACCAAGACCTTCCAGCCCTCCTTGCCGTCGACACTTGCCCCCACCCACCAGTCGCCACGTGGCACCATCCCAGCCATCCGCTCGTCCCCCTTCCCTGCGACGCGTGTCCACACGTTTTCCAGCCGATTCCCAACCGCGTTCGAGCTGTCCTCCAGCCGCACCAGGAGCATCTCCCTCTCACGGGTCCATGTCGCCGACTACGTGCCGAGTTGCCGTCTTCACCACCACTCACTCTGCCGACGAGCCACGACCGTTGCTCGACTCGCACGCACGCTCCAAGACCAGCAGCCGCCTCTTTCGCGTGGGCTCGTGAGCAAATCTCGAGTTTGCACCGTGAGCCTTCATCTAAGCAAGCCCAAGCTCGATCCCCACCTTGTCATCTTAGTACCTCATCTTCTCTCTGTGCGCGTAAGTTCCTCTAACGTTTTTCTTTCAAAAATGCTCTTGTCACCATGGATTCCTGCGAAAACCTTCAAGCTCAAATCACAACTTCTTTTGTAGATTGCCGAAGCTAGAGAGCTTCGTTTGAAAATTCTAGACCGAATCCATGATCTAGAGACCGAGGCCTTAGAAACAAGGTATGACCAGCCCAGTCTCGCCGCCATGTGCAGCCGCCGTGCTCCGGTGAGGGTCTCGAAACAGTTTCTTCCCTCCGTTTCAGTGATCCTAGTCCTCTTTGTGGTTTGTTTAACTTGCCCCTAACGAACTCTGGCGTGGGTTTTCTGTTTAGGTGACCCGAGTTTGAATTGTATCAGCAGAGTTGTTTCAGAGTTCGGTCGGGCCATTAGAAAGGTAAGAGGATTCACTATGAGCTGTGGGTGGCCATTTCATAGCAAGTAGCGGCATGACTAGGGTTATCTGAGCTTTGGCACGATAATCATGCATGTTCTTTTTTGTTTGGATCTTATGTTCTGGTTGTTTGTTTGTGTGAAGCATGATAGAAATGGCTCTTACCTGTTTTCTTCCTGATGCGTGTTTATGATCTTAATCTCAATGTTAATTTCGAGATTAACTGTGGAACATGTACTTGTTGGGCTTGCTTTACTTCCAACTCATGCAGTATATTGTATCTCTGATGTTAGTTTAAGGACTTGTATGCAGTTCTTTAATTCCATTTCCTGTTCGATTTCACTAGTCGGATCATATATGCCCAGTTTACTTTACTTGCTTATTGTTGCGTACGTGGGAAGGAGGAGGGCAACTTAATTTCTTTTAATGATTTATATTTAAGTATTATTAATGGATTTTTTTAAAAAAATTATTATTAATGGTGGAATTTTAAAGCTTTTTAACCTTCATCTCCTACAACTATATATATAGTGTTGATCTTCAACATTTTCTTACAAACATTTAAATATTTTCTTTTGTGTTTATGTTAAGCTTGCTTTGTTTCTTTTTAATTTCTTTAATTTTAATAATATTTTTTGTTCAATTACTTTTTTTATTCTTCATATTTTTGGTCTTGTTGTAATGATAGTGAAGTGAATTTTAAGATATGCTTGAAGATGTGGAATAATAGAGTTTGCTTGATGTTAAGTGTAAGTATGCTTTCGTGAAGTTTATAGACACATTTTTGCATAAATATATTTAGTTTATTTTATTATAAAAACTGTGGTCTTTAAAAAAAATACTGAATACATAAATATGATTGTTGATTTTTGTGTTAAATCATAGTTTATAATTTATAATATATAATATATTATATTATCTTATTTTACTTTTGGTTTAATTGGATATTTATGACTGTTTTTTGTTTAATTGAATATTCAATTTATAGTTATCAAAGTCTTTTCAATATTCAAACATTTATAATTTGATGTTGTAATTGTCTTAATTTTTGTTAGATTTACTTAATTTAACGTTCATATAACTTTTCTTTTGTTGTAGTGTTTTTTAACGATATTTTGGTGGAAGATTATCATCAAGTTGCAAGATATACATATGTCGAATCATTTTTTGAATATTACTTGTAACCTTATACATTTAGTTTTTAACGATCAAGTGAGCAAGTTTTATTGTACGCATATGAATAATTATGGACTTGAATTTTTGTTGTTATAATGTTTTTGTTTTTTGAATTATATTTACTATTTTTTTATTGTACGTTTATAATTGGTATAATTTTTTTAAAATTTTATAACTGATATTTTTTCTTCTCCACAACAATTTTGTTCTCTCAATTTTTCAAAGAAGAGATTATCATGTTTTAACGATTTTTTTGTTAAGCCAAATTATAAATTTACATATAAAACTTGTAGACATCACATTTTAGTAGGTATTTATTTATTTAATAATAACATTTTTTTGGAAAATGAAATATTCTAAACAAAATTAAAAGAAAAGCCAAATATATATGCATATGTGTGTGTATATGTGTTGTACATATATATACACACATATATATACACATATATAGACATATACATATATATATATACACATACATATACACACATATACACACATATATACACATATATACACATATACATATATATACATATAAAAAGAAAGATAGAAAAATAAAGAAAAAATATATTTTTCTTTTTCAACCAAACACTCCATATTTTCCTAATCTTCTACCTCCCACACTTTACTTCTTTTTGCTTTTGGCCATGCATTACCCAAGAATTTCTCCTCCACAAAACCATTACCTATTTTTGTAAATCCATCATCTAGTATAAATAGATGAGAAAAAAGGTAAAGAAGGTAGGAAAAAAAGAGGTAGACATTAAGAGAGGAGGAAAGAGATCAAGAGAGAAAAGAAAGAAAATTGGAGACGAGCCATTCTAACGCAACAAGTGAGGATGCCCGTCTTAATATTGAAACGACACCTCCAAAATATTGATAATCCAATTCCAACGACGTGGTGACAAACCTTCAACCCGACGAACCCAATTTTAAGTTTCTTTTTTGAGTTGTAAGAAAGGTAATATATATTTGTTATTTTATTTTTCACATGGATCACTCATCCTTATTTATCTTAGTTTATAGGAATTTAAATTCTATATTGTTATTTTTTTTTATCTAGGATTAATTATGTTGTAGTTTTTTTTTTAATCATAATTTGAAATTGTATCCATAATTTTGTTCAAGTTTCTATTTTTTTTTTATTACATTCAACTATGTTGTGTTTTAAACTAAAACCAACTTTGTAATTTAATTATGATTTGATATAGCTAAATTATGATTAAATCATGACTTATTTTGAATTACAATTGATTAATTTTATTTTATTTTTTCATATGCAATTTATATGCTTAAATTTCAATTTCACCCACAGATGTCATTTATTTTGAAAATGGGTATTTCATGAGCCGTTTTCATCACAATTAATAGATAGTATATTGTTTAAATTTCATTTGAATCATAATTTGTTCATTCAAAATGAACATGATATATTGGTTAAATTTTCAATTTGCCCATCCATAGATTGAACTCATGAATTTATTCAATTCTAATTTGACTTTACTACATTGATTTATTTTCAATTATCTCATTATCTTTTTTTATTCTTCGTTAGTTGAATGTTTGGTTTAATTTTAATTCTACTCTTAATTAAGCATTAATATTCAATTGGGTAAGTAATTTTTTTTTTATTAAAATTTTAAAATACATTTTGGATGTTTATTTTATTTTATTTATTTTGTATTTTTTTTTTGAAATTTGGTTTTCAATCAAGTAATTAATAAATTTTAAAATACAAATTGACCACAATATTTTGGTGAACAATTCTATCTAGATTGGGGTTTTTAAGTATCGGTAGGGAACACCCCTACTTGGGAGTTGACACCGAAATTGAAATAGTTCATTTGTATTCGAGTTTTTTAAGTTAGTTTTTTTAAAAAAAGTTCACAAAATTGGAACTTTTTATTTTGGGAAGAAAAGTAGTGATCTCTTTTTTCAATAAAATTTCAAAAATACATGAAACTCTCCGAAAGTTATTTCATTTTGAAACAAACTTTTGTATTAGGAATTAGTAGTGTTTCTTTTTGGCGATAATGCCAGAAATACATAAAAATTTCTTGTGATACAAAAATCAATAACGAATCATTAGGAACCATTGTTTTCTAGTGTTCTCTAAGTGAAAAACTTATTTTAAAACTCAAAGTAAATTTAAAAACTTTTCTAATGGGCGTAAGCCACTCATAACTATTAATTCATAATTTTTATGAATGTGAATTGATATCATCTAGACATTTTAAAATGAAATTATACAAATATTTAACATTTTTTAGTCGATTTTAAAATTTAAAGATTTTTTTTTTGGCAAAATATTTTATTTAAGAAAGATTTATTTCGAGAGCTGAGTAATATGCCTTAGTGGAGTTTGACTCTCGTGCAGGTATACGCAAATTCTCGTATTTCTTTCTTTAAAAATAAAGTCATCTATAACTTATGACGGAGTTGAGATTTCTCATATTCTTGAAGGAAATTTTTTTCTTTAAATAAAAGAAAATTTCAACATGATATTAAATTGATTGGTATAATCCTACTCACCATATCGACCCTTACTTTATTTTTAAAGTAATGGTAAGATCAAATGTGAGACATTTGTTTTCATAAAACTAACATTTTTTCGTTTAACATAAAAGACCATTTCATGATAAAACATAATTGGGATATAATAAGATAAAATGTGGTAACCGTTTTTAAACAGGTGTTGTAGGGTGCTAATACCTTCCCTACACTCAAACGACTCCCTAACCTAATCTGGTTATGTAGATCATTTTCTTATCTTTTAATTAGGTGACCAATCAAACCTTTAAAATGGTTGGTGGCGACTCCAAAACTCTTTTAATTAAAGGAAGCCCTTGAAAGAGGACGTCGGCCGCTGCGCATCGCGATCACGTTGCGATAGCTTGGCGACTCCACTCGGGACTTTTTTTTAGAGAGTCAAGCCACAATAATTTTCTTTTGTTTATCATCATAGTATTTAATATTTGATCTTTTTTATTTTATTATTATTATTTTTCTTTATCTTATTTATTATTATTACTATTATTATTATTATTATTCTTATTCTTATTTCTATTTTCCCTGCACAAATGTTCTTGTTATATTTCATGCATTTTTCACACACAATCACAACTCTATACCCGAGTTTTACCTTTTAGGATTAAAATGGAGAATGAAGTAGTGTCAACCTTATAGGGGATATAATTGCCCCCGTGCAGGAACATGAAAAATTCTCGCTCAAGTTAATTCATTTGTTAACTTTTAACATTTTAACTAATTTGAGGACCTCTACCTTTTTAGGTTAGAATTATGCATCACTTTCATTTTTCATCTTATTTGTTTGTTATATCTTATTTTAAGGGTAATATATCATTAAATTGTATTAGTTGGTTCACATACTTTTACTATGTGTGATTTACATTTAATTTTTCTTATACATAAATTTGTGTACTTTTCATACAATTATGTCCAAACTTTACCCTTCAGAACTAGAGTTGAGAATGAAGTAGTGTTAACTTGCTAGGTAATATAATGGCCACGTACATGAATATGAAAGATTCTTGGTCAAGTGAACTCACTTATTAAATTGAGTTGATCTGAGGACCTTTAATTTAAGATATATGCCATCATTGTAATGTTCGTTGTTTTATATCATATTTTCCATCAAGTAGCATGAAGAAAGTAAAAAAATTATTTGTTAATGGGATAAATATCTTAAAATAAGCATACATTAAAGAGAAAAAAACAGCTTAAATCAATGATTGCCATTTTATTTATTATTTATTATTATTTTTTTCTTCTTCACTTGAAATTCAAACTTCAAAGAGGATAAAATATGACTTAGGAAAATCATTTGAATTCTTTGTTATGATTCATTTCCTCAAATTTGACTTGTCATTTAAACTATGCATTTTTCTTTTAGAAAAATAAATCAAGTAGTGCTGACCTTCGAGAGAATAATTTTCTCAGTGTAGGGGCATGAACATTTTTTTTTTCGCTTCTTTCTTCTTCTCTTTTTTTCCTTTTGTTTTTAAACTTAGCGATGCATAACTTTTTCCCTTTCTATCTTTTTAGAAATGAATTCCAATATACCCAATGTTTCGATATGGACACCCAAAATTTTCTGGACGAGCCATGTGCATCAGCGACATGAGGATAGCACACCATTATTCAAGTTGTCATCTTCTTGTAAAGCTCAAATAACTTATAATACATTGGATGAACTAAAAGTTGTTTGGGAAGGTTTGACGCCAGAACGAAAATATGAGTTTTCGGTCAAATATGGAAATGTAGCAGATTCAATGTATATTTCAGTCAATCGTTTTTCTATCGGGGCTTTAGTAGATCATTGGAATCTGTAAGGGACTGACCCGAATGGGGCACTAAATGGGCCCTTATCCCAATGCATGCATTCAAAGTAAATGACATTTAAACAGACATGATTTCGGATTCCAATTAAAACAAAAACATTCAAAATCCCTAGCGCGCCATCCGCGCCCCAGCGCCTGTCCGTGCGCGCAGCCAGAGCCCAGTGTGCGCCCATTTGCCGCCCATCAGCGCCCATCCGCGCCAAAGCAGCCCCGTCGTTGCCGCCGCCGTCCGCGTGTCACCGTGATCGCGTGAGTTGCTCTCAGTGAGCCCTATTTATTTTATTATATTTAAGCCTTTAGAGTGTGATTATCATTGTTTTTGTTAGGTTCTCGGTAGCTAGCTCGGGTTCGATCGCGACTTAGGATTTTTGTGTGTAGTTGCCTCCCGGCGGTAAGGATTTCTTACAGGAGTTGTGTGGACCTGCGATGTTCTTTGTGATTGATGTTGTATGTTTGTTTGTGATTATCGGCATGTATAGTTTAGGTGCTCTGTTATGTATTCTCGATCGGCATGACTTCGCATATTGTTCTTTCATGTTAGTCCATGCTAGGTTGTTCCGCTCGCATGCTCGTGTTTATTATTGCTTCGTAGTATCATGCTAGGTTCGTTGTTTTCCTCTTGAGCACGTATTGGATTGTATTGGATTGTTTGTTGATTGTTAAGGCAAAGTTAGAAATCGGTAGATAGCATCATCCGGCCCGATGCATAAAGTATCTTGCATCCATGGCAAGGACGCTCGAGACAGTTCTCCGCCCTTGGACCCCGTGAGGATTAGCTATCCCAACCGGTAGGCCCCGCAATCTTGGGTGAGGGTGGCGATCGTTAAATGCCCCAACGGTCGGGATGATGACTTGGCATTGCCTCGTCCCCCGACGATCGGCATGTCCTCTCGAGTGTTTGGCCGTAGCCCTTGATTGCCACCGATAGGGCAAGGGCGGCTTACGGTGTAAGCCTACCACGACCGATTCCTTAGCCTCAAAGTGCGGTGGTTCAGGTGACAAAGTTCACGTGTCCGTGTCTCACACACCCTATGTCGGTGACACCGATCCGAGAGATTTAGTTAGGCGTGATATCCGGATATGGGCGGCTTGCCACTAGACCGGCACCCCATAGTCTGTAGAAGCACGCGGTGCATGCTTACGCTCATTACTGGCGCCGACGGGAGAGCTCCTCGGGATCTTGAGCTAGTGTACCTTTCGTGATCGACGATGAGACGGCCGAGGCCGAGACTTGTTTCTCGTATAGGACGTATGGTGTGGTGGATTTATTTCCGGACTAAGACCACGAGTTGGCATCCGAGGTCCAAGTGTGGACTTAAGCTATGTGCTCTATTCGTGTTTATATTCATAGCTTGCATACACTCATCTAGATGACCATGTGCATCGTATTGTACCCGGTTGGGGATTCTTCTTGAGTAATTCGTTACTCACCCTTATTTTGTGGTTTTCCACAGGTAACCAAGGGCGAGACAGGATGGGTGAAGGAGGAGAGCGTGATCATGGGAACTGCTGTGTCGTCTCGACTTTTTATTTCTATGACTCTTGTCTTCTATTTTCCCCTGAATGCATGTAGTCGGACACGGAGCCCTAGGATGTTTTTCTCGAATGTTTTTGTGGATTCCCGCTTTATTGAATTTGAGGATGTTTCAAATGTTTTAATAAATCTCTGATCGAGTGTACGTTTTGGAAATGTATTTGCCTTGAAACAGTGCTTGGAGACACGGGGATGAGTTTCAAACAAACTATCTTTATTTCTCGATTGAACCTTGATTGTTTTGTTTTAATTGGGAATCAGAAAATTATTTGCATATTGTCCTTTACTTTGAATGCATGCATTGGGGTAAAGGCCTATTTAGAAAGCCCTTTTTGGGTCGGGTCTTTCTGATTGGTATCGAGCTCGAGTCATAGACTTTGTAGACCGACCTTTTGTTGTAGGTCGTCTTTCCCATGATCACCAAAGACTGACGATCATCAGTACGCCTAAGTTTCTGCATTTTAGAAAAGGGTTAAGAATTTACAATACCTTTCATCTAGTGTATGCCTTGTTTTGTGTTGTGGAGCGAGACGAGCGAGTTCTCGACTCGTCGTTGGTTTGGGTTTAGAGCGCCATCATGCCAACTTCCGCGATGTGTGAGTCAGATGTTGTGGTTTGTTGAGATATCCAGATAGATTCGGATACGGCGGGACATCGTTCGGATGGAGGCAGAGGTTAGACTCCGTGAGGCCACGTGTGGCCCGGTATTAATTCCCTAGTGAGATGGTGGAGGTGTTTTGCCTGGAGTACCACTCCAGGAGAGGAGTTAGCTTTGGCTTTTGCTCATGTTGATGCTTGTGGAGCAGGTCCCAAGTGGGCTAGCCTGGGTAGTTCAGGTGTGGATCTTGAACCTTAGTAGATTGTCTGTTTGCCCATTGAGTAGCTGCAGAGTTGGTAGCCTTCGAGGAGGTTGCTGAGACATCTTTGTTCTCTTATAAGTGTTGTTGTTTGCAGCCAGTAAGCCGGAACCCTGTAGTTAAGGGTGCAGCGAGCAGTGTTCCCATTGGACTTGATCCGTTGGCGGTTTCCTCAGTTGTTTTGTAGAGTTGAGCACTCTTCTTTTGGTGAGCCCTAGAGTAGGGCTAGCTCTTTGCATGTTGAGAGAGCCGGCCAGAGTTTTGTTGAGTATCATGTGGAGATGCAAGAGTAGGCCGTGAGCCCCCAGTTTGATGAGATGCCATAGTCTGGTTGTTTGAGTTTTGAGCCCTTGTATGCCTAGCCATAGTTTTTGTCACTTGAGGTTGTGACCTTGCGGGCCCCATTTGTAGTAAGTTGTGGATTTGGTAATAGCGGCACTTGAGGTGCATTGGTTGGTGTGCCGCCTTGGCACTAAGTCCAGTTAGAGCTTGAGTTTGGCATGGGTATAGCAGATGGTTCTATGACCGTCCGGAGTTCAGCACACTTCTTTAGCCATTGGATTCCATTTATGGAAAATGCACTTGTTTAGGTCGTGCAAGAGGACTAGTTCAGTGGTAGTCGGAGGACTACAAGTGAAAGGATGTTCGAGAGGAGCTGGAGCCTCTTCCCAGTGTTACTGGGGGTTGAGTAAGTCAGCAGGTTGGCGGTTGGTAAGTGTTAGTGCGTGTGAGTCTCACGCTAGTGCTAAGGCCAAGAGATCTTTGTGGTTGGTAGTGCGGTCCATTACCTTCGGGTGCCTAAACCTGAGTTGAGTGAGCATTGTAGATGCGAGTTCGGTCCAGCAGAGGGGCCGTGAGTTGGATGCTTATGAGATGAGTTTGGATGCCTATAAGATGAGTAGGATGCCTTATGAGAGGAGTTGGACGCCTTATGTGTAAGAACACTTGGTAGGGGCTTGGTGTAAAGTAAGTTCGGTTTGGCATTGTTATACTTTAGTAGAGCAAGGTTGCCGTAGCTTCGAGTATCGTGTGGAGATGGAACTTTTGGTGTTCCTTTGGTTGATTGTATCTCTGCCAGAAGTTAGTCTTGCCTTTTGGAAAGCACCTGTTAGTCTTGGATCTCTGAAGGAAGGTTGAGAGTTGTGCACACAAGTGTGTTTCGTGTAGTTTGTTCTGGCGGCAAGAGTTCCAGAACCTTGTAGGGTTTGCATTGGAGAACTGGTGCTCAGTTCTTGGAGAAGTTGGACTCCAGGTGGATGTTGTAAGGCTTTAGTTGAGGTTGTAAGGATACCGTGCTCGTAGTCGGGTTGTTGCTTAGGCAAGTTTGTTAAGTTGAACCTAAGCTTGGTTGGTGGAACCTCTTGTGTTCATGGTTGGAGTTCAGATGGTACTGAACAAATGGTGGTTGTAGTGAAGCCACGTAGTTCCTGGCCGTAGTTGCTAAGGGTGTTGCTCGGAATCCTTACCCTGGGTGGAAGCTACGATGTGGTGATGCTTTGAGTAGGAGGATAACACATTACAAGCGTTTACGGTCTTTTGGGTTTCGAGGTTCGGAGCGAGCCGGCATGGTTGAGATCTTTGGAAAAAGGAGTTGTTTGTTCAGCGGTTTGGTCGTTAGGACCGTTTGACGACAAGTGTGTGTCGAGGGTAGTGAAGAACCCTAGTTGTGGAGAGCCTCACCGAGCTCGATCGGACCTAGGTAGTGAGTTTCAGTTGGCAAGTCGGAGTCGAGTAGGTTGTAAGCTTCAGGTGAGTTGCTGGCAGTTTTGGTAAGCTAGCAAGCCAGAGCTTGTTTCAAGTAGAGTCCGGATTGGTTCCGGTGTGGTGGCAAGTTGGTGCTTGATGTTGACCAAGGTGTGGTTTTTGAGTTGCTAGAAGTTAGCTTTGCTCGTGGGGCAAGTGGTTTTGCCCTGGCGGACGTCTTTCCTGCTTCTAGAGTTTGAGAGTTGCCCTTATTTGGTGTTTGGGGTGAGTCTTCTCTTGCAGTGGTTGGCGGTCCATCTGTGGTGGACCCCTTGTTGTTGCCTCGGGGGAGAGTTGGATGTTGTGCTTAATCGAGCAAGGCAAAGGAGCGGTTGTGAAGCTCTCTCGTCCTTCTGATGTACGCTTGTAAGGATCTGTTTCTCCTTGGAAGTTGTCAGGTTATTCCTTGGTCTTGGAATTAGTGGTAGTGGTGCTAGTAAGAGGAAAAGTTTGTTGGCTGCTTGGAAGCAGTTGTTTGTCCAAGTTAAGCGGACTCTTGAGTGGTGTTCTGGAAGTTGCGGTAAGGGTTGTTCTGCCTTCTATGAGTGTTTGGCCTAGTTGGTTAAGGTTTTGTGTGTTGGCATGGAAGTTGTTGCACCATTGTGATTGGATTAGGGTCTTGACCTTTTGAGGGATCCTTGCTGGTTAGTGTGGCTTGTGCTCTGCCAGCCATTTTTGGTAATCTGGTTCTTGGTAGTTGGTGTTAACCGAGTAGTGGAGTTCCGTTTATGAAGTTTCGGTGGAAAGGTGCAATAAGCCTAAGCTAGAGGGTTAAGCCTGTATGTGTTATCGTTTGGACTTATGAGATGTGTTTCATTTTTTGAGGCAAGCTTCGTTCCGTTGCTTGCATGGAGGTAAGTTTGGTGGAGGGAGCCCTTTAGGGCCGGTTGCTTGCGGGCTGTCTTGCCCAATCAGTGATTTAAGTCGAGCTAGAGTTGAGTGGATTGGCATAGCTATGCAGTTTGTAGTTGTTTAAGCTTCCTAGTTCGTAGCACTCAAGTTGTTGGATTATAAGTTTCCGTGTGAGAGCTGTCAGCTAGTTGAGGTTGTTGTGTGAGTTCGGATTTTTGGAGGATTGGTTTCAGTAGCTAGAGCTCGCACCTCGTTTCGTGTGTAGATGCCATTTCTATGGAGTAGAGGCATGTCAGTTTCAGGCTGGAGTTGTTGCCATTAGGGTGTGGCAACAAAGGTTTTTCTAGGTGGTGCGTTGATGGACCGTGGTTCTGGAGAGCATTTTCGAGGCTTATGAGCCGAGTGCAGTTCCTGTAGTGTTCTCACCCTCTGACCGATGGTCTTTTGGGAGGAGTGAGCCAGATCCGTTGGAGCTTGTTGTGAGTTGGTGTTTCTGGTTAGGCGGTGAAAACGATGATGGATTTTATGAGGTTGCCTCGGATAGCGATTCATTTGCTAGTTCTTTGGTTTCGTTGAAGCATAGTATGGTAAGCGTTGCAGGTTTCCAGTGTTCTGGAAAAAGGTTGGTGGCCATCAGTTTTGTTTTCGGGTCCTGAGATGCTGCATTTGACCAGAGGTGTTGTGCAGGAGATTAGAGCTCGTATGTTGTCAGCTCGAGGCAAGCGAGAGAGAGTTGCGCGAGGTTCGACGTCGAGATTTGGAGTTTGAGTTGGACGATTCGTGTTTCAAGGTTGCACCGATGCTAGGTGTGTTGAGGTTTTGAAAGCGAGGAAAGTTGAGTCCCAGTTTGTTGGTCCGTTTGGAGATTCTCGAGAGGATTGACAGAGTTGCATATCGGATCATCTTTCCTCCGTCATTGTCAGCTGTGCACAGTGTTTTTATGTATCGATGTTGGGGGCAGTATGTGTCGGACCCATCGCTCAATATGGATTTTGAGCCTTTGCAGCTGATTGAGGGTTTGAGCTTCGAAGGGAAGCCGGTGAGTATTCTGGTCTTGAGGCGAAGACGTAAGATTCGTTTGGTAAAAGTTCAGTGGAGAAGTCAGAGTTCAGAGGAGGAGGCGCTCGTAAGCGGGAAGGACGGGATGACATTGCAAGATCTCGAAGTGTTTTGAGTCTTAAGGACTTTCGAGGACGAAAGTCATAAAAAGGAGGGAATATTGTAACGGCCCAGGTTTTCATCCCGGTCTTCCAAGTATGCCCTAGGGGTATTTTGGTAATTTGGTCGGGCCGTCAGGGCCGTTTATGTCTTTTCCAGTTGCTAAAATTATTGGATGGATTTATGTAAGTTTTTTAGGCTTTGTGGATGTGTTTGGGCATGGGGAGATGCAAAAAGAAAATTAGGAGTTAAAGATGTGTTTGGTGGGTTTCGAACCCAAGTGGTCTGGGAAGTCAGGTGGGTGGTGTGGCCAGTTGAGCCACCAGGTGTTCTTGTTACTCTTTTCGCGTCATATCTTAGTTACCCTTGGATCTTTGGAGTTTTGTGCATTTGGTTAAATGAAAAGAAATTAGGTTTTGTGTTTTCTTCCCCAAAACTCCATGGCCGCCCAACCCTCTTCTCTCCCAAGCCCCTTGCCGTGATTTTCTTCCCTTGCGGCCGAGCGCCTTTCCGGCCAGCCAAGCGAGCGACCAGTAAAGCGGCCGGTCAGCGGCCAGCCAGATCGCACCAGCGGCCCAGCGCCCGAAGAGCAGCGCCAGAAGCCCAGCGCCAAAGAAGACGCAGCGACCAGCGCGCCAGCCGCCGCGCGGCCGCCAAAGAGGCGTCGCGGCACGATCCGCGCGTCCGTCGCGTCGCAGCCGCCGCATCGCACCGCTTCGCCGCGAGCGCCAGCGCCTCGCCATTGCCGGCCAGCGCCCGTCGTCCGCGTCTCGCGCCCGCGCGCGCTCCGCTCGCGCTCCTCGTGCGTCCGCGTCGCCGCTGCCCGAGTCCGCGCCCCGCGCAGCGCTCATGCATGCGCGCAGCCAGCGCCCGATGTGTGCGCCCATTTGCCGCCCATCAGCGCCCATCAGCGCGCCATCCGCGCCAAAGCCAGCAATTTCGCCCGTGCGTCTTTGCCGCCCGTCCGCGTGTCACCGTGATCGCGTGAGTTGCTCGAGCCGAGCCCTATTTATTTTATTATATTTAAGCCTTTAGAGTGTGATTATCATTGTTTTTGTTAGGTTCTCGGTAGCTAGCTCGGGTTCGATCGCAGCTTAGGATTTTGTGTGTAGTTGCCTCCGGCGCGGTAAGGATTTCTTGCCGGAGTTGTGTGGACCTGCGATGTTCTTTGTGATTGATGTTGTATGTTTGTTTGTGATTATCGGCATGTATAGTTTAGGTGCTCTGTTATGTATTCTCGATGGCATGACTTTCGCATATTGTTCTTTCATGTTAGTCCATGCTAGGTTGTTTCGTTACGGCATGCTCGTGTTTATTCTTGCTTCGTAGTATCATGCTAGGTTCGTTGTTTTCCTCTTGAGCACGTATTGGATTGTATTGGATTGTTTCTTTGATTGTTAAGGCAAAGTTAGAAATCGTAGATAGCATCATCGGGCCCGATGCAAAAAGTATCTTGCATCCATGGCAAGGACGTTCCGCACAGATTCTCCGTCCTTGGACCCCGTGAGGATTAGCTATCCCCAACGGTAGGGCCCCGCAATCTTGGGTGAGGGTGGCGGATCGTTAAATGCCCCAACGGTCGGGATGATGACTTGGCATTGCCTCGCCCCGACGATCGGCACGTCCTCGAGTGTTCGGCCGTAGCCCTTGATTGCCACCGATAGGGCAAGGGCGGCTTCTCGGTGTAAGCCTACCACGACCGATTCCTTAGCCTCGGTGCGGTGGTTCAGCCGACATAGTTCACGTGTCCGTGTCTCACACCCCTATGTCGGTGACACCGATCCGGAGATTTAGTTAGGCGTGATATCCGGATATGGGCGACTTGCCACTAGACCGGCACCCCCATAGTCTGTAGAAGCACGCGGTGCATGCTTACGCTCATTACACGCCACGGCCGGAGAGCTCCTCGAGGATCTTGAGCTAGTGTACCTTTCTCATCGACGGCAGAGCAGCCGAGGCCGAGACTTGTTTCTCGTATAGGACGTATGGTGTGGTGGATTTATTTCCGGACTAAGACCACGAGTTGGCATCCGAGGTCCAAGTGTGGACTTAAGCTATGTGCTCTATTCTCGTGTTTATATTCATAGCTTGCATACACTCATCTAGATGACCATGTGCATCGTATTGTACCCGGTTGGGGATTCTTCTTGAGTAATTCGTTACTCACCCTTATTTTGTGGTTTTCCACAGTAACCAAGGGCGAGACAGGATGGTGAAGGAGGAGCTGTGATCATGGGAACTCTTTGTCGTCTCGACTTTTTATTTCTATGACTCTTGTCTTCTATTTTCCCTGAATGCATGTAGTCAGGCACGGAGCCCTAGGATGTTTTACGAATGTTTTTGTGGATTCCCACTTTATTGAATTTGAGGATGTTTCAAATGTTTTAATAAATCTCGATCGAGTGTACGTTTTGGAAATGTATTTGCCTTGAAACAGTGCTTGGAGACAGGGACGGAGTTTCAAAGAAACTATCTTTATTTACGATTGAACCTTGATTGTTTTGTTTTAATTGGGAATCAAAATTATTTGCATATTGTCCTTTACTTTGAATGCATGCATTGGGGTAAAGGCCTATTTAGAGCCCTTTTTGGGTCGGGTCTTTCTGACTTGAGCACGGCAAAGCTCTCATCACACTTATCATTTCCAAATAAACTCGACACCCTTCCTCGTCAGACGAGTGAGGGGCGAGGCTATGGAGGAAAGATCCTTAACAAACCGACGGTAGTAACACCGCCAAACCAGTAAAGAAAGCAGCTCCTACGAGAAAACCACCGAAGGACAGAGAGCTCTACCTACTCTCACTTTGTCTTGCTTCACTAAAGCACAAGATCAAAATCTCACGGGGGTAGCAACAGGGTTCACCACTGATTTGAACCTCCAAATACCAACGGGCAACTCTCAACTTTCCGGAAACAGAAGACAACCAACAACAGTGGCACGAACCATTCGCCCCACGAGCAAAACTGACTTCTAGCAATTCCAATCCACACCTTGGTCAACACCAAGCATCAACTTGTCACCATACCGGAACCAATCCGTACTCTTCTCCAAACAAATTTAACTTGCTAGGCTACCAAGATGCCAAAGCCAATTCCCGAGGCTACAAACTACACGACTTCAACTTGCCAATGAAACTCACTATCGGGCCTGATTGAGCTCTAGAGAGGCTCCCCACAACCTAGGGTTCTCCGGCAACCTTCGACATCCACGCCAACTAACGGCCTACATGACCCAATTGCTGAACAAACAACAACTCCATTTTCCAAAGAACACAACCATGTTGCCAACTCCAACTCCTTGGGAATCAAGAGGACCGAAACACTACCGAATGCGTCATCCTCCTACTCAGACCTCAACCACAACATAACTCCTACCCAAGGAAGGATCCGAACAACTCTCTTAGTCATGACGATCAACAAGAAGATCCGCCAACCAAGCTTAGGTTCACTTAACAAATCTTACCTAAGCAACAACCTGACACTACGAGCATGGTATCCTTACCACCTCACTAAAGCCTTACAACCTCCACAGAGTCCAACTTTTCCAAGAACTGAGCACCAGATCCCCAAAGCAAACCCTACATGGATCTGAAACTCTCGCCACAGAACGAACCACACAAAAGACACTTGTGTGCACAACTCCCAACCTTCCTCTAGAGATCCAAGATTAACAAATGCTTTTCTCCCAAAAACAACACTAGCTCCCGGCAGAGATACAACCAATCAACGGAACACCCAAAGTTCCATCTCCGCACGATGCTCAAGTCGTGGCAACCTTGCTCTACCAAATCATAACCAGGCCAAACCAAACTTACTTTATGCCATGCCTCTACCAAGGGTGCTTACCCATAAGGCATCCCATTCCTCTCACAAGGCATCCTACTCACCTTATAGACATCCAACTCATGGTCCCTCAATTTGGACCCAACTTGCTTCTACGATGCTCAACTCTCTTGAGGTTTAGGCACCGAAGGTAGTTGACCGCACTACCAACCACAAAGATCTCTTGGCCTTAACACTAGCGTGAGATGCACGCGCACTAACACTTACCAACCGCCAACCCGCTTGACTTACTCAACCTCCAAGAACATCGGGAAAAGGCTCCGCTCCTCTCGAACATCCTTTCGCTTGAAGTCTTTCGATTACCACCGAACTAGCCCTTTTTGCACGACCTACACAGTGCAACTACCATAAATGGATCCAAGGCTAAAGGAGTACGCTAAACTCCGAACGGGATAGAACCATCCGCTATGCCCATGCCAAACTCGGGCTCGAACAGATTTAGTGCCAAAGTGGCACACCAACCAATGCACCTCAAGTGCCACTACTACCAAATCCACATCTTACTACAACGGGGCCAACAAGGTCACAACCTCAAGTGACACGAACTCTGGCTCGGCATACAAGGGCTCAACTCCAACAACCATGCCTAAGGCATCTCATCGAGCTAAAGGCTCACAACCTACTCTTGCATCTCCACATGATGGTCAACAAACTCGCCGGCGGCTCATCATCATGCAGTGACTAGCCCTACTCTAGGGCTTACTAAAAGAAGAGTGTTCAATTCTATCACACAACTGAGGAAACCACCAACGGATCCAGTCCGAAGGGAACACTGCTTGCTGCACCCTTAACTACAGGGTTCCGGCTTACTGGCTACAACAACCACACTTCACAAAAACATAAATATGCCTCATCAACCTCCTCGAAGGCTACCAGCTTTGCAACCACTCTCTGGGCAACCAAATAATCTAACAAGGCTCAAGATCAGCACTTGAGCTACCCAGGCTAGTCCACACGGGGACCTGCTCCACCAACATCCACATCAGCACAACCACAACTACCTTCTCTCTTGGAGTGGCATTCTAAGGCAAAGCACCTCCACCCTCTCACTAGGGGAAAACCATCAATTGGGCCACAGTTGGCCTATGGGAGTCCAATCTCTACCTCCCTCTGGAACGATGTCCCAGGGCATCCGAACCTACCTGGATACCACAACAAGCCACAACATACATCACACATTGCGGGAAGTTGGCATGATGGCGCTCTAAACCCAAACCAATAACGAGTCAGAACCTGCTCGTCTCCGCTCCACAACACTATACAAGGCATACACTAGATGACAGGTATTGTAAATTCTTAACCCTTTTTCTACAACAAATAGTAAACTTAGGCGCACTGATGATGACTCCGAGTGCTAGTGATCATGGGAAAACGACCTACAACAACAGTCATACTACGTAATTTATGACTCGAGCTCGATACCAACCGTAAGGGACCGGCCGAATGGGGCACTAAATGGGCCCTTATCCCAATGCATGCATTCAAAGTAAAGGACATTTAAACAGACATGATTTCGGATTCCAATTAAAACAAAAACATTCAAAATAACTCCTTTAAAAACTAGACAATTTCCCTGGAACCTGTCCCTGTTTCCAAGCACCTGTTCCAAGATAAATACATTTCCAAAGTTTACTCTGATCAGAGATTTACTAAAAGCCATTCAAAACCTGTTCAGATACAAAATGCTGGAATCCACAAATATTTACAAACATCCTAGGGCTCCGTGCCCGACTACATGCATTCAGGGGAAAACAAAACACACGAGAGTCATAATACAAAAATCAGAGTTGGAAGACTGGGCCCCATGATCACAGCTCCTCCTTCAGGCATCCTGTCGCGCACCACGATTACATCGTGGAAAACCACAAAATAAGGGTGAGTAACGAATTACTCAGTAAGAATCCCCAACCGGGGTACAATACGATATACATGGTCATCTCGATGAGCGTATGCAAGCTATGAATATAAACACAGAATAGAGCACATAGCTTAGCCCATACTTGGGCCTCGGATGCCAACTAGGGTCATAGTCCGGAAATAATATCACCACACGACCCAATATATAAAGTCGCCTATACGAGAAACAAGTCCCGGCCTCGGCACTCTCTCATCGTCGACGAAAGGTACATCGCTCACAATCCCGAGGAGCTCTCGATCGGTATTTGTAATGAGCGTAAGCATGCACCGCGTGCACTGCAGACTATGGGGGTTCTGCGGGTGCGGAGGCAAGCCGCCCATATCCGATCACCACGCCTAACTAAATCTTTGGATCGGTGTCACCGACATAGGGGTGTGAGACACGGACACGTAAACTATGTCGGCTGAACCACCGCACGGGGCCCAGAACGGTCGTGGTAGGCTTACACCAGAAGCCGTCCTTGCCTTAACAGTGGCAATCGGGGCTACCGCCAAACATGCCGAGGACATGCCGATCGCCGGGGACGAGGCAATGCCAAGTCATCATCCCGACCGTTGGGGCATTAACAACCGCCACCTCACCCAAGATTGCGGGGCCTACCGCTTGGGTTAGCTAATCCCTCACGGGGTCGGGGGCGGAATGACTTGCTCGACGCCCCCGCCATGGATGCAAGGTTCTTTATGCATCGGGCCGGATGATGCTATCTACCGCAATTCTAACCCGCCTAGCAAGCAAACAAACAATTCCATAAAATCCAATACGTGCTCAATAAGAATACAACGAGCCTAGCATGATACTACGAAGCAAAGAGCAGATACGAGCATGCTAGAGAGGAACAACCTAGCATGGATTAACATGAGAATTAAACCAGAAAATCATGCTAATCGGGAATTGAGAATAGAATACCTAGCTACACATGTCAATAAACACAAACAAGCAATCAATCAAAGAATCGGATATAATATCGCAGGTCCACACAACTCCGGTAAGAAATCCTTACCTTGGCGGGGACAATTTGACACGAAATCCTAAGCGCGAACGAACCCGAACTAGCTACCGAGAACCTATCAATCACAACAAAAATCACGCAATAGGCCTAAATATAATAAAACAAACAAGGCTCGGCTGGGAGCAACTCACGAGGCCTCGACGAACGCACGAACGGGGCAGCGCAGCCTGGCTGGGCGGGCGAGCTGGAGCACAGTGGAGGGCGCGTGCGCGCGGACGCGGGCAAGGGCGCGAGCGCGACGCAACAACGCAGGCGTCGGCGGGCGGCGGCGTGGCTGAGGCTGGGCTGGCGGCGGCGCAGCGCGCTTGCGCGGATGCGAAGCGGCGATGGGCGCGCGCGCGACTTCAGCGGCGAAAGGCTCGGGCGACGCAATGCGAGTCGGGCGACACAGGGCGCTCGGGCGAGGCGTGGCTCGCGGCGCGGCGCGCGACAGAGCGCTGGACCGGCTTCGCGGACGGACAAAGAGACTGGCGAGCTCGGCTCGTCGACTCTATTTCTGCGCGCAAACAGCAGGCGATGGAGAAATCCCAAATTCGAGCGATCCACGGGGATTCGACAAGCGATTCTTTGATGGCGAACTCCCCTACACTAGCTGCACAAAACCCATACCTCAAATTACCTCAACTCGGCCAGAAATGGCGAAGCCCGAAGCAGGGGTGAAGAACTCGAATTTTCAAGGAGAAGAAGAAGAAGAAGAAGAAGAGAAGAGAAAGGGAGGGAGAACTCACCGGAGGAGATCGATCGGTCGAGGGAGAAGCGGCGAGTCGCTGGTCGGCGAGAGGGAGACCGGTCGGTGAGGAGAATCGCGAAGGAGAGAAATGAGGAAGAAGAAGAAGAAGATTCGGGCGATTTTTGGCTTTTAAATCAAAACAAAGACAAACGGGCTTATATACCGGATCGCGTTTAGAATCACAAAGACGCTTGATGGCTCATCGGCGGCGCCTACGCCTAGCACGCGACACGTCCCTGGCTCGAATCTCACTCGACGCGCTATTTAATTCCCTATTTAATTTTACTCTTTCCCAAGCCCAAGTGCCTTCACCAAAAATCCCGATCCTATTCAAATTGACTCATAATTATTCCGGCAATTTTCAATTTCAAAACCGGCCCTGTCGGCCCGACCCAAAATTACCAAAATGCCCCTGGGCCTCCCGAGAAGACTGGGATGAAATTTCCGGGCCGTTACAGAATCCCACCTATAGATGTTTCACATTCCAAGATATGGATCTAGTCCTTACCATTGAAGAATATCGACTGTTGATGGGCTTTCAAGAAATGACTGAATAGACAATTTATTGTTCTAATCCAAAGCTCACGGCAAAAAGAGCGTTATCAATTTTTTTGGGAATTCGGGCATGTGAGCTCCAAAGGCATGTGAAGATAAATGGGGCAGAAAAATTTGTATATCTGGAAAATCTAACGAAACTTACTAATGCTTATATTCTAGAAGAGAAGGGTTTGACACTCCTAGCAATGTGTGTGTATGGAACCGTCTTGTATCCTAGAGCTAAGGGATATATTGATGGACAAATCGTGAAATTTCTTGAACATTGAATAAAGTGTTGACCCAACAATTCCTCTTCTTGAGGAAAATTGCAGAGCTTTAAACAACTATCGATCTATTGAAGGTGCAAAGTTAAAATGTTGCGTCCCGTTGCTTTATATATGGATGCACAGTCACATAAAATTTCTCGAAGAAGTCAAGTGTCCGAAGATCAACTTTAGAAGCCCTTGGAATATATCCTAGAATCCAATTTCAGAGTTTGCCCCAGTAAAATGGGACCTCAATTTTCTGAAAGAAACGACGTGGAAATCTTTCTTCACGCAAATGAGACATAAAAATGTGGTATGGAAGGCGCATTGGATGCCTTTAAAGGCCATCATATACAGGTGTGGAAATTTGAATATTGTCCCCTTGTTAGTCCTTCGAACCACCAACTTATGATTTGAAAAAATTTGTGTTCTCGTATGATAATGCAGATTTCTATAGAAAAAGACGTCACATACTGGCTGCTTGGAAAATTGTTAGAAAAATTAATAGTAATGATCGTTGCGAGGGAGCTATTCAGGAATACTTACATTGGCATTTAAAATTGAAATGGAAGTGTAAAAGAAGTTGTTGTTAATAATGATAAAATGAAGTTTGCCAGTGGAATATTTACGAGTAGACCTAGCAGATGGGCGTTGGACATGACAAGAGGAACCAAATTCTTAAGAAACTGTGGGATGGATTTAGTGACATGATAGAAGAAGCATCTCAGGCTAAACAAAGGTCTGAAGAACTCGAGAAAATTTCAAAGAAATGAACGATAAAGGAAATAAACTGTTGTTCAATAGAAAATGAAAATAGAAAACTACACAAGGAAAATCATGCTCTTAAAATTCAAAATGCGAGGTTGCTTAAAAGAGTTCAAAAACAAGAAAGAGAAATTGAGTAATTCTCAAAGCTTGTCGCTGAAGCAAATGAAATAATATTCAAGCAAAGTTCACAGTTGGTGGAATTGGAAAATGCCAATACTTCATTACTCCAAACGTTGGACAAAATTCATACAAAAATGAATAAACAGTTGGAAGAATATGAGATTCAAAGAAATTATGCAATGGCAATTGAATATCAACTTCATGGATACCAAAGAACAAACGAACAATTGTCATATAAATATGACCCGTTGGAAAGTGAGTGTATGATATTAAAAAGGGATTATAATCTCGTAAAAGGCGATTTGCAAGGAACCTTAAGCAAAGTTAATGAGACATTAGTGACCGTTAGAGTAATGGCCAGAAGAGCTCGAGACTTTGCATCATGGGCTAAGAACCTTCGTGCCACTATTTCACCCATGGCTTCAAATGCTGAAGAATTGTATGAATTCTTGGGATTAATCCGCAAAGACTTGGGATATTTTGGAAATTTTCATTAAATATTATTTTCCTTTCATTACTATTTTCTCCATTCCTTGCAAAGTTGTGTTTCTTTTCTCTTCTCATTTCCAAAAGAAATAAAGTCTCATTCATTTGTATTTTTATTCTTTAATTTTTATATATTTTTTGCTAAATAATTTTTAGTACAAATAAACAAAAAAGAATCATAAAATAGCTCGATCACCGTGTATACTTCGAACTCACGTCACAAGGTACAGAAAAAGAATCATGGAGGAACAAGGCATTGAGATAGAGAAAACAAGAAAAAAAATATAGAAGAGCTAAAGGAATATATGAATGTTATCCTAACCATTTTGGAAAAAGGTAAGATGGCAGCAGATACTGAGTAGTCTAGCAAGCCAGTTGATGATACTATGGGGCTCAACCATCAACCTCGCCAGACAACAGATAATTATTTGCCACAGTATTCGACATATAGTCCCATGTTAAACATTCCACCCGAGCAAATGCAGTATTTTTCATTTCCCAATAGAATGGAACATGCCCCCACGAATGATCAAGGAGGGGCTCCGATCTCTAAGGAAGGACCATCACGGGTGACCATTATTGTTTATGATCTTAATGACTCAACGGTAAAAAATGAGATAACTAGAGTTGAAAAGGCTTCATCCAATGAAAAAATTGAGGTATTGGAAGAAAGGTTGAGAGCAGTCGAAGGCACTGATGTATTCAGAAACATAGATGCTACACAGCTATGCCTAGTACTAATGTTGTTTTGCCATCCAAATTTAAAGTACCTGAGTTTGAAAAGTATGATGGGACGTCATGCCCCAAGAGTCATATTATAATGTACTGCAGGAAGAAGGCGGCTTATGTCAACAATGATAAATTGCTCATACATTGTTTCCAAGATAGTTTATCAGGCCCAGCTTCTCGATGGTATATGCAATTAGATGCGGTTTATGTTTTTACTTGGAAAAATCTGGCAGATTCTTTTCTCAAACAATATAAGCATAATATAGACATGGCTCCTGATCAACTAGACTTGCATAGAATGGAAAAGAAGAGTAGTGAAAGTTTTAAAGCATATTCTCAAAGATGGAGAGATATCGCCGCACAAGTACAACCTTCTTTGACAGATAAAGAATTGTCGGCCACGTTTATCAATACTCTAAAGTCTCCCTTTTACGATAGAATGATTGGGAGTGCCTCAACGAATTTTTCAGACATAATGGAAATTGGCGAGAGGATTGAATATGGAGTAAGGCATGGAAAAATAGTTGATGCAGCTAGGTCATCGACGATAAAAAAAAACACCTACAAAGAAAAAAGAGGAAGAGGTGCACATGGTGGGAGGAACAAACGAGTTCAATTCTCGACAACAATTATATCCCAAGCCTGGAATAACTCAGTATCCTACAAATTACTATTCGCACCATTCACCTTATGTCAATAATACATCGGTGCAATTCACTCCTCCATTCTTGCAAAACCCATGACCTGTGTTGAATCAAGGTTATCAACCTAAAACTCAACAAACCTCCCAACAGTTTCAAAGGAGACAAAATTATAAAGAGGAGTATAAACAGGCCCAATTTGATCTGATTCCGATGAGTTACACTAAGCTTTTACCTCAGTTATTTGCCAATAGTTTGTTAACACCACTACCTATAGACCCTCTACAACCATCATATCCAAAGTGGTATGATCCAAATGCTCGTTGCGATTATCATGCAGGGGTAAGTCGACATTCAACAAAAAATTGTGTTACTTTAAAGCATAGGGTACAAGGATTGATAAAAGCAGGGTGGTTAAATTTTAGTAAAGACGATGGACCTGATGTCAACAAAAATCCTCCTCCGAACCACCAAAATCGCCAAATCAATGCAATCGATGTTCGAGATATCACTTCAACGAAAGATGTTGCATGTATGCTGACATCCAATGAGGAGTTTTTTGAAATCTTGTTTAATCATGGATATATTGAAATGAAACCTTTTCAATCTGATTTAGTTATGGATGGTTATAATGATGATTTAACTTGCTCATACCATGCTGGGGCAAAATTCCATTCTATTGACCTGTGTTTGTGCTTTAATAAAAAAATCTAGGATTTGTTGGATTCACGCTTTTTGGCAGTCTCTCAAAAGATGAGCGAATATCCTTAAGAGGAAGTTGAAATTGATGTGGTGGAAGAGCTTTCTCGTAGTAAAACAACTGAAGTTTCTCTAAACCCGAAACCATTAACAATATTTTGTCGTGAAAGACCCAATACTTCAAATTCAAATCCGAAGCCAATTACTATACAAGTTCCGGCTCTTTTCAAATATAATAGTAATAGGGCGTTACCTTGGAGTTATGAGTATAAGGTAATAGTAGGTTCTGAACCACTTGAAGTTGATAATATTAGTGGAATAGGAAGTCTTACACGAAGTGGGAGATGTTACACTCAAGATGAACTCTTGAAATTTAAAACAAGAGAAAAAGGAAAAGCAAAGATCGACAAAAGTGTTAATGATCAAATTGAGAAGCCTACTACCTCAAAAATTTTGGAGGACAAAGAACCAGTTTCTAAAGAAGATATTGAAGAATTTTTAAAAGTGGTCAAACAAAGTGAGTATAAAGTGGTTGAGCAGCTAGGTCAAACACTTGCAAAGATATCAATTTTGGGATTTAGCTTCTAAAGCACATCACAAGACTTTGTTTGACACATTGAATCAAATTTATGTTCCTTAAGATATTACAGTTAACAATTTAGACACGGTCATCGGAAACATAAGTGCATCCAACTCGATAATTTTCACGGATGAGGAGATACCATCAGATGGTATAGGTCACACTAAAGCTCTTTATATCACAATTAAGTACAAGCAATTTACTATTGCAAAGGTTCTGGTTGACAATGGCTCCTCCTTGAACATAATGCCTAAATCTACACTGGAAAAATTACCTATCGACATGTCTTACATTAGACCCAGTACCATGATGGTAAGAGTTTTTGACGGAGCACGTAGTGAAGTCATTGGAGATATAGACATCCCTATTCAGATAGGTCCATGTACTTTTTGTATAACCTTTTCGGTTATGAATATCAATTCGGGCTATAGTTTTCTATTGGGACGTTTGTGGATTCACTCAACTGGGGTAGTCCCATCATCTTTACACCAAAAACTCAAGTTCGTGGTCGACTAGAAACCGACCATTATATCGGGTAAGGAGGATATTTTGGTCTCAAGGCCTTCCGCGATGCCATATGTTGAGGCAGCTGAAGAAGCTTTTGAATCATCATTTCAATCTTTTGAGATAGCATATGCCACAAATATATATGAAGACATTGGAAGGAAAAATCAACTTATGAGGCCTTATTTAAATGAAAGCACCAAAAGCCTAGCTAACTTATTGAATACGACGGGAAACGTGATGAGGTTCGGTCTAGGATATAAACCGAATAAAATAGATATGGCTAGAGTTTACAAAAAGCAGAAAGAGAAGCGACTGGCAAGACTAGGATATCACGAGTTTGAACGTTGAATGAGCAATATTCCCCATCTTCATGATTCTTTCAAGTTTGGTGGTGTAGTCCATCTAAGAGATCAAAGCCCTACAGTTATGGTTGTGGTTGAAGATAAAGAAGAAACAAATCCTTTGGTCTACTTATGCCCAGATGATTTTGAGCTTAACAACTGGACCATGATGGAACTTCCAACTATTATAAATAAAATTTCAAAGTAATTGTTCAAGTTTATTATTATTGTTTTTCTTAAATATTGTTTTGTTAATTTGATTTTCCTTGTCAACATTTCATTTATCGATACAAGTCTCCTGCTTCTTTCAATTTTTTTGTTCTACATTGTAACTCTCTTAAACATTTTCTAGCCAACTTTTTCTTTTTCCCTTCTTGCATCTCACCGCATCAAATGGTTGTCTTTCAAAACAGTGATGTAGAGAGTGAAAGAATTAATGATCTTAAATACGAACTTGATACTCTCATATACAATATTGAGTATGATGAAGGATTAAATGACATTAAGCTGACTCCCGAACTATTAAAATTGGCCGAAGAGGAAGAAAGAATATTAGAACCTCATGAAGAGTTGATAGAGAAAATCAATTTGGGTACCCAAGTAGAAGTTAAAGAAGTTAAAATTGGGACTAACATGAGTATGGAAAGTCACAAAAAGTTGTTGGATTTGCTTCATGAATACACGGATATTTTTTCTTGGTCTTATCAAGATTGCTTGGTTTGGATAGAAGTACTGTAGTTCATCACTTGCCGCTCAAAGTTGAATGTAAACTAGTAATTCAAAAGCTATGCAAAATGAAGCCTGATATGTTAATCAAGATAAAAGAAGAAGTCAAAAAGCAAATTGACGCAAGATACTTGACAATATCCAAATATCCTGAATGGGTGGCAAACATTGTTCCTGTACAAAAAAAGAATGGCCAGGTTCGAATTTGTGTGGATTATAGAGATTTGAATTGAGCAAGTCCTAAGGATAATTTTCTGCTTCCTCTTATCGATGTTTTAGTAGATACCACAACAGGTTTTTCTACTTTTTCCTTCATGGATGGATTCTCAGGTTATAACCAAATAAAAATGGCACCCGAAAATCAAGAGAAAACTACGTTTATTACTTTATGGGGAACCTTTTGTTATAAAGTCATGCCATTTGGTCTAAAAACGCGGGGGCAACCTACCAACGAGCTATGGTTACGTTGTTTTATGATCTTATGCATAAAGAAATTGAAGTGTATATGGACGACATGAGCGTTAAATCAAAACAGGGGGAAGAACATGTAAGCATTCGTCAAAGGTTATTTGAACATTTAAGGAAATTCAAATTAAAGTTGAATCCAACCAAATGCTCATTTGGAGTTACCTCTGGAAAATTGTTGGGTTTTGTTGTAAGCTAAGAAGGGAATAAAGTTGATCCCGATAAAGTTAAGGCCATTCTTGAAATGTCGCCACCCTGCACTCAAAAGGAGATTAGAGGATTTTTTTAGGAGACTTAACTATATATAGCGAGATTTATATCACATCTGACTACAACATGTGAACCAATATTCAAACTGCTTCGTAAGAACGATACATGAGTGTGGAAAAGTGATTGTCAAAATGCATTCGAAAAGATTAAACAATACGTACAAAATCCCCTAGTCCTTGTACCGCCAACCTCAGGACGCCCCCTCATTTTGTATCTCACAGTGACAGAAAATTCAATGGGATGTGTGTTAGGGCAACACGATGATTCAAGCAAAAGAGAACGAGCCATTTATTATTCGAGCAAAAAGTTTACGGATTGGGAAACTAGATATTCATTTCTAGAAAAAACATGTTGTGCTTTAGCTTGGGATGCTCGCCAACTAAGACCATACATGTTATCATCCTATACAACATGGCTTATCTCAAAGATGGATCCTATAAAATACATCTTTGACAAGCCATCTCTCTCTGGTAGGTTGGCAAGATGGTAGGTTCTTCTATTTGAATATGATACTGTTTATGTTACTCGAAAGTGGATAAAAAGAAGTGCATTGGCCGATTACCTGGCTGAACAACCTATAGACGATTATGAACCAATGAGGTTTGATTTTCCAGATGAATTTATCTCTACGATAATAATAGAAGATAAAATTTTCGACTTAGATACCTAGACTATGTTATTTGATGGTGCTTCCAATGAATTGGGTCATGGAATTGGCGTTATTTTAATATCGCTAGAAGACAAAGTATTCCCATTCACCTCAAAGTTACGTTTTGATTGTATTCACCATATGGCTGAATATGAAGCATGCTCCATGGGCATTCAAATGACATTAGATATGAAAATAAAGAACCTCAAAGTATATGGAGATTCTATGTTGGTGATTCATCAGTTTAAAGAGGAATGGGAAACAAGAGATGTCAAATTGTTACCTAATAAGAAACTTATAACAAAATTATCTAAAGAATTTGACACCATTACGTTTGAGTATCTACCAATAGAGAATAATCAGATAGCTGATGCTTTGGCTACAGTAGCGGTCATGTTCAACATAAGCTCGAGTAAGGAGATCCAACCTATAAAATTTGGAAAGCTTGATTATCCAGCAGCTTGCATGAACCTTGAAGAGGGTCATGATGATAAACCTTGGTATTATGATGTCAATCATTATTTAAAGTATGGAGAGTATCCTCCAAATGCTTCAGAGAATGATAGGCGCACACTCAGAAGGTTGGCCATGAAGTTCTTCTTAAATGGAGATATACTTTATAAAAGAAACCATGACATGGTACTTCTAAGGTGCATATATGCAAATGAAGCCACTAGGATCATGAAAGAAGTTCATGAAGGAATTTGTGGCACCCATGTAAATGGGCACATGATGTCTAGACAGACTTTCAGAGCTGGCTACTACTGGTTAACCATGGAAACTGATTGTATCAAATATGCAAGAGAATGTCGTTGTGTCAAGTATATGCAGATAGAGCTCACGCTCCTTCATCTCAATTATATGTCATGACTGCACCTTAGCCTTTTTCCATGTGGAGAATAGACGTTATAGGACCTATTGATCCTAAAGCCTTGAATGGCCATCGTTTCATTCTAGTAGCAATAGATTATTTTACTAAATGGGTGGAGGCAATGTCTCATCGAGAGGTGATAAAAGGTGACGTGATCAGGTTCATCAAGAAAAAGATTATATGTCGTTATGGTCTACCAGAAAGCATAGTATCTGACAATGCTCGAAATTTAAACAACAAAATGATGGATGAGTTGTGTGAGCAATTGAAAACAAAGCATATTAACTCAACTCCATATAGACAAAAAATGAATGGAAGTAGTGAAAGCTGCAAATAAAAATATAAAAAGGATTGTGCAAAAGATGACAATAACCTATAAAGACTGGCATGAAATGTTGTCTTTTGCATTACATGGATATCGCACATCAGTTCGTACTTCAACTAGGGCAACACCATTCTCATTAGTATATGGTATGGAGGTTGTGTCTTCCAATTGAGGTAAAGATTCCGCCCCTAAGGGTTATTATGGAAGCTAAACTAGAAGAAGCAGAATGGATCCAAAATCATTTTGAGCAGCTCAATTTTGTGGAAGAAAAAAGATTTCTAGCATTGTGTAGAGGTCAGTTGTATAAAAAACGCATGATGAGAGCTTACGATAAGAAAATACGACCCAAAGTATTTAAAGAAGGAGATTTAGTCTTAAAACGAATTCTCCATTCCAAAAAGACTATCGAGGCAAGTGGACGCCAAACTACGATGGCCCATTCGTGGTAAAAAAAGTTTTCTCTAGTGGAGCGTTAATCTTGACCAGCATGAGTGGAAATGACTTGCCAAGCCCAATTAACTCAGATTATGTTCGGAGATATTATCCATAAGTCATTCGGATTCTTAAAGTCTCAACAAAGTTTGAAAAAACTCAATGAGTATTTAGGCGAATTACTTTTCAACCTCAGTTTCATTATTCAAAAGCTACTTTTATTTATCAGATACCTATCTTAGCTCTTATTCTTGTATCTTCGAATTCACTATCAAGCCTCATTTATGAAGAACAACAAATTGACTTTATTTATTTATTATTATTATTATTATTATTATTATTATTATTATTATTATTATATATATTTTTTCCTTTTCCTTCTCTTTTTCATAGTATTTATTTCATCTCGGGATGTTGACATGATTGTCATTTATCATAACAATAATGAAGAAAAAGTTCAATTACTTGATATTTTAAACCACTAGAAGGAAAATCAAGAGATACTCTACAATGTGTGGTGCAAATAATATTGAAGTAACACGATATTAGGATGGAACTGTAGTTTTTGGGGTAGAAATCACCTTTTTATGAAAATGTGGTTTAGTCGTTGTAACAAAAGTCGTCATTGTCATGGCAGATTGAGCAGTGCAGCATAAGAACCCATGATAATGCTTATCAGGTTTAGCAAGTTCGGTGTTTGAACTATGGCAATGAATTTGTTTTTCTTTTTTTTTCTTCTTTCTTTTAATTATTTTTGGATTTATGTGACGATGATTAGAACATGTCTCTATTTGAATGTTGGTTCATTTCAATTTTACATTGTGATCATATTTTAAATTTACTCTAATTGTCCTTATAAGTTAAGAAATTAGATAGAATCTTGGTAAGAACACGGTGTGTCATAAAAAAAAGGGATAACAAAAAAAAAGGGAAAAGGAAACGGTTGTTATCACTTGCTATACTTCTTATCAAAGAAAATCATAAGTCTCAACCATTCTATCACTTTCTTTGAAGATAATGTTCTTGGCCTCATTATTTGAGCCAACCTTTCGGCTAGAAACTTTTATTTGACCTCCATGTTTGCACGTGCTAAATCCTATACCACCATATCACTCTAACAAAATCACAATGGAGGCAACGACCCTTTTGAAATGATAATTCAAAACATATTTCAACAAAACTTAAGCTTACCTTGTCACATATGGTTTCGTGATAAACCACTTTGAATTGACATAAGACCAATTATTAAAGCTCATTATATGCATTTATGGTGTATTTATTTGGCTCACCTACCAAGCCTTTTGTTAAACCTGTCGCACTCAACTATGTGACAAACATTCTAAAATTATCAACCAAAGAGTATCAAGAGAACTTTAAATGTGTTTAAATAGTGTTGAATTCTTATGGTTGAACTGCTTCATAATTAAGACTTGTAAGATTCTCAAATCATTCTATTTGATTTCTTTTCATAAATTCTTCTCTTTTTTTGTCATTTTTTTTTCTTTCTCTCTTACTTTTTCCCTGAATAGAAAGTGAATCTAAAACAAGGGGTAATGATTTTAAGAATTGAGAAGTTAATAATTGGAGAAACGGTCTCGGAACTTAAATCTCGTTCAATGAGTTTTGCTTGGGGAACATTGTGTACTAAAGAGAACATTGGTGAAGAAACAATATGGGGTGACGACTCAAGTTACCAATATTATCTCACATGAGCAATTTTTGATGTGGAGTTGCATCTTATCTTACTAAGGAAAAGTATATGCTCGAGGAAAAAAAAGGGGGCCATGATCTAAAGGTACGAAAATCACCTTTGATTAGACGCTTCAACATCGAATGTTTTAAGGGAAAACCTCCCAAACTTCCTTCTTGTCTAACTGAAGTAAAATAAAAAAATAAAATAAAATAAAGGTGTGTCATTTTACTGTTTCTCCAAACATATTATAATTTGGGGCATAATCGCTATTTTTGCTACATTGGAGCAAAATATCATTCTCAAATTGGGACGGGCAAATCCTTTATCTTTACTAAAGTAGCCAAAACCTCAATTACCTTTCTGTGGCAAAATGATAACTCATTTCACTTATACACAATCCTTGTTGTCTATTGGGGAAAATCCTTTATCTTTGCTAAATTAGCCAAAACCTTAATTACCTTACTGGGGCAAAATGATAAATCATTTCACCACTTATACAATCCTTGTTGTCAATTGATGGAAAACCTTTATCTTTGCCACATTGACCAAAACCTAAATTACCTTATTGTGGCAAAATGATAACTCATTTCACTTATGCAACCCTTGTTGTCTATTGAATATATCCTTTATCTTTGCTACACTGACCAAAATCTCAATTACCATATTGGGGAAAAATGATAAATCATTTCACCACTTGTACAATATGTTGTCAATTGAGCAAAAAACTTTACCTTTGCTACTCTGACAAAAACCTTAACAACCATATTGGGGCAAAATGTCATCACATTTACCACTTATGCATACTTGTTTAAAGCAAAGTCTTTTGTTTTACTACACTGAATTGAGCAAAGCATTTGTCACCACAATTGCACGATTACTTTTGAAATTGTGGCAAAATCCAAGAGGAGGTTGAAGAGTGGAAATTTACATGCACAAAATATTTCAATTTCAAGTACTCCTTCAAATTTTCAAAGATGGATAGTCAGCTTCATAGAGAAATTCTGCTCAACATATAAAAGAGAATTTTCATCATGAACCTTAAGAAAACTCATAGAAAAGATGAAGTGTATGAGATACATTCCTGAAGAGCTACTTCTGGTTCTTAAAATTTGTTATCCAAACAAATTGAGTCACTTTATTCATTAGAATCATGTTCTAATAACTTTAATGTTGAAAATATTTTCTTAATCTTTATCGTTCATGAGATTTTCTATTAAAATTCTTTGAGCTTTTTCCCTTTTACTTCTATTCACTTTCACACACACAAAAAAAAAGGAATAAAAAGACATTCGTTCTTTATTTGTTACCTATCATCACACACTTGTTTCTAATCCAAATTCATTTTCTTGAGTTTCATATTTTGGCTTATTATACGACTTGGTTATGAAGCAGTTTTAACAAATGAGATGTCCAATGCTATGAAATACTCTTAATTGTTCTAAAAACTAGCACACGATACTTTCCAAAAGAACCCACCATGCCAAGTACACTTGAGCGATTTCTGGTTGAGATATATAAATTCTTTGAAATGAAAGCAAACAAAAAAAGAAGGAAAAAAGAAAAAGGAAAAACATACTCCATCATGATGACAAACTATCATTTTCTTTGATTCTATTCTAATATTGGCTAATATGAATGATGTGAATATGAAAAAAAAATGATCACAATATTGGAATTGAAAAATCAATATCAATTTTATTTTACAAATCAAGCTTTCATTACATCATTCTTTGAAAACCAATGTCATATTATAGTTATATAGGTTATCCTACACACATTTTGCATTCATCAATCCAGTATTGACATTGTTGACAGAGAAATTTCGGCCAGTCATAGATTGCCGCGTCATTATCCCAAATTTAATGGCAAAAAAAAATTAAATTTTGAGATAATATTTCTCAAAATTGATTTGAACCAAAAGTTGGGTTTTCTTGAACTTGAGTCAAAATTAAACCAGACCGAAGTTCGTTTAGTGAACCGAACCAAAAAGCCCAAATCCAAAAGACCAGACCCAAGCCCATCAAAGCCCAAGCTCGTGGTCCATAAGAGCTCTATAAATAGAAGAGTTCTCTTTCATTTAAGGGGTCAGAAATTGGAAGCTCTAGAGAGAATTCCACCAAATCGAAGACTCTCAAAATTTCCAAGGATCAAATAGCCTTTAAAGTCCAAAATCACTTCAAAAGTCCAGCGATTCCACAAGAAAAGCAACCAAATACGAAGTACACTCATCCTGTTCTTCAAATCAAGAACATGCATTCAGAAAGAAAGAATAAGAGGATCAAGCATAGAGATCGAACCACTTTTGCACAAAATCATCTCAAACTGAAGTTTAACTCCACGAACTAAATTTCTACGGAAATCTCGTGTGAACAAATTGGCACACCTAGTGGGACCTCTCTACCTCTCATCTCAATCTCTCGCATAAAACAAGCAACCATGTCTGGAAAAGCCACATCAAAGGCCGCTGCTCCAGAAGGCTCAATCATACGAAGAAACCAGACATCGAAGGTGCCTACTCCAAGAATCTACACTAGACCTGTCACGCGCAGTCGTTCCAAGTCCATCGAGAGCAATGAACCTCATGTAACACTAGTTGTGATCGCAAATAAAATCACAAGACTACTGGAGGGGACTTCTAATGAAATCATCGTCAAAGATAACCCGTTGTTTGATCAAGGCACTCCTACTGTCAATCAACAAAAAGAGACGTTGAATCTTGATGTGATGTCTGTTATGATGGCTGGTGAGGGAAGTGACGATCGACTGGAAGAGGTCGAAAGAAAGCTCAAACAAATGATGAGAACAATCGAGGAAAGAGACTTAGATATCGCACACCTAAAAAATTAGGTGCAGAACAGGAAGACAACCGAATCAAGCTAGAGACCCCATGAACGAGTTAATGATAAAGGAAAGAACACTATCATGGAGGGACAACCACAACCACACTCAACCTTGGTCGCTTCCTTGTCCGTCTAACAACTGCATGACATGATCGCGAACACTATTTGAACTCAAGGTGGTGGGCCAGTTCAAAGTTCTCTTTTGTACTCCAAGCCTTACACAAAGAGAATAGACAACTTAAGAATGCCTGCAGGGTACCAGCCACCAAAATTCCAATAATTCGATGGAAAAGGCAACCCTAAGCAACATGTTGCTCATTTCATAGAAAATTGTGAAACCGCTGGCACTCAAGGAGATCTTCTGTAACGGCCCAGATTTCTGTTCCGGTTCCCTAGGCATGTTCGGTTAATATTTTGGTTGTTCTGTTGGGCCGTTAGGGCTGTTTTAGTCTTTCGCTGATCTCAGAGATATTGTTCAGTTTCAGGTTCTTGGAATTGGAGTCTATCCTTGTGTTTTGGTGGCTTTGAATGAAAAAGGAAAATTTAAAAGAAAAGTGTTCGAGCCAGGACTCGAACCCAGGTGGCTAGGAGTTGAAGTTTATTGTTGTTTAATTAAGAATTTAATAGTTGTGTTGTCAGGATTCGAATCGGTGACCAGCTAAGCTTTGAAGCTTGTTTAGAAAAAAAGAGCATAAAGGGTGGAATTTGTGTCTTTGCTAGGGTTCGAACCTAGGTGGATTTGGGGAGCTTTTGCTTAAGAGTTTTGTTAAGGATAAATTAAAAGTGCTCTTGCCAAGGCTCGAGCCTTGGTTATTTTGGAGTTGTGGAGCTTAGTTTAAAAGAATTTTAAAAATGGGAAAAAGGTGTTGTTTTTGGGACTCGAGATGGGGATGGCCAGGATTTTAATCGATCAAATTAGGAAAGACTTATTCGTGCATTTGTTCCACTTTTGCAATTCCTCTTCTCCATCTTACCGACTCCATCATCTCCTCCCAATCTTTTTTACTCCATCTTCTTGCCGACTTTATCTTCTTCTTCTTCTACATTCTTGTCAAGCAATTGTGGAAGCCCTAGCCGAGAGATCACCTTGGTCTTCCTCCTTGTGAAAGCCGAGAACACCCTTGCCCTAATCTTGATCTTGATCTTGGCCTTGGTTGTGGCTGCCGAAACCATCACTATCTTTCCCTTGCAATCGGCATCGCTCAAGCCTTGTTCTTCCTCTTGTCTTGCCACAAAAACCATCCCTAGCCGAGACCCTTGGTGGAGTCCTTGGTTTTTCGATCTCTCTCCCTCATCTACCTAGCTGAGTGGTGCTTCAACCCTAGCAAGAGCCTAGCCGAGGTGTGTTTTGCAAGCCCTATTCATATCCCCTTGGATCGAAGCACATCTCTAAGCAAAACAGCCCCTTGCCGAGGCCTCATTCCTACCTTACCGAGAACACCATTGCTAGCCGAGGAGCCTTGTTCTTGCAGCACCTCAGTCCTAGTCGATGAGCCCTAGCAGCCAGCTTCTTGCCGCTCACCATCAAGAAACTTAGCAGCGAGAGCACAAAGTGCTCATTTTGTTTGTCGCAAGCAGCCTAGCTATAACGGCCCAGGTTTTCATCCCGGTATTCCAGGTATGCCCTAGGAGTATTTTGGTAATTTGGTCGGGCCGTCAAGGCCGTTTATGTCTTTTTCCAGTTGCTAAAATTATTGGATGGGTTTATGTAGGTTTTTTAGGCTTTGTGGATGGGTTTGAGCATGGTTAGATGCAAAAGTTAAAATATAGGAAAATTGTGTTGCAACTGGGGTTCGAGCCAAGGTGGCCTTGTGTCCTAAAGGAGGCCTTACCAAGTGAGCCACCAGGAGTTTTTGTTACTCTTTTCGCAGCATATCTTGGTTAGCCTTGATTTTTGGGATTTTGGTGCATTTGATTAAATGAAAGGAAATAGGGTTTTGTGTTTTCTTCTCCAAATCTCCATGGCCGCCCAACCCTCTTCTCTCCCAAGCCCCTTGCCGTGATTTTCTTCCCTTGCAGCCCCGAGCGCGGTTCCGGCCAGCCAAGCGACCCAGTAAAGCGGCCGAGTCAGCGGCCAGCCCAGATCGCATCAGCGGCCCAGTGTGCCAGCAAAGAAGCAGCCGCCAGCTCCCAACGGCCACGCCCCAGCGCCAGCCGTCGCGGCCGCCTGTGTCGCTGTCGCGACGCGCCAGCGAGTGGTCCCGTCGCTCCCTGTCGTGCGCAGCAGCAGGCGCTAGACGCCCAGATCGCAAGCGCGTGCCCTCGCCCGTGCCGTCGCTCGCCCCGCGCGCGTCCCGCGCCCAGCGGCTTCGCCCCGCGTCCACAGCTATCGCCCAGCGCCCGCGCTGCCGTCTTTGTGCCGCTTCGCCCGTCACCGTGTCAGCGCACGCCAAAGACGCGCGGCCAGCGTCCCAGCGCTGCCCATCTGTGCTCCTCAGCGCCCAGCGCCCGGCCCCTGCCGCCCATCAGCGCCAAAGAAGCCAGCCCGCCGTCTTTGCTGCCCGTCGTCCGCGTGTCAGCGAGCCGAGCGCGTGAGTTGCTCGAGCCGAGCCTTGTTTATTTTATTATATTTAGGCATATGGATTGTGATTATCATTGTTTTTGTTAGGTTCTCGGTAGCTAGCTCGGGTTCGATCGCACCTTAGGTTTTTGTGTGTAGTTGCCTCCCGGCCAGGTAAGGATTTCTTACCGGAGTTGTGTGGGCCCTGCGGTATTATATGTGATTGTTGTTTGTATGCCTGTTATGATTATTAGCATGTTTAGCATTAGGTGCTCTATTCGAATTTCGAGTGGCATGAACTCTTGTGTTGTTTCTCATGTTAGTCCATGCTAGGTTGTTCCGTTCTGGCATGCTCGATATCTGTTCTTGTTTCGTAGTATCATGCTAGGTTCGTTGTATCTGTTGAGCACGTGTTGGATTGTATTGGATTGTATGTTATTGAAATGATATGTTAGAGTGTAGGTAGGTAGCATCATCCGGGCCTGATGCATAAAGTATCTTGCATCCATGGCGAGGACGCGTCGAGGTAATACTCCGTCCCTAGACCCCGTGAGGGTTTAGCTAACCCGACCGGTAGGCCCTGCAATCTTGGGTGAGGGTGGTAGTCTGCGCGATGCCCCAACGGTCGGGATGATGACTTGGCATTGCCTCGTCCCGGCGGCGGCACGTCCTCGGCGTGTTCGGCAAGAGAGCCCGATTGCCACTGTTAGGGCAAGGGCGGCTTCTGGTGTAAGCCTACCACGACCGATTCCTTAGCCTCGGTGCGGTGGTTCAGGTGACATAGTTCACGTGTCCAGTCTCACACCCTATGTTAGTGACACCGATCCGGAGATTTAGTTAGGCATGGTAATCGGACACAGGCGGCTTGCCACTAGACCCGGCAACCCCCGAGTTGCAAGAGCATGCGGTGCGCGCGCATACGCTCATTCTACGCCGACTTAAGAGCTCCTCGGGATTGTGAGCTAGTGCACCTTTTCGTATCGACGATGAAGCGGCCGAGGCCGAGACTTATTTCTCGTATAGGGCGTATTGTGTGATGTGGATTATTAGGACTAAGACCCTGTGTTGGCATCCGAAGTTATATGTGGATTTAAGCTATGTGCTCTATTCTGTGTGTATATTCATAGCTCGCATACATTTCTGCTAGATAACCATGTATACCGTATTGTACCCCGGTTGGGGATTCTTACTGAGTAATTCGTTACTCACCCTTATTTTGTGGTTTTCCACAGGTAACCAAGGTGCGAGACAGGATGGCTGAAGGGGGAGCTGTGACCATGGGAACCTGCTGTCGTCTCTGACTTTTTTATTTCTATGACTCTTGTCTTTTATTTTCCCCTGAATGCATGTAGACGACACTGAGCCCTAGGATGTTTTTCGAATGTTTTTGTGGATTCCCGCTTTATTGAATTTGAGGATGTTTCAAATGTTTTAATAAATCTCTCGATCGAGTGTACGTTTTGGAAATGTATTTGCCTTGAAAGCAGTGCTTGGAGACAGGGACGAGTTTCAACAAACTATATTGATTTCGATTGAACCTTGATTGTTTTGTTTTAATTGGGAATCCGAAAATTTATTTGCATATTGTCCTTTACTTTGAATGCATGCATTGGGGTAAAGGCCTATTTAGAAGCCCTTTTTGGGTCGGGTCTTTCTGATTGGTATCGAGCTCGAGTCATAGATTCGTGGATTGACCTTTTGTTGTAGGTCATTTTCCCCATGATCACCAAAGACTCAAGCGATCATCAGTACGCCTAAGTTTTTCATTTTTTTAGAAAAGGGTTAAGAATTTACAATACCTTTCATCTAGTGTATGCCTTGTTTTGTGTTGTGGAGAGCGGAGACGAAGCGGAGTTACGACTCGTCGTTGGTTTGGGTTTAGAGCGCCATCATGCCAACTTCCCGCAGATGTGTGAGCAAAGTATGTTGTGGTTTGTTGAGATATCCAGATAGATTCGGATACTGGCTGGGACATCGTTCGGATGGAGCGAGAGGTTAGACTCCGTAGGCCACGTGTGGCCCAAATTATTAATTCCCTAGTGAGAGGGTGGAGGTGATTTGCCCCTGGAGTACCACTCCACGAGAGGAGTTAGCTATGGCTTTGCTTATGTGGATGCTTGTGGAGCAGGTCTCCGTGTGGACTAGCCTGGGTAGCTCAAGTGTTGATCTTGAGCCTAGCAGATTGTTTGATTGCCCAGTGAGTAGCTGCAGAGTTGGTAGCCTTCGAGGAGGTTGATGAGGCATCTTTGTGCTCTTGTAAAGTGTTGTTGTTTGCAGCCAGTAAGTCGGAACCCTGTGGTTAAGGGTGCAGTGAGCAGTGCCCCCTTCGGACTTGATCCGTTGGTGGTTTCCTCAGTTGTTTTGTAGAGTTGAGCACTCTTCTTTTGGTGAGCCCTAGAGTAGAGCTAGCTGCTGCATGTTGAGAGAGCCAGCCAGAGTTTTGTTGAGCATCATGTTGAGATGCAAGAGTAGGCCGTGAGCCTCCAGTTTGATGAGATGCCATAGTCTGGTTGTTTGAGTTTTGAGCCCTTGTATGCCTAGCCATAGTTTTTGTCACTTGAGGTTGTGACCTTGCGGGCCCCATTTGTAGTAAGATGTGGATTTGGTAGTAGTGGCACTTGAGGTGCATTGGTTGGTGTGTCGCTTTGGCACTAAGTCTGGTTCAGGCCTCAGTTTGGCATGGGTATAGCGGATGGTTCTATGACCCGTCCGGAGTTCAGCACACTTCTTTAGCCGTTGGATCCGTTTATGGCAGTTGCACTTGTTCAGGTCGTGCAAGAGGGCTAGTTCAGTGGTAGTCGAAGGACTACAAGTGAAAGGATGTTCGAGAGGAGCTGGAGCCTCTTCCCAGTGTTACTGGGGGTTGAGTAAGTCAGCAGGTTGACGGTTGGTAAGTGTTAGTGCATGCGAGTCTCACACTAGGGCTGAGGCCAAGAGATCTTTGTGGTTGGTAGTGCGGTCCACTACCTTCGGGTGCCTAAACCTGAGTTGAGTGAGCATTGTAGATGCGAGTTCGGTCCAGTAGAGGGACCATGAGTTGGATGCCCGTGAGATGAGTTGGATGCTCATGAGATTAGTTGGATGCCCGTGAGATGAGTTGGATGCTGATGAGATGAGTTGGATGCCTATGAGATGAGCTGGATGCCTTATGAGATGAGTTGGTCGCCTTATGTGTAAGCACACTTGGTATAAAGTAAGTTTGGATTTGGCATTGTTATGCTTTAGTAGAGCAAGGTTGCCGCAGCTTCGAGTATCGTTTGGAGATGGAACTTTTGGTGTTTCTTTGGTTGATTGTATCTCTGCAAGAAGTTAGTGTTGCCTTTTGGAAAGCACCTGTTAGCCTTGGATCTCTGAAGGAAGCTTGAGAGTTGTGCACACAAGTGTGTTTTGTGTAGTTCGTTCTGGTGGCGAGAGTTTCAGAACCATGTAGGGTTTGCATTGGAGAACTGGTGCTCAGTTCTTGGAGTAGTTGGACTCCAGGTGGATGTTGTAAGGCTTTAGTTGAGGTTGTAAGGATACCGTGCTCGTAGTCGGGTTGTTGCTTAGGCAAGTTTGTTAAGTTGAACCTAAGCTTGGTTGGTGGAACCTCTTGTGTTCATGGTTGAAGTTCAGATGGTACTGAACAAATAGGGGTTGTGGTGAAGCCGCGTAGTTCCTGACCGTAGTTGCTAAGGGTGTTGCTCGGAATCCTTACCCTAGGTGGAAGCTACATTGTGGCTGATGCTTTGAGTAGGAGGATGACACATTCTGAAGCGTTTCTGGTCTTTTTGGTTTCGAGATTCGGAGTAGGCCAGCATAATTGTGATGCTGGAAAAAAGAGTTGTTTGTTCAGGCAGTTGGCTGTTAGACCGTTTGACGACAGTGTGTGTCGAGGGTTGCCAAAGAACCCTAGTTGTGGAGAGCCTCACCAGAGCTCGGTCAGGCCCAGGTAGTGAGTTTCAGTTGGCAAGCCGGAGTCGTGTACGTTGTAGACCTCGGGTGAGTTGCTGGCAGATTTGGTAGGCTAGCAATTGGTTCCGGTGTGGTGGCAAGTTGGTGCTTGGTGTTGATCAAGGTGTGGTTTTGAGGTGCTAGAAGTTAGTTTTCTCGTGGGGCGAGTGGTTCGTGCCCTGTCGATTGTTTCTCCTGTTTCCAGGATGTTGAGAGTTGCCCTCCTTTGGTGTTTGGGGGTGAGTCTTGGCTGTTTTGTGGTTGGCGGTTCTGTCAGTGGTGGAACCCCCCTATTGTTGCCTCCGTGAGAGTTAGATGTTGTGGCTTTAGCTGAGCATGGCAGCGAGCGTGTGTGGAGCTGTCCGCTTGTATGAGACTGTTTCTCTTTTGGAGTTGTCAGGTTATCCCTTGGTCTTGGAGTTGGTGGTAGTGGTGCTAGTGGAGGGAAGTTTGTTGGCTGCTTGGAAGAAGTTGTTTGTCCAGTTAAGCGGACTCTTGAGTGGTGTTCTGGAAGTTGCAGTAAGGGTTGTTCTACCTCATATGAGTGTTTGGCCTAGTTGGTTAAGGTTTTGTGTGTTGGCTTGGAAGCTGTTGCACCTTTGTAGTTGAAGGCCCCTTTGTTTCAGTTGTGGATGAGGTTGCACCTTTGTGGCTGGATTAGGGTCTGGACCTATTGAGGGATCCTTGCTGGTTAGTGTAGCTTGCACTCTGCCAACCATTGTTGGTATTCTTGTTCTTGGTAGTTGGTGTTGACCGAGTAGTGGAGTTCCGTTTATGAAGTTTCGGTGGGAAGGTGCAATAAGCTTAAGCTAGAGGGCTAAGCCTGTATGTGTTATCGTTTGGACTTGTGAGATGCGTTTCATATTTGAGGCGAGCTTCGTTCCGTTGCTTGCATGGAGGTAAGTTTGGTGGAGGGAGCCCTCTGGGGCCCGGTTGTTGGCAGGCTGACTTGTCCAGCCAGTGATTTGAGTCGAGCTAGAGTTGAGTGGATTGGCATAGCTATGCAGTTTGTAGTTTTTGGGCATCCGAGTCCATAGCACTCAAGTTGTTGGATTGTAAGTTTTCCGTGTGGGAGCTGTCAGTTAGTTGAGGTTGTTGTGTGAGATTAGATTCTTGGAAGATTGGTTTCAGTAGCTAGAGCTCGCACCTCGTTTCGTGTGCAGTTGCCATTTCTATGGAGTAGAGTCATGTCAGTTTCAGGCTGGAGTTGTTGTCACCAGGGTGTGGCAACAAAGGTTTGTTCTAGGCAGTGCGTGGATGAGCTGTGGTTCTGGAGAGCGTGGTTAAGAGGCTTATGAGCCGAGTGCAGTTTCTGTAGTGTTTTCACCCTCTGACCGATGGTATTTTGGAAGAGTGAGCCAGATCCGTTGGAGCTTGTTGTGAGTTGGTGTTTTCGTGGTTAGGCAGCGAAAACCAGTGTTGGATTTTATGAGGTCACCACGGATAGCAGTTCCCGGCTGCTAGTTCTTTTGGTTCTGTTGAAGCATGGTAAGGTAAATGTTGCAGGTCTCAGTGCTGTGAGAAAAGGTTGGTGGCCGTCAGTTTTGTTTTGGGTCCTGAGTTGCTGCAGTTGACCAGAGGTGTTGTGCAGAAGTTTTATCTCGTTTGTGGTTAGCTCAGAGCAGGCAGAAAAGTTACGCCGATGTTTGGTGTCGAGTTTTAGAGTTTGAGGTTGGACAGCTCATGTTTTAAGGTTGCATCGATGCTAAGTGTGTTGAGGTTTGTAAGTAGTGTTGGGGTTTTTGTAAGCGAGGGAAGTTGAGTCCCCGGTTGTTGGTCCGTTTTGAGATTCTCGAGAAGATTGGCAGAGTTGCTTATCGTTTTAGCTTTTCCCTGTCATTGACAGCTGTGCACAGTGTTTTTATGTATCGATGTTGGGGCAGTATGTGCCGGACCCATTGCTCATTGTGGACTTTGAGCCTTTGCAGCTGATTGAGGGTTTGGGCTTCGAGGAGAAGCCTATGAGTATTCTGGTCTTGAGTCGAAGACGTTGCGTAGCAGTGAGATCCGTTGGTAAAAGTTTAGAGGAGGAGTCTGAGTTCGGAGGAGGCCGCTAGTGAGCGGGAAGGACGGGATGAGATTGCAGTATCCTATGTTGTTCCAGTCTTAAGAACTTTCGAGGACAAAAGTCATAAAAAGGAGGGAATATTGTAACGGCCCAGGTTTTCATCCCGGTCTTCCAGGTATGCCCTAGAAGTATTTTGGTAATTTGGTCGGGCCGTTAGGGCCGTTTATGTCTTTTTCCAGTTGCTAAAATTATTGGATGGGTTTATGTAGGTTTTTTAGGCTTTGTGGATGGGTTTGAGCATGGTTAGATGCAAAAGTTAAAATATAGGAAAATTGTGTTGCAGCCGGGGTTCGAGCCAAGGTGGCCTTGTGTCCTAAAGGAGAGCCTTGCCAAGTGAGCCACCAGGAGTTTTTGTTACTTTTTTTGCAGCATATCTTGGTTAGCCTTGATTTTTGGGATTTTGGTGCATTTGATTAAATGAAAGGAAATAGTGTTTTGTGTTTTCTTCTCCAAATCTCCATGGCCGCCCAACCCTCTTCTCTCCCAAGCCCCTTGCCGTGATTTTCTTCCCTTGCAGCCCTGAGCGCCGTTCCGGCCAGCCAAGCGACCAAGAGCAAAGCGGCCGGTCAGCGGCCAACCAGATCGCATCAGCGGCCCTAGCGCGCCAGAGCAGAGTCGCCAGACGCCAACAAAGACGCAGCCCAGCGCCCAGCCGTCGCGGCCGCCCAGTCGCCTATCGCACTCCCAGCAGCGAGTGGTCCGTCGCTCCTGTCGCGCAGCAGAAGAGCGAGCGCGAGACGCCAGATCGCAGCGCGTGCCCTCGCCCGCCGTCGCCGCTCGCCGCCGCGCGTCCTCGCCGCGGCTTCGCCGCCGCGCGCCGCGTCGCCGCCGCCACGCCCAGCGCCCGCGCGCCCGTGCCGTGCCGCTTGCCCGTGCCGTGTCCAGCGCGCGCCGCGGCAGCGCAGCCAGCGTCAGCCAGCGCCCATCTGCGCCGTCGGTGCCGGTGCCGCCCCCTACGCCCATCGGCGCCGTCGGCGCCAGCCAGCAGCCCTGCCGTCTTCGCTCGCCCGTCCGCGTGTCAGCCGAGCCGCGTGAGTTGCTCCCGAGCCGAGCCTTGTTTATTTTATTATATTTAGGCATATGGATTGTGATTATCATTGTTTTTGTTAGGTTCTCGGTAGCTAGCTCGGGTTCGATCGCAGCTTAGGTTTTTGTGTGTAGTTGCCTCCCGGCCAGGTAAGGATCTCTTACCGGAGTTGTGTGGGCCCTGCGGTATTATATGTGATTGTTGTTTGTATGCCTGTTATGATTATTAGCATGTTTAGCATTAGGTGCTCTATTCTGAGTTCCCGACTGACATGAACTCTTGTGTTGTTTCTCATGTTAGTCCATGCTAGGTTGTTCCGTTCTGGCATGCTCGATATCTGTTCTTGTTTCGTAGTATCATGCTTGGTTAGTTGTATCTGTTGAGCACGTATTGGATTGTATGTTATTGAAATGATATGTTAGAGTGTAGGTAGGTAGCATCATCCGGGCCTAATGCATAAAGTATCTTGCATCCATGGCAGGGACGTGCGAGGTAATACTCCGTCCCCTGGACTCGTGAGGGTTTAGCTAACCCGACCGGTAGAGCCCCGCAATCTTGGGTGAGGGTGGTAGTCTGCGCGATGCCCCAGCGGTCGGGATGATGACTTGGCATTACCTCGCCCCGGCAGTAGCCGCACGTCCTCGGCGTGTTCGGCAATAGCCCCGATTGCCACTGTTAGGGCAAGGACGGCTTCTGGTGTAAGCCTACCACGGCCCGATTCCTTAGCCTCAAAGTGCGGTGGTTGGTGACATAGTTCACGTGTCAGTCTCACACCCCTATGTCGGTGACACCGATCCAGAGATTTAGTTAGGCATGGTGACTGGACCTGGGCAGCTTGCCACTAGACCCGGCAACCCCCAGAGTTGCAGTAGCATGTGGTGCGCGCATACGCTCATTACAGCGCCGACTTGAGAGCTCCTCGGGATTATGAGCCAGTGCACCTTTCGTATAGACAGTAGACAGGCTGAGGCTGAGACTTGTTTCTCGTATAAGGCGTATTGTGTGATGTGGATTATTCCGGACTAAGACCCTCTGTTGGCATCCGAAGTTATATGTGGATTTAAGCTATGTGCTTGTAACGACCCGACACGAATAGGGTTCTAAATAGGCCATTACCTCAATGCATGCATACAAATCTACAGAAAATTTGCAAGATGGTGTTTGGATTCTAAGTAAAAACTAAAACATGAAAACATCCATTTAAAAATCAACATAAATTCCTGAAACTTGTCTCTGTTTCCAAGCACCTGTCCCAAGACAAATACATTTACAAAACATACTCTGATCAGAGATTTATTTAAAACATACAAGCTTTGCAATAGTTACAACAAAGCTAGAATCCGGAAATACATTCAGAAAATACCCTAGGGCTCCGTGCCCAACTACATGCATTCAGAGGACACTTAAATCATAAACATAAACATAAGACTTAGAGTTGAACAACGGGTTTCCATGATCACAGCTCCTCCTCCAGCCATCCTGTCTCGCACCATGGTTACTGTGGAAAACCACACATAATAAGGGTGAGTAACGAATTACTCAAGAAGAATCCCTCAACTGGGTACAACACGATACACATGGTCATCTAGCGAGAAAGATATGCAAGCTATGAATATAAACACAGAATAGAGCACATAGCTTAGCCCACACTTGGGCCTCGGATGCCAACTCAGGGTCTTAGTCCGAAAATAACTCACCACACAACACATCACACAAGTCGCCCTATACGAGAAACAAGTCCCGGCCTCAGCCTGTCTACTGTCGACGAAAGGTGCACTAGCTCAAGATCCCGAGGAGCTCTCCGGTCGGCGCTGTAATGAGCGTAAGCATACACCGCGTGCTCTGCAGACTATGGGGTGCCGGGTCTAGTGGCAAGTTGCCCATGTCCATCCACCACGCCTAACTAAATCTCCGGATCGGTGTCACCGATATAGGGTGTGAGACTCGACACGTGAACTATGTCAACTTTGAACCACCGCACTTTGAGGCTAAGGAACGGGTCGTGGTAGGCTTACACCAGAAGCCGTCCTTACCTTAACAGGTGGTAATCAAGGGCTACGGCCGAACACGCTGAGGACGTGCCGACTGCCGGGGACGAGGCAATGCCAAGTCATCATCCCGACCGTTGGGGCATTTAACAGTTTGCCACCCTCACCCAAGATTGCAGGGCCTACCGGTCGGGTTAACTAAACCCTAACGGGGTCGTGGACGAGAAGCTGTCTCGACGTCCCTGCCATGGATGCAAGGTACTTTATGCATCAGGCCCGGATGATGCTATCTACCTGCAACTCTAACCTGCCTTAGCAATCAGCAAACAATCCAATACAATCCAATACTGACCTAAATAGGCCATTACCTCAATGCATGCATACAAATCTACAGAAAATTTGCAAGATGGTGTTTGGATTCTAAGTAAAAACTAAAACATGAAAACATCCATTTAAAAATCAACATAAATTCTCTGAAACACGCCCCTGCTGTTTCCAAGCACTGTCCCAAGACAAATACATTTCCAAAACATACTCTGATGAGAGATTTATTTAAAACATACAAGCTATGCAATAGTTACAACAATGCTAGAATCCGGAAATACATTCAGAAAACACCCTAGGGCTCCGTGCCCAACTACATGCATTCAGAGGACACTTAAATCATAAACATAAACATAAGACTCAGAGTTGAACAACGGGTTTCCATGATCACAGCGTGTTCGGCACGTCCCCTGCAGTCGGAACTTCCTGGTGTAAGCCTACCACGACCGTTCCTTGGCCCCAGGTGCGGTGGTTCAGGCTGACATAGTTTACGTGTCCAGGTCTCACACCCCTATGTCAGTGACACCGATCCAAAGAATTAGTTAGGCGTGGTGACTGGACATGGGCGCTTTGCCTCTAGACCCGGCACCCCCATGGTTCTGCAGTGAGCACGCGGTGCATGCTTACGCTCATTACTGACCCGACCAGGAGAGCTCCTTGGGATCTTGAGCGGTGTACCTTCGTCGATCGACGATGAGGCAGGTGAGGCCGGGACTTGTTTCTCGTATAGGGCGACTTGTATTGGTGTGTGGTGATATTATTCGACTAAGACCTTAAATTGGCATCCGAGGCCCAAGTGTGGGCTAAGCTATGTGCTCTATTACGTGTTTATATTCATAGCTTGCATACGCTCATCGAGATGACCATGTATATCGTATTGTACCCCGGTTAGGGATTCTTACTGAGTAATTCGTTACTCACCCTTACTGTGGTTTTTCCACAGGTAACCAAGTTGCGAGACAGGATGGCTGAAGGAGGAGCTGTGATCATGGGGTCTAGTCTTCCAACTCTGATTTTTGTATTATGACTCTTTATGTTTTGTTTTCTCCTGAATGCATGTAGCCGGGCACGGAGCCCTAGGATGTTTTGTAAATATTTGTGGATTCCAGCATTTTGTATCTGAACAAGTTTGAATGGTTTTAGTAAATCTCTGATAAGAGTAAACTTTGGAAATGTATTTATCTTGGAACAGGTGCTTGGAAACAGGGACAGGTTCCAGGGAAATTGTCTAGTTTTTAAAGGGGTTATTTTGAATGTTTTTGTTTTAATTGGAATCCGAAATCATGTCTGGTTTAAATGTCCTTTACTTTGAATGCATGCATTGGGGTAAGGGCCCATTTAGTGCCCATTCGGGTCGGTCCCTTACAAAAACAAATGCGAAAAAGCTAGACGGCAAACCACGACCTCAACTCGCACCAACTCTAATACGGTGCTACTCTCAGCAGACTCGAGAACTGGCCACAAGCTTTGAAACTCTACACCACGCACTGGCAAAACTCCTAAGGAAGCTCACAGCCTTAACGAGAAACAATCGAATCACCAACTGGCGACTGATCCAAAAGCCAAACTTCTCCAACTAGAACACGACCACAACACTTAAGCAACCATCTTAAGGAGAAAACGCCGAACCAAAGGCAAGGGGCACCATCCTGGTACACCAGACGGCTAACAACACTCACACCAGCTGAAACTTCAGCTATGGCCACATTTAAAAGACAAGGGCCAGGCACAGGCTCCACTCGGCCAAACCAATAAACTAGAACTCCTCATCGGCCGAACGCAAACTTTACGGAGCAAAACTACCAGCAATTGGCCAAAGAAAACACTGCCAGGCAAGGGACAACCAACATTCCTCTCAAAATATCAAGAAGCAAGGACTAAACCATCACGCAGCTCTCTGAGGCACAACTCCTGAGGAAGACAGCTCAACAACTTACCAACCAAGCCACGACACCTCTGTGCCAACTCACTCAAACGAGGCTCCGCTAACGCCAATTGCGAACGCACAACAACTAGGAGCAAAGCCCGAGAAGGGCTTGCTCAGCAGAACTCAACCCAAACTTATAACGAGCAATGCTCGCCTCCAAGCTACTACTCAACTCTTAAAATCCAACTGGTTACTCAAAGGACTTCCCCTTTAAGCCTAAGCCTAACTCATCTTCCAACCAGAAGCTCCACTCCCGAAACCTTACAAGGAAAACGGATGACGACAACCTCAAAGCTTACGGATCCTGAGCCACCCGAATCCGAAAGACTACCTCGCAAGCTAACACTCGAGGCTGGCATCCAAGGAGCAACTCAACCACCACATAGGCTAGGGGGAAAGGAAATCATCACTCCCCAAAGGACCAACAACTTGCCCGAACAACTCAACTCTGACTGGCTAGCCTCCGCCCTTGCGGGAACAAACAACTTTACTTGCTAACAACACAAAGCAGGGACCCTCACGCTGGGCTGACCGCTGCGCTACTATGATCAACTACACAACTCAGGAGCTAAGCTGACTCCTGCCAAACGGGAAACGACTTCCCAGCAAGCAAACTCAGAAGGGCAGTGAACTTCACACACGCTCGCTGACTAGCTCAAACCCAAGGGCAACAACAACCAACTCTCTTGGAAGCAACACCCAAGGGAAAACTCAACCAATCGGATCACCAACCCAAAACTAACAGAACTTGCTCAACTCGCGAGGAGGGGTCAACTCCCAAAACTTTCTCGACCAGAACAAGACCTCGTGGCAACGCCCTCGGCCTAGAACCGAACTAGCTCTTGAAACAACAAGAGAACCAAATCTTGGCCAAACACTCACAAGAGGCAAAACAACCTCATCTGCAGCCTCTAGAACACCATCCAAGAGTCCACCTATACGGACAAACAAGCGCTTCCAAGCGACCAACAAACTTTTCCTTCTTGCTAGCACCTCCACCATCGACTCATGGCTACGGGAGAAACTCGACAACTCCCAGAAGGAAAACGGCTCTTACAAGCAGACAACCGAAGGACAGAGGCTCCACATATGCTCACTGTCTTGCTCCACTAGAGTAACAACAGGGGTCCACCACAAACTGAACCTCTAAATGCCAAACGGGGCAACTCAACATCCTAGAAACAGGAAAACAACCAACAGGGCATGAACCATTCACCCCACGAGCAAAACTAATCTCTAGCAACTCCAATCCACACCTTGGTCAACACCAAGCATCAACTTGCCACCACACCGGAACCAATCCGGACTCTACTCCAAACAACCACTAGCCTGCTAGCCTACCAAGACTGCTAGCAACTCACCTGAGGCTACAAACTACACGCCTCCAGCTTGCCAACTGAAACTCACTACCTGGGCCTGACTGAGCTCTGGAGAGGCTCTCCACAACCTAGGGTTCTCCGACAACCCTCGACACACACACTGCCGGCAAACGATCTAACAGACAACTGCCTGAACAAACCACTCCAATTTCCAGCATCCCAACCATGCTGGCGAACTCCAACTCCTTGGGAACCTAGAGGACCCGAAACGCTACAGAATGCGTCATCCTCCTACTCAAAGCATCGTCCACAACATAACTTCTACCCAAGGAAAGATCTAAACAACTCTCTTAGCCATGACGCTCAGAAACCACGCCGCTTAGCTACCACCGCTCTTGTTCAGTTTCCAACTGAACTCCAACTAACGATCAACAAGAAGATCCGCCAACCAAGCTTAGGTCCAACCCAACAACACTTGCCTAAGCAACAACCTGATACCACGAGCACGGTATCCTCACCACCTCGACTAAAGCCTTGCAACAACCACCTGGAGTCCAACTTCTCTAGGAACTGAGCACTAGATCTCCAAAGCAAACCCTACATGGATCTGAAACTCTCGCCACGGAACAAACCACACAAAACACACTTGTGTGCACAACTCTCAACCTTCCTTCAGAGATCCAAGACTAACAAGCGCTTTTCCAAAAAGCAACGCTAACTCCTGGGAGAGATACAAACAATCCAAGGAACACCAAAAGTTCCATCTCCACACGATACACGAAGCTGAGGCCAGCTTGCTCTACCAAAGCATAACAATGCCAAACCGAACTTACTTTATACCAAGCCTCTACCAAGGGTGCTTACCCAAAAAGGCATCCGAAACCTCTCACAAGGTATCCAACTCGCCTCATCGACATCCAACTCATGGTCCCTCAGCTGGACCAAACTCGCATCTACAACGCTCAACTCTCCTCAGATTTAGGCACTCGAAGGTAGTTGACCGCACTACCAACCACAAAGAAATCTCTTGGCCTTACACTAGCGTGAGACACACGCGCACCAACACTTACCAACTGCCAACCTGCTGACTTACTCAACCTCCAGTAACACTGGGAAAAAGGCTCCAGCTCCTCTCGAACATCCTTTCGCTTGTAGTCCATCGACTACCACTGAACTAGCCCTCTGGCACGACCTAAACAAAGTGCACGCCATAAACGGATCCAAGGCTAAAGGAGTGCGCTGAACTCGGACGGCATAGAACCATCTCGCTATGCCCAAGCCAAACTCAAGCTGAACCGGACTTAGTGCCAAAGCGGCACACCAACCAATGCACCTCAAGTGCCACTACTACCAAAACCACATCTTACTACCAATGGGGCCAACAAGATCACAACCTCAAGTGACAAGAACTCTGGCTAGGCATACAAGGGCTCCAACTCAAAAACCATGCCTATGGCATCTCATCAAACCGAAGGCTCACCGCCTACTCTTGCACCTTCACATGATGCTCAACAAAACTCTGGCCGGCTCTCTCAACATGCAGCACCTAGCTCCACTCCAAGAGCTCACCAAAGGAAGAGTGCTCAACTCTACCAAACATCCGAGGAAAACACCAACGGATCCAATCCGAAAGGAACACTACTCTCATTGCACCCTTAACCACGGGGTTCCGCCATCGGGCTGCAAACAACAACACTTTACAGGAGCACAAAGATGCCTCAACAATCTCCTCGAAGGTCGCCAACTCTGCAGCCTACTCACTGGGCAATCAAACAATCGCTAAGGCTCAAGATCAACACTTGAGCTACCTGTGCTAGTCCACACGGGGACTCGCTCCACAAGCATCCACATAAGCACACCATAGCTAACTCCTCTCTTGGAGTGGCACTCCAAGGCAAAGCACCTCCACCCTCTCACTAGGGGAAAACCAACAACTGGGCCACAATTGGCCTACGGGAGTCCAAGCTCTGCCTCCCACGGGGACGATGTCCCAGGGCATCCGAATCTATCTGGATACCTCAACAAGCCACAACAAACATCACACACTGCGGGAAGTTGGCATGATGGCGCTCTAAACCCAAACAAACAACGAGTCAGAACCTGCTCGTCTCCGCTTCACAACACTACACAAGGCATACACTAGATGACAGGTATTGTAAATTCTTAACCCTTTTTTTTCAACAACAAATAGTAAACTTAGGCGTACCTGATGACTGTCGGAGTGCTAATGATCATGGAAAAATGACCTACAACAAAAGGTCAGTCTACAGAATCTATGACTCTGAGCTCTGATACCAACTGTAACGACCCGACCCGAATGAGGTTCTAAATAGGCCATTACCTCAATGCATGCATACAAATCTACAGAAAATTTGCAAGATGGTGTTTGGATTCTAAGTAAAAACTAAAACATGAAAACATCCATTTAAAAATCAACATAAATTCCTGAAACCTGTCCCTGTTTCCAAGCACCTGTCCCAAGACAAATACATTTCCAAAACATACTCTGATCAGAGATTTATTTAAAACATACAAGCTATGCAATAGTTACAACAATGCTAGAATCCGGAAATACATTCAGAAAACACCCTAGGGCTCCGTGCCCAACTACATGCATTCAGAGGACACTTAAATCATAAACATAAACATAAGACTCTGAGTTGAACAACGGGTTTCCATGATCACAGCTCCTCCTCCAGCCATCCTGTCTCGCACCATGGTTACCTGTGGAAAACCACATAATAAGGGTGAGTAACGAATTACTCAGTAAGAATCCCCAACCGGGGTACAATACGATACACATGGTCATCTAGCAGAAAGATATGCAAGCTATGAATATAAACACAGAATAGAGCACATAGCTTAGCCCACACTTGGGCCTCGGATGCCAACTCAGGGTCTTAGTCCGGAAATAACTCACCACACAACACATCACACAAGTCGCCCTATACGAGAAACAAGTCCCGGCCTCAGCCTGTCTACTATCGACGAAAGGTGCACTAGCTCAAGATCCCGAGGAGCTCTCCGGTCGGCGCTGTAATGAGCGTAAGCATACACCGCGTGCTACTGCAGACTATGGGGGGTGCCGGGTCTAGTGGCAAGCTGCCCATGTCCAATCACCACGCCTAACTAAATCTCTGGATCGGTGTCACTGACGTAGGGGTGTGAGACCTGGACACGTGAACTATGTCAGCCTGAACCACCGCACCTGAGGCTAAGGAACGGGTCGTGGTAGGCTTACACCAGGAAGCCGTCCTTACCTTAACAGGTGGCAATCAAGGGCTACGGCCGAACACGCTGAGGACGTGCCGACTGCCGGGGACGAGGCAATGCCAAGTCATCATCCCGACCGTTGGGGCATTTAACAGTCTGCCACCCTCACCCAAGATTGTAGGGCCTACCGGTCGGGTTAGCTAAAACCTAACGGGGTCCAGGGACAAAGAACTGTCTCGACGTCCCTGCCATGGATGCAAGGTACTTTATGCATCAGGCCCGGATGATGCTATCTACCTGCAACTCTAACCTGCCTTAGCAATCAGCAAACAATCCAATACAATCCAATACGTGCTCAAGAAGAAAACAACGAACCTAGCATGATACTACGAAGCAAGGACAGATACGAGCATGCCAGAAAGGAACAACCTAGCATGGACTAACATGAGAAAAAACATAGGAAATCATGCCAGTCGGGAATTCAGAATAGAGCACTTATCAGGAAACATGTCAATAAACACAAACAAGCATACAATCAGCAATCACATATAATATCGCAGGGTCCACACAACTCCGGTAAGAAATCCTTACCTGGTCGAAAGACCTATAAACACAAGAAACCTAAGCTGCGATTGAACCCGAGCTACCTATAACGAACCAAGCAAACACATCAATAATCATAGAATAGCCCTAAAAATATAATAAAATAGCAGGCTCGGCTCGGGAGCACTCACACGGCACGACGACACGAGCCGGGGCTGCTTGGCGGGGTGGTGCGGTACTGGATCGGGCGCTGGGCGGCGGCGCTGGGCGCGGACACGCGCTGGAGTGGCACGGCGAAGGCGCGCGGACTCGGCGAACGTCTGGGCGATGACGCGCGACCTGGGCGTGACGAGCTCGGCCGCTGGTGAGCTCGCGGGCTACGACGGCGAGCGACGACGAGCGACGGCGTGCTGGGGCGTGCGACGGGTGTCTGGCTTGGCAGATCTGGTGCGACGACGAGCGACGGTGCTGCTGCTCGGGCGGATCTGGTGCGACGACGTGCGACGGTGCTGCTGCTCGGGTGGATCTGGTGCGACGACGTGCGAGCTCGGCTGCTGGGCGACGGGCTTCTCCCGGCTGCTCGATCTGGGCGTCTCGGCTGCTGGCGTGCGACGGCGATAAGGCTGACTGGCGGTGGGGCTGGCCGGCTGCTCGGGCTGGGAGAGAGAGAGAGAGAGAAAAAGAGAAAAGAGAGAAAGAGAGAGAGAGAGAGAGAGAGAGAAAGAGAGAGAAAGTGAATTTGGGAAAAAAATGAAAGAAAAGAAAATGAATTTGGAAAAGAAAAGGAAAATGGGAAATAAAAGGAAAAATAAAGATTTTATCCAAAATCCATCCTTATCCACTTTTATCCTTAAAAATCCCATTTCCCGGCTTCCTCCTTCGAGACCCGGCTGAAGCAACCTCTCCCAATAAATAAAACTCACTAAACTCCAACTCCCAAATCAACACCAAGGGACCGGGCTCGAATTGTAAAGACCCGACCCAAAAAGGGCTCTAAATAGGCCTTTACCCCAATGGATGCATTCAAAGTAAAGGACAATATGCAAATAAATTTTCGGATTCCCAATTAAAACAAAAACAATCAAGGTTCAATCAGAAATAAAGATAGTTTGCTGAAACTTGTCCCTGTCTCCAAGCACCTGTTTCAAGGCAAATACATTTCCAAAACGTACACTCTGATAAGAGATTTCTTAAAACATTTGCAACATCCTCAATTTCAATAAAGCGGGAATCCACAAAAACATACAGAAAATATCCTAGGGCTCCGTGCCCGGCTACATGCATTCAGGGGAAAATAAAAAGACAAGAATCATAGAAATAAAAGGTCAGAGACGACAGTAGGTTCCCATGATCACAGCTCCTCCTTCAGCCATCCTGTCTCGCACCTTGGTTACCTGTGGAAAACCACAAAATAAGGGTGAGTAACGAATTACTCAGTAAGAATCCCCAACCGGGGTACAATACGATGCACATGGTCATCAAGGTGAGTGTATGCAAGCTACGAATATAAACACAAAATAGAGCACATAGCTTAAGTCCACACTTGGACCTCGGATGCCAACTCAGGGTCTTAGTCTAGAAATAAATCACCATACAATATGCCCTATACGAGAAACAAGTCTCGGCCTCAGCCTGACTACTGTCGATACGAAAGGTGCACTGGCTCACAATCCCGAGGAGCTCTCGATCGGCGTATTTGTAATGAGCGTATATGCGCGCACCGCATGCGATCGCAACTCGGGGTTGCCGGGTCTAGTGGCAAGTCGCCCAAGTCCGATCACCATGCCTAACTAAATCTCTGGATCGGTGTCAGCGACATAGGGGTGTGAGACACGAACACGTGAACTATGTCGGCTGAACCACCACACACCGAGGCTAAGGAATCGGTCGTGGTAGGCTTACACCGAAGCGATCCTTGCCCTAACGGTGGCAATCGGGGGCTACCGCCGAACACGCTAAGGACGCGTGCGGCCGCCGGGACGAGGCAATGCCAAGTCATCATCCCGACCGTTGGGGCATCGCGCAGACTACCACCTCACCCAAGATTACAGGGGCCCACCGGCCGGGTTAGCTAAACCCTCACGGGGTCCACGGACGGAGTATTACCTCGTACGTCCCTGCTATGGATGCAAGATACTTTATGCATCAGGCCCGGATGATGCTACCTACCTACACCCTAACCTATCATAACAATAACATACAATCCAAAACGTGCTCAACAGATACAACGAACCTAGCATGGTACTATGAAGCAAGAACAGATATGAGCATGCCGTGAACGGAACAACCTAGCATGGACTAACATGAGAGAACAACATACGAAGTCATGCTAGTCGAGAATTCAAGCAGAGCACCTAAACTATACATGCCGATAATCACAAACAAACATACAAACAACAATCACATAGAACATCGCAGGTCCACACAACTCCGGTAAGAAATCCTTACTCGCCGGGCAACTACACAAAAACCTAAGCTGCGATCGAACCTGAGCTAGCTACCGAGAACCTAACAAAAACAATGATAATCATAATCCATATGCCTAAATATAATAAAATAAACAAGGCTCGGCTCGGGAGCAACTCACGCGGCTCGGCTAACACGCGGACGGGCAGGCAGCACGGCGGGGCTGCTGCTGGGCGCTGACGGGCGCAGAAGGGGGCTGATAGGCGGCAGGAGGCGGCAGGGCTGCGCGCGCGCGCGCGGACGGCTGGCTGGGCGCAGCGCACGGCGCGGCAAGCGACGGCGAGCAGCGCGGACGGTGATGAGCACGCCTGGCGCGAGGCAGCTACGATGATGTGGCACGCGGGCGCGCGGCTGCGCTCGGCTGGTGCGCGCGTGACGGGTGCAGCGCGACGGCCGGGCGGTCCGGGTGCCGGTGCTTTGCTTGCCGCCGCTGATCGGCGGCTGGGCTTCTTTGCCAGCGATCTGGGCGGCTTGGGCTTGCTGCTGGGCAGATCTGGGCATGCTGGGCAGCCTGCACGAACACACACACACACAAGCTCTTCTTCTTACCTTCGACCAACAAGAACACCCAATCGAGAAGATGAAGAGGATGAAGACTTACCCGGAATGATGGTTGAACCTCGGGGCTGCAAAGGGGATGAAAAATGGCTTGGGAGCTAGGGAGAACAAGCTTGGACGGCTAGGAGGGTTTTGGAGAAGAAAGAACAAAAACCTAATTTCTTTTCATTTAACCAAATGCACAAAACTCCAAGGATCCAAGGGTAACTAAGATATGACGCGGAAAGAGTAACAACAACACCTAATGGCTCACTTGGCAAGACTCTCCTCTAGCACACAAGGCCACCCTGGCTCGAACCCTGGCTGCAACACAATTTTCCTTTATTTTTACTTTTGCACCAACTCAAGCTCAAACCAATCCACAAGGCCTCAAAAACCTACAAAAATCCATCCAATAATTTTAGCAACTGGAAAAAGACATAAACGGCCCTGACGGCCCGACCAAATTACCAAAATACCCTTAGGGCACACCTGGAAAACCGGGATGAAAACCTGGGCCGTTACAATATTCCCTCCTTTTTATGACTTTCGTCCTCGAAAGTCCTTAAGACTGAAACAACACAGGATACTGCATTCTCATCCCGTCCTTCCCGCCCACGAGCGGCCTCCTCCGAACTCAGACTCCTCCACTAAACTTTTACCAACGGATCTCACTGCTACGCAACGTCTTCGACTCAAGACCAGAATACTCATAGGCTTCTCCTCGAAGCCCAAACCCTCAATCAGCTGCCAAGGCTCAAAGTCCTCAATCAGCAAAGGGGGTCCGGCACACACTGCCCCAACATCGATACATAAAAACACTGTACACAGCTGTCAATGACGGGAAAGCACTAACCGATATGCAACTCTGCCAATCCTCTCGAGAATCTCAAAACGGACCAACAACCGGGGACTCAACTTCCCTCGCTTACAAAACCCCAACACTACTTACAAACCTCAACACACCTAGCATCGATGCAACCTTAAAACATGAGCTGTCCAGCCTCAAACTCTAAAACTCGACGCCGAACATCGGCGTAACTTTTCTGCCTGCTCTGATCTAACCACAAACGAGCTCAAACTCCTGCACAACACCTCTGGTCAACTGCAGCAACTCAGGACCCAAAACAAAACTGATGGCCACCAACCTTTTCCCAGAACATTGGGAACCTGCAACACTTACCATACTACGCTTCAACGAAACCAAAAGAACTAGCTGCCGGGAACTACTATCCGAGGCAACCTCATAAAATCCAACACCGGTTTCCTCTGCCTAACCACGGAAACACCAACTCACAACAAGCTCCAACGGATCTGGCTCACTCCTCCCAAAAGACCATCGGTCAGAGGGTGAAAACACTACAGAAACTGCACTCGGCTCATAAGCCTCTTAACCACGCTCTCCAGAACCACAGTTCATCCACGCACTGCCTAGAACAAACCTTTGTTGCCACACCCTGGTGACAACAACTCCAGCCTGAAACTGACATGCCTCTACTCCGTAGAAATGGCATCTGCACACGAAACGAGGTGCGAGCTCTCACTACTGAAACCAATCCTCCAAGAATCTAATCTCACACAACAACCTCAACTAACTGACAGCTCCCACACGGAAAACTTACAATCCAACAACTTGAGTGCTACGGCCTCGGAAGCTCAAACAACTACAAACTGCATAGCTATGCCAATCTACACAACTCTAGCTTGACTCAAATCACTGGCTGGACAAGTCAGCCTGCCAACAACCGAGCCCCAGAAGGCTCCCTCCACCAAACTTACCTCCATGCAAGCAACGGAACGAAGCTTGCCTCAAATAAGAAACACATCTCATAAGTCCAAACGATAACACATACAGGCTTAACCCTCTAGCTTAGGCTTATTGCACCTTCCCACCGAAACTTCATAAACGGAACTCCACTATTCGGTTAACACCAACTACCAAAAACCACATTACCAAAAATGGCTGGCAGAGCACAAGCCACACTAACCAGCAAGGATCCCTCAAAAGGTCAAGACCCTAATCCAACCACAATGGTGCAACCTCAACCCACAACGGATACAAATGAGTTCTTCAACTACAAAGGTGCAACAGCTCCCAGGCCAAACACACAAAGAACCTTATCCAACCAGGCCAAACACTCATAGGAGCAGAACAACCCTAACAACAACTTCCAGAACACCACTCAAGGGTCCGCTTAACTGGACAAACAACTGCTTCCAAGCAACCAACAACTTTTCCTTCTTGCTAGCACCACTACCACCAACTCCAAGACCAAGGAATAAGCTGACAACTCATAAGAGGAAACAGATCCTTACAAGCGGGCATCCGAAGGACGGAGAGCTCCACACACGCTCGCTGCCATGCTCAGCTAAAGCCACAACATCTAACTCTCACGGAAGCAACAACAGGGGGGGGGGGCCCACCACTGACAGAACCGCCAACCACAAACTAGCCAAGACACACCTCCAATCACCAAATAAGGGAAACTCTCAAACTCTGGAAGCAGGAAAGACATCCGCCAGGGCAAAACCACTTGCCCCACGAGCAAAGCTAACTTCTAGTAACTCAAAAACCACACCTTGGTCAACATCAAGCACCAACTTGCCACCACACCGGAACCAATCCGGACTCTACTTGAAACTAGCTCTGGCTTGCTAGCTTACCAAAATCGCCAAAGAACTCACCCAAGCCTACAACCTACTCGACTGGGCTTGCTTGCCAACTGAAACTCACTACCTAGGTCTGACTGAGCTCTGGTGAGGCTCTCCACAACTAGGGTTCTTCAGCTACCCTAGACACACACTGTCGACAAACGGTCTAACAGCCAACTGCCTGAACAAATAACTCTTTTTTCCAGCAGCTCAACCATGCTGGCCTGCTCCGAACCTCAAAACCAAAAAGACCAGAAACGCTTCAGAATGTGTCATCCTCCTACTCAAGCATCAGCCACATCGTAGCTTCCACCCAGGGTAAGGATTCCGAGCAACACCCTTAGCAACTACGGCCAAGAACTACGTGGCTTCACTACAACCACCACTTGTTCAGTACCATATGAACTCCAACCATGAACACAAGAGGTTCCACCAACCAAGCTTAGGTTCAACTTAACAAACTTGCCTAAGCAACAACCCGACTACGAGCACGGTATCCTTACAACCTCAACTAAAGCCTTACAACTTCCACCTGGAGTCCAACTTCTCCAAGAACTGAGCACCAGTTCTCCAATGCAAACCCTACATGGTTCTGAAACTATCGCCACGTAACGAACTACACAAACACACTTGTGTGAACAACTCTCAACCTTCCTTCAGAGATCCAAGACTAACAGGTGCTTTTCCAAAAGGCAACACTAACTTCTGGCAGAGATACAATCAACCCAAGGAACACCACAAGTTCCATCTCCACACGATACTCGAAGTAGTGGCAACCTTGCTCTGCTAAAACATAACGATGCCAACCCGAACTTACTTTATACCAAGACTCTACCAAGTGTGCTTTACACATAAGGCAACCTACTCATCTCATAAGGCATCCAACTCATCTCATAAGCACCAAACCCATCTCATAAGCATCCAACTCACAGTCCCTCTGCTGGACCGAACTCGCATCTACAATGCTCACTCAACTCAGGTTTAGGCACCCGAAGGTAGTGGACCGCACTACCAACCACAAAGATCTCTTGGCCTTAGCACTAGCGTGAGACTCACACGCACTAACACTTACCAACCGCCATCCTGCTGACTTACTCAACCCCCAGTAACACTGGGAAGAGGCTCCAGCTCCTCTCGAACATCCTTTCACTTGTAGTCCTTCGACTACCACCGAACTAGCCCTCTTGCACGACCTAAACAAGTGCATTTTCCATAAATGGATCCAATGGCTAAAGAAGTGTGCTGAACTCCGAACGGTCATAGAACCATCTGCTATACCCATGCCAAACTCAAGCCTGAACCAGACTTAGTGCCAAAGCGGCACACCAACCATTGCACCTCATGTGCCACTACTACCAAATCCACATCTTACTACAAATGGGGCCAGCAAGGTCACAACCTCAAGTGACAAAAACTATGGCTAGGCATACAAAGCTCAAACTCAAACAACCAGACTGTGGCATTTCATCAAACTGAAGGCTCACGGCCTACTCTTGCATCTCCACATGATGCTCAACAAAACTCTAGCCGGCTCTCTCAACATGCAGCAGCTAGCCCTACTCTAGGGCTCTCCAAAAGAAGAGTGCTCAACTCTACTAAACAACTGGGAAACCACCAACGGATCACGTCCGATGGGAACACTGCTCGCTGCACCCTTAACTACAGGGTTCCGGCTTACTGGCTGCAAACAACAACACTTTACAAGAGCACAAAGATGCCTCATCAACCTCCTCGAAGGCTACCAACTCTGCAGCTACTCACTGGGCAATCAAACAATCTGCTAAGGCTCAAGATCAACACTTGAGCTACCCAAGCTAGTCCACACGGAGACCTGCTCCACAAGCATCCACATAAGCAAAGCCATAGCTAACTCCTCTCCTGGAGTGGTACTCCAGGGCAAATCACTTCCACCCTCTCACTAGGGGAAAACCAACAACTGGGCCACACGTGGCCTACGGGAGTCTAACCTCTGCCTCCATCTGGAACGATGTCCCAGCAGTATCCGAATCTATCTGGATATCTCAACAAACCACAACATACACTGACTCACATCATGCGGGAAGTTGGCATGATGGCGCTCTAAACCCAAACCAACGACGAGTCAGAACCTGCTCGTCTCCGCTCCACAACACAAAACAAGGCATACACTAGATGAAAGATATTGTAAATTCTTAACCCTTTTCTAAACAACAGTAAACTTAGGCGTACCTGATGACTGTCGGAGTGCTGGTGATCATGGGGAAAATGACCTACAACAAAAGGTCAGTCTACAGAATCTATGACTTTGAGCTCTGATACCAACTGTAAAGACCCGACCCAAAAACGGCTCTAAATAGGCCTTTACCCCAATGCATGCATTCAAAGTAAAGGACAATATGCAAATAAATTTTCGGATTCCCAATTAAAACAAAAACAATCAAGGTTCAATCAGAAATAAAGATAGTTTGCTGAAACCTGTCCCTGTCTCCAAGCACCTGTTTCAAGGCAAATACATTTCCAAAACGTACACTCTGATCAGAGATTTCTTAAAACATTTGCAACATCCTCAATTTCAATAAAGCGGGAATCCACAAAAACATACAGAAAATATCCTAGGGCTCCGTGCCCGGCTACATGCATTCAGGGGAAAATAAAAAGACAAGAATCATAGAAATAAAAGGTCAGAGACGACAGCAGGTTCCCATGATCACAGCTCCTCCTTCAGCCATCCTATCTCGCACCTTGGTTACCTGTGGAAAACCACAAAATAAGGGTGAGTAACGAATTACTCAGTAAGAATCCCCAACCGGGGTACAATACGATGCACATGGTCATCAAGGTGAGTGTATGCAAGCTATGAATATAAACACAGAATAGAGCACATAGCTTAAGTCCACACTTGGACCTCGGATGCCAACTCAGGGTCTTAGTCCGGAAATAAATCACCACACAATACGCCCTATAAGAGAAACAAGTCTCGGCCTCAGCTTGACTACTGTCGATACGAAAGGTGCACTGGCTCACAATCCCGAGGAGCTCTCTAGTCGGGCACAGAATGAGTATGCGCGCGCGCACCGCATGCTACCGCAACTCGGGGTTGTCGGGTCCAGTGGCAAGTTTGCCTGAGTCCGATCCACCATGCCTAACTAAATCTTTGGATCGGTGTCACCGACATAGGGGTGTGAGACACGGACACGTGAACTATGTCAGCCTGAACCACCGCACCTGAGGCTAAGGAATCGGTCGTGGTAGGCTTACACCAGGAAGCCGTCCTTGCCCTAACAGAAGGCAATCAGGGGCTACTGCCGAACACGTTGAGGACGTGCCGGCTGCTGGGGACGAGGCAATGCCAAGTCATCATCCCGACCGTTGGGGCATCGCGCAGACTACCACCCTCACCCAAGATTGCAGGGCCTACCGGTCGGGTTAGCTAAACCCTCACGCGGTCCAAGGACGGAGTATTACCTCGTACGTCCCTGCCATGGATGCAAGATACTTTATGCATCAGGCCCGGATGATGCTACCTACCTACACTCTAACCTATCATAACAATAACATACAATCCAATACAATCCAAAACGTGCTCAACAGATACAACGAACCTAGCATGGTACTATGAAGCAAGAACATATATGAGCATGCCAGAACGGAACAACCTAGCATGGACTAACATGAGAGAACAACATACGAAGTCATGCTAGTCAGGAATTCAAAACAGAGCACCTAAACTATACATGCTGATAATCACAAACAAACATACAAACAACAATCACATAGAACATCGCAGGGTCCACACAACTCTGGTAAGAAATCCTTACTGGCCGGGCAACTACACAAAAACCTAAGCCGCGATCGAACCCGAGCTAGCTACCGAGAACCTAACAAAAACAATGATAATCATAATCCATAAGCCTAAATATAATAAAATAAACAAGGATCGGCTCGGGAGCAACTCACGCGGCTCGGCTAACACACGGACGGCAGCAAAGATGGCGGGCCGCTGCTTGGCGCCGACGGCGCAGAAGGGGCCGATAGGCGCGGGGGCGCACATCGGGCGCCGACGGGCGGCAGGGAGGCGCAGAGCTGCGCGGCGCGATCCGGGCTGCACAGTGCTGCTGCTGCTGCGCCGCTGATCCGACGGGCTGGGCTTGCCGCCAAGCGATCTGGGCGGCTCGGGCTTCTTCTTTGGCAGATCTGGGCATCTTTGGGCACCGCACGAACACACACACACACAAGCTCTTCTTCTTACCTTCGGCCAACAAGAACACCCAATCGAGAAGATGAAGAGGATGAAGACTTACCCGGAATGATGGTTGAACCTCGGGGCTGCAAAGGGGATGAAAAATGGCTTGGGAGCTAGGGAGAACAAGCTTGGACGGCTAGGAGGGTTTTGGAGAAGAAAGAACAAAAACCTAATTTCTTTTCATTTAACCAAATGCACAAAACTCCAAGGATCCAAGGGTAACTAAGATATGACGCGGAAAGAGTAACAACAACACCTAATGGCTCACTTGGCAAGACTCTCCTCTAGCACACAAGGCCACCCTGGCTCGAACCCCGGCTGCAACACAATTTTCCTTTATTTTTACTTTTGCACCAACTCAAGCTCAAACCAATCCACAAGGCCTCAAAAACCTACAAAAATCCATCCAATAATTTTAGCAACTGGAAAAAGACATAAACGGCCCTGACGGCCCGACCAAATTACCAAAATACCCTTAGGGCACACCTGAAAAACCGGGATGAAAACCTGGGCCGTTACACGAATCCCAAAGGAAGCACACAACCAACCAACACTTTGCCCAAAAACCCAAATCACCACCGAACTCCCAAACGACTAGCCCAAACATCTCGGGACTCGCAAGCAACAACAAACAAGCCTCGACAAAGGCAGGAGCTACCTCGAAGCCCTGAAAACCACAAATCCTGCCCGGAGAGCCAAAAGACCAAAATACCCCTAAGGGTCAAAACCGCTCTAACGACCCAACCAACAACCGAAACTTGACTCGAAGGCACCTCGAAAACTGGGATAGAAAACTGGGCTGTTACAGTGCTCTATTCTGTGTGTATATTCATAGCTCGCATACATTTCTGCTAGATGACCATGTATACCGTATTGTACCCCGGTTGGGGATTCTTACTGAGAAATTCGTTACTCACCCTTATTTTATGGTTTTCCACAGGTAACCAAGGTGCGAGACAGGATGGCTGAAGGAGGAGCTGTGATCATGGGAACCTGCTGTCGTCTCTGACTTTTTTATTTCTATGACTCTTGTCTTTTATTTTCCCCTGAATGCATGTAGTCGGGCACGGAGCCCTAGGATGTTTTCTGAATGTTTTTGTGGATTCCCGCCATCTGAATTTGAGGATGTTTCAAATGTTTTAATAAATCTCCGATCAGAGTGTACGTTTTGGAAATGTATTTGCCTTGAAACAGTGCTTGGAGACAGGGGACAGTTTCAAACAAACTATATTGATTTCTGATTGAACCTTGATTGTTTTGTTTTAATTGGGAATCCGAAAATTTATTTGCATATTGTCCTTTACTTTGAATGCATGCATTGGGGTAAAGGCATATTTAGAGCCCTTTTTGGGTCGGGTCTTTACACTAGCCGAGCACCCTATTGCCGAGGTGAGTTCTTCTAGCCCTAGCCATGTATCAAGGCTGTTTTGGTTGGATTTGTTGCTTACCCGTGACCGAGACTAATTGATGATTGTGTTTGCTGTTGTGGTGATGCCCTAGCCGAATTCAAGTTGCTCTTGTGTGGAGGCCGAGAATACCCTAGCCGAGAACCCCATTGATCAACTCTATAGTGCTTGGCCGAGAGCACTAGTGTAGTTAGACAGGTAGCTTCTTGGATCCCTTTCTCATGGTTCCCAGTGTAGTATTAACTAGTTAGGTTGTTTAATATTTTTTTATGTCGCCGATAGGTAATGTGAATCTGCTGCTCAAGGAGCACTTTGTTATTGTTTTCTTGCTTGTTCCAGGTAAGGATTTCTTACCGGGGTTGTGTGGACCCTGCGATATTATCATGATTGTGACTTGTATGCATCTTGATTGTTATGAGCATATTAATGGGTAGGACTGCTTGTCGATTGATCTCTGCTAGCATGTTTACCTTTGTTTCTACATGTTAGTGTCATGCTAGGTTTGTCCTTCTAGCATGTTTTGTGATTCCTGCATTAAAATTGTAGCATCATGCTAGATTATGTGTTTATGTTATTGAGCATGTTTGTTTAGCCAGGAATCGTTGTTTCAAGATCTTAGATAGAACTATTAAGGCTGTCATCATCTAGAGGCTGAGAGCGGGCATAACGTACTTTGTCCCCACCGGTCGGTATTTAGTGCGAAGCATAATGTACTTTGCTTCCACCCCGACAGCCGATGCAGATTAGCTCCCGCATCGGCATAAGCCTAGTTTGTAGCCTGCTAGAGGGGAGCCCAACTAACGGTGTAAGCCTACCTTGGCCGGTTCTTAGCTTCAGATCGGTGGTACAGGCTGCTATAGATGAGTGTCGAGGGCCTCGAACTACGGTATCCAGTGACACCGCTTCCGAGTCATTAGGCATGCTTACCTAGACCGCGTAGTTTATCCTTAGGCCCCCACATACATGCGTACCTAGACTGAGAGCTCCCCCGGGCTAATGTTCGTGAGTACACCACTTCCGTTCTAGTTTAGAGCCAGACTTCGGGTTCTCTCCCGTTAGTCAAGTAAATGTTTAGCAGAGGGTAAGAGGCCCTCGAGGACACCTATTTGGGATCAGATTTTGATCTGGTCATTTGGCTGAGGGAGAAAGACCCTCGAGGGTGTCTGACATCTATTTGGGATCAACTTTTGAGTTGGTCATTTGGCCGAGGGAGAAAGACCCTCGAGGATGTCTTTTGGGATTGGTTAGGAGAGCCAATCATTAGGCCGAAAGTAGGAGACTTCTGAGGATTCCGGACTTGCCCCATTAGCTCGTTGAGCAAAGATCTTTGTTGGTAGCTATTTGCATGTATACTAGGATGCTAGATGACTGATGTATCGTATTGTACCCTGGTTGGGGATTCTTACTGAGTATGTTTATACTCACCCTTATTTTTGTGGTTTTTCCACCAGGTAACTTGGGACAGCACCAGGACGGCTAGCGGAGGGAGTTGATTGATCATGGGAGCTGCCGGCGTTACTCTGTCTTTCTAATTGTCTTTATGAGTCATAAATTCCTTGATAGCATGCTAGAGAAACTATTTTTTTTTTAGAATTTGTTTTAATTATTGAGTTTTAAATACTGGCCAGGACTTGTTTAATGATGTTTTATTGAATGGATGCTTTTCTACAGATTTATTAAATGAGTTTTCTTGTAAGCAGTTTCGAAGTTAATTTAAATGATTTTAAATTCTAAGCATGCTAAGTGAGAACTGGGTTTAGGACCACTATTTGGGTCGGGTTCTTACATATTCACATAAGACAGTTTGTTCGAACATTAAAGGGGAATGCGTTTAACTGGTATTCCGATCTAGAAGCTGAAACGATAGATAGTTGGGAAGAGTTAGAGATAGAGTTCCTTAACTGATTCTACAGCACGACATGGACTATCAACATGATAGAATTAACAAATACGAAGCAACGGAAGGGCGAGCCTGTCGTCGAGTATATTAATCGTTGGTGAGCTCTAAGTCTGGACTGCAGAGAGCGCCTCACTGAGATGTCTGCAATCGATATATGTATCTAGGGTATGCATTGGGGACTCTTATATATCCTGAAAGTGATCAAACCTCACAATTTTGAGGAGCTGGCCACTAGAGCTCACGATATGGAGTTGAGCATCGCTGCGAAGGGAAATAAAGATTCTCTAGTCTCGAAAATGCACAAATAAAAGAAGGACTTCAAGGCCATAGAAAAAGCTGCAAAAAGTGTGGCAAAAGAATCAATGACGGTCAACTCGACCCCATTAAAGCTTTTCTCTAAAGAGAAGGGAGAAAAACTCGAGAAGAGGCATGTTGCAGATCAAAGACGTCGTCTAACATTGCAGGAGAGACAAGAAAAAGTCTATCCATTTTCGGACTCTAATGTTGCTGATATGTTAGAGAAACTGCTAGAAAAAAACTCATCCAGTTGTCCGAATGCAAGCGTCCCGAGGTGTTAAGCAAGGTAAATGATCCTAACTACTGCAAATATCATCACATCGTCAGTCATCTCAAAGAGAAATGATTCGTCTTGAAAGAGTTTATTCTGAGGTTGACCAGAGAAAAGAAAATTGAGCTAGACTTAGAGTAAATAGCTCAAGCAAATCATGTCGTTGTGGTTCCTCAGCCAAAAGTACCACCACCCAAGGGTGCAACACCGTGTTGGTCTCAATGTTTGATTCAATTTGGCTCCTTTGAGCCAGTTGTTGTTAAATGTCAAAAGAGATCCTCAGACCACAACCTTCAAAGGGAAAATCTTCAACAAGCTTCCATCCAAGAAAGATGTATTTTAGAGCCAACCGTAGATGCGAATGAAGGTTGGACCATTGTAACTCGCCGCAAGAAACAGAAGAAGACTTATGTTAAAAAAGAATCACGCTTGTTTCAAGAGCCAAAGAGAAAGAGATTGCCTAAGAAATGAGGCAAAAGACGTGTAAGGAAATCTAAACCCATCATAGAGGAGTGTGGAGATTTTCTACTAGCGCGTCATGCTATAACGTTGGCTGGTTTCATTCCATGGAAATTTTTGCTTGATGGAGAGGATGAAGCAACGGAAATTACTACATTTCAGGCAATTTGAATAAGTGATGACTTGGCTAGTTTTTCAAAAGTTGTCATTGAGCCTAAAGCTACGTCCTCTTTCAACATAGACGATTTGATATCACTCCCTCAAGCAGACAAAAGCTCTCTAATCGAGGCACTGTTAAAATCAAGTAGTGAAGACGTCAAAATACCTGCAACTCGGGCACACGGTTCGACATGCATGTCCATAAGTTTCACGGACGATGATCTGTTGCTGGGATCAACGCCTTACAACCGTCCTTTTTATGTCTCGGGCTATATACGAGAGCAAAGAGTTGAATGAATCCTCATTGATAATGGGTCGGTTGTCAACATAATGCCTAAGGTAACCTTGAAACAACTAGGTATCTCCATGGAAGGACTCTCTGATAGCAAGTTATTAATCCAAGGCTTCAATCAAGGCGGACAACGGGCCATTGGCATGATACGGCTTGAAGTCATCATTGGCGAGCTGAGTTCATATGCTTTGTTCCATGTTATAGATTGCAAAACAAGATATCGACTACTATTGGGACGACCCTGGATTCATGAAAACAGAGTTGTCACTTCCTCGTTGCATCAATGCTTTAAGTTTTACCAAGACATGGTTAAGAAAGTAGAAGATGACACAAATCCATTCTTAGAGGCCGAGTCTCATTTCGTCGATGCAAAATTCTATGCAAAGAATGATAGTGTGGAGAAAACAGTTCCACAAGAGGCCACTTCGATAAAAGAGAATGATAAAGCCAAGTTAGAGCCAGAGGCCGATGTAAAAAAGAAAAGTGTAGGGGGAGAAGACATGTGGTGCCCTGTAAAGAGTAAGGCTTCAATGAGTGTAGAAGCTCCTAAGATTCCATAAGATGAGAAATCTCCAACTTCACCCATCTTACGCTATGTCCCTGTATCTCGACGAAAAAAGGGTGAAACACCTTTCATCGAATGTTCTAAAAGTTTGAAAGTATGTGATGTCAAAGTATTAAAGGAAAGTTTCGCCACTCCTTTGACAAAAATGAAAAAGCAATGGAGTCAAAGGAATGATGGAGATGAGAAGAATGTGGCTCTGCCGGAGAAATGAACAAATGATGGATTTGACCTCAATGCGTACAAACTTCTGGCTAATGCAGGGTACGACTTCACGACACATACCAAGTTCAAACGCCAAAGTATATTTGATGACCAAGCCGAGCTTTCTTCGACGCTAAAAAAACTGTTGAAGAAGGGTTAGGCTCTACCAACATCAAGAAAAGGACTTGGATATAAGTCACCTGAACCAGTTCACATAACAAGAAGAGAGAAGATAAGGATGGAAGATGCCAACCACATAACAATTCAAGAGGTTAAAGAATCAAAGAAAAGGAAGAATGTCGGTCGCAAAGTGCCTGCCCTTAAACGCATTGGATCATCAACTTCTCGTGTTTCAGCACTTCAAAGGTTGACGACGGTAACAGGAAAAAATAAAGAAACATTTGTTATCACCAACAAGATGAAACCCTCAATCTTCAACCTATTAAGCAGGCCCAAAGAGGAAAAAGAAACTCTATCTTGGGGTGGAGTGCGACCATCCATCTTTCAAAGGTTAAGTAGACAAGCAAAGGCAAAGGAAGATACAAGCTCAACTACATATATATCCCGACAATAAATTTTTCAAAGATTAAGCTTAACCACGACAAAAGACCGGGGGCATCCCAAGTCTGTGTTTGATCGAATCTCTCACGAAAGCTTAGGAAGAACTGTCAAAGACAATTCACCGAGCAAGATAAGAAGCAACAAAGATATCTACAGTATTGTTCCATCTCGCATGAAGAGAAAGATGTTTGTTACCATTGAAACTGAAGGTTCGTTGAGAGTAAAGCGTCGTGATGTTATTCTCACTAGCCCGGGAAAAGAAAAAATAAAACAAGAAGAAAGCAAAACTTTATGTCACCACATCACAGTTGTAGAAGAGACAAAGGTTGAGGTAGGTGAACAAGATGTTGATGAAGCGCCACTTTTGTTGGAAGATGACATTCAATCGACGGTTGACGAGCTTAAAGAAATAAACCTTGGCACAGAAAAGGATCCGCACCCAACTTTCATAAGCACGTTGCTTACGCCCGAGGAAGAGACTGAGTATCTAAGTCTACTTACTACATACAAAGACATCTTTGCCTGGTCATACAAGGAAATGCCTGGACTTGATCCAAAAGTTGCAGTCCATCATCTAGCTGTTAAACCTGGATCTCGACCGATCAATCAAACTTAGCTGCGATTTAGACCAGAACTTATCCCACAAATAGAGGTCGAAGTGAATAAGTTGATTGAAGCTGGGTTCATATGTGAAGTAAAATACCTAACATGGATTGCCAACATTGTTATAGTAAGGAAGAAGAATGCGCAACTTCATGTCTGTGTTGATTTTTGCGATTTGAACAATGCATGTCCGAAGGATGATTTTCCATTGCCTATTACTGAAATCATGGTTGATGCAACTACAGGACATGAAGCTCTATCTTTCATGGACAGATCATCTGGCTACAATCAGATAAGGATGGCTCTTAAGGATGAAGAAACGACTGCCTTTCGAACTCCATAGGGAATATATTGTTACAAGGTCATGTCGTTCGGACTGAAGAATATCGGTGCAACTATCAGCGAGCAATACAGAAGATTTTTTATGATATGCTGCATAAACACATTGAATGCTATGTTGACGATCTCGTGGCTAAATCTGTAAAGCGACAATATCACTTAGAAGAGCTTAAGGTAGTCTTCGATCAACTAAGAAAGTATCAATTGAAGATGAATCCTCTCAAATGTGCATTTGGAGTAACCAAGGGAAAATTTTTAGGGTTCATCGTGAGACATCAAGGAATTGAGATAGACCAGTCCAAGATCGATGCTATACAAAAGATGCAGCCTCAAAGAATTTGCACAAGCTTACAAGTCTTCAAGGGCGCCTAGCTTACATCAGAAAGATCATTTCAAACCTAGCTGGTAGATGCTATCATTTTCAAAGATTGGTGAAGAAAGGAGAATTTTTTGAGTGGAATGAGGCATGTCAAAATGCCTTCGAAAGCATAAAGAAATATTTGTTTAACCCTCCTGTCTTGAGCACCCCTATAGCTGGAAAACCATTACTTTTGTACATCACCTTGCAAGAACGATCATTGGGGGCATTATTTGCGCAAGAAGAAGAAGGTGGAAAAGAACGAGCACTTTACTATTTAAGTCAAACTCTTACAGAAGCTGAACTAAACTACTCTTCAATCGAGAAGATGTGTTTGGCTATTTTCTTGTCCATCGATAAGCTGAGGCATTACATGTAGGCATTCACCGTACGTCTAGTTGCAAAGGCTAACCCAATCAAATATATTTGGTCCTGACCAATAATTTCGAGACGCCTGGCTAAATGAGCAGTTCTTCTTCAACAATACGACATTATTTACGTCGCGCAAAAAGTGATGAAAGGACAAGCATTGGCAGACTTCCTAGCAGACCATTCTGTTCCTTCTGACTGAAAGTTGTGTGAAGACTTCCCTGATGAAGAAGTATTCATTGTCGAGGTCACAAACCCGTGGACCATGTATTTTGATGGTGCAGCACGAAGAAGTGGAGTAGGTGGAGACTTTGATAATCGGTCTTTAAATGGCCATCGATATCAGAGTAAAATATATAGAGATATTCGACGATTCAAAATTAGTGATAAGCCAAGTCCTACTCCAATATGATACAAAGCATGAAGATTTGAAGCCGTATTTTACGTATGCTAGATAGTTGTTGGAGAAGTTTGATAGTTTCATCATAGAGCATGTTCCAAGGTCGGGAAATAATAGGGTCGATGCATTGGCTAACTTGGCTACTGTGCTGAAAATCTTTGATGAGGAAAATATGAGCATTACACTCTATCAGAAATGGGTCATACCACCAACCGATTATGAATATCATGAGAATAATGCAATATCTATTTATGTGAATGAAGAGGAAGATTGGCGTCAACCCATCATCGACTACCTTCAACATGGGAGACTCCATACAGAGCCTCGACGCAGGGCATACATACAAAGAAGATCTGCTCGATTTATCTATTACAAAGAGACTCTTTATCGCCGGTCCTATGACGGACTCCTTCTTTGAAGCTTGGGAAAACATGAGTCAGATACATCACTAGAGGAAGCGCACTCCAAAATTTGTGGTGCTCATCAGTCCGGTTCAAAGCTTCATTTTTAGCTAAAAAGGATGGGTTACTATTGTCCTAATATGGTCCAAGATTCGATGGACCATGCAAAGAAATGTGAAGCTTGTCAAATCCATGCGAATTTTATCCACCAACTATCAGAGCCTCTTCATCCAACCACTACTTCATGACCATTTGAAGCTTGGGGACTTGATCTCGTAGGCCCGATAACTCCAAAGTCATCAGTAGGTCACTCTTACATTTTGGCTGCGTCTGACTACTTTTAAAGGTGGGCTGAAGCAATCCCTTTGAGATAAGCGAAGAAAGAAACTATTGCAAATTTCATCCGAACGCATATAATCTATCTTTACCGCATTCCTCATCGCATTATAACAGATAATGGAAGACAATTCTCCAATAGCTTGATAGATAAGTTGTGTGAAAAATTCCATTTCAAACACACACAAGTCATCTATATACAATGCAGCAGCAAATGGGTTGGCTGAGGCATTTAACAAGATCTCCAAGGCAAAGAGGGATTGGCAGGAAAGAATCGGTGAAGAATTGTGGGCTTATCGGACTACGCATCGCACACCTATCAGAGTCACACCATATTCTTTAGTCTATGGAGTAGAAGTCGTACTTCCATTGGAGAGAGAAATTCTGTCACTTCGAATGGCCATACAAGAAGGATTGACAGTTGAAGAAAATGCTATACTCCGCCTTCAAGAATTAGAAGCATTGGATTAAAGAAGACTTGAAGCTCAGCAAGCATTACAATGCTACCAAGCAAGAATGGTTAAAGCTTCTGACAAAAATATCAAGCCCCGCTCGTTTCAAGTTGGAGACCTAGTGCTTGCTGTTAGAAGACCTATCATCACGACTCGACATACAAGAAATAAGTTCACACCTAAATGGGACGGACCCTATGTTGTTCAGGAAGTATACACTAACGGAGCTTACAAGATTGTGGATTAAAGACGAACTAAGAATTGGCCCGATCAACGAAAAGTTTCTTAAGAAGTTTTATGCTTAATAGTGTCACACTTCTTGGCGTATGAGTATAAACTGCAAGCTATGTAAATGAACTACGTTATGACTTGATCCCTTCCTTATAAAATGGTACGTAGGCAGCTTAATGAATTTTAAGTTCAGTCACAATTTAAAAAAAAAAAAATCTATCTTCACAAGCTATGTAAATGAACTACGTTATGACTTGATCTCTTCCTTATAAAAGGGTACGTAGGCAACTTAATGAATTTTAAGTTCAGTCACAATTAAAATAAGTCCTCAAGCATTACAGTGTTACCAAGCATGAATTTTAAGTTCAATCACAATAAAAATAGAGAGAGAGAAAATCATAATGAAAGCTCTGATTTTATTTATGATGGAGAAGACGAACTGAACAATACAATGAGTAAGCTAAATGAATAAATAAAGTAGCAAGTTCCTACATTGCAAAAAATAATAAAAAAAAGTAGCAATTTGTTATGATGCGATTAAAGATCAAGAAAAATAAAATATCCAGTTCGAATCCTGCAACATTTGTCGTGCACTCACAATAACTTCTTCCAACGTTGCTAGGGTCTTTCTACTATCATTACGGGTGGCATGTAGTTGCTCAGCTTTACGCACTTCTTCTTCGAGTTCAGAAGCCTTTTGTTGTCTCTGGCTTGCAAATTCTTCTTATGCAGTAAGAAGTTCAAAAATTCTCTTATGATCAACCTTCAACTTCTTTATTTGATGGGATACATCTTTAGACTGCTTGCGAAGGCTATCTTTCTTCTCATTTGAGGCTCGCACGTTTGAGAACGCGCTCTCCATGTCTTCTTTAAGTTTTAATAAATCTTGGTCCTCACTGGCAGAGTCAGATTGAAGATTGGTTGTCTGCTTCAAGTCATTATATGCACGATGTTATCAAGATATTCCTTTACAGATTTTCTAATAGGGGTTAAATCAGTTGTAGGATTTTTCGAGATGCCTCGAAAGATTATTTCCATGTTAGACTCAAGAGCGCATGCATTCTCAAAGGGTGTACTCTTTAACAGGTCTTCGGCTTGTGTCCAGATGCTGATGGCGGCTCGACGATTTGCTGTAGAAACAATTTCGATAGCACTAAGGTTTGAAGGTCCAGCATAAATAGTGTCTGCATCGCCTTGCTCAGGATCTTCATTAATTGCAGTGGGTTGATTAATTTCATCAATTAGCACATGTGCTTGCTCTATAGGATTAGGACGATCAAAACTTGCAACCAAGTGGGAAGGCTGCAACAAAAAAAAGAGAGAAATCATATCTTTGAAAAAAAATCATGTTAAATAAAATGAATGATGATGATTTATAAAGAAAAAAAGGATGATCACTATAAACGAATTCAGTCTTGGGCGCTCGAATTTGGGACAGGTTTGCTCTACATCTTTTGAGAGACCTTCAAACGGGGTGTCACTCATGCCATGAGATTTCTGAATTTTTTTTTCTTTTCTAGTGGCTATCCTCGCTAGTACTACAACTTCTATCATTGTCTCCAGTGGTTTCTTTTGCAGGAGTCATAGTTTCAGGCATAGGTATGCGAACATCCAAGACTATTTCATCTACAAACACGTCTATTCGGGTCTTAGATTTGGATGAGGAAGGAGTAAAACTACTTGCAAGAAGGTGAAGATTGTTTTCTAAGTAGGTCTCATGTTTGTTGCCCCACCAATTCCTAAAAGACTGTGTGACCTGGTTATGTGGATTCAGCTCGAGAGCTTGGAGATAGATTGTGGTCAAGGTCAAGGTTTCGCTAGAAATCCTCCAATGATGAAATATATTGCTTAAAGTTTTTTTTGGAGATTTTTTAGGAAGGTCATCTGGTATATCTTGGTAAAAACCTAAATTGTCGTCCAAAGCGATGAGGGCTATAGGCTTCAAGATTCATTACCTTACCATGACGAGTTGCTAAATAACATGATCGTAAACTTAAAAAGAATGATGATGATGGGTAGGGCAGACCCCTATCGTCTTTTATAGTTTTGGTTTTACCCCTAGTAGACAGACTTGCATGCCAGGCTATCGAGGAACCTTGGTGGATCAGTTGGCGAGCAGCAACATTGTCAAAAAGCTTTACATCACCCTCACTGGAAAATTGGGCCATCAAAGGGCCATTAACTGGGGTGTGTAAATCAAAATGGGTGCCAAAGTAATTTGCGAGCCATCCATACACATAGTGAATGGGGAAACAAATATCAGTACGCCGGATCAATGATAGTGTATGGTAAACCTGGCCAAGACCACGATAGATGTTACTCAAGAATGGAACTACGAGATTATAAGTTTGGCCTTCAGCCATGAGAGATGCAGTTTTAAATACATTGGGACGGACAAAGTGGATGCTTTTGGAAGGAAACACGAAGGCATATAACCAGCAGGAAAAGAAGAAAGCTAGATAAGTTTCGTTATTTGCTTCTTCTTGTACACCAAGTTCAGAAAACAACTCTTGTTCTTCTTCTAACCAACCTCGTGCTTTGGAAAGTACCCCATCTGGATTGTTTGTAGAGGAAGGACGTGAATTTTTCTCTTGGATCTTCGGTGTGAAGGTTTTTCATACTTCCCATCACCTTTAAACCAGAATGAGATTCAATCTTTAATGGTAATTTGTTGTTTCTCTACCTTTCCAGATGTGATACGGTGATAGACGTCAAACAGATAACTGCAACTTTTTGGCAGATGGATGGTACGGTCTGATGATCCCATCAACTCAGTGTATCTTAGGGCCACTTCATCATAGAACTTACCTTTGATTGGGAGACCCCCAAACAACCACATATCCCATAAGGAAAGAGATACCTCACCGGAGGAAGTATGAAGAGTATGTCACTATTAGATCATACGTGTATAAAGAAGCGATTACTGATTGCAATAACCCAGAACCTGCTAGGATGCTATGACTTCGAGTTACAACAAGCTCCAACCACTCCCAGTAGTGTTGTATGAAAGCGAATTCTCCATTAAACTTAAAGGTAGAACCCCAAAGAACTCTTTTGTTGATTATTCGTCGTGCTAATGTTTGCTCCGGCTTAATAGTTGGCCTCCTATCATGTAAGGAGGATTGTAGAATCCATCTTTGAGAAGAAGATTGAGAATGTGAAGGCATCTCACGAGACCACTATGGCAGAAAGAAGAACTCATGAACCCTAGAATTTGAGTGTTTAAATGGCTCATCGATCAGGAGAATAGTTCTTTTCGTGAAGTTTTTGTCTTTGTCATTCAGTATTACAAGACTCTCTTGCCCACGTTCGTAAAGCCTAGTGAAGTATACCATCGTCCTAAAAATGAAAGAAAGAAAGAAAAAATAAATTGAGCAGTAGGTCAAAAGAGGGGGCATACAATCATATAGTAATAATGTTCGAATGAAAATAGTTAAACGTCAGAATAAAGAGTTCTATATGGTCGGCTTCCTTGGAGGAAGACATGATTTCAACAATAAGTATTTAAAGTCGATAACATGTCAAGTGACTCGAGTAAATGGAAGAAATTGAGAAATCATCCATATACAATGTGATGGCACGCGTGGCTGATAGATGTCATGAATGAATTCATCTTCAAGGATGCACGGCTTGGACGACATGACTTCGTCTTCAAGGATGACATGGCTTGGACGGCATGGCTTCGTCTTCAAGGATGGCATGAACGACTTGATTTCATCTACAAAGATGGCATGGCAGCAAGATGCGGCGTCATGGCATGGTGGCAAGATACGATGTGATCATGACACGACGATGTGAAATGGTGAGATCATGGCATGGCGGCAAGAAGTGGCGTGATCACAGTAAGGCGGCAAGAAACGACCTGGTCATGGCATGGCGGCAATGAGCGGCTTGGTCATGGCATGGTGGCAAGAAATGGCATGATCATTCCATGGCGGCAAGAAGCGGCGTGATCATGGCATGGCGGCAAGAAGCGACGTGATCATGGCATGGCATGGCGGCAAGTTGGGTTTTCTTGAACTTGGGTCAAAATTAAACCAGACCGAAGTTCGTTTAGTGAACTGAACCAAAAATTCCAAATCCATAAAACCAGGCCCAAGGCCCAATCCCATCAAAACCCATGCCTGTGGTCCATAAGAGCTCTATAATAGAAGAGCTCTCTTTCACTTGAGGGGTCAGAAATTGGAATCACTAGAGAGAATTCCACCAAATCGAAGACTCTCCAAATTTCTAAGGATCAAACAGCTTTTGAAGTCCAAAATTACTTCAAAAGTTAAGCAATTCCACAAGAAAAGCAACCAAATACGAAGAACGCTCATCCTGTTCTTCAAATCCAGAACATACATCCAGAGAGAAAGAATAAGAGGGTCAAGCATAGAGATTGAACCACTTTCGCACAAAATCATCTCAAACTGAAGTTCAACTCCACAAAACTAAATTTCTATGGAAATCTCGTGTGAACAGACATGCACATACATCATTGCATCATTCCCTCATAACCAATTTCATCATTTTCCAAACAACAAAAGACATGTGTAATACATGATAACTTGTTATCACTTTAAATTCCATGAGCATGTGCATTATAACATTAGGACAAGCGAACTTTGACAGATAAATTATGCAGAATTCGTTCTCATAATTATATTGGATTTTCACGAATGTGTTATTTGATTTGGAATGTACCAACGCCATCTTTTGGACTTATTTATCATTACAAAATGACTTTCATTCAAGTGTGTATGCATTATCCATTCAAGAAATTTGAATTAAATTTTACTTATTAAGCAATTGACTTTTGCAACTATGCTTTGAAATAAAAACCATTGCCATAAAGAAAATTTATAAAATACGAAATCCTTGTGTTATGATCTAATATCTTTGGTTAAATCGAACCATACTATTCATTATAGGTCGAAGCCCAGTCGAGCTGGATCCATTTTCTTGTCTTTGGTTAAATCGAACCATACTATCCAGTAGAGGTCGAAGCCTAGTCGAGTTGGGTCCATTTTTTTGGCTTTTGTTAAATCGAACCATACTATTCAGTAGAGGTCAAAGCCCAGAAGAGCTGGGTCCATTTTCTTTCCTTTGGTTAAATCGAACTATACTTACAGTAGTGGTTGAAGCCTAGTCGAGCTGGGTCCATTTTCATTATCTTTGGTTAAATCGAACCATACTTTCAATGGTGGTCGAAGCCCAGTCGAGCTGGGTCCATTTTTTTGTCTATGGTTAAATCGAACCATACTATCCAGTAAAGGTCGAAGCCCAATCGAGCTAGGTTCATTTTCTTTGGCTTTTGTTAAATCGAACCATACTATTCAGTAGAGGTCGTAGCCCAGGCGAGCTGGGTCCATTTTCTTTCCTTTGGTTAAATCGAACCATACTTATAGTAGTGGTTGAAACCCAGTCGAGTTGGGTCCATTTTCTTTGACTTTGGCTAAACCGAACCATATTATCCAGTAGAGGTCAAAGCCGAGTCAAGCTAGGTCTATCTTCATTACCTTTAGTTAAATCGAACCATACTTTCAGTGGTGGTCGAACCCAGTTGAGCTGGGTCCATTTTGTTTGTCTTTGGTTAAATCGAACAATACTATTCAGTAGAGGTCGAAGCCCAGTCGAGCTGGGTCCATTTTCTTTGTTTTTGGATAAATTGAACCATACTATTTAGTAAAGGTCGAAGCCCAGTCGAGCTGGATCCATTTTCTTTGTTTTTGGTTAAATCGAACCATACTATTTAGTAGAGGTCAAAGCCTAGTTGACATGTGAACGAAGGCCACCGGGATCTCTAGTGAGACCCCGGCGTCTTAACGTTCATCAATGGTAGCTTCCCCTCCAATTTTGCACACTTTCTCCTTCGATTCTTCTCCCTTTTATAGCGGTTAAGGGTTCCTTGTCGACCACGTCCTTCTCGAACATTCTCCCTTAAGATTTTTCCTCTTGGTTCCATTGATTCCTCGATTTGATTTCCAATAATCTTTTTTCCTTTTCCATTCTCAATCATCCCTTCTGTGCGTCAACTTGATTGCCGATTATTTCTTTCCTTTTCTATTCTCCTTCATTCCTTCTGCGTGTCGACTTGATTGTCTATTATTTCCCTTTCTCTCCGCATTATACTATTCATTTTCTTTGCTTTTCTTTGTTTAGCATGTGGTTTTAAGGACTAAATTGTGCTATTATTTAGCGCTATCAACTTATTACTTGTTGCAATTTCGGATCGCTTATACTTGTGTGTAAGTGATTCCAAGTTACACTTAGCATAAGGTTGCTTAGAATTAATTACTGTACTATATATAGCACTGGAATCGCCCGTCAGCGAGACTGTCCATTCATTTTTTATTCTGCCTGCATTAAAGCATTTCAGACTTTGAAGAATGCATTAGTTTCAGCGCTAATATTGAAAACTCCCGACTGAGCAAAGCCATTCATTATGTGCGACGTGAGTTATTATTCGCTCGGTGAAACGTTGGGACAGAAAGGCGAGAAGCTTGTACATCTAATCTGTTATGTAAGTAGAATGATGAACGAAGCACAAAAGAATTACACAACAACCGAGAAGGAATTTTTTCTAGTAGTGTTTCCGCTTAATAAATTCAATCCCTATCTATTTAGGGCGAAGGTAACAATCTTCCCGGACCATGCAACTATCAAGTACCCATTGAAAAAGCCAGATGCATAACCAAGATTGCTTAGATGGTTACTTTTGCTTCATCAATTTGACATCGAAATTATAGACAAAAAGGGAGGCGAAAATGTGTTTGTTGAACATTTGTCAAGATTAGAATCCACGAAGGGTTCGTAGCTATGAAGCAAAATTAATGAGTTGTTCCCTGACGAACAGTTATTTCCCATCGATTCTCAGAACAGGGAGAGTGAACCTTGGTTTGTGGACATTGCAAACTATTTAGCGAGTGGAATCATGCCAACAGACCTGAATAGTCAACAAAGGAAGCATTTTTTGCACGAAGTCAAATCTTACTTCTGGGATGAGCCCTTCTTGTATAAGCAATGTGCAGAACAAATCATTCGCCAATGTGTAACTGAGAGTGAAGAAAAGGAAATTATAGCGGAATGTCATGCACTACCTATGCTAGTCATTACGGTGGAGCGAAAATGGCCGCAAAAGTATTTCAAGCAGGTTATTTCTAGCCCTCTATTTTTAAGGATTCTTATAATTTAGCTATAACTTGGGATGCATGTCAAAGGTTTGGGAATATAGGGAAGTGAGAAGAAATGCCTTTGAAATATATTTTAGAAGTTTAACTCTTTGATGTTTGGGGCATTGATTTCATGGGACTATTCCCAAACTCCATTGGAAACACTTATATCCTGGTTGCTATAGACTACGTCTCTAAATGAGTAGAGGCGATAACTTGTGCAAAGAATGATGCGAGAACGATCATTAACTTTCTGCATAAACATATCTTTACGCGATTTGGTACTCCACGCACAATAATAAGTGACGAGGGTACACATTTCATAAACAAAGCCTTAGAAATAGTCTTGCAAAAGTATAAAGTTCTCCATAGGATCGCAATAGTCTACCACCCCAAACCAACTGCCATGCTGAGGTATCCAATTGCAAGCTCAAGAAAATTCTAGAAAAGGTTGTTGACCCGAATATGAAGGATTGGGCAGTCAAGTTAGATGATGTGGTGTGGGCTTATAGAACGACATATAAAACACCCTTGGAAAAGCTTTCCATTTACCTCTTTAGTTAGAACACAAAGCCCATTGGGCCACGAAATAACTTAATATGAATTCGCTAAAAGTTGGACCAACGCAAAAGCTCCAATTATTGGAATTAGAAGAGTTTCAGAAGTTCTCTTACGAAAACGCGAAACTTTACAAAGAAAAAACAAAGCATTGGCATGACGAGCGAATAAAGGCCAAGGAATTTTTGCCAGGACAACAAGTGTTGTTGTACAATTCATGGCTGTGATTGTTACCCTGGTAAACTCAAGTCCAGGTGGTCTGGCCCATTCACGGTTGTCCAAGCCCATCCGCACAGAGCGATTGCACTTAAAAATGACTTTGATAATTCTGAATTTTTAGTGAATGGTCACAGGTTGAAACATAACTTCGGTGAAGCCATTGCAAAGGCGGAGTTCACCCCATTATTGGATGCCTGAAGTAGACCGAATTGGCTGGAGCGAACGATATTATCTTTCTCAAATTTTTAAAACTACTCAAGGTCAGGTAAGTTGACTGAACTTGTACATGTACGTTTTTTTATCTTTTAAAACTTTAATTTATTTAAGTCTTGTTCAGTAGTTTTTGCCTCTTAGTAATTAGTTGGACGAAGAAAAAACTTAGTCATGATGGAAGGAGTTTCTTTTAAATTTTTTGTGTTATCAAAGTGGGCTCAATTCGCTAGAGCGAAGGGTGGGATTTATTGACGCATGTTGTCTTCACCAGCTTTCATCCAACAACGCACGTGACGTTCATCGCCTACCTCTGGGAAGACACATGTCAAATGAAAATTCAATCTAATGGTCTAGGCTTCACCATACGTAAATTGGCATTTCGATTCCCAAGTTCGACAGTTGAACGCGTTTCAAACCCTATAAAATCCCCTTCCCCTTCATTTTCTCTTTTCACGCATTCAGAACTCTCAAAACCTCCCGAGCTTCCAAGCTTTCGCAAAACTTCAAAAACAATTACCTGCCTTAACCATATTTTGAAATTCCCTCCAAAATGCTTACCAGCAACAACCCTACGAAGAGAGCGAACCCAAGTAAAATTGAAACAGCGAAAGAAACCCTAAAGGTGAAGGTTGCCGCTAAAGCGAGCAGGACTGCAACTGAGACTCCTCCCACAAGGATCATTCTAAAATGATCATTTAAAGCCAGCGCAATGGAGAAATTCGCTGCGGCGAACCCTTCCATTGAGCCTTCTATGGGCAAAATGGTGACACCAGCGGAGTACAAAAATGTTGCCGCCGCCGTGCTCTGGTGAGGGTGTTTTCGAACATAAGGTTCCCCTCGTTCTCGTGATGTTAACCCCCTTTGTGGCTTATTTAGATTGTCCTTAACGAGTGCTCGGCACTGTTTTGTGTTTAAGTGCTCTCGTGTTTCATTGTTTCAGGTCATCGTTTAACTCATTGGTTCCCATGGTGTTTCGGTCGAGTCATCGGGAAGGTAAGAAGCTTCATTATGATTTGGGTTTGTGGTTTAAAACATGTGAATAGTAGCATGATAGAATTTATGCGAGATGAAGGTTGGATGACTTGTCGCATGTATGCTTTGGTGTTGTGATTCATTGTTTGAACTTACTACTCGTGGTAGCATGAAATCGTGTGTAGCTCGTAAACTGTTAAATCTCTATTAGTGTGTATCTTGTGATAGTATCATCATTTACCCGATGTGTATCTCTACTCATATATGCGGTGAACTATTTATCTGTTTAACTTGTTGATTGACTTAATTCCCTTGGGTTTATGCATGTTCTTTGTTGTTAACTCCAACCATGTTTGACTGTATACGTGCTGCCATGATTATGCTCGGTTTCTCTATCCGTTACCTAAAGGGTTGTCCGTATGTTGTTTTGAAGTTAGAATAACTAGGCCTGGTTACTGTTTGCGACACCGTGAACACACAATACTTGAAATAATAAGAAAATGAAAATGATGACGCAGGTACCTTGGATTTCGCTAAAGCGAAATCTCTACTCAAATTAACCGAAATGTGTGTGATTTCCCAAAGATGTGCAAGTATACACAGTCTTGTTATAGCAAGTTTTAAAGTAAGTAAAACTCATCTCCACAGGGATTAGTGATTAACAACATGCTTAAGCGAAAATTAGAGAGTTATGGTAACAAAGGAAATATTGTTGTGGTGAAAATAAAACTAAGCTGCTGAAATAAGTTTGCTAAAGCGAAATAAATGCGAAACTCAATTGAAAAAATACTTAAGATGCAACTAATGATAAAATAACTTTAATCAAATTAAAGACATCAAAAGGAGGTTAAGACTTTTCGGAGAGTTTCGCTAAAGCGAAATGGCATTTGGCTAAGAAGCGAACAGCTGATGGCTTTCTCTTTGGCTCTCTCAAGCTCTCTAAGTTGGCTCTCTCGAGCTCCTGGTTTGGTTCTCTCGAACTCAAACAACAAATAAACCAAGCGATCAGCACTAGGTGAACCTTATCTCTAAGTGTTCTTTTCAAATGCAAGTAAACTTAGCAAAACCTAATATTAAGACATGCAAGGTTGCTCTATTCCCTTTCTCTCGAAAGCGAAATAAAGTTCATACAAATAGTTAGCTAGACAAAATGTATTTCGACACAACATGCATAAATAGTTGACATCTTGCTCCCACTTTGCTTAAGCGAAATACTCATACTTAGCCTATTTCCTTCCGACTAAAAACTTAGCTACACATGATGATAAATAGATACAACGCAAAGTAAAAAGAAAATTTCATCTTCAATTAAATAAGTAACAATGTATGCTTACAAAAAAAGCTAAAGTGAAAATACTAAAATGAAAGTAAGAGAAACAAAGTTAAGAAAAAGCCTGATCGGAATCACTAAAATAGTGTCTCTGAATCCAGCTTCAGCTCTACTCTGCAACGCTGGCTAACTACTTTGCTAGAGCCAACCAGCTAAACAAGTGGAAATGGAAAACAACTAAAACGACTAAGCTAACTATAAAAATGACAATGATTTTGGTCTGAAGAAAACTTGACGATGATCTCTCCAGAAAAATGGATGATGCCTTTCACAATGACAAAATATTGCTTCAAACAAGGCTCTACTCCACGATCTCATGCACATGTCCTTTGTTCCACGATCTCACTTGTAGTGGTTGAGATTGAAAGGCTTTTCTCAGATTTTTGACACGTCTTCCACTTTAGCTATTTTTCCGAGAACCCATCTCGCTGGATTTCAGTTTGCTTAAGGGAAACTTTTAGCAACTGCACTTAGCTCCATAAAACTTTTCTCACTGGATTTGTGTTCGCTTAAGTCAAATGTTTAGCAACTACACTTAGCTCCAAAAAGCTTTTAGCACTTCTGCATTTCGCTCCCTTAGTATGCTAGAGCAAAAACAAAATATCAGGTTTATAGAGATGGAACTTAAAGATTTACACATTCATGTACTTTTGCTAAAGCAAACCTCTAAAATGTTATCCTAAACAGAAAACTATAGGATTTTGTAATTCTCTCAAATAATTAAGCTAAGCGAACAGACTTAGCGAATTCTTTCTATGATGTAGCGAAAGTTTTAGCGAATAGCTATCAAACTTAGCCCTTAACTCTCAATTCTTGAGAGTTATCAGTTACCGTGTTGGCCACCTAGAGGAGCAGCTAGCTCACACATTTTAGGGCTCATGATTGCAGGATCGATATCTTGTTGCTGTTATGACTCGCTAGTGCCCCCTTAGGAACGCAGCGGGGATATGAATCTTTTTTGCTTCGAGACACGTGGTTGGGTTGCACTAGCCTTTAAGACACGTCAGATCTCTTCCACGTGTCACCTTGCGTGCGGAACAACGGGTTCCTTGGTTATGAGCACACGTTGCGGGTCGTACCAGCCCTCAGGTGGGCCGGATGCACTCGCATAGGCTAGGCTAGATCTTGTGTGACTCTGGTGCTAGTTATTATATCTATGTGTGCACTTGTGGAACCTTATATGTTGTGTGCATGGTTCCACCAGGTTACCTTCCCAATACCTTGGAGGGGGGCCCGATCATGTCGTGCTTGTCCCTGAGACTACTGGAAGAGGCCACTGGGACAGATGAAGGAGCGGAGGAATGCCTCTCGGTGAGCCAGCATGCATTAGTGAGGATGTTGTCTGCAGGCAGGTCGGTCCTCCCGCATGCTAGAGGTTAGCAGTTGTCCCCCCGAGCCCGAGATTTAGGAACCCTGCAGTTTTACTTTACTTGTGGCTCTCCCTGACAAGGTCAGATGATTTACTTGGCATTGTGTATGCCCTTACTAACAAGACTCGTGTGTCGTTGTCCCGACCCGAGGTTTATGGATGTTGTGTGTTCCCCTCACTCGTGGTCCTCTCCGAGAGGGTCGGGTGACTTATTGGTGGGTCCCTGGCATATTCCAGGCTACCCTGAGATATTAGAGTATGTCTACGTGAGCACAGCATTACGGGTCCCTACTAGAGGTGAGGCTACCCGAGGCATGCCTCCGCTGGGGCACTTTGACTGGTCCCTGATAGAGATCAGGCTACCCCTGAGATAATTATGATTTTCCCTTAGGACACGGTATGGGACGTGTTCGATCCGAGGTTTGGGAAACTTGTGTGTTCTCCTCACTCGGGGTCCTTGCTCTAACCTTGGTCAGATGATTGCTTGGCATTTAGTCGTAACTTGTTCACGGCTTGCACACCGTTGTTTGACATTGTTTGCTCGTGACCCTCACGCATGAGCGAGACATTTAGCTTCAGTCGTCATATCTTCTAGCTTGTTTTTGTTTACATGCTTAACCCCATGGTGCGGATCCTTATTGGATATATTTTGATATACCCACCCCTTACATTTTCAGGTACTGGTTCATTCCGAGGTGGCTAGGCTAAGAGCTAGATCGATCATGGACACGGTGTCGACATTTTCTTTTCGCATTGTTTACTACTGTTTGAACCATATATTTTACGTTTTAAACCCTTTTGAACCATATTTGTTTTGAACTATCGGGATCCCAAGCTTTGTTTGTATGTTTTCGAACTATTAGCACCGTTTTCATATTTTATGAGGTTTTGTTGGAAAAACGCATATGATTATTAAATTGGTTTTGAGGATTTTAATATGCATGCACCCGTAACACCCCATTAGAGTATTTTAGGAAGTTGGGTCGTTACAAACATAATTTAATAGTTTTATCATTAAGTTTAAAATGAATCTAATTGCATTTAAACTTTAGCCTATAGGCAAGTTTTATGTCACTAGATTCATATTTTCTCATTATACTTTATTTAATTACGATAAAATATTAAATTATATTTTCAAATTTACCCACAGGGATTAGAAAAAAAGAACATAATTTAATAGTTTTATCATTAAGTTTAAATGAATCTAATTGAATTAAAACTTTAGCCCACAGACAAGTTTTATGTCTCTAGATTCATATTTTTCATTATTCTACCTTAGTAGAATAATAATTCATCTATACTTGATAAAATATTAAATTATATTTTTTAATTTACCCACAGAGATTAGAAAAAGGAATATAATTTGATAGGTTTATCATTATGGTTAAATGAATTTAATTGAATTAAAACTTTAGCCCACATGCAAGTTTTATGTCAGTAAATTCATTTTTCATTATTCTACTTCGGTAGAATATACTTCATATAATTAGGATAAAATACTAAACTATATTTTCTAATTTACCCACAGGGATTAGAAAAAGGAATATAATTTAATAGTTTTATCATTAAGTTTAAATGAATCTAGTTAAATTAAAACTTTGACTCATATGCAAGTTTTATGTCACTAGATTCATATTATTTATGATTCTACATTGGTAGGACATACTTCATATTAATTAGGATAAGATATTAAATTATATTTTTCTAATTTACCCACAAGGATTTGAAAAAATGAATATAATTCAATAATCTTATCAATATTCTTATATGAATTTAAATTGAATTTAAACTTTAGCTCACATGTAAGCTTTATGTCATTATATTCATATTTTTCATGCTTCTACATTGGTAGAACATGTTCATGATTTTACATTGGTAGAACATACTTCATATTAGCTTCAAAGCTAGTAACATGAGCATATTTAAGTAATTGTAGCAATTCAATCTAGGCGTTTTTCTTAAATAAGATGTGTTGTTCCTGAGTTCAAATCCATTATAAAGTTTGGAAGGGGATAATTGTTCTTCATTTTGGGTGGAGAATTAGGTTTGTGGAATCATGAAATGTAAAATTTCTTGAGAATGACTTGATTAGTGGGAGTGATCGATCTCAAGATGTTGATTTTGAGAAAGATAATTCAAATGCTCATTGTGCCGCTTCAAGTGATGGGCTGTTCATTATAGTTAATAATGCGCTTTAAGTTCAAATGTGTATTGAAGAACAAGTCCTATAAAAACCACAATTTGTCCACCAATGGTATTTGATATTTCTTGGTGCCATCTCTTCATTTGGTTTAGAAGAGAAGATTATGGATCAATGTATATACCAGAAGTTCAATGGAAGACATTAAATTTAGTCTTATGCCTTGTCCTAAAAATGACCTCGAACTGGAACAGATAAAGAACATTTCATCAACATTGATTGTTGAGATGATATAAAGTTTTCAGAGTAATCTAGGTGTTGACCACTAGAGAACTACAAAGAAATTTATAAGATTCCTTTAAGGATTAAAAGATTATATGCTCATATTTAGATGAACTTATTATGAAGGTTGAGTTCGTATTATGTTTTGAAGCTGCCTCACATAGTGTGTGGTTAAAAAGTTTCGTTTATGGGTATATAGTCGTTGACTCTATTTGTACGTCATTAAGAATATAATGTGACAACTCATGTGTTGTATTTAGGATGTGTTAAAGATAAGAAAGTAGTCATTTAACACATTAATAATGAGTTAATGATTTTTTATCCTTGACTAAATGCATGCAACTAAAGAATTTCAAGAATCAGGCAATCATAATGAAACTTGATTCCTCTATGTCAATATTCATTAAGTATTTTGTTGAAACTCTTATTCAGAATTTATATTTTCTTATTCAGTTGTGCACATACAAATTAATTGTTGAGAAAATATTACTTAAGTATGGACCTAGAATAAACATAAGGTTTATTCATTTAAGTATGTGATTTAAGTTAAGAGAAATACGATGCATTGTGATATATGGAAGATAATACTCGCACTAGAGAATCTATCACCGTAATCCATGTATCTTGTTTTTCATTATGATATCGGTGAGGTGATCATGGGCCAAGTGGAAGAATGTTGGAATTATTTATTAAATATTAATTAATTAATTTTCCATATTTAGTGGCCCATGAGATGTAACTCCCAAATTTTTCTTTAACCACCACACACATTATTTATTAAGTTAAATTTATCTCTTAATGGGAAAGATAATTGACTGAATCTATAGATACCAACATATAGTGAAAAACAGAGAGTTTACAAAGAACTCTTCTGGATTTTCTACTCCAGTTTTAGGTCCCCTATACCCACTTTTCCATTAATAAACCACACATTTGAGTTAGGAAGAGTGAGGGTCTAGAAGAACCAAGAACTCTGCGATCGATGTGTTTGTTGGAAGTGTTCGTTGAATTCCTGGTCAACATTGACATTCATCTTTCGGCTACCAAAAACAATGGCGGGAGGTATACGTTTTATTTTTAATTATGTTTTTGCTGCAGGTGATTAAATTTATTAATCACATTTTGATTTTTGGTGTTAGAAATCTCTAACAGTGCAATCAAGTCGTTGGATGGAAATTTAGTTGTTTGGTAGGTTAAACTTGAATCATCAAGGTTAACAGCTTCCTAGGACAATTTTTTCTTTCAAACAAGAAAATAGTTGTAGGTGAAAATGATGACGCTCAGAAGAGTCAAGGAAGTGGTTAGAGTGTTAGAAGACTTTCTAGTGGGGATGTTGCAGCTAGACAGGGACAAACCAGCAAAGAAGGGGTAGGGGCAGCTAAAGTTTTAATTGAAAAAAAAATTAATTAATTAAATTAATACTGAAAAGGAAGGTTCTTGTTTGGGCAGGGAAGGTGATTGAAGTTTTGGAGATGGTGATTCTAACTACAGTGGAAGAAGCATCCGAATTCAAGAGATGGCTGTGAAGTACAGTATGGAGATTCCAATGATTGGAGTGGTGAAAAGAGTAGGTTGGGTAGTAGCGGCAAATCTAGTAGAGGTAGACATAGCAAGGGAGGATTTCAGGTAGAAAGCGAGGGGACAAAATAGAAAAGGTTAGCAAGGCTCGTATCTAGTGATAACTCATATAAACTGAAGAGAGGTCTGTACCAAGTTTTGGTGGTACTTAGTTTAGTTATTGCAATTGGAGTAACCATTTATCAAACACTCAATGAGTTCTAGGTTAGTTATTATTTTGGGAGTTTCACTCATGCAAAGGCGTGCAACGATTTGCAAGGTAAAGTAAAGGATCGCCAAGAGGTGTTTATATATTGTTGCTTGGGGCTATGTCTATCCATAGTTCCTTGATGTTTATTTGTGAAAAGGGGAAACTGGTGCATGTAAAAAAAACTTCTATTGGGTTGTTTGTGGTGGTAACAACTCAAAGTAGACACCTTTGGTGTTGTGACTTTGTTGAGTAAAAGGGCATAACATTGGAGATGGTTGATCGTTTAGCTGGTGTAAGATACCCCACGTGAAGAATAATTTTAATTAATCTGGTTATATGCAGAAACGGAAGGAATCGTGTCCTAAGACAAATCCCGACAATTACCAAGTATAAATAGAAATTATTATGGAGATAATAATTAGTGTATTTTAGTAATTAATAATTACTTGCTAGAGAATAATTATTATAGTTAGACTAATTAGATTGAGCTAACAACTAAAATATCTAATTCTGAAGAGGTCACACATAAGAGCAATGCGATGAACTAAATATAAAGTCAAAAAGATTTTATATTGGATGACAATTAAGAGTTCATGGGTTTTGGTTTTCTCTACTGGCCTAACCCTAAATATATATGGGTTTAGGAGAACTGATACATTTTTCCATCGGATGGAAAAAAAACCTAACCCCAATTTCTTTTTGTGCCTTCACATCCCAATAAAAGTAAAAGGGTGAAACAGTTCACTCTCTTCCGTACTAGCATACGTGCATATGTGGGATCATTCCATTGCTGGTGGACTAATTAGAGGGGTTGTAGTTGGAGCCCTAACATCTCCTGGCAGTGGCGTTCTTGCTTGGGAATCTTGCATAAAAGGTTGTAATTATTTACTCCCTATTTAATTTATATAAATGCGACTCTGTGATAGATGTTAGGAAATTGTTTCCTAAAATTCTGCTATTTGCATCTACGATTTCCTACAGTGGTATCAGAGCAGATTGCATAATGTTATATGATTATTGTTTTGATGCTGTAAATTAAGAATTTGATGATTCCCCTTCATAATTAAATCACAAATTAAGAATTTAATGGTTAGCACAGTAGAAACATTTTATGGGTTTAGTTGCTAAATTAAATTAAATCACAAATTGGGAATTTGATAGTTATTGACTATTAATCTGTAACGACCCGACCCGAATGGGGTTCTAAATAGGCCATTACCTCAATGCATGCATACAAATCTACAGAAAATTTGCAAGATGGTGTTTGGATTCTAAGTAAAAGCTAAAACATGAAAACATCCATTTAAAAATCAACATAAATTCCTGAAACCTGTCCCTGTTTCCAAGCACATGTTTCAAGGCAAATACATTTCCAAAACTTACTCTGATCAGAGATTTATTTAAAACATAAAAGCTTTACAACAATGCTAGAATCCGGGAAAACATTCAGAAAACACCCTAGGGCTCCGTGCCCAACTACATGCATTCAGAGGACATTTAAATCATAAACATAAACATAAGACTCAGAGTTGAACAACGGGTTTCCATGATCACAGCTCCTCCTCCAGCCATCCTGTCTCGCACCATGGTTACCTGTGGAAAACCACATAATAAGGGTGAGTAACGAATTACTCAGTAAGAATCCCCAACCAGGGTACAATACGATATACATGGTCATCTCGATGAGCGTATGCAAGCTATGAATATAAACACAGAATAGAGCACATAGCTTAGCCCACACTTGGGCCTCGGATGCCAACTCAGGGTCTTAGTCCGGAAATCAATCACCACATCCACACAATACACAAGTCGCCCTATACGAGAAACAAGTCCCGGCCTCAGCCTGTCTACTGTCGAATGAAAGGTACACTAGCTCAAGATCCCGAGGAGCTCTCCGGTCGGCGCTGTAATGAGCGTAAACATGCACGCGCGTGCATCGCAGACTATGGGGGGTGCCGGGTCTAGAGGCAAGCTGCCCATGTCCAGTCACCACGCCTAACTAATTCTTTAGATCGGTGTCACTGACATAGGGGTGTGAGACCTGGACACGTAAACTATGTCAGCCTGAACCACCACACCTGGGGCTAAGGAACGGGTCGTGGTAGGCTTACACCAGGAAGTCGTCCTTACCTTAACAGGTGGCAATCAAGGGCTACGGCCGAACACGCTGAGGACGTGCCGACTACAGGGGACGAGGCAATGCCAAGTCATCATCCCGACCGTTGGGGCATTTAACAGTCTGCCACCCTCACCCAAGATTGCAGGGCCAGCCGTTAGGGTTAGCTATTCCCTAACGGGATCAGGGCGGAGCTTCATCTCATACGTCCCTGTCGGGGTGCAAGGTACGTTATGCACCTAGCCCGGATGATGCTATCTACCTGCAACTCTAACCTGCCTTAGCAATCAACAAACAAGCAATATCATCCAATACGTGCTCAATAAGAATACAACGAACCTAGCATGATACTACGAAGCAAGGATGATCACGAGCATGCCGTAAAGGAACAACCTAGCATGGACTAACATGAGAAACAACACAGAAATCATGCCATCGGGAATTGAGAATAGAGCACTTATCACCAAACATGTCAATAAACACAAACAAGCATACAATCAAGCAATCACATAATATATCGCAGGTCCACACAACTCCCAGAAGAAATCCTTTACTGGCGGAAGTCCTCTAAACACAAGAAACCTAAGCTGCGATAGAACCCGAGCTAGCTAGCGAGAACCTAACAAAACAACAATAATTACAATCAAAAGGCCCAAATATAATAAAACAAGCAGTGGGTCACCAGAGCAACTCACGAGGCGCGACGTACACACGAACGAGCCGGCCAGACGGGCGAGACAAATTGGCTTTGGCTGGCTGGGCGCTACTGGGCGCAGGTCGGGTGCCGGGCGCTGCTCGAGCCGAGGCGCTGGCGCTGGCGCGGATGCGCATGCGGACACGCTTGGCTGGGCACGGCTGGGCGCACGGGCGCGAGCGTGGCGGCTGTATGGCGCAGCAGCACACACGCGAGCTCGGCAGATCGGGCGACGCAGACGGCCGGCAGGATCGTGACGGCGCAGACGAGACCGAGCGAGGGCAAGGCGCGCGATCTGGCGACACGACGCGACGGCGGCTGCGGGCAGATCTGAGCACGCGAAGGTAGGGCTGGTACGGTGCGACGAGGCTGCGACGGCTGCTGGCGCGACCTGGGCGTCTGCTCGGGCGGATCTAGTGCGACGGGCTCATTTCTTTGGCGAGATGGCGGGTCCGCAACTTGGCGAGGGTGGGCGAGCCCTCGTGCGACGGCGAGCTCATTTCTTGGGCATGACGGCGACAAGGCCGACGGTGGTGGAAATCTGGCCACCGCTGGGCTGGGGTGCTCGGGGGAGAGAGAGAGAGAGAGAGAAAAAGAGAAAAGAGAGAAAGTGAGAGAGAGAGAAAGAGAGAGAAAGTGAATTTGGGGAAAAAAAATAAAAGAAAAGAAAATGAATTTGGAAAAGAAAAGGAAAATGGGAAATAAAAGGAAAAATAAGGATTTTATCCAAAATCCATCCTTATCCACTTTTATCCTTAAAAATCCCATTTCCCGGCTTCCTCCTTCGAGACCCGGCTGAAGCAACCTCTCCCAATAAATAAAACTCACTAAAATCCAACTCCCAAATCAACACCAAGGGCCTGGGCTCGAATCCCAAAGGAAGCACACAACCAACTAACACTTTGCCCAAAAACCCAAATCACAACCGAACTCCCAAACGACTAGCCCAAACATCTCGGGACTCGCAAGCAATAACAAACCAGCCTCGACAAAGGCAGGAGCTACCTCGAAGCTTGAAAAACCACAAATCCTGCACGGAGAGCCAAAAGACCAAAATACCCCTAAGGGTCAAAACAGCTCTAACGGCCCAACCGAACCACTGAATCTGAACCGAAAGCACCTCGAGAACCGGAATAGAAAACTGGGCCGTTACATAATCACCGAAATGTTGATTAATTTTCTGAAATTTTGTTAAGTGTTAATAAAATGTAAAATTAATTAATATCAAATTTGGAATTTATGATTTTTGGTAATTAGTTATTCATTCAAATAATAATTTATTTATTTTTCTGAAAATTAATTTAAAGTTAATGAATTTTCAGAAATTATGATTAAATTAGCAAAATAAGATTTTGTGATTATTTCGTATTATTTTCCCTTAAAATCTGTATTTTTTTTCTCTGATTTTGGGTACCTTTTGAGTAATATTGAAAGTTGGAATAATTTGTGTTTCCATAAAATTTGGAAAATCATTTCCTAAAATATGGAAATTTACTCTGTTTTAGCAATTTGTTGCTAGGCAGCCAGTTTATAATTAATTAAAAAAAACCTTTAATTTATCAAATTAATAAATAATGGAAATTATTTCCATATTAAATTGTTTAATCATTTTTCTGCATACATTTATAATATTTGATATTATTATTTGTGTGGTGATTAGTATGACCCAATTAGGATTTTTATTAAATACAATCTGTGTATCGTTAAATATTTTTGTAATTTAAATTTCAGTTATTTAGATTCATGTAATTTTTCAATTCCAAAATTATGCAATCCAAAGAAGAATTCAAGGAGTTCAAGGATGGAGATCCAATAGAAGCTCAAAGAAGATTCTTGAAGATTAGTCATTTCCTTGGTTTAAGGGCCATACTACGATCATGGTTAATTTTTTCATTTAATTTTGTATAATTTTATTCTTTATTTAAGTTTATTTATGTTGTTTTATTTGTTCGATGTGTTCACCTAAATAAACAACATAATGAACTTGGGTCCCAATTATAATTTTGAGTTTAATTGTTTTTCCTAACAAACAACTATGAAGCCTTTAATCATTGGTAATAGGTTCTACCAAAGCAGGATGTTACTTTTAATCTAAGGATAGTAGTGTAGGTTTAATGAAACTTCCACGTTCATGTTTGGTTTAACTCAACAAAACTATCAAAAGACAAAGTTTTGGGTTTTGAAGAAAAGAGATAGAATTAACAGAGAGTTGTTAACCTATCTACCAAGAATTACAAAGAGTTGTAATTAGTAAAAGAGTTTTCATACCTCAAATATTATTAATAAAAGGTAGGGCCAAAGTCCATTTTATTAATAATAGGAAGGGGGTCTTGGTTATTTCTTTATTCAAAGTGGGACATTACAATTTGAATCAAGTATTAGTAGTATTTTAATTTTTAAGCACTACTATGATGAACATTTATTGATTTCTTGCAATGTTTCTTGTGTTGAAGATATTATGTCTAATAACAACACCAACAACTCGATTTTTAATCTGCGTTTAATCCTTGAGAAGTATAAACTAAATGCAAGCAATTTTCTCGATTGGGAAAGAAATTTGAGAATTACTCTCAAATGTGAAGGGAATGAGTCAGTTCTTGATAACCCAATTCCTGAACCCCTTCTATAAGGAGCTAGGCAGGCTGAGAGAACTGCCAGGAAAACTCTCCTAGACAATTCAGTGTCTATCACATGTCTAATGCTAGCATGTATGGAACCTGACTTTCAAAAATGTTTTGATGGGATGGATGCATATAGCATAATCCAACAGCTGAAAACTATGTTTTAGCGTCATGCTAGGTTGGATTTATTGCATGATGGGTTTAAGAACTTTAGTTTGAACTTTTACATGCAAGGGGGACAAGCAAACCAGCAAGAGTTGCATGAGATGCTAATTCAGGCTGAAGAAACATCCCTAACAAACCTAAAAAACATAAGGATGTTCTTATAGTTCAAAACGGGAAAGGGTTCAAGAAAATTGGGGCTGCTAAAAAAGAAAAAGGTGATGGCAAGAAAGTTGCTTATACCACTTCTTCTAAAAAGCCAAAACCCAAACCAAAAGTAGTTGCGGCGCACAAGTGTTTCCATTGCAACGAAATTGACCATTGGAAAAGAAATTGCCCCAAATACATGGAGAATAAGAAGAATGGTACTTCTACTCCAGGTATTTATGTTATAGAAGTAAATTTAGCAATTTCTACTTCTTCAGGGTATTTGATATTGCATGTGGTACCCACATTATTAGTAATGTGCAGGGACTAACAAGAAGTAGAAAACTGGTAAAGTAAGAAGCTGTCTATGTGTTGGCAATGGAGCAAAAGTTGCTGCATTGGAAGTAGGAGTTTTTAGCTTATCTTTGTCCTCTGGTGTAGTTTTGGAACTTAATGATTGTTATTATGTTCCTGCTATTACTAGAAATATTATCTCGATCCCTGTTTTAGATCGAGAAGGATTTTCATTCATAATAAAAGAAGAAATTTGTTCTGTTTATTTGAATGATTTGTTTTATGCCACTGCTAAGTTATTAAATTTTTTGTATGTTCTAGATTTAGATACACACATCTATAACATCGAAAACAAGAATCATAAATCAAATGACTCAAACCCTACTTACCTATCACATTTTTTATTAGGCCACATAAGCTCATAACGCATTGAGAAACTCCATAAAGATGACGTTCTCAACTCTTTTGATTTTGAATCATTTGATGTATGCGAATATTGTTTAATGGGGAAAATGACAAAGTTTCCTTTCACAAGTTCAAGTGAAAGGGCCAATGATCTCTTAGCTCTCATACATACAGATGTATGTGGACCTATAGGTATTTTGGCTAGGGGAGGGTATACTTAATTACTTTTACGGATGACGTAAGCAGATATGGATTTGTTTACCTTATGAAGAAAAAGTCAAAATCGTTTGAAAAGTTAAAAAAATTCCAAAATGAAGTAGAAAATCAACTTGGGAAGAAGATAAAATCATTACGATCAGATCGTGGTGGAGAATATTTGACCCGAGAATTCAAAGATCATTTGAAGAATTGTGGAATACTTTCACAATGGACTCCACTAGGAACACCTCAGCTGAATGATGTTTCTAAGCAGAGAAACTGTAAGAACCCGACCCTAAATGGTCTCAATGATCCTTACTAAATGCCATAACTCATGAATTGAAAACAAATCATAGACTTAAAAGTTTGAAGAAACATGCACTTATAAATTATTTCAATGTTCCAGTAAATTAACAGTTAAAATATAACCCTTAAAATAATTTAGCCTCTGGCCAGAGTTTACAAAAGCTCATCAAACCAACATTATAAAAATCTTTCAGAAAACAAGTGCAATGCAGGACAGAAAATGCAACGGACTCGTCCCCATGATCAATCAGCTCCTTCTCTAGCCACCTCGATGTTGTGCCAAGTTACCTGGTGGAAGAAACCACAGAAAGGGTGAGTATAATTGCACTCAGTAAGAATACCCCAACCGGGCTACATTACGCAAGATAAATCATTTAGCATCCTAGCATACAAGCACGCAACAATAATACATACAAGCAGTCTCAACAACAAGGCTCAACAATTGACGAGCAGGGTCAGCACACCACTGAGCTGACTAATCAGGAGGGCAATCTAAGTGTCCTTGGTCTCTGAATGTCTATCTCTATGACAACAAGGTTAGCACTCAACTGGGCTAACTACGGACAACACGCTACTGGGCTTGTCCTAACTACACCGGGCAGCACACAACTAGGCCTAACCCTACACTAACGGAGACAACACGGAACTTGACTGTCACTCGAGATACAACGAGTCAGCATGCAACTCGACTGTCACTCGGGCCAAAACGAGCCAGCACGCCACTCGACTATCACTCGTGGGTCATCTAAGCCAGCACACAACTCGACTGTCACTTGGGAAAACGAGCCAGCACACCACTCGACTGTCACTCGTGGGTATAACCAAGCCAGCTCGCAACTCGACTGTCACTTGGAAAAATGACCCACTCGACTGGCACTCGTGGGTATAACCGAGCCAGCTCGCAACTCGACTGTCACTAGGGAATCCTTAGCAAGCTCTACTACGATAGACAGCTTAGTGCCAACAGTGTCTAGCAACCAACAAGCTATATTCAACAGAGCATGTGCAGACAATCAAGACACTTATTACACAAGGGAGTGCTACAATCAATTTCAGAATCTACATGCCAAGTTCTAGCAACACAACGTGCATAATCCAATAACCAGGAACCAGGGCAAATAAACAGGCTTACAGAACATACAGGTCAGGAATACAGAACAGATCAAACATACAGTCAACCTGCACAACCTAATCCACTAACAGTTTATAAATCATGCAGAACATATAACTAGAAGACTATCAAAGCCGTGCGCAGGGTCCACACAACCTCGGCAAGGAACCCTTACCTGAGCAGTGGGAAAAGTCAGCAAACGAGAAGTGATCTCGAGCTGCAGAAACGCACGAATTCACCTAACAATAACATGGCACAACATAGAATTAAACCTAAGCAACAACCCAACAAATGACAACAAATAGCCTCAGGAGAAAGTGCCTTACCCAAAATCGAGAGCACTCAACTCGGCAGCTGAACAGCCTCGGTAAGGGTGTACGACAAGGCGCGGCAGGTGTGCAGCAAGCCTCGGCAGGAACACGACTTGGGGGAGCTAGGGACTCGGCAGCGTGCTGCGGCTGTGAGGCAGGTGGAGCTCGCGGCTGGGCGTTGCAGTTCTGTGTTGGCGAGGGGCGACTGCGCTGGGAACGGCTGCACTCGCGAGCGGACGGGTGTTGCTACGGGCTTCGCTGTGGCAGAGCAAATCGGCAAGGTTGAGGGCTAGAGCGATGCGCTTGGGCGTGCTGCGCGGATGTGAGCAGGCGAAGGGCAGCGACGGCAAGGGCTGAAGCTTGCGGCTGCTTGGTTACTGCAGCTCGGAGACGGGCTACTTGCGGCGTGAAGCTTCAGCGATGGTGATGGGCTCGACGATGGATGGTTGCTTGCGGCTGGGAGGGCGTGTTCGGTGATGGTGAAGGTGTTCGGTTGCTTGATGCTTGCTATACAGAAGATGAAGGGTTGAGAGGTGATGATCAGCCAAGGAGGGAGAGAGGGAAGACAAGGGTCGGCTAGGGCAAATGACGGAAGGAAGGATTTTTCTCTTATTTTCCACTTAATTAATCCCTTAAAAATCCTCCAAATGTCACAAGAGGTTCCTCCTTCGAGTCTTGGCAAGCTCACTTTTAATCCTACTTTCTGTTTAAATCCCGGACGACCTCCAAACACCTCCCGGTCCTGAAACCTAAAACCAGAACACAAACCAAAACTCAACATAACTCTGAGAAGCAACCCGAAATCCTAAAAAATTACCAGAATGCCTCTGGAGGCCAAATGACCAAAATGCCCCTAGGAGCTCAAAAAGCTCTAACGGCCCAACCAAACGATCGAATAAATAACCGAACATGACTGGAGATCCGGAATGAAAACCTAGGCCATTATAGTATTCCCTCATTTTAAGACTTTCGTCCCCGAAAGTCCTAAAACTAGAATAACTCTAGGTAGTGCCTTCTCATCTCGTCCTCAAGTTCCCATGTTGCTTCCTCTGCCCTCTGATTTCTCCACTAAACCTTGACTAGGTTGATCTCTCGGTTACGCAAAACCTTGCACTCCCGGGCCAAAATCTTCACAGGCCTCTCCTCGAAGCTCAAGTCCTAGTTCAGCTCCAACGGCTCATAATCGACAATGTGGGACGGGTCCGCAACATACTGACGTAGCATCGACACGTGGAATACGTTGTGCACAGATGACAACGATCGGGGCAGTGCTAATCGGTACGCCACTAGACCGATTCGCTCAAGAATCTCAAAAGGCCTCACAAACTTAGGACTCAGCTTGCCCCGCTTCCCAAACCTCAGTACCCTATGCATTGGTGCTACCTTCAGGAAAACATGTTGTCCCACATCAAACTCTAAGTCCCTACGCCTAACATCAGCGTAGCTCTTCTGCCTACTCTAGGCAGTCAACATACGAGCTTGGATCTTGTGCATTGCATCATTAGTAACCTGAAGTAACTCGGGACCCAGAACCTGTCTGTCACCAACCTCCTCCCAGAACACTGGAGACCTACAACGCTTACCATACAAAGCCTCGAACGGTACCATCTAAATTTTTGCCTGATAGCTATTATTGTAAGCGAACTCCATCAAATACAAATATTGGTCCCAACTACTTGGAAAATCAAGCACACAGGCTCTTAGCATATCCTCCAAAATCTAGTTCACCCTCTCAGTCTGCCCATCGGTCTGAGGGTGAAACATTGTGCTAAAACTGCACTCAGCACCTAAACCCTTCTAGAGCGCCCTCTAGAAACAAGAAGTGAAACGGGAGTCTCTGTCAGACACAATCTTAATTGGTACCCCATGGTACCAAATAATCTACTCTAAAAACAATTGTGCCCACTGCTCCACGGTATAAGTGATCTTACCAGGGATAAAATGCGCACTCTTGGTCAAACTGTCTACTATCACCCAGATCTGAGTAAACCCACTCGGCGTCCTCAGCAAACCAGAGATATAATCCATGGAAATCTCTTCCCACTTCCACTAAGGCACACTAAGTGGCTGCAATAACTCTGCGAGTCTCTGTCTGGGAGCCTTCACTTGCTGACTAGTGAGACACCGGCTAACAAACTCGGCAATATCTCTTTTCATGTTGTTCCACCAGAAAGTTTGCTTAAGGTCCTGATACATTTTGGTGCCCCTTGAGTGCCAAGTGAATGGGGAACTGTGAGCCTTAGTAAGCAGCTCAACTCGCAGTTCAGCGTCCGTCGTCACACAAAGGCGTCGTCTATACCTCAAACCACCATCTGGTGCCATAACAAAATCAAAGTCTCCGTCGGCCTAAACTCTGGAAATCAGTCGGCTCAACTCGGGATCACTCAGTTGGCTATCAATAATCATCTGCATGATGGAAGGCTAAACAATCAACTGGGCTACCCTGGCGGTAACCTCTCCCAACATCACTGCTATACCAGCCCGCTCCAACTCTTTCCGCAACGGGATCTGTGAACTTCGCAAGACTGCAGAATGTAAAGTTTTCCTACTCAAGGCATCAGCCACAACATTGGCCTTTCCCGGATGATATAGGAACTCGCAATCATAATCCTTCACTAACTCCAGCCATCTCCTCTGCCTCATGTTCAACTCCTTCTGAGTGAAGAAGTATTTGAAGCTCTGGTGGTTTGTAAACATCTAAATCCTCTCTCCATACAGGTAATGCCTCCAGATTTTTAAAGCAAACACCACTTCTGCTAACTCCATGTCGTGCGTCGGGTAGTTCTTCTCATATGGTTTCAACTGTCTCGAAGCATAGGCAATAAATTTTCATGCTGCATCAGAACATAACCCAACCCAAACTTTGAAGCATCACTGTATACCACGAAACCACCGGTTCCCTCTAGAACTGACAACACCGGAGCTGTAGTCAAACTGTGCTTCAGAACAATAAAACTCTCTTCACACTTATCATCCCAAACAAAATCCACACCCTTTTTAGTCAACCTGGTCAAGGGCGTTGCTTTGGCAGAAAAGTCCTTAACGAACATACGGTAGTAGCCAGCCAGACCCAGAAAGCTGTGTATTTCTGCGACCGTAGTCGGTCTAGCCCAAGAACTCACTGCATCTATCTTGGCGGGGTCCACTGCTATGCCATCTCCAGATACAACATGTCTAAGAAAAGAAACCTGCTCCAACCAAAAATCACATTTTGAGAACTTGGCATACAACTGGTTCTCCCTCAGAGCTGTCAGAACTTGCCTCAGGTGTGTAGCATGGTCCTCTCTGGTCTTAGAGTATATCAAAATATCATCGATGAATGCGATGAAAAATCTGTCCAAGAATTCCTTCAACACTCTGTCCATCGTATCCATGAAAGCTGTTGGGGAATTGGTTAGCCCAAAAGACATTACCACAAACTCGTAGTGGCCATACCATGATCTGAAAGCTGTCTTGGAAATGTCTGCATCCCTGATCCTCAGCTGATGGTAGCTAGACCTCAAATCTATCTTCGAGAACACGGATGCTCCCTGGAGTTGATCGAACAAGTCATCAATACGTGGCAACGAGTACTTGTTCTTCACTATAACCTTGTCCAGTTCCCTGTAATATATGCAGAGGCGCATCGAACCATCTTTCTTTTTCACAAATAGCACTGGTGCTCCCCACATGAACACACTGGGTCGGATAAAACCTCTGTCTAACATCTCCTTCAACTGAACCTTCAGCTTTTTCAACTCGGTTGGCGCCATCCTGTAAGGAGCTTTCGAGATAGGGAGAGTCCTCGACTCGAGCTTAATAGTGAAATCAACCTCCCGCTGAGGTAGCAACCCAGGCAACTCCTCGGGAAACACATCTACATATTCCTGAACAACCGGCACCTGATCAACTGACAACGGAAGACGGTCTCCTCTGAACAACTTTGCCAAGTAGCCCCAAGCTCCTCGAGCTAACAATAGCTGGGCTTTCAATACAAAAATCAACGGCGGACAGACTTCGCTCCGGACACCGCGAAACTTGAAACTCTGTTTCTTAGGCGGCCTAAATACCACTTCCTTCTGGCGGCAGTCAATTAGTGCATGATGCTCAGCTAACCAATCTATCCCTAGGATTACATCGAACCCACTCGTAGGCAACACTATGAGGGTAGCTGTTAAAGACTCTCCAGACACTAGGATCCTACCGTCTCTAGCCTTGTCACTAGCCAACATACTAACTCCCGAAGGAGTGGCAACACACAATTCGAACCCTAAAGGTTCCAACACTAAACAAACTTGACTAGCAAACAATACAGGGATAAAAGAATGGGTCGAGCCCGAATCAAACAGTACATAAGCATAGTGGTCTAGGACAAGTAGAGTACCTGCAACAGCTTCATCAGTCTTCTCGGCCTCCTGCCGAGTAGTGGCAAATACTCGGCCTTGCTGCTGAGACGATCTAGCTGCTGTCTCACCCTGAGGGCACGCTCTGGCCATGTGCCCTACCTTACCACATCTGAAGCAAGCTCTAGGTGAAGTCCCACAAATACCAAAGTGATTCTTGCCACAAGTCCGGCAATAAGGAGGCTGTCTCACTAAGCCCTGCTGGCGACCCTAATCTCTCTGTTGAAAATGGCCTTGTCGGCGCTGCTGACCCTCTGATCAAATTTCCTCTTCTGCCCTGAACTGACCAGCTGCTCTGTGTCACTGCAACAACCTTCTCACGAGGGTACTTCCTATTGTAAATCTTGGCAGCGCCACTGTCTTGGTGTAGGTATCTGAAGCGAGTGCCCTAATATCCTGGGCAACCTCCAACTTGAGCCCTCCAATGAACTTCTTAATCTCAAGTTCCTCGATGGCAACTAGTTTTGGGGCAAAGTGATTGTGCTCAGAAAACTTCCTCTCATATTCCTCTATGGAATCATCTCCCTGCTTCAGGCTATTGAATGCCTCAACAATCTCTTGCTGGGCTTGCTCACTGATATACTGAACCTTTAATGCAGCCCTGAAGAATTCCCAAGTAGGGGGTGGGATCTTGCAGGTCTGCCTCGAAGTGTGGACTCCCACCACCACACTGCTGTGTCAGCAAGAACATGAGCGGCACACCGCGGTCTCTGAGTATCTAGGCAGTCCATTACCTGGAAGATGCATTCCATTCTGGCCAACAATCTCGCTGCCTTCAGCGGTTCTTCAGTTGCATTGATCTCCTTAGGTTTCCACTTGCAAAAATCTTTGAGCTAGTGCCATTCTCGGCGGCTCCATTTCCTACAGCAGCCTCAATAAATATAGGCTCATGACCCCCTGAGGGTTCACTTTGGGGTTGCAGTGCGGTGTGGCGGCGCGCTGTCTCTCAACAATCGAGCTAATCGAGCCATCTGGGCACAGGACTCCTCCCTCTACACTACAAGCTGCTCTGCAAACTATGCTGAAAACTGTGCCTGTGACTCGGCTCTCTGCTCAGCCATCATAAACATCATCTCCCGTATCATCGATGCTAGCTCTGCTTTAGGAGCTGCAGTCTGGGGCTGAGAGGTCTTTCCCCCAACTCGGGGCATATCGGCAACTAGGGCCACAAGCGGCCTATGGGACTGGTTCAGTCCTGATGCTGCCTCATCAGTCATGATATAAATGCCAACACCTCGGTTGGCTGCACCAGACGATCCTGCTCCACGTCGGGTAATCGGCATACTAGCGATTTGTACTCAAAACACTAAGTTAGTCCCAGCTCGGACCAACACTGCCAACAACAAAACATGGCTAGTATGCTCGATGCAAGTAATGTAAACTTAACCCTTAAATAAGCTTAAACACATACCTGGCGGCTGTTCGAGTGCTGATGATCATGGGACACAACGACCTATCTCAGTAGGTCAGTTTACAGAATATATGACTCTGAGCTCTGATACCAACTGTAAGAACCCGACCCTAAATGGTCTCAATGATCCTTACTAAATGCCATAACTCATGAATTGAAAACAAATCATAGACTTAAAAGTTTGAAGAAACATGCACTTATAAATTATTTCAATGTTCCAGTAAATCAACAGTTAAAATATAACCCTTAAAATCCTTTAGCCTCTGGCTAGAGTTTACAAAAGCTCATCAAACGAACATAATAAAAATCTTTCAGAAAATAAGTGCAATGCAGGACAGAAAATGCAACGGACTCGTCCCCATGATCAATCAGCTCCTCCTCTAGCCACCTCGATGTTGTGCCAAGTTACCTGGTGGAAGAAACCACAGAAACGATGAGTACAATTGCACTCAGTAAGAATCCCCAAACCGGGGTACATTATGCAAGATAAATCATTTAGCATCCCAGCATACAAGCACGCAACAATAATACATACAGGCAGTCTCAACAACAAGGGTCAACAAGTGACGAGCAGGGTCAACACACCACTGGGCTGACTAATCAGTAGGGAAACCTAAGTGTCCTCGGTCTCTGAATGTCTATCTCTAAGACAACTAGGTTAGCACTCAACGACATAGTTTGTTACATGCCAAATTGAAAACAAAATTGCGAATTGTATATTTTTTTTCGTTTTTTGCCAAAAGATCTCTTCTCTCGAGATTTTGTTTTTCCCTTTCGTAGGCAATCGAAAACTTCTGCAAATCACACATGCAATTCGCAATTTTGTTTTCAATTTGGCATGTAACAAACTACGTAAACATGGCTCGAACGAAAATTATATATATATTTTTTGTAACCTCATGGTTACTAGGTCGTACAAAATGCCGGTAGAGCTATTTGACAATGAAAATGATAGCAATTTGTCAAAATTAAACCTCAACGCTCGGTTAAGAGGAAAGAATATATATTTTTAACCAATTCATCTATTTTAATTTATTTGATCATATTTATTTATTATATATTGTTTATGTATTTTTCTTTTAAAATATAATATTTATCACATCTTCTTTATATCTTGGTTTTTACATAATATTTGTTGTTGTTTATGAATTTGAAGTTTATTATGTAAAAATATATATCCATAAATATTTATTTATTTTTGTTCATCCAACATTTCCAAATAATTATGATAATATAAAATTATAAGATAATTGAATTCAACAAAATAATATTAAGTAACTTGATTAATTAATATTTTATTTCAATTATAATTCATTTTGGATGATTAGAATTGATATTAAACTACTGTAAAAAAAATATTAAATCTAACTTTTAAAAAAATATAAAGACTAAATTCTAATTTTAAAATAATAAAAACTAAATTTTAATTTTCTTTAAAGTCTACCCTCCTAACTTATTTTGTTTTGCTTAAAGGAAAAAAAAAAGAGGATTTTAATTAGAAATAATGAGAAAGTGAGTGGCTGGATTTTTCTTTAAAAAAAAGGGAAAACCTCATTTAAGTTCTTTTAGGGAAAAAGGGAGGGAGAAAAAGAGTTTAAAGAAAAAGATAAAAAGTAAACAAAAAAAAAAAAACACAAAACCCACTTTCTCTTCTTCTTCCTTCTTCTTTTTCTTTCTTCTTCTTCCCCCACCTAACCCTAACTCTGCCGCCACTTGGTTCCTGTCGCCGTCGTAGACCTCACCGCACCGCCATCGGACCCGCCAACAGCCAGCTCGCACGCCCCCATCCACCCACACGCACAGCCACGTAATCCCGCCCCTTTCCCTTGCACGCGACGCCTCTGCCATGCACAAGTCGTCACCACCAGCCGTCTCACTTCACTTCAGCCGAACGTTGCCACCTTGCGCCGCCGTGTCATCCCTAGCCGCGAGTAGCAGCCCGCCCCTTTTCAAAATCACTTGGTGCATTTGATTAAAAGGAAGGAAAATTAGGGTGGTTGTGTTTTCTTCTCCAAATCATCCGCCGCCCAAGCTCTTCTCTCCCAAGCTCCAAGCCGAATTTCATCTCCCTAGCAGCTCCTTCGTTCGTTCGTCATCCCGGATAAGTGTTTCGATCTCTTCTTCTTCTTCTTCCGTTTGGTGTGTTCTTGCTGACCGAGTGAACTTCTCAAGGTATTGGTTAATTCATTTTGGATGGCGTGTCATCCCTGTCGAGGCCCTCGCTCGCCCACGTCGTGTTCTTATCGAGGCTTGCTGCACACCTACCAAGCCTTGCCGCACACGCTGCCTGTTGTCCCACACCCTTGCCGAAGCTGTCCAGCTGTCGAGTTGAGTGCTCTCAGTTTTGGGTAAGGCACTTTCTCCCGAGGTTGTTTGTTGTCATTTGTTGGGTCGTTTCTTGGGTTTAATTCTATGTTGTGCCATGTTATTGTTAGGTGAATTCGTGCGTTTTTGCAGCCCGAGATCTCTTCTCGTTTGCCGACTTTTTCCACTGCTCAGGTAAGGGTTCCTTGCCGGGGTTGTGTGGACCCTGCGCACGGTTTTGATAGTCTTCTAGTTGTATGTTCTGCATGATTTATAAACTGTTAGTGGACTAGGTTGTGCAGGTTGACTGTATGTTTGATCTGTTCTATATGCCTGACCCGTATGTTCTGTAAGCCTGTTTATTTGCCCTGTTTTCTAGTTATTGGATTATGCACGTTCTGTTTATGGACTTGGCATATAGATTCTGAGATTGATTGTAGCACTCCCTTGTGTAATAAGTGTCTTGATTGTCTGCACATGCTCTGTTGAATATAGCTTGTTGGCTGCTAGACACTGTTGGCACTAAGTTGCCTATCGTAGTAGAGCTTGCTAGGGATTCCCGAGTGACAGTCGAGTTGCGAGTTGGCTCGGTTATACCCACAAGTGACAGTCGAGTGGCATGCTGGCTCGTTTTTCCCAGTGACAGTCGAGTTGCGAGCTGGCTTGGTTACACCCACGAGTGATAGTCGAGTGGCGGCTGATCTCCTCGACAGGGTGCACGACGAACTTGAAATAATCACTCCAATGAACTTCTTAAAAACAAGTGATTTACACTTAAACAAAGTCGCAGGTGGGTTCATGACAACCACACATTAAGATATTTACTACAATTAATTTGTTTTTCCTTTTTCTTTATTTTTAACTTTTTACAAACTTCTAACGGAAGCTTCTTCTTTTTTATTTATTTTGTTTCTCCTTTTATTTTACTATACAAACACATATATATTCTTTGAAAGTTTTATTCCATCTATTATTAATTTCTTTTTCTTTCTTATCTAGCAACTAAAATCAGTGTTACAGATTTAGACATTGTGCTAAAAATAAGCAAAAGAACATTTCAGTTTGATCGCCATTTAAAATGTCATTCATAGGTTTTGGCATAAAAAAGATTTAAAAAAAATTTCAAGTTAAGTTCACATAAAACCCTACAATTGTGTATTATTAATGTCATGGTACGATTACAAAAGTTTAAAGCAAGTGTCGTCGCTATCGAGGGGAAACAAAGGCTGGAACTATTCCTGTCAACATGATAGGTCAAGTGCTCCTCCTAGCTTGGGACTCTTCTCAACCAAAAACTCAATACCAGGATAACCCTTATCCCTATGGTTCTAGATACTGTTTTTTTTTTAATCTAGGATTTGGCTAACTCCTTAACCAATACCTTGATAGTGTAGCCCATAAATTCGAATATGCTAAACTCTCTTTGTAAGTGTCTTCCAATGATAATTAAAGTACCGATCAAGATCACAGTCTTACCTAGCTTTTCACGAAACTCGCCTGTTATTGACCCTAATGGACACACACCGAGGAGGGTCTACTCAAACTGTTGACATGTAGCCCCCACTAGGATCTCACGATGCAAGTTCTTGATGAAGATTGCAGGATCAGTTCACATCGATCCTTCTCCCATTATCTATTTTAGAAATAAGGGTTCCATCCCACTCAGATAAACTAGGTTAGTCTTGTTCATCCAAGTTCTAATCTTTTACCTATATTGGTTAGATCGATTTTTAATGTGAATTGCCAAGTTTTTACTATAAAACTAATCACATTATAGGAGTATGCACACACTAATCTATAATTCTTGATTGTTTCAGTTCCCAGGTGTTTTGTAAATTACCATCATCTTAAATACCTATATCCTTCAGTAGAAACTTCTTTAGGCAGGGCTTCCTTCCAACCAATTCTTACAAAATCACATTGCTCTTTAATTAATCCTATTAACTAAAGTATAAGTGATGGCAATTAGTCCTATTAATTTTATCATCTTTTATGGATTATTAGGCTCTAACTTAATTTAAACAATTTTAAAAGAATATATTCATATTTATAGCAGATTTAAAATGAATATTTTTTTGTTGTATTTTGAAAAACAATTTTTCAAATATATAATCCATACATTTAGCATAATTAATAAATAAAAAACCATTATTTATTTGTAAGAACTACATTCTCAACAATCCTAAATATGGAATCCAATTCTTAAATTGTATTTAATATATTGAATACATATTTAGAACGTATGAATCTTTTTAACCTATAATGAGATTTTAAATCTACATGACATGCTATATGCAACAATCTAAACAGCATAAGGCAATATATAAATAGACATGTTATTGATTGATTTAATATTTGACTTATTTTTAGGAAATTAAATTCCGACATATACTAAGATATTCTCGAAGAATAATCTTGGTCTTCACTTCTTCATCTTCTAGAAATTTTGATTGGGTAAGAACAAACCCCTTTAAATATTTTAATATTTAAAATAAACTACAAGTTAAAGATTTCTTAAAATATCTCTTAAAAAATCTTTCAAAGATAATTGATTTAATTTTACAATCTTTATTTGACTATCTTTTAAATATTTATGGTTACCCATATTTCTTACAAATATTAACCATAATTGAATCTGAAGATATTTTTCCAAAAATATCAAGTTTTATAAGATAAAAAAATATTTCAATTATTAAAAGAAATTAGTTTTCCTACCCAAATAATTTTTTTAAAAAAGAAATTCTAGGAAAAAATCTCAAAGATGATTATTGGTGGGGTCCTTTTGGCATAAGCCAAATATCCACACAAAAAGAAGGTCTCACTCGCAACCTAGTAGAGGGTCTTACTACAGCTACTTGTCGCGGCCAATGGCGCCTCACCCCGAGCGGCTGCCCCTCCTTTTGGTGTTTCCCCTACCTTGGTGTTCTTCGGGTTCTTCGCAATGTTCCCGCACCCCCCTCGCCGCACGCCCAGATCGCGGTATCACACACACCGAGTCTCGGCCGAGCTCGCGCCCGACCCAGCAGCGCTCGTCTTTGTCCGCTCGCTCGCCGCCCGCGTCCAGCTTGTCCGCGCCCGTGCGCCTGACAAGATAATAATATATTGTCTTGGTGTAGGTATCTGAAGCGAGTGCCCTAATATCTTGGGTAACCTCCAACCTGAGCCCTCCAATGAACTTCTTAATCTTAAGTTCCTCGGTGGCAACTAGTTTTGAGGCAAAGTGACTGTGCTCAGAAAACTTCCTCTCATATTCCTCTATGGAATCATCTCCCTGCTTCAGGCTATTGAATGCCTCAACAATCTCTTGCTGGGCTTGCTCACTGATATACTCAACCTTTAATGCAACCCTGAAGAATTCCCAAGTAGGGGGTGGGATCCTGCAGGTCTGCCTCGAAGTGTGGACTCCCACCACCACACTGCTGTGTCAGCAAGAACATGAGCAGCACACCGCGGTCTCTGAGTATCTAGGCAGTCCATTACCTGGAAGATGCATTCCATTCTGGCCAACAATCTCGTTGCCTTCAGCGGTTCTTCAGTTGCATTGATCTCCTTAGGTTTCCACTTGCAAAAATCTTTGAGCTAGTGCCATTCTCGGTGGCTCCATTTCCTACAGCAGCCTCAATAAATATAGGCTCATGACCCCCCTGAGGGTTCACTGGGGTTGCCAGTGCAACTGGCGGCGCCTGTCTGAACAACTGAGCTAACTGAGCCATCTGGGCTCATGACTCCTCCCTCTACACTACAAGATGCTCTGCAAACTATGTAGAAAACTGTGCATGTGACTCGGCTCTCTACTCAGCCATCATAAACATCATCTCCCGCATCATCGATGCTAGCTCTCCTCTAGGAGCTGCAGTCTGGGGCTGAGAGGTCTCTCCCCCAACTCGGGGCATATCGGCAACTGGGGCCACAAGCGGCCTACGGGTCTGGTTCAGTCCTGATGCTGCCTCATCAGTCATGATCTAAATGCCAACACCTCGGTTGGCTGCACCAGACGATCCTGCTCCACATCGGGTAATCGGCATACTAGCGATCTATACTCAAAACACTAAGTTAGTCCCAGCTCGGACCAACACTGCCAACAACAAAACATGGCTAGTATGCTCGATGCAAGTAATGTAAACTTAACCCTTAAATAAGCTTAAACACATACCGGCGGGTGTTCGAGTGCTGATGATCAGGGGACACAATGACCTATCTCAGTAGGTCAGTTTACAGAATATATGACTATGAGCTCTAATACCAACTGTAAGAACCCGACCCTAGATGGTCTGAATGATCCTTACTAAATGCCATAACTCATGAATTGAAAACAAATCATAGACTTAAAAGTTTGAAGAAACATGCACTTATAAATTATTTCAATGTTCCAGTAAATCAACAGTTAAAATATAACCCTTAAAATCCTTTAGCCTCTGGCTAGAGTTTACAAAAGCTCATCAAACGAACATAATAAAAATCTTTCAGAAAACAAGTGCAATGCAAGACACAAAATGCAACGGACTCGTCCCCATGATCAATCAGCTCCTCCTCTAGCCACCTCGATGTTGTGCCAAGTTACCTGGTGGAAGAAACCACAGAAACGATGAGTACAATTGCACTCAGTAAGAATCCCCAAACCGGGGTACATTACGCAAGATAAATCATTTAGCATCCTAGCATACAAGCACGCAACAATAATACATACAGGCAGTCTCAACAACAAGGGTCAACACACCACTAAGCTGACTAATCAGAAGGGAAACCTAAGTGTCCTCGGTCTCTGAATGTCTATCTCTAAGATAACTAGGTTAGCACTGAACTGGGTAACTAGGGACAACACACTACTAGGCTTGTCCTAACTACACAGGGCAGCACACAACTGGGCTTAACCCTATCATTAACCGAGCCAGCATGGAACTCGACTGTCACTCGGGGCACAACGAGTCAGCAAGCAACTTGACCATCACTCGTGCCAAAACGAGCCAGCACGCCATTCGACTGTCACTCGTGGGTCATCCAAGCCAGTACGCAACTCGATTGTCAATTGGGAAAACGAGCCAGCACACCACTCGACTATCACTGGTGGGTGTAACCAAGCCAGCTCGCAACTCGACTGTCACTGGGAAAAACGAGCCAGCATGCCACTCGACTGTCACTCGTGGGTTTAACAGTGCCAACTCGCAACTCGACTATCACTCGAGAATCCCTAGTAAGCTCTACTAGGATAGGCAACTTAGTGCCAACAGTGTCTAGCAACCAACAAGCTATATTCAACAGAGCATGTGCAGACAATCAAGACACTTATTACACAAGGGAGTGCTACAATCAATCTCAGAATCTATATGCCAAGTCCATAAACAGAACGTGCATAATCCAATAACTAGAAAACAGGGCAAATAAACAGGCTTACAGAACATACGGGTCAGGCATATAGAACAGATCAAACATACAGTCAACCTGCACAACCTAGTCCACTAACAGTTTATAAATCATGCAGAACTTACAACTAGGAGACTATCAAAACCGTGCGCAGGGTCCACACAACCCCGGCAAGGAACCCTTACGTGAGCAGTGGAAAAAGTCGGCAAACGAGAATAGATCTCGGGCTACAAAAACGCACGAATTCACCTAACAATAACATGGCACAACATAGAATTAAACTCAAGAAACAACCCAACAAATGACAACAAACAACCTCGGGAGAATGTGCCTTACCCAAAACTGAGAGCATTCAACTCGACAGCTGGACAGCCTCGGCAAGGGTGTGCGGCAACAGGCAGCGTGTGCGGCAAGGCTTGGTAGGTGTGCAACATGCCTCGATAAGAACACGACGTGGGCGAGCAAGGGCCTCGACAGCGTGCTGCGGCTGTGCGGTTGGTGGAGCTAGCGGTTGGGCGTTGCGGTTCTGTGTGGGCGAGGGCGAGCGGTTGCGCTGGGAACGGCTGCACTCGCTAGCGGACGATCGTTGCTGCGAGTTTCGTTGTGGATGCGTTCAGGCGAAGTGTAGTGACGACAATGGCTGGAGCTTGCGGCTGCTTGGTTGCTACTGCTCGGTGACGGGCTTCTTGCGGCGTGAAGCTTCAGCAATGGTGATGGGCTCAGCGATGGATGGCTGCTTGCGTCTGGGAGGGCTTGTTCGGTGATGGTGAAGGTGCTCGGTTGCTTGATGCTTGCGATGGAGATGATGAAAGGTTGATAGGTGATGATCGACAAAGGAGGGAGAGATGGAAGACAAGGGTTGGCTAGGGAAAATGACGGAATGAAGGATTTTTCTCTTATTTTCCACTTAATTAATCCCTTAAAAATCCTCCAAATGTCACAAGAGGTTCTCCCTTCGAGTCCTAGCAAGCTCACTTTTAATCCTATTTTCTGTTTAAATCCCAAATGACCTCCAAACACATCCCGGTCCTGAAACCTGAAACCAGAACACAAACCACAACTCAACAAAACTCTGAGAAATAACCCGGAACCCTGAAAAATTACCAGAGTGCCCCCGGAGGCCAAATGACCAAAATGCCTCTAGGAGCTCAGAAAGCTCTAACGACCCAACCAAACGACAGAATAAATAACTAAACATACCTGGAGATCCGGAATGAAAACCTGGGCTGTTACATAAACCAAACCCTATTAGATATGGTTCGATCAATGATTGTTGATTTATGTTATTTTTAGTAAAATAATATTTCTATCTATTTAATTATATTTTCCTTTTAGAATTAGATTAAATCTTATTTAATTCGTTTTGCATTAGGTATTACCAATTCCTTTTATGATTAGGTCATATTTTTTTTTATGGTTAGATTTTATCTTTTCCTTTTATAATGAGGTCATCCCCTGTACTCTATTTAAACCCATTGTTGGGTTCATTATTAAATGAAGAATTTAGAGAATTTAAATTTCCATCTTTCAACAATGATGAGTCTTGTTGATCTCCCCATTTCCTTCTGGGGTTTTGCACTCGAGACTGTTGCATTCACACTTAATAGAGCTCCATCCAAAACTGTGGAAAAGACTCCATATGAGATATGGACAAGAAAAGTTCCGAAAATATCTTTTCTAAGGATTTGGGGTTGTGAAGCTTATGTAAAACGTTTACAATCTGATAAGCTATCACCCAAATCTGACAAATGTCTCTTTAGTTGTTATCCTAAAGAGACGAAAGGGTATTACTTTTATAACCAAAGCGAAAACAAAGTGTTTGTTGCTAGCGATGATGTCTTCTTGGAGAATTTATTTTCAAGAAGACAAGTGGGAGTAAAAGTATATTTCTTGATGAAGTTTGAGAAAAGCAACAAACGGATGGGGCGGTGCATTCCATTCACGTACCTCCTACCGTCCCACATGGAGATGATTCATGCTAAGTTTCTAGATTTAACATAGAAACTTCTCATGTTGTTCCCCAACGGTGGACTAGTAGGTCGATAATTCCACCAAAGAAATACGTTGATTTCTTGTTGACAGACAGTTCCGAAATAATGATTTTGGAACATCAAGAATCTACTAATTACAAAGAAGCTTTGGAGAGTAAGGACTCCGACAAATGGCTACAAGCCATGAAATCTGAAATGGATTCTATGTCTGAGAATCAAGTATGAGACTTGATTGATTTGCCTAATGGAGTGAGACCAATTGGATGCAAATGGATTTTTAAATTAAAAACAAACAAAGATGGAAACGTTGCAGTTTTCAAAGCAAGGCTAGTGGCAAAAGGTTTTAGACAGATTTATGGTATAGACTATGATGAAACCTTTTCACCAGTAGCAATGTTGAAATCCATAAGGATACTCCTTGCAATTGATGCCTATCATGATTATGAAATATGGCAGATGGATGTTAAAACCACTTTCTTGAATGGGTTCTTGAAAGAGGATGTGTATATGACACAACCTGAAGGTTTCAAGATCCAGCCAATCCTGGGAGAGTATGCAAGCTTCGAAATTTTATTTAGGGATTGAAGCAAGCATCTAGGAGTTGGAACCTCAAATTTGATGAAACAGTCAAATAGTTTGGTTTCCTTAAAAATGAAGAGGAATCTTGTGTATAAAAAAAGTTAAGTGGGAGTAGTATTACCTTCCTTGTTTTATATGTGGATGACATATGTAACGGCCCAGAATTTTCATCCCGGTCTTCCCGGGAGGCCCAGGGGCATTTTGGTAATTTTGGGTCGGGCCGACAGGGCCGGTTTTGTATTTGTTAATTGCCGGAAAAATTATGAGTCGATTTGAATGGGATCGGGAATTTTGGTGAAGACATTTGGGCTTGGGAAAAAATAAAAATAAATAGGGAATTAAATAGCGCGTCGAGTGAGATTCGAGCCAAGGACGTGTCGCGTGCTAGGCAGGGGGCGCTGCCAGTCGAGCCACTGGGCGTGTTTGTTAAACTATGCGCGCGATCTGATATATATGCCGTGCGCAGTGGGTTTTTTTATAAAAAACAGAATTTTCGCCCGAGTCTTCTTCTTCCTCTTCTCCTTCCTTCGCGATTTCTTCTTCTTCTCCCTCGACCGACCAGCGATTCACCGGGTTTTCCTCCCCAATTCCAAGCCGGATCTCATCTTGAGCTACCGGAGGTCCGATCTTCTTCATCCCGGTAAGCTTCTTCTTCTTCCTTACCTCCAAAATTCGAGCTTTTCTCCCCTATTTCGGGCTTCGCCATTTCCGGCCGAGTCGAGGTAATTTGAGGTATGGGTTTTGTGCAGCTAGTGTAGGGGAGTTCGCCATCAACAAATCGATCGTCGAAACCTCTCGGATCGCTCGAATTCGAGCTTCTCCTTCGCCCCTATTCGCGCGCTCAAACAGGGCCCCTGTAGCCGAGCTCGCGTGCGCAGCAGCAGCCCAGCCTCCGAGCCTCGCCGCACACCGTCCCGTGCCCGCGCGCGCGTCCTCGCCCAGCTCCGCAACGCGTCGCTCGATTCCCTGCTCGCCGAGTCGTGCCGGCGGGAGCGCCCCAGTCGAGCCTCGCGCCGCTTGCCAGCACGCCCTGTTCGTCCGCGCGCAGCTCGCGCCCCAGCGCTCGTCCGCGCCCCAGCGTGCGCACCGAGCGTGCCCAGCTCGCCCATTTTGTGCCCCAGCTCTCCCAGCCAGCCCCGTTGCTGCCCCGTTCGTGCAATCGGCTCGTTCGTGCGTTCATCGTGCCTCGTGAGTTTCTCTCGAGCTGAGCCTCGTTTATTTTATTATATTTAGGCCTATTGTGTGATTTTTGTTGTGATTGATAGGTTCTCGGTAGCTAGTTCGGGTTCGTTCGCAATTTAGGATTTCGTGTCGAATCGTCCCCGACCAAGGTAAGGATTTCTTACCGGAGTTGTGTGGACCCTGCGATATTATATGTGATTCTTTGATTGATTGCTTGTTTGTGTTTATTGACATGTATAGCTAGGTACTCAATTTCGAATTCTCGATTAGCATGTTGTTCCTGATTAATTCTCATGTTAATCCATGCTAGGTTGTTCCCTTCTAGCATGCTCGTATTCATTCCTTGCTTCGTAGTATCATGCTAGGCTCGTTGTATTCTTATTGAGCACGTATTGGATTTTATGGAATTATTTTGTCGCTTGCTAGGGCGAGTTAGAGTTGCGGGTAGATAGCATCATCCGGGCCCGATGCATAAAGTACCTTGCATCCATGGCGGGACGCCGAGCAAGTCATTCCCGCCCCCGACCCCGTGAGGGATTAGCTAACCCGAGCGGTAGGCCCTGCAATCTTGGGTGAGGGTGGCAGTTGTTAATGCCCCAACGGTCGGGATGATGACTTCGCATTGCCTCGTCCCCGGCAGCCGGCATGTCCTCAGCATGTTTGGCAGTAGTCCCTGATTGCCACCTGTTAAGGCAAGGACGGCTTCCTTGTGTAAGCCTACCATGACCGTTCTTTGGCCCCAGGTGCGGTGGTTCAGGCTGACATAGTTTACGTGTCCAGGTCTCACACCCCTATGTCAGTGACACCGATCCAAAGATTTAGTTAGGCGTGGTGACTAGATATGGGCGGCTTGCCTCGGCACCCGCAACCCCATAGTCTGCAGAGTAGCACGCGGTGCATGCTTACGCTCATTACTGGCGCCCGATGAAGAGCTCCTCCGGATTGTGAGCCAGTGTACCTTTCGTCGACAGTAGACAGGCTGAGGCCGGGACTTGTTTCTCGTATAGGGCGACTCATGTATTGGACTGTGTGATGATACTATTCCGGACTAAGACCCTGAGTTGGCATCCGAGTCCCAAGTGTGGGCTAAGCTATGTGCTCTATTCTGTGTTTATATTCATAGCTTGCATACGCTCATTGAGATGACCATGTATATCGTATTGTACCCCGGTTGGGGATTCTTACTGAGTAATTCGTTACTCACCCTTACTGTGGTTTTTCCACAGGTAACCAAGTTGCGAGACAGGATGGCTGAAGGAGGAGCTGTGATCATGAGGCCCAGTCTTCCAACTCTGATTTTGTGTTATGACTCTTTGTGTCTTATTTTCCCCTGAATGCATGTAGCCGGGCACGGAGCCTTAGGATGTTTTCTGAATTTTTTTGTGGATTCCAGCATTATTGTATCTAGACATGTTTTGAATGATTTTAAGAAATCTCTGATCGGAGTATACTTTGGAAATGTATTTATCTTGAAACAGGTGCTTGGAAACAGAAACAGGTTCCAGGGAAATTGTCTAGTTTTTAAAGGGGTTATTTTGAATGTTTTTTTTTTAATTGGAATCCGAAATCATGTCTGTTTAATGTCCTTTACTTTGAATTCATGCATTGGGGTAAGGGCCCATTTAGTGCCCCATTCGGGTCGGTCCCTTACAGTTGGTATCAGAGCTCAGAGTCATAAATTTTGTAGTTTGATCTTTTGTTGTAGGTCGTTTTCCCATGATCACTAGCACTCCGACAGTCATCAGGTACGCCTAAGTTTGCTATTTTTTGTAGAAAAAAAAAAGGGTTAAGAATTTAAAAATACCTGTCATCTAGTGTATGCCTTGTGTAGTGTTGTGGAGCGGAGACGAGCAGGTTCTGACTCGTTATTGGTTTGGGTTTAGAGCGCCATCATGCCAACTTCCCGCAGTGTGTGATGTATGTTGTGGCTTGTTGTGGTATCCAGGTAGGTTCGGATGCCCTGGGACATCGTTCCAGAGGGAGGTAGAGATTGGACTCCCATAAGCCAACTGTGGCCCAGTTGTTGGTTTTCCCCTAGTGAGAGGGTGGAGATGCTTTGCCTTGGAATGCCACTCCAAGAGAGGAGTTAGCTGTGGTTGTGCTGAAGTGGATGTTTGTGGAGCAGGTCCCCGTGTGGACTAGCCTGGGTAGCTCAAGTGTTGATCTTGAGCCTTGATAGATTATTCGGTTGCCCAGAGAGTGGTTGCAAGTTGGTAGCCTCGAGGAGGTTGATGAGGCATCTTTGTGCTTCTTTAAAGTGTTGTTGTTTGCAGCCAGTAAGTCGGAACCCTGTAGTTAAGGGTGCAGCAAGCAGTGTTCTCTACGGACTGGATCCGTTGGTGGTTTCCTCAGTGGTTTGATAGAAGTGAACACTCTTCTTTTGGTAAGCCCTAGAGTAGGGTTAGTTGCTGCATGTTGAGAGAGCCGGCCAGAGTTTGTTGAGCATCATGTGGAGATGCAAGAGTAGGCTGTGAGCCTTCAGCTTGATGAGATGCCTTAGGCATGGTTGTTGGAGTTGAGCCCTTGTATGCCGAGCCAGAGTTCGTGTCACTTGAGGTTTTGACTTTGTTGGCCCCGTTGGTAGTAAGATGTGGGTTTGGTAGTAGTGGCACTTGAGGTGCATTGGTTGGTGTGCCGCTTTGGCACTAAATCTGGTTCAGGCCTGAGTTTGGCATGGGCATAGCAGATGGTTCTATGCCGTTCGAAGTTCAGCGTACTCCTTTAGCCTTGGATCCGTTATGGTAGTTGCACCTGTGTAGGTCGTGCAAAAGGGCTAGTTTAGTGGTAATCGAAAGATTTCAAGCGAAAGGATGTTCGAGAGGAGCCGGAGCCTTTTCCAGTGTTACTGAGTCAAGCAGGTGGACGGTTGGTAAGTGTTAGTGCGCGTGCATCTCACGCTAGTGTTAAGGCCAAGAGATCCTTGTGGTAGGTAGTGCGGTCAACTACCTTCGAGTGCCTAAATCTCAGGAGAGTTTAGCATCGTAGAAGCAAGTTGGGTCCAGCTGAGGGACTATGAGTAGGATGCCTTGTGAGAGGAGTTGGATGCCTTATGGGTAAGCACCCTTGGTAGAGGCTTGGTATAAAGTAAGTTTGGTTTGGCATGGGTATGCTTTGGTAGAGCAAGGTTGCCACAGCTTCGAGCATCGTGTGGAGATGGAACTTTGGGTGTTCCGTTGATTGGTTGTATCTCTGCCAGGAGCTAGTGTGGCTTTTGGGAAAAGCATTAGTTAGCCTTGGATCGCTAAATGAAGGTTGGGAGTTGTGCACACAAGTGTGTTATGTGTGGTTCGTTCTGTGGCGAGAGTTTCAGATCCATGTAGGGTTTGCTTTGGGGATCTGGTGCTCAGTTCTTGGAAAAGTTGGACTCCAGGTGGATGTTGTAAGGCGTTAGTGAGGTGGTAAGGATACCATGCTCGTGGTATCAGGTTGTTGCTTAGGTAAGATTTGTTAAGTGGACCTAAGCTTGGTTGGCGGATCTTCTTGTTGATCGTCATGATTGAGAGAGTTGTTCGGATCCTTCCTTGGATAGGAGTTATGTTGTTGTTGAGGTCTGAGTAGGAGGATGACGCATTCGGTAGCGTTTCGGGTCCTCTTGGTTTCCAAGGAGTTGGAGTTGGCCAGCATGGTTGTGTTGCTGAAAAAAAAAAAAGAGTTGTTGTTGTTCAGGCAGTTGGCTGTTAGTCCGTTAGTTGGCAGTGGGTGTCGAGGGTTGCCGGAGAACCCTAGGTTGTGGAGAGCCTCTCTAGAGCTCAGTCAGGCCAAGTAGGGAGTTGCGGTTGTGTTTGGAGCCGTGTAGTTCGTAGCCTCGGGGGAATTGCTGGCAGTCTTGGTAGCCTAGAAAGTTGATAATTGTTTGGAGTAGAGTCCGGATTGGTTCCGGTATGGTGACAAGTTGATGCTTGGTGTTGACCAAGGTGTGGATTGGAATTGCTAGAAGTCAGTTTTGCTCGTGGGGCGAATGGTTCGTGCCCTGTTGGTTGTCTTCTTGTTTCCAGGAAAGTTGAGAGTTGCCCCGTTGGTATTTGGAGGTTCAATCCGTGGTAGACCCCTCTTGCTACCCCGTAAGATTTTGATCTTCTGGCTTTAGTGGAGCAAGACAGTGAGTGTAAGTGGAGCTTCCTGTTCTTCGGTTGTCTGCTCGTAGGAGCCGTTTCTTTCTGGGTTTGGCAGTTTGCTGCCGTCGGTTTGTTAAGGATTTTTCCGCCATAGCCTCGCCCCTCACTCGTCTGATGAGGAAGGGTGTCGAGTTTGTTTGGGACGGTAGGTGTGATGAGAGCTTTGCTGTGCTCAAGCGCGATTTGACTCAGCAAAGACTGTTGGCGATCCGGAGGGGACAGGTGGTTTCGTGGTTTACAATTATGCTTCCAAGTTTGGGTTGGGTTGTGTGTTGATGCAGCGCGGGAAGGTCATTGCTTATGCTTCCCGTCAGCTGAAGCCATATAAGCAGAATTGTCCGACTCATAATATGGAGTTGGCAGCAGTGGTGTTTGCACTGAGGAGTTGGAGGCATTACCTGTATGGTGAGCGGATTCAGATGTTTAGCGATCACCAGAGCCTCAAGTATCTGTTTACTCAGAAGAAGCTGAATATGAGGCAGAGGAGATGGTTAGAGTTGGTAAAAGTTTATGACTGCGAGATTTGGTACCATCCGGGCAAAGCAAATGTTGTAGCTGATGCTTTGAGTAGAAAGACGTCGCACTCCGCGGTGTTGTTGTGTTCCCAGCCCAGATTACAGAGAGAGTTCGAGCGGGCTGAGATTGCAGTGTTGTTGAGTGAGGTTACTGCCAGAGTAGCTCAGTTGACAGTCCAGCCATCGATTAGACAGCGGATTATTGATAGTCAGCTGAGTGACCCCGCACTTAAGAGATTATTTGACAGAGTTAGTGCTGATGGAGATTTTGACTTTGTGTATTCACCAGACAGTGGGCTGACGTACAGAGGCCGGTTGTGTGTTCCGGATGTCGCAGGATTGCGCACAGAGTTGCTTTCAGAGGCCCACAGTTCTCCGTTTACTTGGCACCCCGGGGGTACCAAGATGTATCAGGATCTTAAGCAGACATTCTGGTGGATGGATATGAAAAGAGATGTGGCGGAGTTTGTCAGTCGATGTCTCACTTGTCGCCAAGTGAAGGCACCTGTGCAGAGACCGGTCGGTTTGTTGCGACCTACCGAGTGTACCTCGGTGGAAATGGGAAAAGATCTCCATGGACTTTATTTCGGTTTTCCGAGGACTCGAGGAAGTTCTCTCAATTTGGGTGATAGTCGATCGATTGACTAAGAGCGCACACTTCATTCCCGGTAGAGACACTTATACCGTGGGAGCGATGGGCGCAGATTGTTTTTGGAGCAGATCATTCGTTATCACGGTGTGCCTGTGAGGATCAGATTCGACCGTGATTCGAGGTTCACTTCTCGTTTCGAGAGCGCTCGAGAAGGGTTTAGGCACCGAGTGCGTTTTAGCACTGACTTTTCACCCTCGGACCGATGGATGATCGAGAGGTGAGCGATTCTCAAGATATGTTGAGGGCTTGTGTGTTGGATTTCGGCGATTGGGACCAAGACTTGTATCGATGGAGTTTGCATATAACAACGATTATCGATCCACGATTGGATGGCTCCATTCGAGGCTTTGTATGGTAAGCGTTGCCGATCTCCTGTGTTCTGGGAAGAGGTTGGTGATAGGCAGGTTTTGGGTCCCGAGTTGCTGCAGTTGACCAATGGTGCCGTGCAGAAGATTAGAGCTCGTATGTTGACAGCTCAGAGTAGACAGAAGAGTTATGCCGATGTTCGGCGTCGGGATTTGGAGTTTGAGGTTGGCCAACATGTATTCCTAAAGGTCGCACCGATGCAAGGTGTTATGAGGTTTGGCAAGCGAGGAAAGCTGAGTCCCCGTGTTGTTGGTCCATTTGAGCTTCGAGGAGAAACCAGTGGGGATCCTTGCCTTTGAGACCAAGACATTGCGTAATCGTGAGATCCGTTTGGTAAAGGTTCAGTGGAGGAGTCAGAGTTCAAAGGAAGCCACTTGGGAGCGGGAGGATGAGATGAGATTGCAGTATCCCGAGCTGTTCCAATCTTAAGTGACATTCGAGGACGAAAGGCTTATAAGGAGGGAATATTGTAACGGCCCGGAATTTTCATCTCGGTCTTCCCGGGAGGCCTAGGGGCATTTTGGTAATTTTGGGTCGGGCCGAAAGGGCCGGTTTTGTATTTGTTAATTGCCTGAAAAATTATGAGTCGATTTGAATGGGATCGGGAATTTTGGTGAAGACATTTGGGCTTGGGAAAAAGTAAAAATAAATAGGGAATTAAATAGCGCGTCGAGTGAGATTCAAGCCAAGGACGTGTCGCGTGCTAGGCAGGGGGCGCTGCCAGTCGAGCCACTGGGCGTGTTTGTTAAACTATGCGCGCGATCTGATATATATGCCGTGCGCAGTGGGTTTTTTTATAAAAAACAGAATTTTCGCCTGAGTCTTCTTCTTCCTCTTCTCCTTCCTTCGCGATTTCTTCTTCTTCTCCCTCGACCGACCAGCGATTCGCCAGGTTTTCCTCCCCAATTCCAAGCCGGATCTCATCTTGAGCTGCCGGAGGTCCGATCTTCTTCATCCCGGTAAGCTTCTTCTTCTTCCTTACCTCCAAAATTCGAGCTTTTCTCCCCTGTTTCGAGCTTCGCCATTTCCGGCCGAGTCGAGGTAATTTTAGGTATGGGTTTTGTGCAGCTAGTGTAGGGGAGTTCGCCATCAACAAATCGCCCGTCGAAACCTCTTGGATCGCTCGAATTCGAGCTTCTCCTTCGCCCTGTTCGCTATTGAAATAGGGCCTGTCGTCGCTGAGCTCGCGCGGTGCAAAGAAGCAGCCCAGCCGCCGAGCCTCGCCGCACACCGTCCCGTGCCCGCACGCGCTTCCTCGCCCAGCTCCGCAATGCGTCGCTCGAGCCCCTGCTCTCCGAGTCGTGCCGGCGGGAGCGCCCCAGGCGAGCCTCGCGCCGCTCGCTCGCACGCCCTGTTCGTCCGCGCGCAGCTCGCGCCAGCGTGCGCACCCAGCGCGCCCAGCTCGCCCATTTCTGTGCCCCAGCGCGTCCAGCCAGCCCCGTTCCTGCCCCGTTCGTGCAATCGGCTCGTTCGTGCGTTCGTCGTGCCTCGAGAGTTGCTCCCGAGCTGAGCCTCGTTTATTTTATTATATTTAGGCCTATTGTGTGATTTTTGTTGTGATTGATAGGTTCTCGGTAGCTAGTTCGGGTTCGTTCGCAATTTAGGATTTCGTGTCGAATCGTCCCCGACCAAGGTAAGGATTTCTTACCGGAGTTGTGTGGACCCTGCGATATTATATGTGATTGCTGATTGATTGCTTGTTTGTGTTTATTGACATGTATAGCTAGGTACTCAATTCTGAATTCCCGATTAGCATGTTGTTCCTGATTAATTCTCATGTTAATCCATGCTAGGTTGTTCCCTTCTAGCATGCTCGTATCTGTTCCTTGCTTCGTAGTATCATGCTAGGCTCGTTATATTCTTATTGAGCACGTATTGAATTTTATGGAATTGTTTGCTGTTTGCTAGGGCAGGTTAGAGTTGCAGGTAGATAGCATCATCCGGGCCTGATGCATAAAGTACCTTGCATCCATGGCAGGGACGTCGAGCAAGTCATTCCGTCCCTGGACCCCGTGAGGGATTAGCTAACCCGAGCGGTAGGCCCTGCAATCTTGGGTGAGGGTGGCAGTTGTTAATGCCCCAACGGTCGGGATGATGACTTGGCATTGCCTCGTCCCCGGCAGCCGGCATGTCCTCAGCATGTTTGGCAGTAGCCCCTGATTGCCACCTGTTAAGGCAAGGACGGCTTCCTGGTGTAAGCCTACCATGACCGTTCTTTGGCCCCAGGTGCGGTGGTTCAGACTGACATAGTTTACGTGTCCAGGTCTCACACCTATGTCAGTGACACCGATCCAAAGATTTAGTTAGGCGTGGTATTTGGATATGGGCGGCTTGCCTCCGGACGGCAACCCCATAGTCTCATGAGCACGCGGTGCATGCTTACGCTCATTACAGCGCCGACTGGAGAGCTCCTCGGGATTGTGAGCCAGTGTACCTTTCGTCGACAGTAGACAGGCTGAGGCCGGGACTTGTTTCTCGTATAAGGTGACTCATGTATTCGACTGTGTGATGATACTATTCCGGACTAAGACCCTGAGTTGGCATCCGAGGCCCAAGTGTGGGCTAAGCTATGTGCTCTATTCTGTGTTTATATTCATAGCTTGCATACACTCATCGAGATGACCATGTATATCGTATTGTACCCCGGTTGGGGATTCTTCTTGAGTAATTCGTTACTCACCCTCATCGTGGTTTTTCCACAGGTAACCAAGTTGCGAGACAGGATGGCTGAAGGAGGAGCTGTGATCATGGGGCCCAGTCTTCCAACTCTGATTTTGTGTTATGACTCTTTGTGTTTTATTTTCCCCTGAATGCATGTAGCCGGGCACGGAGCCCTAGGATGTTTTCTGAATTTTTTTGTGGATTCCAGCATTATTGTATCTAGACATGTTTTGAATGATTTTAAGAAATCTCTGGATCGGAGTATCTTTTGAAAATTTATTTATCTGGAAACAGTGCTTGGAAACAGGGGACAGTTCCAGGAAATTGTCTAGTTTTTAAAGGGGTTATTTTGAATGTTTTTGTTTTAATTGGAATCTGAAATCATGTCTGTTTAATGTCCTTTACTTTGAATGCATGCATTGGGGTAAGGGCCCATTTAGTGCCCCATTCGGGTCGGTCCCTTACAACATACTACTCATAGGGAACGATATAACTACTCATAGGGGTGTAAGGTAAAATTGAAAAACCAATAAAACTGCCAAAACCGACCGCAACCGACATCGGTTCGAGCCGAAATTGATTATTTCAGTCAGATTCGATTTTAAAAAATCAAAACCTGACCAATTCTAGTCGATTTCAGTTTTTTTTAAAAAAAATAAGTGAAACCAAACCAACCGATAATATTAATAATTAACAACATGATATTAGAAACAAGCAGCATTGGTAGCTCATTTGGTAAGCGTTGTAATTAGCTTCCATGTTGGTTTGTGTTTGAACCTCACATGTGGCAATATATTTTGATTTTATAGCCAAATAATGGAAATTTGGCCCATAACTCCAGCAACACCTTCACGGGCCTTTGGCCCAATAGTTGTAATCCGTCCAATAGGCAAACCGACAGATCGAACCGATCAAATCGATGGTTCATCGGTTTGGACCGGTTTGGTTTGATTTTTTGGTGGTTTGGTTTCGGTCAACCATCAAACCGAGCTGAACCGAACTGTTTACACCCCTAGATATAACCATGCTTGAATCAGTCAAGGATTGACATAAAATTTGTTTCTCTATGAAAGACATTGGAAAGGCTGAGTACATTATGAGAATAAGAATCTATAGAGATAGATCGAAGAGAATGATTGGAGTTAGTCAAGAAACTTATATTGATTAGCAAGACTCAGTGTCCTACAAGTTCTGATGAGGCTAAGCGTATGAGTACTATTCCTTATGCTTCGAAAATAGGTTCAATCATGTATGCCATGATTTGTACTCAATCGATCGTTTCTCATGCTTTAAGCATATGTAGCAGATACCAATCTAATCCAGGTGATACACACTGGATAGCAGCAAAGAATATCCTTAAGTACTTGAGAAGAACTAAGGATAATTTTCTGGTTTATGGTGGAGATAATGAGTTGGTTGTTACTGGATACACTGATGTGAGCTTCCAAACTGACAAAGATGACTTCGGATCACAATCTGGTTTCATATTTTGTCTCAATGGAGGCGCAGTGAGCTGGAAAATTTCAAAGTAAAGCACAATCGCAGATTCTTCAACAGAAGCAAAGTACATTGCGGCATGCGATGCTGCAAAGGAAGCAGTTTGGATTAAGAAGTTCATTAGTGAACTTGGTGTAGTTCCTAGCATTGAGAATGATGTTGATTTGTATTGTGATAATAATGGTGTCATTTCTCAATCAAAGGAACCTAGGTCACACCACAAATCCAAACATGTACTTAGAAAATTTAATCTCATTTGAGAGATCGTGGCAAGAGAGGGTGTCAAGGTTTGCAAGGTTCATACTGATGCAAACGTCGTAGATCCACTGGCTAAACCATTACCGCAGCCCAAACATGAGAGCCATACTAGGGCTATGGGTATTAGACATGTGGGAGAATGGCTTTAGATTGTAAACTAGATGTTAGCAATTGTAAAACCATTGAACATGTTATTCAAATGTTTATCAATAAAAATGGTTTCTTATTTAATATCGGTTTAGTATTGAATAAAATGTCCAAATGATTTGTGTTTTGTATAGAATTATCAAAAAAAAATTTGATGATTGGAACCCTGTAAGGTGAACTAAAAACACAACACATTAAATGTTCCTAGTCTAAATCACTAAGTTAGACATAAGTGATTAGGTTGAAAGAATAACATATAATTGATTGATAGTGCAGTTCCATGGGCTATGGAGACATGAGGATGCCTAGTAATTTATATGGATATATGTGATATATTGAAACATGACCTAACAAAGTTCTAATGTCAGAATCATTCTTTTGTATTTAGTGGATTCTTTAGACATGAGTATAACATTACAACCATGATAAGATTGATTTAACTTTGACACTGTTAAACATCGTGTTGTAAAATGAAGTTATAAAAGCAGTGATCGGGTTAGTCAAGATTTGAGTGGGAGTTTTGGTCATACAAGAGTGGATAAATCCTCCTATTAGATAGGACTGATATTTGGGCTCCTTGATGAGCAAGAATTGAAAAATGCATGGTCATGCTCTCTAGATTAAGATGTTAATCTATGTTTTAACAATTGGAACTCGGATATCAAAGAATAGAATTCGAGAAACATCATGGATTACATCAGATATTAATCATGTTGTCAAATTCTGGTATTAAGAGATTTAAGGAATTTAGTATTGCTAGCTTATCTACGGACAAGTGGGAGATTGAAGGAATCGTGTCCTAAGACAAATTTCGGCAATTACTAAATATAAATAGGAATTATTATGGAGATAATAATTAATTTATTTTAGTAATTAATAATTACTTGCTAGAGAATAATTATTATTGTTGGGAATATTGGGGGTAGGAAGATGTATTTAATGTGGCGAAAATGTTTGAATAATAAAAAAAATTCATAATAATTAATCCAATTAATTATCTTTCATTAATCTAATTAATCTAAATGCAATACCCTAGGTGATTGACATGTTATTAGAAAAGAATACTTACATTGATTGTCGCCTCTAATCTAATCTGACAAGTCTTTATGTTGAGCAGGATCAACTATTCTCCGTGGAAAAACTTGAATTATCTCATCCACTCTTCCAGGCTATGGCTTCTTTTCTACCACTGAGTGTTTGGTGGGCAGCCTTTACAGAAGGGAGCTAAAAATATTTGTCAAAATAATCTAACTATGGAGGAGAAAAGAGATCTCAACTTTCAGAGAGGTTTTTCAACTTATGAGAAAGGTTACTCTAAAAGTGAGTGGAATGAGAATAAAGTCTCCAAGGCTTCCTATTTATAGTGGAGTGGTGGAGGTTTCAACTTACACCTTTTCGATATGGGACAAATGCATTATGCATTTTTCCCATTTGATTTTCAAAAAATCCATTTTTATTTTATTTTAATTGATATTTATCCAATAAATTTCAATTCCATAATATATCCAAAATATTAAGTAGACCAATCGCCGACAAGTACGTCTTTTAGTAGAATGGGGTATTAGTATCATGCACTAGCCTAACTTTCACGTGTTTCGTGGTTACTTGAGTAAACTGAGCGAAAGACTAATCGAGTTTAGTTCTCTTGTAGTGTTATCTAGTAGGTATGCCGCCAAGACGAGGGAGACCGAGGAAGACACCAGCGGTAGTAGGGGAGACTCCAGCAGGGGTCACAGCGCCATAGGGAGCGCAGCCCTAGGACCAGTTTATACCGACTTCGTCCGTTCATGAGCCACCAGACACTCCTGCCATGGGGAGTACAGTCATTTCTGAGTTAGCTCCAACCTTGCGCTCTATGGTGAGCGATTCTCAGTCGAGACAGATGGCTCAAAGCTATGGGTCCATTCATCGAGCGATTGTCTCAAAGTTGAGTCGAGCAGTAGCACGGAGGCGATCTTTGAGGGTAGAGTTATTCGAGATTTCAACAGATGGAACCCTCCTTATTCATCAGATAGACAAACAAGCCAGATGTTGTTGAGTTATGGTTTTCCAGTATAGAGTACCTTTTTCGCAATATGAATTGTCCTAAGGAGCATAAGGTTCGGTGTGCGGCATGTGATGAGAGAGGCAGCACATTGGTGGTAGAAGTCAGCGGAGAGGTCGATCCCTACAAGAGATGCGCCGGTCACTTGGGACCAGTTTAGACGGAAGTTTCTGAAGACATATCTGACACCGATGGCAATCCAAAAGATGATATCAGATTTTACCTAGCTGAAGCAAGAGAACCTGACTGTTGCCGCTTATGAGGAGAGGTTCTCGAGTTTGTGCCTCTATGCACCAGAGTTGATTGACACTAATAGAAAGAAGACTGATATGTTTGTGAGAGGTCTGAGGGTTGATATCCAGGCGAGGGTGAATGCCCACGACCCCCAGGATTATGCTACTACTGTTCAGAAAGCCTGTTATATAGAGCTTCAAAGATTGGGAGGGCCTTGCTGCACGAGGGGATTCTGGTACTTCCCAGGGACATAGACAGAGGTATGAGCTGTATCCCATAGCATTTCAGTCTCGAGGGTAGTTTGGTCAGTGGAATTCTGGTAAGTTCAGAGGATAGCCTGGCGGAGGAGGTTCTTGTCGACGTGGAGGGTTGAGGGCCTAGTAGGGGCATCAGTAGGGGACCCCTCAAGGGTTGAACCCATCGAGGTCGAGGAATTGTTACCGGTGTGGTCGAGAAGGTCACTTTACAGCATAGTGCAGCCTGCCCTACTCTACTGGTGGTTCCACTCAGGCACTGCCTGCCCCTGTGTAGTAATAGCAGCAGGGACATTTTTATGCGACCACCCGACAGCAGGCCAAGGAGGCAGACACCACTGTCCTAGGTACCCGACCCATAATAGGGCATTTAGCTTATGTATTGTTTGACTCTGGTTCCATGCACCCTTTTATTTCCTCTACTTTTGTATCTGCTGCTTGTTTGGAATTACAACCTTTGAGCTTTGAGTTATTTGTGTCTGCTCCGGCGGTAGTGTGTATGTTTGCTGATAGAAGAGTAAGGGTCGGTCATATAGGTGTATCGAACCAGCTTCTAGATATCTGTTTGATTGTGTTGCCTTTGAGTGACTTTGGTGCTATCCTGGGGATGGAATGGTTATCTGAGAACCACGTAATTATTAACTGCCATAGGAAGAAGGTTATCTTTTACCCTACCTTCGAGATCCAATTTCAGGTTTAGAGGCCACAAATCGGGAGATTTTCCTTGTGTGATTTCAGCAGTCAAGGCCAACAGATTGATTGCACTGGGAGCTTGAGGTTGTTTGGCAAGTGTGTCAAGTGAAGCTCAGTCAGGGAGGAGCATAGATGCAGTACCATTGGTTCGGGAGTTTGTCAATGTTTTCCCAGAGGAGTTCCCCGGCCTACCACCATCTCAATTAAAAGACTTTCACATCGAGCTCGAGCCTGGTACAGTTCCCATCTTAAATGCCCCGTACCGGATGGCCCCAGTAGAGCTAAAAGAGTTAAAGGTGTAGCTACAAGAGTTGTTGGACCGAGGTTTCATCCGACCCAGTGTTTCCCCGTGGGGGGCCCTTATTTTGTTTGTGAAAAAGAAGGACGGATCTATGATCATGGACACACGGTTTACATCGTAAACCATTCTACAGAATCTATGACTCTGAGCTTTGATACCAACTGTAACGAACCGACACCCTACTGACTCTAGTGGGACGTTACTCATGCATGAATTTATAAAAAATTAAGATAAGATCTGCACGACATGCATTCTCATTTAGTGGAAACAAAACAGATAGTTCGAAAACAAGAAAAACATCCAAAGTCAAGGTTTTGGGATCCCAAAAGCCGTAAAATAGATACCGTCAAAACAAGTCTAAAACAATTAGGTACGAAAATAATGCGAAAGAGAAAAAAGACGTCGTGCCCATGATCAAGCAGCTCCGCAGTCAGCCACCTCGGTGTACTCCCATACCTGAAAGATATAAGAATTGAATACATATATAAATATATATACCCAGTAAGAAGTTCACCATGGGGGAAATCATGCAAGCACCAATAGAACTCGAATAATCGAGCTAAGAGCACAATACCAACCAGAGTAGGGTCAATCCACTGATCGACACTCAGGTCAACAATACCCGTACCGCGACAATTAGGGGCTTGCATAGAAGCCAACAAGTCTTCTGACCTCTGTCACAAGGGACCGCGAGTGACATCGATTCTCTAAGCCTCAGGTCTAGACACGTCCCATACCGTGTCCACAGAGACATACGCAAATGTCCCAGGGTAGCCTGACCACTGCTAGGGACCCCGCCACGAAGGAGGGGAACACACAGCATCCCTGAACCTTGGTCAAAATGACGACGCTCAGGCCGTGTCGACAAAGGGCATACAAGAATGCTGCAGAAAGATCACCTGAACTCGTCAGGGAAGTGTCATGAATGAGGGACTAACCACATAGAATCCCACAGGCGCACCCACAGGCATTCCTCTACATCGTCATTTATCCTAGTGGTCTCTTCTATTAGATATCAGGTTCAGGCAGGTCATGACTACCCTCCTTCCTGCGTACCGGGCCATTGTCGTAGGTGCCAGGGTTAGGCGGGTCATGTCCTGCCCTCCTTCCCACGTACACAATGGAAAGTAAGTAAGTAAATAGGGCTCATGCAATCCGCACTAGTGAAACCGAACAGGAAATGAAATTAAAGAAGAGCATACAAGTCCCTAAACTAACATCATAAATACAATATACTGTGTGGGTTAGAAGTAAAACAAGCAGCGTTAAGTACATGTTCCATAGTCAATCCAGAATTTAACATTGAGGATCATCAACACGCATTAGAGGAAAAGCAGGTAAGAGCCATTTCTATCATGCTTCACACAACAAGCAACAAGATCATAAAATCCAAACACAAATGAACATGCATTATTATTGTGCCAAAGCTCGGAGAACCCTAGTCATGCCACTACTTGCTATGAAATGGCCACACCCAGCTCATAGTGAATCCCCTTACCTCTCTGACGGCTCGACCGAACTCTGAATCAAACTCTGCGAGCTAAGATTGAAACCCTGGTCACCTAAACATAAAACCACGCTGAGAGTTCATTAGAGACATATTAAACAAACCACAAATGGGACTAGGATTGCGGGAACGAGGGGAAGAAACTGGCTGGAGACCCTCACTGGAGCACGGCGGCTGAGGAGGCAAGATCGGGCGGGTCATACCTCGTTTCGAAGGTCTTGGTCTTTAGGTCATGGATCTGGTCTCAGACTTTTTATCTGAGTCTCCTAGCCTCGTCAATCTACAAAAGAAGTTGTGAATGAGCTTGGAGCTTTTTGCCGGAATCCATGGTGAAAGAAGGGTACAACTAAGAAAGGGACCTACGAGTGAGGAAGATGCAGATGGTGGTGCGATTAAGGTTGGAATGGGGCTCGAACTCGCTGGTGTTGTGACACGAAGCTTCGTGGTGGTGGTTTAGTTAGTGCCTGGTCGACGACGGAGTTATTGTGGTTGGGCAATGTCAGTCAGTGGAGTAGCTGGGAGACGGAGACGTTGGTGTCGGTGACGGTAAGGCTTGCCGGTGAGTGAAGTCGGCGAGGAGGACGTTGCGGCAGAGTCAGAGATGGTGCGTGCGAGGAGGTGGGTCATTGGCTGGGACGAGCGACACGCGTCGTGGAGGGGACGGCGAGCTGGCGGTGGGGTGGTCGCGTGGACGGCCGAACGGGGAACACGTGGCGGTGGTAGATCGGGGCAGGTGTAGCGATCTTGCAAGGAAAGGCTGGTTGGGGGGGGAGGTTGTTGTGCGTGAATCCCAAGGGGAGAAAGAGGAGGGTTTTTTTTTTGCTGGGATTTACTCCCATTTGGGTTGAGAGAGACAAATGAAAAGAAAAATTATATTTAATACAAGGAAACAACCCTAGTTTGGAAAGGTTCAAAAAGAAACCCACAAAACCTAAACATTTACCCCAAAATAAACAAGTGAAAATGAGAATTTCTATTTCTAACCAAGCATATCATTAAGGCAACACATATAATAAAGAAGACCACGATTAACCTTATAAAATAGTAAAAGAAAAATAAATAAATAAAACAACAAAGCTAATAAACAAGCTCTTACAAGAAGAGTCCATTATTTTGTAAGAGAAAAACTTGCAATCTTGCAAAAAGGCACCTCATACATACTTTCCGAATAATAATGGCACATCTACAATTTATCATTCATGACGATAATAATGTGCAACATTTACAATTTGTTATTTCCTTTTTCATTAGTCAAATTATCATTTATATGTATATATATACAAAAAAAATTATATTATTGCATTACTTATGTGGCATATTATCATCCACACAAATGATGGAAAGTATGTATGCAATACTTCTCGAAAAGTTTGGCTAATTTTTCTCTTTTACAGTCTAACAAGGACACGAATCACTAATATTGTAGAGTAGATAAATTATAGATAGTGTGCATGAAAGTTCTTTTCTCAATAAAAATATTTACTTAGTATTCGTATATAACAACTATATGAATTTGTCCAAAGATATAATAAGGCGTATATGATGATTTCAAAAAAAAAAATAATAATAAGGCGTATATGCATTTAATTAATCAAATTTCATATAAGAAAAAATATTGTCTTGCAATAAATTCAAAATTTGTGACGTTTTATGTATGAATGAATTTTGATACGTTTAATATAATTTATAAAAAATAGTTTTATTTAGAAGTCACCATATTATAACTATATATTAACATTATATATAAGGATGTAACTGTTCACACGAGATTTTCAGAAAAATTTAGATTCGTGGACTTAAAACTTTATATATGAGATGAGTTTGCGAAAGTTTTTCGATCTCTATGACTTATCCTTTGATTCATTCTCTTTGAATGAATGTTCTTGACTTTAAAAACAGGCTTTGTGTTATTTGTATTTGACTGCTCGTTCATGGAATTTCTTAACTTTCGAAGTAATTTTGAACTTCGAAAAACCGTTTGATCTTCAGAACTTTGGAGAGATTTCAGCTTTGACGAATTCCCTCTCTAGAGTCCTGAAAATATTTTTCCACCTCTTTAAAATGAAATGAACTCCTCTATTTATAGAGTTCTCAAGCATCATGGGCTTGCGCCTTGATGGGCTCTTGGGCCTAACGCTTGGGCGAAGTTTTTTGGGCTTGAATTTCATAGTTTGGTTCACAAAACAAACTTGGGTCTTGTTTAAATTTGACTCAAATTCACAATTAAACAAAAAATTTGTCCAATTTAATTTTGGAAAATATTGTCTCAAAATTTAATTTAATTTCATCATTAAATTTGTGATAATGACCTGGTAATTTATGATAAGAAAAACTTCCTCTTTATGGCTAAGGAGGCAAGCCTTCCTTAGTGGGTAAGTGGCACCATTTGGTGTCACAAATGTTTTCTTTAAACAATCTTATTTTTAAACTAAGGAAAATTTTGTGGCACCAAATGGTGTCACATACCTCGAGAGGACTTGCCTTCTTAGATATAAAGAGGCAAGTTTTTCTCGAAACTAAAATTTGTCTTAGGGGGATATCGAACTCCAACTGAGGCTAATCAAAATTTGACCAGATGTTGGCCAATTTCAAATCTGGGCTCAATTAATTTCATGGCTTGAATTTGATTAAACATCAAATTTAAATCTAAACAAGCAAGATCTTTAGATTAACTTCAAGCTAAAATGAAACTTAATTGGCCTTCTTTGAAATCAACATATCCTTTTTCAACCGATAAAAGTGTGACTCATAATATACATACATATATATATATATATACATACATACATACATATATATATATACATACATAGATACATATATATATATGTACATACATATATACATATATATATACACATACATACATATATATATACACATACATACATATATATAATACTTCCAAAAAGTCTTATATTTTTAACAACCCAAAATATTTTACTTCCAAAATCTGTTTGTTGAGGATTTTGTTTGTTAATTTAAACAACTTTAACATTTAGATTTCCTTTGATCTCTAAAGAAATTTCATAAAACAAGATTTTTTTTTTTTTTAAACATTGGAGATCAAAATTGAAATGTCCAAATGTGAGATTAAAGTTTAAAATATCAAATCTTCAATAATATAATAGATTTTTTTTAGGCTTTCATAATCAAGACTAAAATTTCAGAAAAAAAATCCATAAAAACAAACCAACCGCCTCCCAATATCTAGCAAATATTTTTTAACCAACTCGTTTTTATTTATTTTTTTATTCGAAAATCTCATTGAAGATGGCAGTTTAAAATATCAGATCTTAAACAAAATGATAGATTTTTCAGCCTTTTTTTCTATAAATATTTGAGGTTTAATCCATTGAGCATCAAACTCAAACTTATATCCAACACTCGAGCCCCCACGCTAAAGAACCAGAGTCCGTTCGCCTGCTGCCAACGTCAAGATCTGCCGCCAGAGTGGACCCGCCGGAATCCAAAGAACCACTCTATAGTTGCTGGAAACAGCCGCTCCTTGTTGCCATAGCACTAATTGCTTTTTGGTGAGACTTGAACTTTCTTTTGTGAATTGCTTTTAAAGAGAAGGAAGGCAAGGGAAAAGATGAATTTTTTTTTTTATTTTGTGACTGCTGTGAGACCTTAAAACCAAATCACACAGAGCCCTCAATCTTATTTTCTTTGTTTTTTTTTTCCTTTTTTTAATTAGAGGTGAGTCCACCTAGCTATCTAATTTATTATTTTTTTAGTTTTTTTTTAACAATTTTTTTGTTTGCTTTTTGAAATAAAGGATTGTTTTATTTTCTTTTTTTTTGTGTTTTTACTTTTCAATTAATATTTATCAATCTATTCAACCTCTTTCCTTATTGCAAATTTTATTTTCTATTTATAAATCCTACAATATTATTTCTCAATAATCCTATTTTACCATTAACAATTTTTAATTCAAATATTGTGTATCTCATAATTAATTCCATATTAATTTACCACTTCCCTTCTTAAAATACCATTCCTTAACAAACTTGTTTTGTTCTTCCCTCTTCTCACGATTTTAGATCCATTTCCACTAAATCATCTTACATTATTGTAACCATCATTCTATCCCTTCCATTACTGTTGTGGTTCCATTTTTGTCGATCAGAACTTCATTTTCGGCCTTCCATTTCAGTTGTCGTAATCTAGTAACAATGCCCTCATTTGTTTCTTCTACTCATTTCCATCTAGAGATGAAGTACATGGTACAGCTTGGTATGTTCTTCTTCATTCTGTATTCATCTTAACGAGCTTCTAAATGAATCGTATATGATAAACTATACTATTGAATACTATATTCATACTATAATTCTTTTTTTCATCATCACAAGCCATGTAATCTAAATGAACCATACACGATAAACTTTACTACATTTATTGTTTTATTATACCATGTTTTCACCATAGATCCACTACTACAAAAAAGGGATTAGATGACACTTATGAAAAACCAAATTCAAGAGGAAGGGGCAATTAAAGTGTCATAAAATAAAACACGCGTTTTATGACACTTTATTAGAATCATCTTACACAAAAGTGTCATAAATTAAAAAGACGTGTTTTATGACACTTTTTGAGAATCATTAATTTATAAAACTAATTTTCAATTTAGAAAATAAGTATTATTTTTATATTTTTAAATGTTATATATATATATTAAAAACAAAAAAACTCACTTACCTTTTTCCTTTTTCTTTTTCCTTTTCTTTTCTTTTTCCTTTTCTTCTTCTTTCTTCTTCTTCTCAAACCCTAGCCATTCATCTCCTCAAGCCCCACTCTAGATCCGCCGCCGCCGCCGTCAGCTGGCCTCGTCGTCAATCCACCACCGCCGTCAAGCCACCGCAAGTTGAGAAGAGCAAGTTGATTGCCAAGCCACCGCAAGTTCGTGGGTTTGTTTCACGCCGTCGCAAGTTGAGAAGAGCAGCAGGGTCATGGACGCGAGCTGGTTCGTCGTCTAGATCTGCTTTGCCAGCCCGAGTGTAGCTGCTACTACATCTGTTCGCGCCGATTGCCAAGCCGTCACCGTCGCTTCTTCGAGTCGATGCCGCCTTGCTCGTTCTTCTTTGTTGGAGAAGGATCAACTGTGTTGGAGATTCAAGCTCTCGATCGACTTCTTTGTTGCGTGGGTCGTGAGGAGAGAGAGCGCTTGTGACAACTCAGGTTTTGCCCCATCATCGCTTTGTCGACTTTTGACTGCCCAATCAACTCCACGTCAGTGCCTAGTCAGCAGGTTTGACCTCTTTGTATTTGTGTTGACCAGGCCCTTTAGATAACACATATATGAAGGAGAAGAGCTGTGGTTGGGTAGTGGGATTAGTGCTATCTCAAATAAGGATAGGTTGTGTTTGTAAAAGGGTTTAAAGAGTGTTTGTTGGCAAGGTTCATGTTATTTGAATCAAAGATTAGAAAGACCCAAGTTATTGAAGTTGAGAATAGTGTTGTTTGTTCCAAGTTTAAATCCATTTACATGATGGATTAAGGCTATTTGTTTCAAGATTTAAAAAAGTTACTTAATGTGAACTAAGCTCTCTTTTAGCTTCTAGTTTTATGTCATCCAAGTGGTGGTCTAAGCTTGTTTGTCTGGTGGTTTAAGATCATTTAAGTGGTGGATTAAAAGTGTTTGGTTCGAGGTATAAATACTTTTAAGTGTGGGTTGATGGACGTTTGGATTGTTGGTTAAATGACAAGTAATTAACCCATTGACTTTTCTATTGACCAGATTTGACCCGAGCCATTTTCTGTTCTTCGAATCGTGTTTGTGAGGCAAGTGTAGCTGCCGGATGTCTCTGGGACACGTGTTTCGAGGTTCTTCCCAGTTTGATAAATTTGACATTTTAGATTCGATTTTGATGGTCTAAGGTGCTAGTTTTGATCGGTTTATTCGTTTCAGGGCTCGAAGTCGTGTTTGGACTAGTTGGAGCTTCCAATGGATTCATGGAAAGCTGTTAGTGGATTGGCCAAGGTAAGGGACATGTTACCCCCTTCTCGAGGCCCGTGGCTATTACATGTGTTAGATTGACTGTAATCATTTACTTGTTTGATGTGGCATACTCTTTGTTGTTGTTGCTTGCATTGATTACACTGAGAGCATGCAATATATGATTGATATCATGTCTAGGGCAAGCATGTAGATTATGTTGATTTTCTAGATATGCATGAACTGCCATATGTTGATTGACAGAGTCGGTATTGCATGATAGTTCTTATGTCCCACTGGGGACTTGCATGATGTTTGATGCACGGCTTGGTGCTTCGTTTGTTTATACTTTATTGCGTACAAATGTGTTTCTTTTATCTAGGAATTTTGAGCTAGTCATTAGAATATGTACTATGAATTGCACATGCTTGAGTTAGTTGAGTTTTCCCTTTGCAGGTAACAAAGAGATGTTTTTTATAGGAGTTCAAGTGGTGAAAGAAAAAACAGTACAAGCCAATTATGTACTTGTATAGTTGTATTATCTTTTGTTTACAAGTATTATTTTCTATGATCCAGTGATTACTCCAGTTCTTATTCGAATGAAGCCTACAAAGTTGGTCAAAATGGTCTTCCCTTGAACTTTACGCGTAAAAGTCAATCGAATACCCTACATGTGAGTTGGATGAAGTGCGTGTGGAATGTGCTAAATTTCAAATACCCTACATGTGAGTTGGATACAGTGTGCCTGGAAGATGATGGAGCAGTTCAGGAGATAAAGGACGTGACGTTACACTTAGGTAAGTAATTAAAAACTCTACAATTATGCATATTTTATGTGAATTGTGGCTACCCTGCAGCAAAGGTAGCCACATGGTAGATTATATATGATTTTCATTGTTAACACAGGTGTAATTATTTTTTTTGTTTAGTCAAAGGGGGTCGTTATGTTGCTGAAATTTTGAATTAACTTTTCAATTTTATTTACATGCTTCCATTATAAAGTTGTAGATACTTTTGATTTCACTCTATTATTTGTCGATTGCTCAATTCTTCTAGTCCTTGAATTTGATGTGTTTTCTATGAATTTTGTTGGATTTTCTAGCTGCAAGAACTCCGAATAGGAAGCCACGGTATGATAGAGAAGCTAGTTGAAATGGGTACGTCTTCTATGTGTGTGTGTGTATATATATATATTAATGTTTTTTTTCAATCAAATGGGTGAAAATGTGTTGGAGTTTGGAATAATTGTTGGTTTGTCTCAGGTACCAATACATTCTCATAATCGATGTATGTATTAAAATTTCTAATTTGTTTGCATGCTTTCATTATAATGTTGTGGATACTTCTAAACAATCTTGCAGGAAGTTGTTGAGTTTGTCAAGTAGAAAAATGAGAGGTTTAGTCTTCATTTTCAGTAACTTACTTTCTATGTAATATTTACATGTTTCTTATGCTTTTAAAAAAAGAACTTCTTTGGTTTATATGTAATGTAGATGGTTGAAGTTCTTTTCTTATCAATAAGAAAGTTCATATGTTATTATTTTTTTCTTTTTGCCAAATCTCACATGTTATTGTTAAGTAATATGTTATTACTTTCTATGCAATATTTACATGCTTGTGCTTATTTAGAACTTTATATGTTTGACCTTTACAATTATTTTTGTTGTTTTAATTGTTCTTATCTAGGTTAAATGTTGAAGCCGAATTTGACTTAGATCCATCTTGAGTGGAGGTATAACTCTGAACTATGGGTATAATAACAATGTACAACCATACATTTTTCTTCTGGTTAAGTTTCAATAGCACAACTAGTTAATGACTTATTCTTCTAGTTTTTTATTATTGATCAACTTGTTGATGTCTCGTTTCTATATTGTTGAAGCTAATATATTGGAGAATTTGTTTATTTTCTTCTAGTGAATGCTTTGCAAGTTAAAGAGGTAAACTTTATCTACTCTAATTCCTTAAGGTTATTTTAGTTTTTAACATATAGGCACATCTGTTTAAATATTTAGGTTTATATTGAAGCTGAAATATATATTGGTTTGATGCTTATAGGGAATATGGGCATGAAAATAAAGAGGCTAGAGAAAAGACATGTATTATTGAAGCCTCCAACCGTTCAGATTTTGATGTAAGCTTCATTCTTTTCTTCATTTTCTTTTCTTGCTTAAGGTTCTGAAAGATTTATTCATGCATACTCGTTAGAATTACTTAAATTTTCTTTTCTTGCTTGAAGCTCTTTTCTTATTGGTAAGAAAGTTCATATGTTAATTTAAGTAATATGTAATATGTGAAGGTTGTTTGAAACTCAATTTTTCTTAGGTTTTGCATGAACACACTCAAAGGATGAAGCGGTGAAGAAATGCACTCATCATTTACTAGTTATTTTTGTTGTAAAAAACTGTGTGAACATTTATCTCAAGTGTAATATTATTATCCTTTTGTTATTTTGTTCAATACAAATATTTTAAGTCATCAATGAAATTTTATTTGTTGATAAGTCTTTTATTGGTGAAGTTATTTTTCTTGAAGAATATTATGCATGTATGATAATAGTTAAGAGCAAAAAAAAGGTTGCAAATAGACACAACAAACGTCATAAAATAATATAAATTGATAATAAATATTTGTCATCAATTTAAGATATATGATTAAAATAAAGAGTCATGTTTGATTATTTGATGATTAAAAATAAGTGTCAATAAATAATATTTATTGATAATGTTTAGGTGTCGTTGATAATACATTAATGACTTAATTTATATGTCATATATTGCTTATTGGTGACAAAAAACTAGTATCATCAAATAAAAATTCATGATTGTAGAAAAGTGTCATCTAAAATATTTCAATGACACTTACAAAAAAGTGTCATCTGAAAAGAATAGATGATGTACGATACAATGATTGCAAAGAAGTATCATCTATGATATTTTAATGACACTTATTAAAAAGTGTCAACTAAAGAACATAGATGATGTGCGATACAATGATTGCAAAAAAGTATCATCTAAACCGTTTGTGACACTTTTTTAGAATCATCATACCCCATTTTTTAGAATCATCATACTCTAGAGTTTAGTATTAGTATAGTACTGTTGAGAACTATATTCGTATTACATACTATAGTTCTCATTCCATCATCTCAAGTCATGTAATCTAACTGTACCGTATACCATATACCGTATAATATATATTGTTTTAGTATACCATGTTTTCACCATATAGTTTAGTATTAGTTTAACGTAAACCGTACTTCTGTCACCGTTTTTATTTTTTTCGTTTGTACAGACGTTCATACTAAATTAATCATCTTAAACAGAAACAATCAATATCCATGTCCACATAAAACATAGTGGTTTGTGGAATGAAAATGAGATATACCACGATTATTAGGTTACTGAAGTATATTTAGAGTCATGCACCCCTTATAGCCTCTTCATGCTTTCCATAATAACTAAATAGGGAATTCAAGATTCTATTTCAATTCCCCTAACCTATGTTAGCCTAGGACTTAGCCAATACCTTTTTAAGGGTGTGAATTTCCAAAATGACAATGATGTAAAAGGCTGTATAATGTATTAACTGCTAGTACACTCAATGGGTGCACTATCATAATTAACCTTAGGCATTGCATCGCTATGTATCAAAACCATGTCCTACCATTCTTTTAGTAATATAAATAGTGCAGACGGTATGGTCAAGTAACATTTTCCGACATCCATTTCGTTATTCCTTTAATATTAGTATAATGTCTTTTACACACACATTGTAGTTCAACATACCATTTAAAAAATATTAAAATATATATATCAATCTATTGTACTTATTGTTAACACTATAAAAAGCTCATGCCTCCTAAAACTAAATGCCCTATGGAAAGATTAAAGAAGTGTATGAAATAAGAGAAGTTATGTAATGGCTCAGATACTGATGATGTGGACAACTAGGACATAGTAGAAAAACATGTAGGAACGCATCGAACATTGTTTTGTTATGTAACACCCTTTCTGTTATGAGGTTATAACTCATCAGACTTTATTATTTAGTATTGTTTTGCATTGTAAGAAACTACCATATTTCTTGATTTCTTACATTGTTTAAGTAGTTTTTACATTGTTTTGTATACTGCATTTTTGTTATCAAAAGTATGCATTATAATCAACTACAACTTGATGGAATCACTATTTTCAAGAAGACCATAAAACAGATCACTTATTTGTGTATCAGAACTATTACCAACTTTTATCTATTTCATAAAACAATTAAACCCAATCAACCAACACTTACAATATACCATCGCAAAAAACAAATCACTATAACACATAAACTATGACAACACAATGTTTTAATATTTCACTATCATAATACAACAATTTCAAGACAATATTGTTCAAGTTATGATTGTAATACTCATAATCAGATGTGTATTCCCAAAAAATAAATATAAAACTAAACATCTTGCGAAATTTCAAAGTTTCCTAGGTTCCTTTATGTTAAAAAAAAAACATAAAACAAACTATACTAAATCTAAAATTGGGACACTAATTAGAAATTTAGAAGATTAAGAAATTCATATTTTCTTTTTCTTCTACATTCTTTATCCTTTTTTTTCTCCCATTTTCACCTACATTCTTTATTAAAAAAATTGTCATTTTTGTTTCATTATATATCCTTGTATTTCTACATGAAAATGTACTACTCACATGTCAATACAGTATATTCCTACCCGTACATTCATTCCCTCATACTTTCATCCCTTAAAATCATACCCAATAGGTACCATGATGGTACATGGTGTTATCATCAAAGTGGTGGTTGAGGCAAATAAATTAGACAAATAGGGCGAAGGGAATTTTTGTCTCAACCACCATTCCTACGGTATTTCGAAACAGTATAAAATCCCTTCGCCCTATTTCTCCTATAGTGTTTCCAAACTGCATAACGATTTGGAGCTTGTTGTCTTTTAATGTGAAAAACAAATTAGTAAACCCTAAACTTAACAGAACTACTGATTAATAACAACATTCATGAATAAAATGAAATAACAAAAAGAACTATACTAGTACCATATGTATGCTTTTGTGCGTTCTTTCTTCCTCTGTTTTATTCGATTCTGATCATCATACTCTGAAGAAGAAGAAATGGCGTCGATCTTTACGGAGGAACCAAACTGCAATTTTGCAGAGAAATTGAGAAGACGATGAAAAGACGAAAGATTGGAAATGAGGAGAGAAACGCAGGTGGTTTCTATTTTGACATAAACATAGTAATAATTGTGGCATGATTTTAGGGGTTATTGGGTATGAAAATTAGAGAAGTTTTCCAATTTTGTTAATAAATTGAAATTCCAAAATTAAAAAATGGAGGCCATGGTAATAAATGGATAATTAAGGTAATTAATAATATTGTTGACTTAGAAATTTCGACCAATCAGAAATTGTCACATCAGTTACAAATATATCTAATTAAATATTGGGTCAATTACAAATCCATAATTTTCCCATAATTAATTGAATTAAAAGTCCGTTAGAAATTTGGGCCCAAAGATTCACGAGGCCCGAGCCCAACGACGAGATCCAAAGATGTATGAGGCTCCAACCTAATAGTCAAGCCTAAAGATCCAACCCAATACAAACGAAGTTTCACAACAAGATGTTGAGAATGGAAAAAAAGAAAGGAAAAGAAAAGAGGCCAAAGTTTTTGGAAAAGTTTTAAATGCCTCATTTTGGGTATCTCGAGTATTCATGACACTCTTTCTTAACTTTAAGAGAGAATTGCTCGCAACAAGGTCGTTTATAGCGCATCCCCGTGACAAGGGGCATCCATAGTGTCAATCCGACAAGGGGCATCTATAGCATCATCCGACAAAGGTCATCTATAACATCTCCTATGATGCAAAAAAAAAAAAGAATGATAAATAAAGGGTTCCTTAAATAAAATGATTGTTAAAAAAATGATGGTGACCATTTATTTAAAATAAAAAAAGGTTTGAGCTTTTAAAAGAAAAAGAAAAGTGTTGCCATTCATTAAGGAATAAGCAAAAGAAAAAAAAAATCTCATTTGAAATGGTTAAAAATAAAAATGTTTCGAAAGGAAATAAAAATAAAAGAAGAGGATGTTAAAATTTCTTGAAGAACTAAAGAGTTTACTCATAAAAAATAAACAATAAAGATGTGGACTCTGTTTTAAGAAGATTGAAAGAAACAAAAAAAAAAAGTATTGTCTTTTAATTTTTTTTTAAAAAAACGAGATTTCTGTTTTAAGATTTTTTTTAAGGTAAAAAAAAAAAACATAAAATATGATTAAAAAAACTTTTGAAATCAAAAGAAAATAAAATTAAAAAAAAACGTAGAAACAATTATTAAAAAACAATTACACAATTAAAAAAAGAGCTTTTTTTTTATAAGTAGACTAAATTAAGAAAATATTTACAAATGTAGGCTCCTAGAAAAATATTAGCAAAAAGGAATTTCATTAATTATATTTGTTCACACGAGATTTCTGAAAATAAATAGAAATGAGACATGTGTAAAAGAATTTGAATCTTTATTGATTTGATTTGTGCGCGTGTTACAATCTCTAATATTTGTCCTCTGATTCTTTCTCTCGGGATGTGGATTTTGAAGATGTCGATCTGAGGGCTTGTGAGCTTGTTCTCAGACGGAGGATGATTGAATCTTCAGTATTTTGGTGAAGAGACGATCGGTTTGAGGAAGCCTTTGTCGTTGAGAGTTCTTAATTCTGAATCTTGATCTCTAAATTCTCTGGCTCGTTGACTGATCTTGAAGGCTTAAAGATTTGGATGGTTGGATACTTTAAGTTTTGAATTGCTGCAAGCTATGGAGTTTTTTAGTCTTCAGTTTGTAGTTCTAAGTTCAGGTCTCTTGCAAATGAGGGAGAGCTCTCTATTTATAGAGTTCCCACGAGCTTGTGAACTTGGGCTTCATCGGCTTTTGGGCCAAACCTTGGTCTTGGGTCTTATGGATTTTTAGGCTTGACTATTGGGTTGGAGCTTCATGCATCTTTGGATCTTGTCGTTGGGCTCGGGCCTGTGAATCTTTGGGCCCAAATTTCTAACGAACTTTTAATCCAATTAATTATGGGAAAATTATGAATTTGTAATTGACCCAATATTTAATTAGATATATTTGTAACTAATGTGACAATTTCTTATTGGTCGAAATTTCTCCGTCAACAAATGCCCCCTTTTCGAGTTTTATTCACGAATATGTGTGGATAAATCTCGAAAAAGTTTGTTTGAAATTGCCATAAAACTATTCATTCTGAAGGCCAACTTGATGTGTTATTATAATCAAAGATATGAATTTGTCTCATAACTTTGATTTTTTTTTAACACATTTGTTAGGTCAATTAAACCAAACTTTTGAATTTTGGTCAAAAATTGATTATATTTTTGTTTGACATAAAATCTTGATTTGAAAATAAAGTAGAATTTATTTTCTACTTAATTTCGAACTTGAACTTGAATGGAGTAAATTTCAATTTTTTTTGAACTAAAAATTACACAAATTTTATTTGTCTTGAGCTTCAAATATGCTAGAATTTGACTCTCAAAACAATTTAGGATTTTCATGAAGTTGAACTCCAATCAAACTCTTGCCCTCGTCTCAAAACTTAATTCTTGAAATTTTCTATAAGAAATGAATAATGAAATCATGATCATAAGAAATTTTGTTGAACCTTGAGTCGTGAATTTGATTGATTGGCTATGACCATAAACTGCAAAATTCAATATACACGCAAAGTCTAAACTGAATTTAGAATCAAAATGTCGAGATTGAATTTGAAAAGTAATCAAATCTAAGATTGTATTTTAAATGCAAAATATCAAAGTTTTTTTTTAATGATTAGGGAAAGTAATAAAATTGCAAAAAGAGCCGGACATGTTTATCAAATTTTCTTCTCTCTAAGCTCTTCAAACATCAATCAATTTTTAGTTGGACAAATTTTGTACTAGGATGATGAACAAATGCTTCTTGCGGTTAGATGAAAGTAATTATTTTTCAAAATGAACTAGGTGATCATTTATGTGCATGTTTTTTTTTTACCTTTATGCAGAGAAGCACAAGTATATCCATACTCATTTATGAGCCAATTAGGAAATAAATCTGTGATTTTATCCTTGATCAAAGAAAGGGAAATATAAAAAATTCATACTCCAATTCCAAATTCATAAAAAAAAAAACAGTATTTCAATGAAGAATTTAATTTGACCCAGAAATAGATTACCATTAAAACACAATTTTCCTCCTACATAATTCAAATCAATTCTTTAAGTTGTTGATAATTTGAATTTGGAAAATATGATTTACCCAAATCAAATGAATATTTGGTTTCCTTTTTCAAAAAAAAAAAAAATTAGCCAGCACGTATTTCCTTTCTCCCAAAACCACAGTTGTTTTTTTTAAAAAAAAAACATATTAAGGAAAGACTCTAAAAATAAGAAATCTAAAATTTTCATTTTATTCTTGAATTTTTTTAAAAAAAAAATTATTACTTTTTTGCACAATCGAATAAAACTCATTCCATATTTGATACTTATTGAGCAAGCTGGTCTGCAAGGAAACTTTTTTTTCTCAATTCCATGAAAAAATGGAAAATATCAAATAATTACTTTCCTTATTCCTAATTTGATATGGTCTCCAAGGAAAAGAAAATTGATATGGTCTCCAAGGAAAAGAAAATTTTGCTCTCAAATTTTCTTATAAATGAGGAGGGATTTGTGAACTTTTGAAAACAAGCTTTCAGTTTGAAGTACCATAGATTTGAAAAGGAGTTTGTTGAGAAGTGAATCTTGTTTGTGGAGTTTGTCGGTTGTGAATCAGAGTTTGCGGTTTGAGTTCACCTCTCTTCCCTTGCTATTTTGAATCAATTGCCTATGTCATATGAGTTTGCTGGATTTATTTGTAGCTTTTACGCATTTGGGTATTTTGTAGCTTGGGTTATCGTAGCGTCATTGATCATCGAAATCGAGTCGCGCAGAAGCCGTGGCCGTGAATCAAAGTTTTGTTGAGGCCTTGCATCGTCATTGTCTGTTTTTGGGTAAGGATTTTTTTTTTTTTTTTTTGAAGTAACAGAAGCGTTACTAGGAGATAAGGGAAGAGAAAAAAAAATGTGGGGAGAAGGTATTTGATTTTTTTTTTTTCTATTTTTTTGTTTAAAAAAAATAATAATAATATTACAAGGCACAATATTTGAGCTTTTTTTTTCTTCAACGTTTTTCTTTTTATTGCTCTGTACTGTTACTTCTTTTTTGTTTGTTTTTTTTAAGCACCCTAAACTTTATTTTTTTGCTTATTATAACATCGCCTCTAAACAAGTTTATCCATATTTCTATCAACTCGTGGGTTTCTTTTTGGTTCAAGGTTGATTTGAAGTATGTGAAGCCTCCTAGTAGAAAGTCGAGGAAGAGTAAACGTCCTTATCCAATTCATAATCCAAGCGGTGTATCTATCAGTCTTCACCATTGGTCTGAAAAAGAAAAAGCTTTATTCGAAGAGTTAGACATAGAGACAGACATGCAAGATAAGATGTATATGGCTGCCTTTCTTTCCTACTGGTTGTGCGTCTTTGGGTTTCCCACTAAACAAGATACTATTCGTCCAGTGGTTTTTAATGTTGTATCTCTTATGGTAGAAGGATATATGTTTAGTCTTGCTATCCCAGCTCTATCCAATATATATCGTTGACTTGCCCAATTTTCCAAAGCATCATCTCCCATTGGCTCATCAAAAGCATGTCTTTCTTTACATTACCTACACGGTTGGCTTGCACTATATTTCGATACACACTACAAAGTTCCTAAACCAGTTAAAGGTCCAATGATGGTTGAATTTTCTGGAGAAAGTGTGGCCAAATATTTTACTGATTTTGAAGCTCGTGTACACATTCACAAGGGTAGACAGATACCATGGTATGCTAGCTTTTTAGCTAGAAACAAAGGTAAACGCCTGACAGATGATAAAAGTCTTACTTTTTGGTCCTCATCATTCTTTATAAGTCTTCGTTCATGCTTGTTATCTTCGCGAAGTGGATCGACATTAGTTATTGAAGCTTACAACCCTTGTCGATTTAGCCAACAATTTGGATTCTATCAAGACATACCCAATGATTTGAGCAAAGTGATTCCTAGGGCTACTTTAAATAATGTATTGCGCCTCTAGATGATATGCATTGAAGTACAAACATCCTCTCAAGTATATATTCATGTGCATGCAATGAACCCACACAATCAAGTTACTGAACGTTACCACAATTGGTGGTTGGTAAAGAATGGGTGCTATCTTGAGGATAACATACAAAGGTTGGTGGATAGTGTCGCTCCTATTCCTTCTAAACCCAAGTCTCAGAAGCCTATGGATGTTGAGGCTGTTGCTGGGAACGGAGCCGCCAAGTACGGCCAATGGCTTAAAGACTTCTATAAGTGGAAGCCCAACAAGTTTGATGCATCCGAGAACCAGCTGAAAGCAGCGAAGTGGTTGGCCAAGATGGAGTACATCTTCTAGGTGATGGATTGTCCTGATGTTCAGAAGCCGAGATGTGCCGCGCATGTACTCACTGACACCGCTGTGTGGTGGTGGTAGTCCACCCTTCGAGGCAGACCTGCAGGATCCCACCCCCTACTTGGGAATTCTTCAGCGCTGAATTTATGTAACGGCCCAGTTTTCTATTCCGGTTCTCGAGGTGCTTCCGGTCCAGATTCAGTGGTTCGGTTGGGCCGTTAGAGCTGTTTTGACCCTTAGGGGTATTTTGGTCTTTTGGCTCTCCGTGCAGGATTTGTGGTTTTTCAGGACTCGAGGTAGCTTTTGCCTTTTTCGAGGCTAGTTTGTTATTGCTTGTGAGTCCCGAGATGTTTGGGCTAGTCGTTTGGGAGTTCGGTTGTGATTTGGGTCTTTGGGCAAAGTGTTGGTTGGTTGTGTGCTTCCTTTGGAATTCGAGCCCGGGCCTTTGGTGTTGATTTGGGAGTTGGATTTTAGTGGGTTTTATTTATGGGAGAGGTTGTTGGTAGGGTCTCGAAGGAGGAAGCGGGAAATGGGATTTTTAAGGATAAAAGTGGATAAGGATGGATTTTGGATAAAATCCTTATTTTTCCTTTTATTTCCCATTTTCCTTTTCTTTTCCAAATTCATTTTCTTTTCTTTATTTTTTTCCCAAATTCACTTCTCTCTCTCTCTCTCTCTCTCTCTCTCTCTCTCTCTCCCCGACCTAGCCTCACTCCCACCGAGCAATGCCAGATCCGCCCGAAACGCCACCATCATCGTCGCACCACCGCCCGAGCAAAGACGCCCAGTGCCGCCGGATCCGCTGTCGCAGCCCAGACCACCGCCGCCGCGCAGCTCGTCGCGCATACCGAGAAGCGACCCTCGCTCGCCCGTCGCGCCCAAGACTGTCGCGACGCCCAGAATCGACGCTGTCGCGACACCCCACCTCGCTGTCGACGAACGCGGCAGCCGAGCCAGCGCCGGCTTCGCGCGCAGCAGCCGATCGCCGTGTCCGCGCCGCTTCGCCTGCGCCGCGCGTTACCGCTTCAGAGCGGCTCGCCAGCGCACAGACGCCTTCGCTCAGGACGCGCCCAAATAGCAGGTCACAGCATGCGCAGCGCGCGCCCAATGGCGCCCGCCCGCTGTTACTGTCTCACCAGATCACCGCCAGCAGAAGCCTGCCTCGTCGTGTCGCCGTGCGTGTGAGTGCTCCGTGAGCCGAGCCTCATTGCTTTATTATATTTTTAGGGCTATGGTTGTGATTGTTACTATGTTTGTAGGTTCTCGATAGCTAGCTCGGGAGTGTTCGCAGCTTAGGAAATTGTGTGTTGTTGCCTTCCGCCCAAGTAAGGATTTTTACGGAGTTGTGTGGACCTGCGATGTTCTTTGTGATTGATGTTGTATGTTTGTTTGTGATTATCGGCATGTATAGTTTAGGTGCTCTGTTATGTATTCCTCGATGGCATGACTTCGCATATTGTTCTTTCATGTTAGTCCATGCTAGGTTGTTCCGCTCGCATGCTCGTGTTTATTCTTGCCCGTAGTACCATGCTAGGTTCATTTGTACTCTTTGAGCACGTGTTGGATTATATCGCTTGTTTGCCGATTGTTAAAGCGAGTTAGAGTTCGTGTAGATAGCATCATCCGGTCCGATGCATAAAGTATCTTGCATCCATGGCCGTGGATGTTCGAGACGATTCTCCGTCCCTGGACCCCGTGAGGGATTAGCTATCCCAACCGGTGAGGCCCCGCAATCTTGGGTGAGGGTGGTAGTCTAAGCGATGCCCCAACGGTCGGGATGATGACTTGGCAATGCCTAGTCCCGGCGGCCCGCACGTCCTCGGCGTGTTCGGCAAAGAGCCCTTGATTGCCACCTATTAAGGTAAGGGCGGCTTCGGTGTAAGCTTACCACGACCCGTTCCTTAGCCTCAAAGTGCGGTGGTACAGCCGACATAGTTCACGTGTCCGTGTCTCACACCCCTATGTCAGTGACACCGATCCAGAGATTTAGTTAGGCGTGGTATCCAGATATGGGTAGCTTGCCACTAGACCCGCACCCCATAGTTCTGTAGAAGCACGCGGTGCATGCTTACGCTCATTACAACACGACCGAGAGCTCCTCGAGATCTTGAGCTAGTGTACCTTTCATTCGACAAAAGAGACAGCCGAGGCCGGGACTTGTTTCTCGTATAGGCGACTTGTGTATTGTGTGGATGTGGTGATTGATTTCCGGACTAAGACCCTGAGTTGGCATCCGAGGCCCAAGTGTGGGCTAAGCTATGTGCTCTATTCTGTGTTTATATTCATAGCTTGCATACGCTCATCGAGATGACCATGTATATCGTATTGTACCCGGTTGGGGATTCTTACGAGTAATTCGTTACTCACCCTTATTATGTGGTTTTCCGAGGTAACCATGGTGCGAGACAGGATGGTCGGAGGAGGAGCTGTGATCATGGAAACCCGTTGTTCAACTCTCGAGTCTTATGTTTATGTTTATGATTTAAATGTCCTCCGAATGCATGTAGTTGGGCATTTGAGCCCTAGGGTGTTTTTCTCAATGTATTTCCGGATTCTAGCATTGTTGTAACTATTGCAAAGCTTGTATGTTTTAAATAAATCTCGATCGTAGTATGTTTTGGAAATGTATTTGTCTTGGAACAGTGCTTGGAAACAGGGATGAGTTTCAGAATTTATGTTGATTTTTAAATGGATGTTTTCATGTTTTAGTTTTTACTTAGAATCCAAACACCATCTTGCAAATTTTCTGTAGATTTGTATGCATGCATTGAGGTAATGGCCTATTTAGAACCCCATTCGGGTCGGGTCGTTACAATTTAAGACTCGGTATATCAGTGAGGAGGCCTAGCAAGAGATGGTTAAGGCTTTTAATAATCTGAAGTAAGGAGTTAGTTGCCACCGAGGAGCTGAAGATAAAGAAATTTATCGGAAGGCTCAGGTTGGAGGTTGCCCAGGATATTAGGGCACATGCCCCAGAGTCGTACACCAAGACTGTGGCATTAGCTAAAATATATAACCGGAAATATCCTCTGGTGAAGACTCTAGCAGTAGCTCATAATGCACCAGTCAGTTCAGGGTAAAAGAGAAAGTTTGAGTAGAGAGGTCAGCCGCGCCGTTAGGGCCACTTCCAGTAGAGAGATTAGAGCCGTCAGTAGGCCATAGTGAGACAGGCACCCTATTGTCGGACTTGTGGCAAATCCCACTTTGGTGTGTGTGGAGCATCGCCTAGAGCCTACTTCAAATGTGGATAGGAGGGACACCTAGCTAGAGTGTGCCCGCAAGGGGGAGTAGATGCTAGACCGGCTCAGCAGTAGGGTCGTGTCTTCGCCACGACTTGGTAGGAGGCCGAGAAGACTAACGTAGCTGTCGCAGGTACCTTACTTGTACTAGACCATTATGCATATCTTTTGTTTGATTCAGGCTCAACCCATTCATTTATCTCTGCATTGTTTGCTAGTCAAACATGTTTAGTACTGGAAACTTTAGGGTTCGAATTGTGTGTTGCCACTCCTGCGAGAGTTAGTATGTTGGCTAGTGATAAGGTTAGAGACGGTAGGATCCTAGTATCCAGAGAGTCATTATCAGCCACCCTCATAGTACTGCCTATGAGTGGATTTGATGTAATCCTAGGGATGGATTGGTTACCAGGGCACCATGCACTAATCGGTTGCTGCCAGAAAGAAGTTGTGTTTATGCAGCCTAAGAAACAGAGCTTCAAGTTCTACAGTGTCCAGAGCGAAGTTTGTTCGCCGTTGATTTCTGCAATGAAAGCCCAAAAATTGTTAGCTCGAGGAGCTTGGGGCTACTTGGCAAAGTTTTCTGGAGGAGATCGTCCTCCTCCATCAGTTGACCAGGTACCAGTTGTGCAGGAGTTTGCAAATGTGTTTTCAGAGGAGTTGCCTGGATTACCATCATAACGGGAGGTTGACTTCACTAATGAGATCGAGCCAAAGACTCTTCCTATCTCGAAGGCTCCTTACAGGATAGCGTCAGCAGAGCTGAAAGAGCTGAAGGTTCAGCTGCAAGAGATGTTGGACCGAAGGTTCATTCGTCTCAATGTGTCCCCGTGGGGAGCACCCGTTCTGTTTGTGAAAAAGAAAGACGGTTCGATGCGCCTCTGCATAGACTATAAGGAGTTTAATAAGGTTACAGTGAAGAATAAGTACCCATCTACCATTAGTTAAGAATCAGGGATGCAGACATCCCCAAGACCGCTTTCAGATCAAGGTATGGCCACTACGAGTTCGTTGTCATGTCTTTCGGGCTGACCAATGCCCCAACAACTTTTATAGATATGATGGACAGAGTGTTCAAGGCATTCTTGGACAGCTTTGTCATTGTATTCATCGATGACATCCTGATTTACTCTAAGACCATGGAGGATCATGCCTCACATTAGAGACAAGTTCTGACAGCTTTGAGAGAGAATTAGTTGTACGTCAAGTTCTCCAAGTGTGACTTCTGGTTGGAGTAATTGGCTTTTCTTGGGCATGTTGTTTCTAAGAATGGTATTGTAGTGGACCCCGCCAAGATAGATGCAGTGAGTTCTAGGGCTAGACTAACCACGGTCGCAGAGATACGCAGCTTTCTAGGTTTGGCAGGCTATTACCATAGGTTCGTCAAGCTCTCTTCGCCAAAGCAGCACCGCTTACTAGATTGACGAGAAAGGGTGTTGAGTTTGTTTCGGATGATAGTTGTGAAGAGAGCTTTTCCGTGTTGAAGCATAGTTTGACTTCAACTCTAGTGTTGTCAATTCTAGAGGGAACAGGTGGATTCATGGTGTACAGTGATGCTTTCGAGTTTGGTTTTGGTTGTGTTCTAATGCAGCATGGTAAGATTATTGCTTATGCTTCGAGACAGTTGAAACCCTATGAGAAGAATCACCCGACGCATGACATGAAGTTGGCAGCAGTGGCTTTTGCTTTGAAACTGTAGAGGCACTATCTGTATGGAGAGAAAATTCAGATGTTCACAGACCACCAGAGCCTCAAATACTTCTTCACTCAGAAGGAATTAAACATGAGGTAGATGAGGTGGCTGGAGTTGGTGAAGGACTATGATTGAGAGATTTTGTACCATCTAGGCAAGGCCAATGTTGTGGCCGATTCCTTGCGTAGGAAGACTTCACATTCTGCACCCTACTATGTTCACAAATCCCTTTACAAAAAGAGTTAGAGCGAGCTGGTATAACAGTGATGTTGGGAGCGGTTACCGCCAAGGTAGCCTAGTTGACAGTTCAACCTTCGATCAGACAGAGGATTATCGATGGCCAATTGAGTGATCCCAAGTTGAGCAGACTAATTGCTAGAGTTCCGGTAGATGGAGATTTTGACTTCGTGGTAGCACCAGACGGTGGATTAAGGTTTATGGGACGCCTGAGCGTGTCAGCCGACGCTGGACTGCGAGCTGAATTACTCACTAAGGCTCACAGTTCCCCGTTTACTTGGCACCCTAGGGGTACCAAGATGTATAAGGACTTTAAGCAGATCTTCTAGTGGAGTAACATGAAAAGGGATATTGTAGAGTTTGTTAGTCGGTGTCTTACTTGTCAGCAAGTGAAGGCTCCCAGGCAGAAACCCAAAGGGTTGTTGCAGCCTCTGAGCGTGCCTCAGTGGAAATGGGAAGAGATCTTCATGGACTACATTTCTAGATTATCGAGGACACCAAGAGGGTTTACTCAAATCTGGGTGATTGTGGATCATTTGATCAAGTGTGCACACTTCATTCCCAGTAGGATCACTAATACCATGAAACAGTGGACAAAGTTGTTTTTGAAGTAGATTGTTTGGTACCATGGGATACCAGTTAAGATTGTGTCTGACCCAGAATCTCGTTTCACTTCTTGTTTCTAGAGGGCACTCCAGAAAGGTTTGGGTATTGAGTGCAGTTTCAATACAGCGTTTCATCGTTAGACTGACGGATAGATTGAGAGGGTGAACTAGATTTTAGAAGATATGTTGAGAGCCTGTGTACTTGACTTCCCGAGAAGTTGGGACCAGTATTTGTATCTGATGGAGTTTACTTACAACAACAGTTATCAGGTGATGATTCAAATGGCACGGTTTGAGGCTTTATATGGTAAAGCGTTGTAGGTCTCTAGTGTTCTAGGAAGAGGTTGGTGACAAATAGGTTATGGGCCCTGAGTTGCTTCAGTTGACTAATGATGCAGTGCAGAAAATCCGAGCTCGTATATTGATTGCCTAGAGTAGGCAGAAGAGCTACGTCGATATTAGACGTAGGGACTTAGAGTTTGATGTAGGACATGTGTTCATGAAGGTAGCATCGATGCGTGGAGTACTGAGAATTGGTAAGCAGGGCAATTTGAGTTCCAGATTTGTGGGGCCCTTTGAGATCCTTGAGTGAATCGGTCTAGTGGCGTACCGGTTGGCGTTGCCCCGTCTTTGGCATCTGTGCATAACGTATTCCACGTGTTGATGCTATGACAGTATGTTGCGGACTCGTCCCACATTTTTTACTATGAGCCGTTGGAACTGAATAAGGACTTGAGCTTCAAAGAGAAGACTGTGCAGATTCTAGCCTGGGAAAGAAAGGTTTTGCGAAACCAGGACATCAACTTAGTCAAGGTTCAGTGGAGAAATCAGAGAACAGAGGAAGCAACATGGGAACTTGAGGACGAGATGAGGACGCACTATCCGAAGTTGTTCCAGTCTTAGGACTTTTGGGGACGAAAGTCTTAAAAGGACGGAATACTGTAACGGCCTAGGTTTTCATTTCGTTTCTCCAGGTACGTTCGGTTGTTCATTCAGTAGTTTGGTTGGGCCGTTAGGGCTGTTTGAGCCTCCAAGGGCAATTTGGTCATTTGGCCTTCTGGGGGTAGTTTGGTAATTTTCCAGGGCTTCGGGTTTGGTTTTAGACTTGTGATGAGTTGGTTTTGTGTTTCGGTTTTAGGTTTCAGGTCCAAGAGTTTTCGTTGAGAAGTTTGGAGGTCGTTCGGCTTTAAAACAGAAAATAGGATTTAATTATGTTGCTGCCAAGACTCGAAAGGGAGACCACTTGGGGAAACTTGTCATTTGGATGATTTTACAAGGGTTTTTATTAAAATAAAATGGGTGAAAAAGACTTTTTTTCACGCCAAAAGCCCTAGCCCCCATCACCATTCTCTTCTTCTTCTTCTTCCTCTTTTGGCCGAGCCACATCCTCCATTACCGATCCATCTCCCCATCGCAGAGCACGAGTAGCCCCATCGCCCACACCGTTCGCTTACTCCTGTTGCAAGCAGCACCAAGCTGCCGAGTAGCCTCGTCTGTCCGCTCACCAACGCCCTTCGCAGCACGTACGCACGCTCCATCGCAAAGTCCTGCTGCTGCCGAGCTCTTCGCCGCAGGCATCTCTGTCCTGCTCGCATCACCCACGCTGCACCTAACACACGCACCACCAGAAGCAAGCCTCTCGCCCAGCCGCAAGCTGCAGCACACGCCCTGGCGCAGCTCGCTCTGCATACCCACGCTGCACCATCTCAATTGTTGTCGAGACCTGCTGCACATGCCCGTGTCCTGTCGTCCAGCCTAGCCAGCACCTTGTTGAGCCTTGTGACTTCTCGAATAGGGTAGAACCCTAATTCTCGAGCTTGTGTTTTGGTTGTTGTTTGATGTTTGGTTATCTAGATTGTTAATTTTTATTATTGTTTATCTACTTGGTCATCTTTGTTTGTTCTGCAGCTCGAGGAGTTTACCCTGTTGATTAATTGTCTGTTTCCACTTTTCAGGTTAGGGTTTCTTGCTAGGGTTGTGTACACCTTGCACACGACAATGATAACTCCTAGTTTGTTGTTTTTGCATGTTATATTGTTAGTGGATAGGCTTGTGCAGGTTGTCTGAATTATACTGCTAGTGGATAAGTTCGTGCAGGTTTCCTGGATGCTGCCCTGTTAATATTGTGTTCTGATCATGTATGTCTGTTGATTTGTTCTTGTATGTTACGTGCCCTGTTCATATGTTTTGGTTAAGCATGTTAGAGGATAGGCTTTATTTGGATTGTCTTATAGGGCTTCCATGTAGAACGACGAATTCTGTTAATGCTCTGTTTCTGCTGAATTTCACTGTTCATGTTGAACCACGCTAGCTCTATATTAGGTAGCAATAGGTGTATTCTGTTAAGTTTACCTAGGACCAGCCCAGTGTGTGCTGTCCAAGGTTGGCCCAGAGTGTTGTCGATCGGGTTTGCTAAGGAATAGCCCAGTGTGTTGCTATCCCATGTTGGGCCAGTGTGTGCTGACCAAGTATGAGCCAGACTAGCTCAGTGTGTGCTGTGCTTTTGTTGGCCCAGTGTGTTGCTGATCCCGGGCTAGCGCAGTGTGTGCTTCTCGAGTTGCTCAAGACTAGCTCAGTATGGTTGTGGTCCCCTGTTGGCCCAGTGTGTGCTGGCCAGGTATGAGTAGAACTAGCCCAGTGTGTGCAGTCCAAGGCTAGCCCAGTGTGTTGCTGTCATTTGTTAGCTAGTGTGTGCTAACCTTTTTTGTTATAGTGATAGAGCTGCCGATATTACTTAACTGTTTCTTCCGTTTGTTAGCCCAGTGTGTGTTGACCCTGTATAGCTTTGAGTATAGACCGTTGATGTGGTTCATCTTGCTGTTATACTTATTGAGACTACCATGTTTCTTGTTTTATGCTTGTATGCTAGGTTGCTAGAGGATTTGTCTTGCATATTGTACCCCGGTTGGGAAATCTTTACTGAGTGCAATTGTACTCACCCTTTCAGTGATTTTTCCACCAGGTAACTTGGCACAACATCGAGGTGGCTAGAGGAGGAGATGGATGATCATGGGAAAGGTCGTTGCATCTTCTTGTCCATTCATATTTATGTTGTTGAATAGTTTTACTTGGAACTTGTATTGTTTTTAATTACACTCTGGCCAGAGGCTAAAACCATTTTAATGTTTTGAGCATAAGTTGTTTTGGGATCGTTTCCTTTATTCAATAAATGAATATTTTCAATTCAGTCTTAATTCTCTTATTTTAATAATGCATCATTGAGTAAAGGCCATTTGGTGTCTGGTTTTACAATTTATTTATTTGAAAACATACTTCAATAATATATCTGTGTGTGTAAGAGAGATTATATGTTACCGAAGTGATATTTAATAATTCAAAACAATAATTGACATTAATGTTTATGGAATTAAAATATTAAAAGATATCATTTTAAATATTTATTTTTAATGTTTTAAAATATCTTTTTTTTATTTTCTTTTCCTTTAAAATCTCGTTTAACATTATCTAAAGGTTATCAAGTTTAATTATTCTTTTGCACATTATTTTTATTTAATTTTAAAAATTCAAAATGTGTGGTTGGAAATTTTCTTCTTCAAAATACTCAGATCCACAAATTTTATAATTGTTAGGAATGTCAATCGAATCATGCTTACTCTAACATACTTTCGTTAATGTAATTAGATGATTAGATTTTTTTAATAAAATGAAAATATTTTTAACATAAACTTAAGAAAATTAACAATAAATAATTTGTAACACCCTAGATTTATTTTTAATATATATAACTTTTAATGAAAAAAGAAAAAAAAAAGAATTAATATTTTCCGTTGTTTTTGAGATTTTGGGGTTAAATTGAATGTTTTCAAATATTGGATATCCAAAGAAGGATTTAAAATTATAAATGCATTTTTGGGTATTTTGAGTTGTAAATGAATAAATGTTTTCTTTTATGGAATGTAAATTTAGGGTTTTTGTGGTTTTAAAAGGGTAAAACTAAAAATGGAAATAGAATTTGAAATATAAATAGAAGCTTTTTTTCCTCTCTTTTTGTAATCCCAAAGCACAGCCAAGCAAAACCCCTACTCTCCAGCTTCCATCTTAGCCCTTCATTCGCAGCTCGATCCCCTTTGTCCATCTTGCTTCCATCCAAGCGTACAGGATCGTGCCACGTGGCGTCTACAACATCATCCATTGATTCTGCCTTCATCTTGGTCGTCCATCTGTAGTGTGGGCGTGTCCACGTCTTTGCCATCCATCTTCCCTTGATCCAGGGCACGAACTTGAGCCACGTGGCACGTCTGGTTTAGCCTACTCATCGAGGAGTGCAACACGTCTGTTCTCCCCGGCGAAAGATCCATCGTTGTCCAGCCGTCGCGTGTCGTTCTGATGCACTGTTCTGCCTCCGACGTTGCTGCAGCGCGTCTCCAGTGTGGTCTTCGTCCGGGGTTGGTTCGCATCTCGCCGTGTCTCCGCCGTCGCAGCCACCCTTAACCTTGCGTGTGTGTGTCGAGCAAGCTCTTCGGTGCCGTTTTCTTCTCCGAAGCAAGTAGGAAGTTTTCTTGGGTGTGGGTTTGTCTTGGGTAAGACATCTTACCTCTTTAAAATCTGTTTTCAAGCTTTGCTTCCGGCCTTTAATGGAATTCCGATCGCAAATTCGAGACCTGGTCCGTGTTCCTGAGCACGAGATCTTTCCAACGATGTATGACCCGCTCTGTTCCGTGACAACGCGCCACCGCCGTGCTTTAGAGAGGCATTTCCAGACAGTAGCTTCACCTTGTTCCCATGATGTTAACCCCATTTGTGGCTTGTTTAGTTTGTCCTAACGAGCGCTCGATGTTGTTTTATGTTAGGTGCTCTCGGGTTCATTGTTTCGAGTAGCCGTATAGTTCGTGGGTTCTCGTGGTGTTTCAGTCGAGTCGTCGGGAAGGTAAGAAGTTTCATTATGATCCGAGTTTGTGGATTAAAGCATTTAAATAGTGGCATGATAGGATTTACGAGAATTAAATATTGGATGATTTGTCGCATGTATGCTTTAGTGTCGTGATTCACTGTTTGCACTTATTACTATTCATCGTAGCATGAAATTATGTGTAGCTCGTAAACCGTTAAATCTCTATTGATGTGTATCTTGTGATCGTATCATCTTTTACCTGATGTGTATCATGCTCGTATATGTGATGAACTTTTTATCTGTTTAACCTATTGATTGACTGAACTATCTTGGGTTTATGCATGTTCTATGTTGTTGACTCCATCCATGTTTGACTGTGTACGTGCTACCATGATTATGCTCGATTTCTCTATTCATTACCTAAAGGGTTGTCCGTATGTTGTTTTGGCGTTAGAATAGCTAGGTCTGGTTACCGTGTTAACCATCTAGAGGAGCAGCTAGCTCACACATTTTTAAGGCCCGTGATTGCATGATCGATATGTTGTTGTTGTTGGGACTCGCTAGTGCCCTTAGGAACCGAACGAGGATATGAATCCTCTTTGCTTAAAGACACGTGGTTGGGCTGCACAAGCCTACGAGTTGACTTTTAAATCCGGCCAATGGGTCGAATCTCATTCACGTGTCACCTTGTGTGCAGAACAACGGGTTCCTTGGTTGTTGAGCACACGTTGTGGGTCTCACCAACCCTCTGGTGGGCCGGGGGCACTCGCCTAGGCTAGGCTAGATCTCGTATGACTCTAGTGTATTATCTCTCTGTGTGTACTCGTGAAACCTCATATGTTGTGTGCATGGTTCAACTAGGTTACCTTTCCAGTACGTTGGATGGGGGTCGATCATGTCGTGCTTGAACCTAAGACTACTGGAAGAGGCCACTGGGACAGATAAATGTGTGGAGGAATGCCTGTCGGTGAGCCTGCATGCATTAATGTGGATGTTGTCTGCAGCCAGGTTGGTCCTCCCACATGCTAGGGGTTAGCGGTTGGCTCCGTGAGCCCGAGGTTTAGAAACACTGCAGTTTTTCTCACTCGTGGCTCTCCTTGACAGGGTCAAGTGATTTTTGCTTAGCATTGTGTATGTACTTGCTGACACGACTCGTGTGTCGTTGTCCCGACCCAAGGTTTAGGGATGTTATGTGTTCCCCTCACTCGTGGTCCTCCCCAACAAGGTCTGGTGATTCTTTTGGCATAGTTGTATGCCCTGGTGGATACGCTATGAGAGTTGCAGAGCAGGAGCGTGAGAGGTCCCTAATGTAGGTTAGGCTACCCCCGGGGCATTCGGGTATGTCTCTATTGATATGCTAATTGGAGCTGCGCAGCAGAAGGGTGGTGGGTTCCTGGCTTGGGCCAGGCTACCCCGAGACTCTAGAGTATGTCTTTGCGAGCACAGGTTTATAGGTCCCTAATAGGTCAGGCTACCCTAGGCATTCGTGTATGTCTCCGCTGATGCAGTTTGGTGGGTCCCTATCAAAGGTCAGACTACCCCAAAGTAATGGTGATTGCCCCTTAGGACACGGTATGGGACGTGTCCGACCCGAGGTTTAGGGAACTTGTGTGTTCTCCTTTATCTGGGTCTTTGCTCTGACCTTGGTCAGATGATTGCTTGATATTTAGCCGTGTCTTTCCCCTGGCTTGCACACCGTTGTTTGATATTGTTTGCTCATGACCGGCTTGAGGGTCGACCACACATGAGCGAGGCATTTAGCTTCAGTTGTCGTATCTTCTAACTTGTTTCTGTTTACATGCTTAACCCCATGGTGGGGCTCCTTACTGGGTATATTTTGATGTACTCACCCCTTAAATTTTCAAGTACTGATCCATTCTGAGGTGGCTAGGCTGGGAGCTGATAGGATCATGGACACGGTTTCCACATTTCTTTTCCGCATTATTTACTTGTGTCGAACCTTATGTTTCATGTTTTAAACTCTATTGAACCATATTGTTTTTTAACTATCGGGATCCCGAACTATGTTTTTATGATTTCGAATTATCAGTACTGTTTTGTTTTTCATGTTTTATGAGGTTTTATGTTGGAAAAATGCATGTGGTTGTCAATTTGATTTTGAGGACTTTAAATATGCATGCACCCGTAACACCCCATTAGAGTTTTAAGAAATCGGGTCGTTACATAATTGATGGTAACTTTTTAGTTTCAAAATTTTGTATTTTGATTCACAAATAGCCGATAAAAATGATCAAATTTTTTTTTGTTTTATGAGACCTTCAAATGCATAAATCATGTATATAATGCAATATAAACTATAAAATTTAAATTGCATCTAATTTTTTAATTTGATTAACTTATTATTTAAAATTTCATATACTTACTATTGTTTTGAAGGATTATTTTTAACTTCAATTTTCAATCTCTCGATATTTTCCTTCAACATTTTTAAATTTCAAAATATCGTTGACGAAGGTAACTGAAAAGTGATAGAATTTACAACCGAGGGTCAGTGACACAGTTGGTTATCTTGTCTGGTGTTAATCTATTTCAACTCCACGGTCACGAGTTCGAGCCCGAAAATCGGTATTTGGCTCTCATACTATTTGAGAGCAGTTGTGCCCTCTATGTAGGGTTTGTTGGTCCCCCTCCCCCACCATGTACTCAAAAAAAAAAGTGATAGAATTTACATAAATAATATAATATAAACAACTTAACATAAACATAAATAAAGATATATAAAAAAAATACAAAATTTGATGCATACCCTTTGATCAAATCAATTTAGAGGAATGATAAGTTCTTCGACCTTCAAACTATGAAAACACGAATGATTGAAATGTATTTTTTGTTATTTTAACTTTAATGGAACAACTTTACATAATTCTATATTTTATTTTTATAATAGATTATTTCCTTTATGGAATGTGAGTAATTTATATACTCGTAGTTTATAAAAATTGATTTAATCGAATTAAGATATAATATTTACACGTGTGAATATTTTAAGGAAGATAATATCCATTAAAAATAATTACGTGGACGTGTGAAAATAAATGAATATTTCCACAAATTAAGATATAATATTTACAATTTTATATAATTATATATTTTATTTTTATAATAGATAATTTCCTTTATGAAATGTGAGTAATAATCTTATCTTATATTTTAAATATAAGATCTTCATGGATTTCCCCATTTCCTTTTACTCTTGACTTTTTGTTTTTATAAAAACTGGGGTTGTTTATTCTTCTTGTCCCATTTTGTATTATTTTGTCGTGGTTATAATTAATTGTCACTAAAGAAAAGGAATCAAATGAAGCAATTAATTTTATTTAAGAAGTTAGTTTTTATTTATTTTTATTTTTTTTTGAAAAAATGTTTTTAAATTTAAATTTCATACCAATTATTTACGATCAATAAAAATTATTATTTTAAATTACTTTACGTTTTTAAATTTAAGTTTTTGTTTAAGAACAACTATTTCTCTTTACAAAAACATTTATTTATCTATATTTAAATTCTTTACGCTTTCTAACTCCTCATATCTTCATACTCTTCCATTCCAAAACTATCATCCATCATTTTGACCATATTTTAGTCATTTTTAGTAAAGAGTAATTAGTCTTTTAATTCTTATTAATATATATTTTTTTGGGTTGATATCAGAAGAAAATTTTGAGTAAATGCGAAGTATTTTGAGTAACGTGTATCTTCAATATTAAATAAAAGTGTATTATTAATAAAAAAGTATTATTTATTATTTTATGAAATTAAATAAAAGTGTATCTTGAATATTAGAGGTATTTAATTTACATTTGTTATTTATTTGTATGTATTTAAGAAAAACGTTTTCTCAAATTAATTTTGCATCTATTATTTAAACTAAAAAACGTTTTATGTTTTATTTATAAAACATTTTTTAACTTAGATTTTATACAAATGCAAATAATTACTCTACATTAAAGCATGCACAAGTTTATTTTTTACAAAAAAAAAAATGGCTAAGAGGTAATTTTATGTTTATATTTAAAAGAGACCGAGTTTGTCGTAGGCAAATATTTTTTAACTTATATTTGCAGTTCACACCGACTTTCATTTTGGTGCGATTTTAACTAAATAATAGTTAATAAATAAATCAATCTAATTGAAATTTGTAAGAGAGTTAAAATTTAAACGAAACATTAGAATTAGAGAGATCATAAGAAAAGGTAATGACATTGATGGATAACAACGTAAACATTATATTTAAATTATAACTTAACAATGAGAAACTAAGAAACAGAAGATTTTGGAAATCAAACCTAAATAAAGGAAAATTTCAAAAATAAAGAAGTTAACAAACATCATTTTTCTAAACTTCAATTTTAGTCTTCTTATTATTGATGTTCTCCGGCTCTTTTAAGACATGTTCTTTGTTTTATCTTTGTTTAGGAAAAACTTATTTTTGGCCATTAAACTGACTGTACATATCTCTTGAAAAACAATCTGACGGTGTGCTCTATCTCTTTCTCCATCCTTGTTTAATCTAGCCAAGAAGTAGTATTTCTTGTCTTTGGCTAAAACCAAGTTTCAGTAATATTTACTACTCTCCTCGTTTTGAACCTAAGACAAAAAAAAAAGTTCATACTATGTAATATTTATTAGGGGTGTACAAAAAAACCGGTAACTTGAGCTACCCGGACTACCCAACCCAAACCGTAAGGGTTGGGTTGGGTTATGTTTTTTAAAATTTGGGTTGGGTTAGATTTTTAGTAAACCCGAATTTTTGGGTTGGTTCGCGGGTTCATGGGTTTTGGGTTGGGTTCAACCCGGAACCCAAATATAAATATATATTTCTTAACATATCTTTATAGTGTAAAGTCGTTGATAGCCTAGTGGTTGTACATCTTTTCTTATTTTATGTTTTCTTTTTCTTTTTTTGCTTTTTTTTCCTTCTATGAGCAAGTAAACTTCAATCTTTTTCAAACCTTTTTTCCCTCAAGAATTTATCCAATCTTTTTATCTCTTATTAGGTTAAATACAATATTTTTTAAAATTTGAAATTAATTCTTTTCTTTTTTTAAAAAAATCTCATACTCTTTACAAAATTAGCTTTATATTTAGTCAAATTTTATACCGGTATTTGACTTCCAAATATTGAAATAATTAGTGTTTTCGTCGAATTTGTAATCTCGCCTTCAACTTTTAATCCTTTTGAACCGATGAACCCAACCCAACCCAACCCAAAAATATAGGGTTGGGTTGGGTTGAAACTCTAATTGGGTTGGGTTGGGTTAAAAAGTTGATCGACCCAAATTTTTGGGTTGGTCCAAAATTTACCCTTAACCCTACCCAACCTAACCCATGTACACCCCTAATATTTATGTATTCAAATAAAGAATGGACGACATTTATGCAATTGAATGTTTATGAAAGTTAATAAAAATGTAGAACTTACATGAGATAGATTATTGAAATACTCAACTACATTACTGTTAAATGCTCAGTAACATCAAACATGGTAATGTAGGCTTATGAATCTCCATCTAAAACTATCATTTTTAACATGAATCTTCGTACAAATGAAGTAGATTCATTATTACATATTGAGCATGAATTTTTTATAGCATCTTCTATTGGATAAACTCTTCCATTGCAAGATGTACACTTTTCGAACTAGAGTGAACTTTTATTTTGAATTTTTCAATTTTTCCTATAAACTACAAATTTTGTTTTTCACTTTTCCCGTAATAATATCATTTAGACACATTTCAGAAGACTTCATAAGTCTTTTAGATGGAAATAATAAGCGAGTATCATTCTTCTCCATGAAAAGACACTCTAACCTTGATCGTAACAAAAGAAGAAATATATTAGCAAACATCTTAAATTTAGTATAAAAACAAAATGAATAATGTACTTACTCTTTCCTCAAATATTCTATCTCTTTTATATGGGGATTAATTAAAATGTCACTGATATTTGTTGTACTCAAACTTATATCATCTATAAAGAATTAAAAAAAAGCTTACATTACACAAGATTTTGTATTCATGTATGTATATATTTTGTTATGTTTAAAATCAAGGGAAATTATATTGAATAATCATAATCCTCTAATTATATTTAATGCCATGATTTGTTGATTATATTTTCTTAAATAGCATTTCCCATCTAAAAATAGATTCCTTAATTAACATTTTACCCAATTCTCTCACCTTACCTTCCCAGATCCATTTCCAGGTGAATCATCTCCATCCTTGCCTTCATTGACTTCTTCTCCTTTTATTTCCTTTATTCTCCAACCTGCGCACGTCAACTGATTCCAACATCTTCATTTCTCTGTTCAGTCATTCATGTCCTTTGTTCCATCAAGCTTTCGTCTTCACTCTATTTTTTTTTTTTTTTGCAATGTCGCGGATCGTACGATTTGGTTCGTGCTTCTTCTCATATTCAGTACCTAACTTTACATTACTAATGCTTTCAATGTGTTTGTGTCCCTTTGTATTCCAAATTCTTCAAGAAGTGTAATCTACGTATCGAGTTTCTGACTTCCAATAAATAATTATTTCTATTATGTGCATATTATACTTTCCATTACTAACGTTAGTTGTAGCCATGTGTTGCTCGTTTTCCATTTCATTGATAATTGGTGTGTTTTAAATCTGTGCATAGTATACTCTCCGTTAGTTACGGTACTTCTAGTGTTGTCTATACAACAAATGTGTTTTGTAGTTCGAATTCCATACTGTAAGATATGTTTGCTTCTCGACTATAGTATTATTGTAACATATTGTACCATTTGGTGTAGTTGTTCAACATGAATTTATTATACAATGTAGACTATTCTTCCCAATACATTTTACATACTAGACCTACATAAGTCGTATATTGTCTTACGTTAACACATTATATAATTTGTACCCCATTCTTATACTGTCTTCATTATTTTGAACAGGTTCTCTCTGTATTCCCATTCGCCTACCACATAGTTGCATGTGGAACGAAAATGAGATGTACTATGATTACTAAGTTTCTGAGTTATATTTAGATCCATACCCCGTATAGCCTCTACATGCTCTCCATTATCACCAAATTGGGAATTCAAGATTCTATTGACATTCCCCAAACCTGTGTTAGTGTAGTTCTTGGTCAATACCTCTCCAAAGGTATTAAATTCCAAAATGATAACGATGTTCAATGGTTGTACAAAGTTCTAACCTCTAGGACAATTAGTGGGTGCACTATCATTGTTGATCTTAGGCATTGTATTGCAATGTATCAAAATCATACCATCCCAACTTCCTCACCTAACATTTTTCGCTGTCCCAAAACCCGGTTTCATCATTCCCTAGATTTGGGTAGGTTACCTACTGATTTTAAAATTAGGGTAAATGATATATTCTCTGGTAAGATACGACTTCAAAATGTTTTTAGTGCAATTGCTTTGAGGGACAACTATCAATTTTTTACCAAGAAATCAACCCCCAAATTTCTAGTTGTTGCTTGCAAGGACCCTAGTTGTAAATGGAGAGTTAGTGCATCTCGTAGGGGCAGAGTATTAAGTGACACCTGGGTTGTTAAAAAAGTAATTGATCAGCATCTTTGTTCCCTAGATGTAGTCATGAGCAATCAAAAGTAGGTAACCGCCTCAATTAACGACATGATTATTAATAAAGTTACTTTCATGGGGAGCAAGTACGAGAAGCCACACACAATCATGAAATATGTTTGCATGCATCATGGTATCAACATCATCTACCATAAAGCATATAAGGTAAAACAATCCATAATGAGGGAAATGTATGGGAATGCAGATGATTTGTATGCTCGTCTACCGTGTTTCTCTGAAGTTCTCACGAAGAAAAATCCTGGTAACAACTACTAGTTGCATATAATGTACCATATAGTTCTTATGTTGCATAACATACCATATAAATGTATAGTACCATCCCTTACATCTTATTTTGACATATACGTTTTCTTCAACAAGTTCCAAAGTGGCAATACAATTTTTTGATGAAAATCGTTTCCAGTACAACTTCATTGCACTTCCTCCTTCAATAGACGGTTGGAAATATTGTCGCCCGTGTATACACATAGATGGTACATTCATTAAAAGCTAATACGGTTGTACTTTGCTCATGGCCACAACCAGCGATGGAAACAACTAGATATTCCCTTTGGCTCTCGCTGCAGTTGATTCCGAGAATGATAAATCGTGGAAATTATTTGTTGGTCATGTGAAAAAATATTTCAGAAACAGGGACAAGCTGGTTGTCATATCCGATAAGAATCCATTGGCAACACCTTGGATGCATTGTGGCTTGAGGCCTTCCACGTTATGTGCGTTTTCCATTTGAGTAATAACATGCTCAATAAGAAAAAAAGAAAATGGGATAATGATATATTTTTCAATCTTGCTTACGTATACAATGTTTACGATTTTGAATTCTACATGTGTCATCTAGAGAATGGCTACCCTAGTTAATGTGAGGAATTACAACAAACTGGTTATGATAGGTGGTCTCGAGCTTAATGCCCTAGATTATGTTATGAAGCCATGACAAATAATTCATGTGAAAGCTTCAACAATGTAATATTGTATGCCCGTGAGCTTCCTATTACATCCATGCTTGAGGTTATAAGGATGTTATTGCAAGGCTGGTTTAGTGTAAGGAGACATAATGCCTCATTGCTGACAACAAACTTGACAGAGGTATGCGAGAAGCAGATGAAGAATCATACAATGTCTTTTTGTAATAATTTAGTTTACTATTTGTCTTATTACTTTTTCAAAAGTTGTTTCGAGTGCAAGGGTCATGTCTTGCCTCCCACTTCTTATCTTTTAATTTTACAATTTCAATTTTCATTTCGAGTCCGTAGTCTATAAAAGACTATATGTTTGTAATTCGAAATCATCGAAGTCTTCCACTCTCTACTTCTATCTTTAAGTAGAAAGGAAAGAACTTTGAGTTTTTGGATACTAAGTTGTAAAGATCCTCCCCCTATTTGGTATCAGAGCCTATATCCATCAAATTTCTCAAATAGCTTTGTAATTTTCTTTAATCTCAAATAAAAGTGTGGAAGAGTAAAATCTTCTTTCTCTTCTTCTTTATTCTGCTTCTTCTCATTTACCATTTCCATTTTCTGTGAAACTCTTTGATTGTCTGCCCGGTGTTCTCCTTTGGCGGTAAGATGCAGTGTAGCTCGGTGAGACCTTTTTGGGAGCAGCCGGAATAGGATAGCAGATTTTCTATCTTGTAATTGAAGAATTTTATTTGAAGAAAAGAATCCTGGAAGCCGCCACTCATGTCCGGATTTTTGTCCAAGATTAAAAGATTCAAAGGTAAGGAGAAATTAGATTCAAATGAAGAGGACTTCAAATCCTAATCTTCTCAATTCACTGAAGGATCAAGCCTTCACCTTTCAAACATGAATAAAAATGAATTGCAAATCGCCAAGGTTGAAGAAGCTCTTCAAAATTGGTCGATTCCAAAGATTGATTCAAAGCTGGTTTACAAAAACCCTCATTCAATGTTCTTCCAAAAGAACTGTATCAAACTTTATAAGCATGTCGTGCCTATCGATCAAGATAGCACAACTCTCAACCAATTCTCAAAGAACAATCGACAAGAATTCAAGTTTATTCATATTGGAATGGTTCAAGTCGCCATCAAACCATTGTTTAGACTTGGTCTAGACATCCCAGTCCTTGCCTCTCTTCGAGACAAGAGACACAAATCATATACCAATTCTCTATTGGGAATGGTCGAGTCTAACCTCGAAAATGGACCGATCTTTTTCAATTGTTTTCCAAATCTGACTCTATCATTCCAGACTCGAATATCTTGTCTGCCTTGATGTTAGACGTTAACACCCAAAACCTTGATATTCAATCTGAAACTCACTCAACAGTAGTGATTTTTCACATCTGCTACAAGCTGATGCATACAAATGTTGCTCCTAGAGCCCTGAGGAAGCCAGTGAGCGGTTCTACCATGCTCATAGAAGCCAATATGGGCAGGGTAACTATCAACGTCCCCAAGACTCTTACTTGGGAGCAAATCACTAGGAATTCTTCTTGGGATTTGAAGCAAGTCTGCCCTCCAGTAGAGAGGAAGTCAACACCTACTCGAATCATGAACACAACGACGGAAGCGTAGAAGTGAAATTTGAGGATGCTCAAGAGACGTTCCCCAGAACGAAGGAATTCTTGAGATCCAGACCAAGTACTTCTGAAACCCAAAGGCCTCCCACAACAATCGGTAGATCGGAATCCCTCCGAGTTCAATCGGTTGATTATGATCACTCATATGCTTTAGTTCATTATGCAAACTGATCTACTTCTCCCACACAATCGAACATGGAGAGCCGATCAGTCTCGGGAAGTCAGATCAACGTCATCACCAATTCCTTTTCCATCAACAAAGATCTTCTCAAGAAAGACTTTCTTTTTAGAGAAAATAAGGAGAAAAGAGACAAATTCTTCAAAGATCATTCCGACGAAGAATGGAAAACCCTCTGTTCTCAATGGTATTCCTACATGGAGGACGCTCAACAAGACATTCCATTCTTTATTTGGATGGAACTCAAGGTTAACGTCCTTAGTGAATCAAGTTGGAAGACCACACAAAGAGGAATCATCTATGGCACTCATCTTCCACTATAAGAAGTGGAAATCGAGACTGCTTATGGAGATAAGATTATAGCATCTCCTTTCAAAACTATCTCAAGAGATGAGCGAGATCCTCCATCTCTTAAAGATATAAAGAATATTCAGCATCAATCTCAAATAAAATGCTTTCACCATTGCAAAGCAAGTTGACAAGATCGAGGAGAAAATCCACAAAGAAGCAAAAATCGACTTCAATGCTCCTTTGTCTAGTTCCAAAGGTTATCCAGTAGTGGATAAATCCAAACCCTTATTCAAGCCTCCAGTCCTGAAAAAAAATATTAGGCTCGACAAGAGTAAAGATACCCTTGACAACATTCAAAAGATGCTCGGAGAATTAAAGAAGGACTCTATCCTTTCTACTTCGACAGCCCAAAATCAAGGGATCAATGTCATTTTCTAACCTTCGAAGTATGACATCGAAAGGTTCAGAAAAGAATACTTAAATCACTGAGTCTCTACCCTCAAAGATACCACAATACTTCGTGATCAAAGACAATATTATAAAAGGCCCTCTTTTCCAGACGTATCGTTTGAAGAGAAACCTCAAATGACATCCGCCAACTATAGTGGCGACTCCATCTATGAGTGGAACATAGATGGCCTATTAGACTATCTTATAATGAACACCATTAATGAGATGTTGATGGCTGCAAGCGCCTACAAAATAAAGGACCAAACGGATCACCAGATTGCCCAATTACTGGTCATAGGATTCTCCGAAATTCTAAAAGACTGGTGGGAAAAATTCATGTCTGCATCCGACAAAGCTGCCATTTTTTCTTCACATAACGATGAGAGTCAAAACAGATGCGGCTGGTCAACAACAATCTAAGAATGTACCGGATGCAGTCAATACGCTCTTGTACACCCTCACAAAGTTTTTCATTGGAGACCCAACCCTCTATCAAGAAAGATCCGCTAGTATTCTCCTAAAGATGAAATGCAAATCTCTTGGAGATTTTAGGTGGTACAAAGACATGTACATGACCAAAGTCATGATTCGCACAGATTGTGCTTTACCAATCTGGAAGCAAAAGTTCATTGAAGGACTCCCAAATCATTTCTCCCAAAGGGTCGAAGAAAGCCTTCGGGCTCAAGCTGGAGGAACCATAGACTAGGACTCCCTGACCTACGGAGACATAAGCTCCTTCATAATACAAGAAGGTATCAAACTCTGCGAAGAGCAAAAGCTCCGTATGAAGATTGATAATCCAAGGGTTGGAAGGGCTATCTAGGTTATTTCTCCGACCAATACGGTTGCAAAGAGATTGAGCAACCTTCCACCTCAAGACGCAAAGGTCATAAGAAACATTTCAGATCTTCAGCCAGACACTACAACCAGGCCTATCAAAAGAGAAATTCTTATGAACGAAACCAAAGACCTAGCTATCAAAACAGATATCAGGGCAAAGGTAAATATGTTCCCCGAAAGGGAAAAGAAGTCTGCTTCAAATGCAAGCGTTCAGGCCACTTTGCCAATAGGTGTCCAGTTCGCGGCAAGATCATGAGCTCGACATTGATGAAGAACTCAAAAACCAAATCATGAATCTTGTCCTCTCCGATTCCGAATCTGAAGGATATGACAGTAGTGATCATGAGATCGATCAGATCCTCGATGACCATGAGGATTCTGATGATGATTCAAGCGAGGAAGATCCAGACGATCACATTGGCACAAGGGCGTGCGGTGGTTGTATCAACGTCCTCGTAATGGACCAACGAGCTCTCCTCGAAATTGCTGAGAGAGTTAATAATCCAGAGATACAAAAAAAGATCATAGCCAATCTTAAAATCTCCATCGATGCTTCTGAACAGAGCCAGAAGACAAAGCTGGACAAATCAAAACAAAAAGAGTCGTATAAACCGTACGACATCGAAGACATCATGAAGCGGTTTCCCAAGAAGAAAATTGTGACAACTCAGGACCTTTAAACCGAGATTATGAGCCTTAAAGTAGAAGTTCAACAACTCAAAATTGACATGGTCAACCATGTCTCAAAGCTTTGGGTAGAGGTTGCCACCCTTAGGAGCACACCAATCATCGAGGGAGATGATCAAGAGGAAGAGAACCCCGAGGACCAGCAGTCCTTCATTGGTTAGATCACTGAGGTGCCTTATCAAAAGTGGTATACTCGTGTTACCTTAAAGGTACATGATTTCAAAACAGATTTGCTCGCCTTGTTAGATTCAGGTGCTGATCAAAACTGCATCCGTGAAGGAAGAATACCTTCAAAATATTTTGAAAAGACTCAAATCGAGCTTAAAAGAGCTAATAGTGATCAGCTCGAAATTGACTACAAATTATCAAATGCGCATATATGCAAAAACGGTATTTGCTTCTTAAATACCTTCATGTTGGTCAAAGATCTTAATATGGAAATCATATTAGGAACCCCATTTTTGACCCAATTATACCAATTTTAAATTACTGAAAAAGGTTTAGAATCAAACATTCTTGATTCTAAAATCATATTTGAATTCATACAACGTGTGAAAACTCACGTCGTTGATGTTATTCAAAACAAAGAAAACCAAATCAATTTTCTTATGGAAGAATTAACCTATAAGAAAATTGAAGACTAATTGCTCAGTCCAAGAATTAAATTTCGGATTGAACAATTTCAAAAGAAGATTGAACAGGATATCTGTTCAGACTTCCTAAATGCATTTTGGGAAAGAAAATGTCATGTCGTTTCTCTCCCTTACTCAAAAGACTTTAAGGAAGAATCAATTCCAACAAAGTCAAGACCTATTCAAATGAATGCTAATCTTCTTGCTATCTACAAGAAGAAAATTGATGATTTGATGCAGAAGAAATTGATCAGACCTTCCAAGAGCCCATGGTCTTGTACAACATTCTATGTCAACAACCAAGCTGAGAAGGAATAAGGTGTCCCCAGGCTAGTAATCAACTACAAACCCTTAAACAAAGTTTTAGAGTGGGTTCAATATTCGATCCCCAATAAAATGAATTTAATCAAACGCATTTCAGGTGCGAAAGTATTTTCAAAATTCTATCTTAAGTTTGGATTCTGGTAGATCCAAATCGCAGAAAAGGATCGATACAAAACTGCTTTCAATGTCCCGTTTGGACAATATGAATGGAACGTCATGCCGTTTGGCCTAAAAAACGCTCCATCCGAATTTCAAAAAATCATGAATGACATTTTCAATGGTTTTCAAGAATTTTCAATAGTTTACATTGATGATGTTTAAATTTTTTCACAAAACATTGATCAACATTTCAAACATCTTCAAACGTTTTACAACGTTATCAAAAGAAATGACCCTGTTATTTTGGCCAAGAAAATTAAACTATTTCAAACCCAAATCTGCTTTCTTGGATTTGATATAAATCTGGGACTAATTAAGCCCATTCATAGGTCCATTGAGTTTGCTTCAAACTTCCCGGACCAAATCACCGACAAACCCCAATTACCGAGATTCTTGGGTTGCCTCAATTATGTGGCCGAATTCCTACAGGATACCAGGCTCATTTGTAAACCTCTTTTTGAGAGACTAAAAAAGAATCCAAAGCCTTGGACCGACAAGCATACTGCTGCAGTCCAAAAAATAAAGGCTTCAGTCAAATTAATACCCTATTTGAGTTTGCTTAATGACAAAGCAAGCCTCATAGTGGAGACCGAAGCATCCGACATTGGATATGGAGGAATCTTAAAACAGTGTATCGATAAGAAGGAATCCATAGTGCGATTCCACTCTAGTGTTTGGAACGACGCCCAAAACAATTACTCAACGGTGAAAAAAGAAATCATTGCTATAGTACTGTGTGTACATAAATTTTAACCACTCATTTCTAATCATTCTTTTTTTAACCACTCAAATTACTACTCATTTTAAATCTAAATCCAAACAAACTTTTGACTTCAACTCCTCTACAAAAAAAAAAGAACATCCAAACGAGTTTTTGCCTACAACACTCAATTTCTAACTACTCAAAATAACTAGTTGTGGTTGCGGTTGTGGTTGTGTGGCTATACTGCAGCAAAGATAACCATAATTTATGTTTCATATGTATTATGTAACTAGTTTTATTTTTTTGGGATAATTCAAAATATGTAGGACTGTGTTGCTAAACAACAAAGGACTTTGTTTCACTTACGAAGGTAAAAAATGAACAAAGATTGGCTAATGAATAGAGATAAATTGTCTCATGAATATGCTGTTGGCGTCAAGAAGTTTTTAGAAATGGCGAAGAGACAAGTGGACCGTCTAGGTCAAGCAAGATGTCCTTGAAAGAAATGCATGAATGGTTCGTGGAAAACTATAGAAGGGATAAGGTGTCATCTGTTCATACATGGAATGTCCGCATCATACAGTCATTGGGTGTATCATGGTGAATCGGTTGATTTTTCTAGGTTAGAACGACAAAGATTAAGATCGATGGACATAAGACCAATTCAAGTTGATAGGATGAATATTTTTTATGAATCCACTAATCACAACAACGAAAACAAGATGATGAAAATGTTGAATGACATCAACCGTGCCACTATCGAATCGAATGTAGATGTAGAACTTGACCAAACTTTTGGATTTGATGATGCATCTACAGCTGAAGAGAGTGAGGGTTCAACATTATTCGATGATTTATTGAACGAAGCATGCAATCAATTGTATCCTGGATGTACGAGTTTCTCCTCGTTACAATTTTTGGTTAGATTGATGTATTTGAAGGTTACAAACAACTAGAGTAATAAGTCATTCGATCTATTGTTGAAGTTGTTGAACGATGCATTCAATCAAATGAAAGCTTGCATACCTGGTACGTTCTATCAAGAAAAACGAAACTTGCGTGATTTGGGGTTGACTTATGATTCAATTCACGCATGCAAGTACGATTGCATACTCTATCGAAATAAATTAAAGATTTTGTTAATTGTCCAACGTGTGGTGAGTCTTGATATAAAATGATAAATGCTAAAGGGACGAAAGTTCCACATAAGGTGTTACGTCACTTCCCATTAATTCTGAGACTTAAGCGAATGTTCTCGTCCACACAATACGGTTTGGATATGAGATGTCATAAAAAAAAGCGTATTAAGGAAATAGGTGTCTTATGACATCCAGCAGATGGTGAAGGTTGGAAAGAGTTGGATTGAAAATTCCCTCAATTTGCTTTAGATTTAAGAAATGTGCGGTTTGGCTTATCTTCTTATGGATTCAACCTGTTCGGTAATATGAGTACGTCATATAGTGTGTGGCCTGTGACGCTTGTTCCATACAATCTTCCAACATGGAAATGCATGAAAGAAACTAATTTCATTATGTCCCTACTAATTCCTGGTCCTAAATCGCCTGGTAAATAGATTGACGTGTATTTGCAACCACTAATTGAAGAATTAAAAGAGTTATGGATTAATGGTGTTCGCACGTATGACTCGTTTAAAGCTGAACACTTTCAACTTCATGCTGCTCTGTTATGGACTATTAATGGTTTTCCAGCATACGGTGACCTGTCTGGGTGGAGTACAAAAGGATATATGGCATGTCTCGTTTGTAAAGACCAAACTCCATCTATAGGAATAAGAGGCAAACAGGCCTATATCGGTCATCGACGATTTCTTCCAATTAATCACAATTGGCGCAAAAGTAAATTATTTAATGGGAAGACAGAATTTTGGGAAGCTCCCGAATCATGGAATGGAAACGAGATTTTACACTAAGTAAGTACGATGATTTTTCCCGTGTTGAGTAAGCATCCTTCGAAACTAGTTAGAAAAAGAAAACAGTCTGAAAAAAATTGGAGGAAGAAGAGTATTTTCTTTCAACTTCCATATTGGTCCAAACTTGTAAAGACTCGACCCAAAAGGGGCTCTAAATAGGTATTTACCCCAATGCATGCATTCAAAGTAAAGAACAATATGCAATTTATTTTTGGGTTCCCAATTAAAACAAAACAAAAGAGATTCAATCAGAAATCAAATAGATTGTTGAAACCTGTCCCTGTTTCCAAGCACCTGTTTGAAGGCAAATACATTTCTAAACGCATACTCTGATCAGAGATTTATTAAAACATTTGAAACAAACCTCAAATACAACAAAGCTGGAATCCATAAAAACATTCGAGAAAAACATCCTAGGGGCTCGTGTCGCTACATGCATTCAGGGGAAAATAAAAGACAAGAGTCATAGAAATAAAAAGTCAGAGACGACAGCAGGTTCCCATGATCACAGCTCCTCCTTCAGCCATCCTGTCTCGCCCCTTGGTTACCTGTGGAAACCACAAAATAAGGGTGAGTAACGAATTACTCAGTAAGAATCCCCAACCGGGGTACAATACGATGCACATGGTCATCTAGGTGAGTGTATGCAAGCTATAAATATAAACACAGAATAGAGAACATAGCTTAAGTCCACACTTGGACCTCGGATGCCAACTCAGGGTCTTAGTCCGGAATAATCCACACCACACAATACGCCCTATACGAGAAACAAGTCTCGGCCTCAGCCTGTCTACTGTCGATACGAAAGGTGCACTAGCTCAAGATCCCGAGGAGCTCTCCGGTCGGCGTTGTAATGAGCGTAAGCGCGCGCGCGTGCTACTGCGGCACTATGGGGGGTGCGGGTCTAGTGGCAAGTCGCCCATGTCCATCCACCACGCCTAACTAAATCTCCGGATCGGTGTCACTAACATAGGGGTGTGAGACCGGACACGTGAACTATGTCACCTGAACCACCGCACGAGGCTAAGGAATCGGCCGTGGTAGGCTTACACCACCAGAAGCCGCCCTTGCCCTATCGTGTGGCAATCAAGGGCTACGGCCGAACACGCCGAGGACGTGCCGATCGCCGGGACGAGGCAATGCCAAGTCGTCATCCCGACCGTTGGGGCATTTAACGACCGCCACTCTCACCCAAGATTGCGGTGGCTCACCGGTCGGGTTAGCTAAACCCTAACGGGTCCGGGGGACGAGTACTACTCGTGACGTCCCCGCCATGGATGCAAGATACTTTATGCATCGTGCCCTGATGATGCTACCTACCTACACTCTAACCTATCATATCAATAACATACAATCCAATACAATCCAAAACGTGCTCAACAGATACAACGAACCTAGCATGGTATTATGAAGCAAGAACAGATAAGAGCATGCCAGAACGGAACAACCTAGCATGGACTAACATGAGAGAACAACATACGAAGTCATGCTAGTCAGAATTGAACAGAGCACCTAAACTATACATGCCGATAATCACAAACAAACATACAAACAACAATCACATAGAACATCGCAGGTCCACACAACTCCGGTAAGAAATCCACGGGTCAGGGCAACTACACCCAAAACCTAAGCTGCGATCGAACCCGAGCTAGCTACCTAGAACCTAACAAAAACAATGATAATCATAATCCATAAGCCTATATATAATAAAATAAACAAGGCTCGGCTCGGGAGCAACTCACTCGGCTCGGCCGACACGCGCGGCTCTACGACACGCGGACGGCAGCAAAGACGGCTGGCGGCCGCTGGACGCTGACGGCGCAGAAGGGGCCGATAGAGAGGCAGGGCCGCGACATCGGGCGCCGACGAGCGGCAGGAGGCGGAGCAGGGCGCGCGCGCGCGACGGCCGCCGGGCCGGGCGCAGCGCACGGCACGGTAAGCGGACGGCGAGCGCGACGGACAGATGAGCTTGCGCTGGTGCAAGGCAGCGACGCGCGATGCGCGGCGACGAGCGCGCGCAGCGAGGGGTGCGCGCGGCGCGAGACGCGGGCGCGCGGTCGCTAGGCTGGTGGCGCGCGACGGCCGCGACGGCTGGCGCGCCTCGGGCGGCTTGGTGCTCTTCGGCTTTGCCACGATCTTGGCGGCCTGGGCTTCTTTGCTAGGCGATCCGGGCGGCTCGGGCTCTTCTTTGGCAGATCTGGGCATGTCGGGCACTGCTGACACACACACACACACACAAGCTCTTCTCCTTACCTTCGCCAACAAGAACACCCAATCGAGAAGATGAAGAGGATGAAGACTTACCCGGAATGATGATTGAACCTCTGGTGCCGCAAGGGGATGAAAAATGGCTTGGGAGCTAGGGAGAACAAGCTTGGACGGCTAGGAGGGTTTTGGAGAAGAAACAACAAAAACCTAATTTCTTTTCATTTAACCAAATGCACCAAACTCCAAGGATCCAAGGGTAACTAAGATATGACGCGGAAAGAGTAACAATAACACCTAATGGCTCACTTGGCAAGGCTCTCCTCTAGCACACAAGGCCACCATGGCTCGAACCCCGGCTGCAACACAATTTTCCTTTATTTTTACTTTTGCACCAACTCAAGCTCAAACCAATCCACAAGGCCTAAAAAACCCACATAAATCCATCCAATAATTTTAGCAATTGGAAAAAGACATAAACGGCCCTGACGGCCCGACCAAATTACCAAAATACCCCTAGGGCACACCTGGAAAACCGGGATGAAAACCTGGGCCGTTACAAAACTATTAGTTAGACATAATTTGGACGTGATGCATATTGAAAAAAATGTATGTGATAACTTACTAGGAACCATACTGAATATTGAAGGAAAGACAAAAGACACGAATAACGCTCGAAAGGACTTGAAGGATCTAAAAATAAGAAAAGTTTTACACCTAATAAAGGTAGGTGACAAATGGTTAAAGCCGCATGCCTCATATACCCTGACAAGCAAAGAAAGAGTAGAATTCCTAAACTTTATCAAATCTGTTAAATTTTCGGATGGATTTGCCTCGAACATCACATGGTGTGTTCATGTTAAGGAAGGGAATTTTTCAGGCTTGAAAACACATGATTGTTATGTGTTGCTCCAACGACTTATCCCTACTAGTGTTCGAAAGTATTTACCAAAGGAAGTGTCGACTACGATTGTTGAGTTATGTGTTTTCTTTGTTGACTTATGTTCGAAGACTCTTCGTATTAGCGAGTTAGATCGATTACAAGCTAACATCATCATTATTCTATGTAAATTAGAGAAAATCTTTCCATCGGCTTTTTTCGATGTAATGGTGCATCTTGTCGTGCACTTACCATACGAATGCAAGGTTGTCGGTCCAGTGAACTACAGTTGGATGTACCCATTCGAAAGAAGTTCAGGAACATTGAAGAATTGTGTGAGAAATAAGGCACGACCAGTTGTATAGCAGAAGAATATGTGATGAACGAGTATCTTAGCTTTTGTTCATTGTATATGAGTGGATCGAGACTAGGTTCAATAGACCGGAAAGAAATGATGATCAAAATCTAGACAATGAAAATTGTGGGAAGTATGAGGTTTATAGACAAAATGCCAGACCAATCGGAGGTGTAACAAACATCATGTTAGGTCCAGAAGATATGCGAAAAATGCATTGGTATATTCTGAATAACTGCGACGAGATAAGTACTTATCTTACGTAAGTACTTCTAATTCATTAGAGTATGAGTTTTATTTATTCATAAAAGGGATAAATGACCAACTTTTCATTAATTTTTCTTATAGAAAACATTTAGAATTGATTAGACTTAGTGTACGGACCTTCGACGACTTAAATAAAAATGACGAACAAGAGTTTCCTGATTGGTTTAAAAAAGAGGTTCTACTATTGCGCAAGAATGGGAACAAGTGTAATGATTTGTATGCAATGGCAATGGGACCTAATCCTATGTACCGTGCATATACAACTTGCATAGTTAACAGAGTACATTTTAGTACAAAGAAGAATGATAAGGGTCATACTACGCAAAATAGTGGAATTATGGTTCCTAGTGAAGGTGGAACCCCAAACGACCCATGTCATTACTTTGGGGTACTTACTGATGTATTAGACGTATCATTTGTGAGTGCGAGACGAGTAATGATCTTTAAATGTGATTGGTACAACACAGACAACAAGAAAGGAAGATATCACTAAATAAATGAGTAATTCATCCTTGCTAATCAAGCAAAGTAAGTTTTTTACATAGACGGTCCAAAATATGGACGAGATTGGAAAGTTGTGCAAGTAGTGTCAAATAAAAGTTTATGGGATGTACCTGAAGTGGAAAATCCTGAGCTTGAGATTGATTAGGTTGAATCCATACAACTTTCGGGTAGAATGAATACAGTAGACCAGTCTATACAAGACAATCAGTTGTGTAGAATTGATGTTGCACCAATGATAATTGATAACCAAGAAGACGACGATGATCAATTCATTAATGACGACGATGATGTCATTGAGACTTCAACAAATAGTATTCACTTTGATGACTCACATTCTAATGCATAATTGTTGGTTTATTTTCTTTTTTGCATTCTGGATGCTTGATTTTGTTCGTATATCTTTTTAATTGTGGCTTAGTGCAGGTTATCAATATGTCTGGTGGTTTGAAGAATAGAGCAATGTCATCCTTCCATGACACCGAGAATGAAGATGTCATTCCCGCTACAATAAATCTAGCAAGCGGGTCGAGGAGGTAAGTTCTATTTTAACTATTATAGTTTGTTTACTTAATTCTTTACTAATCTTAAAAACAAATTGTTGCAGCAAACAGTAATAGTCGAAATACTCGTTGCTACACCAGGGGCAATAAAATTTAGTGAAGAGTATGAAGCAGCGACAGGTCATGGTGTGACTATTTTTAGCAATCAAATTGGCGTAATAGTGCGTGAGTCTTTTCCGGTACATATATCGAACGAGAGTGAGGTTTCCGTTGAGCTGATAGAACTCGTCAAGTAGAAACTACTGGTAAAATAAATCCTAACCACTATAAATATGAAAATATATTATTATATAAACTTACTTTAAATTATGCAGGTTCATTTCCAGTTTGACTTGGATAATCCACTAGTGAATAGATGTATTGAGAACATTATGCAAAATGTTCTTAGAGGTCATAGATACTATATGTCCAAACGCTACAAGTAAATGATACAAAGTCCACATATTTTGGAAGAAAAAGTCGTTAGTGTAAATTTTAAGTTTTTTTACTAACTTGTTTGTATTGTTTTAGGAGTTTCCTTGTATAGAAACGACGCTTGATACCTCATAAACGAGTCAAAGACATTAAGGATTGGGAATTTATGTGTGATAAGTGGGAAACCCCTAAATGGAAAAAGAGTTCCGAAAGAGGTTAGGATGCGTGGGCCGCATTGATTTGATGATGTATATTTTATAACTTATGTTTGTGTTTAACGTCTATTGTGAATATTTGAACACTAATTCTTTATGTTTTATAATATACAAAAAGGAAAAAGAAGATGTCGAAATGGGTCCAATCAATATGTTCAAAGAAGCCTGCTGTAAAGATGGAATATGGATAAATGACGCTGCGAGAGAAGCTCACGTAAGTTTAATACGTAATGTGATTAAACGTTCATAAATGTGATAAGTGTGATAACTAACAGTTTAATACCTGTAGGTGAAGATGGTAGAGATGTTGCATGCACCAACTCTTGAAAGAGGTATACCTCTAACACAGACTGAGATTTGTGCAATTGTGTTAGGGCGACGCACAGATGGGATTCAAGGCACATGTTATATGCCAGCTATTAAACGGGGAAAAGGTTCATCGTCCTCAAATTCTAGTAGAGTACTGCATGGGAAGTTTCAATCTAAGATTCAAGCTGACTTAGAAGCTCAGATGAACATAATAGAGGACATGCAAGCTGACATGGAAGCCCAAAAATCTGAGATGCAAGCTGACTTGGATGCCCAAAAATCTGAGATGCAAGCTGACTTTGATGCTAAAAAATCTAAGATGCAAGCTAATTTGGATGCTCAAAAAGCTGAGATGGGTGCTCAAAAAGCTAGGATGGAAGCTCACCAAGATAAGATGGAAGCGCAGATGGCCGAGTTTTTTAAGAAGATGAATGCCGACAGTAACACATCAAAGTAGGTACATTTGAAAACTTTTTTATAGTGTCAATCCTCTTTAACCGTAATTACAATGTTTCAAGATATGTTCGTAAAACAACGTAATTTATTTGATTGTGGCTATCCTCCATGTTTTATTTGTATTATAATAGGTTTAATTATTTGGGAATAATTTAAAATATGTTGTTATGTTGTCGAAATGTATATAAAATTTCAAATGTATATAGAATTTCAAGATTCCAATTTTTTAAATTTTGCCTTCTAAATTTGTAACTTCTAAATTAAAATACTTATAGTTGTTTTGCGTTATTCAGGTAGTTATCTACAATCACGATCATGAGAGGCGGTCCAATTTTTTTGTTCAATCATGAAAGGCGGTCCAGTACATTCACATTGAGTTATTTTCTTTCTATGGATATTTGAACTTTATGTTCAATTATGTTTTAAGTAACATTTGTACACACTTTTATGCTGAATTTTTTTGTATTGAATTAGTAACATTGGTATTTAATTTTTTGTATTGATGTCTAATGTTATTAAATTTATTTCGTATTGAAGTATTTTGGTAAAGAATGAATATCTACATAAAATAAAAATTAGAAAAACATATTTAAAAAATATTTTGAAGCACTAAGGCGACGGAACTCCGTCACTGTAAAGACATATCGCGACGGAACCAATGTCTGTCGCGGTAGCTACTTACTGCGACGGAATATATGTCTATCGCAGTAGGTACCTATCGTGGCGGAACACATTACGTCGTCGTAGGAACCTATCGCGACGGACAAAGATTGTGTCGCAATAGGTTTCAATGGCAACGAAACGTTTTCTCGACGGAATTGAGAACTTTGGCCAACGGAGAACATTTTTCCGTCGCGATAGGCTATCGCGACGCGGTTTACTCGACAGAAGTGGCGACAGAAGTTTTTCCGTCGCAGTAGCCTTTTGCGTACTAATTTTGTATGTATGTATGTATGTACATACTAATTTTTTCATCTGTGTCCATGTAAATTTAGAGTATTGATATAAATCGATCATCTACATTTATTGTTATATAATAACTCACGAACAATATAACTTGATTGTTAGTAAAAATAACGTATTTATGTAATATATATTATAGTAAATTATTAGTATTCATGCTATGAGTTTTATAATGTAGTAATTTATTTATATATCAGTATTAATTTTAATTTTTTTTGTCATAAGTATACTAATTTTAAGAAATATTTGCAAATCTAGATTTGTTAAAGAATATTAGCAAAATGGGATTGCCTTAATCAATTTGTTAATTATGTAAATACATGAATTGCAACAATACCCTCTCTGTTTGAATATTTAAATGTGTGAATATTTTATCGACGTTATGTAATTTAAGAAGATAATATTCATTGAAAATAATTATGTGGACGTGTGAAAATAAATGAATGCTTACACAAATTAAGATATAATATTTACAAATGTGAATATTTTATTGGCGTTATTAAAATTAAGAAGATGGACTGAAAATAATTATGTGGACGAGTGAAAATAAATGAATATTTACACGAATTAATATATAATATTAACAAATGTGAATATTTGTAGTTATGAAATTTAAGAAAATCTTTATTTGATTTTATACTCGATTAAGTTTGAATATATTGTACGATTTTAATGACTGATAATTATAATGGCTGATTTGACCTAAAAAATGATAAATAATATAAGTTTAGCACCTGACAAAATCTAGAATTTTTTTAAAAAATTTGAAAAATCTAAAATTTAATAACAATAATAATTAAAATTTGAATCTATAACAGATGTGTGATTGTTTTTTTTTTTTTTTGGTAAATTTAAAATAAAAATAAATTAAATATAAGATGACTTAAATAATGGGTGACACATTTGAAATTATGAAAAATCACTTAAACAAAATAGTCCAAAATGATTCTTCTTACTAACCCACATTTTATTTTAGATAGTTAAGATTTAATAAAATACTAGTTAATACACCATATTAAAACTACATATTAACATTTTATATAAATATGTAACAAACGCAATATTTAAGATATAATTGGTTTCACAGATTTATGATTATATAAAAACTCACAAATAATATATATCGTGTAGTTATAATAAATACAATTTATTTATGTACTGTGGATTAAAATAAATTATTAATATTTATGATGTGAGTAATCTAATATAATATTATGTATATATAAATATGTATGTATGTATGTTCATACTAATTTTTTCATCTGTGTCCATGTAAATTTAGAGTATTGATATAACTCGATCAACTACATTTATTGTTATATAATAACTCACGAACAATATAACTTGATTGTTAGTAAAAATAACGTATTTATGTAATATATATTATAATAAATTATTAGTATTCATGCTATGAGTTTTATAATGTAGTAATTTATTTATATATAAATATTAATTTTAATTTTTTTTTATCATAAGTATACTAATTTTAAGAAATATTAGCAAAAAGGGATTGCCTTAATCAATAGATGAATTACAATAATACCATCTCTGTTTGAATATTTACATGTGTGAATATTTTATCGACGTTATTGAATTTAATAAGATAATATTCATTGAAAATAATTATGTGGAGGTGTGAAAATAAATAAATGCTTACACAAATTAAGATATAATATTTACATATGTGAATATTTTATTGGCGTTATTAAAATTAAGAAGGTGCATTGAAAATAATTATGTGGACGAGTGAAATTTAAGAAAATATTTATTTTATTTTATTTTATTTTATAGTATTTTAGAAAGTCGGGTCGTTACACATCATTGCATATTTATTTGGTAGTTTGACATATTTGGATACGAGAATTTTTAAATCATGTTGCATGCTTTCAAATTCATAAAAAAATTCATCATAAATAAGAGATATTTTTATCTACCTCATCTATATCACTTTTGTCACTGAAATCATCATCCAAAATGATCTGATAAGCATATAGAGGCTTCATCACATTTTTCTTTTCTCACTTCATGAACTATTTCTCGATTTTGAGAACGACAACTTTCATTCACATAAAATAGATTATTAAGTACAAGAAAACTTTTCTGCACTATACATATTTTCATGAAAAAATCAAACATTAAAAGCATATTCAAAACGTGCAATTTTATCACTATTTTACTATTTAAAGCAAGACATATGATATTCATAACTTGAGCATTGCAAGAGATCAAATTGTCATTCAATTTCAATTTTGATAAATCATGTCTACATGCATACCAAAAATTGAAATCAATGCCAAGCAAAAATATTTTCATTCTCTTTTTTCAAAGATCAAAGTTTACACCATTAAAAAGTAAGATTTATCAATACAATAATGAGCTTCAAAGAAACCTAAAGTTATCATAACTCTAGCAATTAAGCTTTTAAAAAATATCAACCCCAATTGAAGAAGTAAAACTTAAACAATGAATATTAATGACACACTTTTTTATTAAAAACAAAAGCAACCCACTCTGGTACTAATTGTAGGATCTTTAAGGAAAAACTAAAGGGGTACGTAAATAGAGTTCACCAACTTTTTCGTTCTTTAAAACTAATATAAATTATCTAAATTTTGTTAATCTAAAATCACCGAACAAGTAATTTAAAATGTAATAATTGGAATCATGAAAAATAAAAGTTAAGGGAAGAGAGAAAGACACCGTTTATAATAGTTCGGAAACCACTACTCCATTCCCCAAGGCTTCTCCTTGGTATTTTACCAGATGATTCTCTTGCGGGTAAGAACCAAATCTACACAACCTTTTTTTCTTAAGCTAAAGTGAAACTCCAATCCTTTTAACTAGTTCAAGATTAAATCACTCAAACCCTTTTTTTCTAGGATAAAGAGAAACTTAAATCTTTTACTAGTTCAGAATTAAACCAATTATGTTTTCTCACAATCCAAGATATACTCGCACCTTAATACAAATCCCAAATAAAAAATAAAAATGAAACCTTACAATATCGTAGGAAAAAAAAAACATAAGTTGAGCTTTGATATTTTCTTCACAAAATTTGCAATGCGCCGATCTAAGAATGTGTGAAATAAATTTAACCTTTTGGAGTTTTTGAGAATATGATAGTTGATGTATGATTTTATTCATGGATACTATGGATTTATTAGAGAGAAGATGGAAGGTGTTCGTTGGATTTTGTAAGGGACCGACCCGAATGGGGCACTAAATGGGCCCTTACCCCAATGCATGCATTCAAAGTAAAGGACATTTAAACAGACATGATTTCGGATTCCAATTAAAGCAAAACATTCAAAATAATCCCTTTAAAAACTAGACATTTTCCTGAAACACGCCCTCTGTTTCCAAGCACTGTTCCAGATAAATACATTTCCAAAGTTTACTCGATCGAGATTTACTAAAAGCCATTCAAAACCTGTTCAGATACAACATGCTGGAATCCACAAATATTTACAAACATCCTAGGGCTTCGTGCTCTGCTACATGCATTCAGGGGAAAACAAAAACACACGAGAGTCATAATACAAAAATCAGAGTTGGAAGACTGGGCCCCATGATCACAGCTCCTCCTTCAGCATCCGGTCGCAAGACCACGATTACTCCGTGGAAAACCACGAGAATAAGGGTGAGTAACGAATTACTCAAGAAGAATCCCCAACCGGTACAATACGATATACATGGTCATCTCGATGAGCGTATGCAAGCTATGAATATAACACGTAATAGAGCACATAGCTTAGCCCACACTTGGGCCTCGGATGCCAACTCGGTGGCTTAGTCCGGAATAAAATCATCACACATCCAATACATAAGTCGCCCTATACGAGAAACAAGTCCGGCCTCACCATCTCATCGTTGACGAAAGGTACATCGCTCAAGATCCCGAGGAGCTCTCCGGTCGGCATTACTGAATGAGCGTAAACATGCACCGCGTGCTCTGCAGCACCATGGGGGTTTGGGTCTAGAGGCAAGCCGCCCATGTCCACCACCACGCCTAACTAAATCTTTGGATCGGTGTCACCGACATAGGGGTGTGAGACACGGACACGTAAACTATGTCACTGAACCACCGCACTGAGGCTAAGGGAACGGTCGTGGTAGGCTTACACCAGAAGCCGCCTTACCTTAACAGTGGCAATCGGGGGCTACGGCCGAACACGCCGAGGACGTGCCGACTATCGGGACGAGGCAATGCCAAGTCATCATCCCGACGGTTGGGGCATTTAACGACCGCCACCCTCACCCAAGATTGCAGGCCTACCGCCGGGTTAGCAAATCCCTCACGAGGTCCAGTGGACGGAATGACTTGCTCGACGCCCCCGCCATGGATGCAAGGTACTTTATGCATCGTGCCCGGATGATGCTATCTACCGCAACTCTAACTCGCCCTTAGCAAACAACAAACAATTCCATAAAATCCAATACGTGCTCAATAAGAATACAACGAGCCTAGCATGATACTACGAAAAAGGAAAGATACGAGCATGCGAAAGGAACAACCTAGCATGGATTAACATGAGAATTAACCAAGAAATCATGCTAACCGGAATTGATTGAAGCACCTAGCTACACATGTCAATAATCACAAACAAGCAATCAATCAACAATCACATATAATATCGCAGGTCCACACAACTCCCAGTAAGAAATCCTTACCTTGGTCGGGGACGGTTTGGCACGAAATCCTAAGTCGCGAACAATCTCGATCTAGCTACACGGAACCTATCAATCATCACAAAAATCACACAATAGGCCTAAATGCAATAAAATAAATGAGGCTCGGCTGGGAGTAACTCATGAGGCACGACGAACGCGCACGAACGAGCCGATTGCACTTAACGGGCAAAGAACGGGGCTCGAAGGCGCGCTGGCGGCAGAAATGGCCGCGTGGCGCGTTGGTGCGTGCGCGAAGCGCGCGGACGCGCGCGACGCGCCGCTGCGCTGCGGAGATGCAGGGGCGAACAGAAGCTTTCATTGGGCGCCGCACTGCACGACTTCGGCGAAGCGGGGGGCTCGGGCGCGACGCTGCGTAGCTGGGCGAGATGCGCGACGGACGGACGACGGCATTTGGCGAGCTCGACGAAGCAGGGCTCTGCTGCGCGAACAGGGCGAACAATAAGGGTCAAAATCAAGCAATCCACGGGGATTCGACGCTCGATTCTTTGAAGAAGAACTCCCCTGCACTAGCTGCACAAAACCCATACTTCAAATCGCCTCAACTCGGCCGATGAACGGAATCGAAACTAGGGAGAAGAGATCGGAATTCTTTTTGATAGAAAAGTGAAAAAGAAGCTTACCAGCTGCTCGGGGATGGAAGACGACCTCAAATTGGAGGCAAGACTTGGTCGAACACTACCGAGAAGGAAGAGATCGGAGAACTTTGGTCGCTTGGCCGGGGTTTTCGCGAGGAAGAAGAAGAAGAAAATGGGGCGAAGCTCGGGCGAGCTGCCTTTTAAATCAAAACAGGGGACGAGCAGACTTATATAATAGAACGCGCGTTTAGATTAACAAACCCGCGCGGTGGCTCGGCTGGCTATGCCCTCTGCCTAACATGCGACACGGCCCTCGTTCGATTCCTGCTCGACGCGCTATTTAATTCCCTATTTAATTTTACTCTTTCCCAAGCCCAAATACCTTCACCAAAAATCCCGATCCCATTCAAATTGACTCGTAATTATTCCGGCAATTTTTAAATTTCAAAACCGGCCCGACCCAAAATTACCAAAATGCCCCTGAGCCTCCCTATAAGTGTCTCTACCGGGAATGAAGTGTGCGCTCTTAGTCAAACGGTCAACTATCACCCAGATCTGAGAGAACTTCCTCGGAGTCCTCGGCAAACCCGAAATGAAATCCATGGAGATCTCTTCCCATTTCCACTGAGGTACACTCGGTGCACGCAACAAACCTACTGGTCTCTGCACGGGGCCTTCACTTGGTCGACAAGTGAGACATCGATCGACGAACTCCGCCACATCTCTTTTCAAACCCATCCACCGTAATGTTCGCTTAAGATCTCGATACATCTTGGTACTCCCGGGTGCCAAGCAAACGGAGAATCCGTGGGCCTCACGAGAGAGCAACTCGCTCGCAATCTCGCAACATCCGGAACACACAACCGACCTCGTATGTCACCCACCGCTCGTGAATATACAAAGTCAAAATCTCCATCAAGCACTAACTCTGTCAAATAATCTTTTAAGTGCGGGGTCACTCACCGGTGACTATCAATAATCCATTTGTCGATAGATGGTTGGATCTGGCCAATCGAGCCACTCTGGCAAGAACCTCACCTAACAACATCGCAATCTCGGCCCGCTCGAACTCTCTCCGTGTCTGGGCTGGAGCTCAACAAACACCATGAGTGCGACGTCTTCCTACTCGGGGCATCGGCTACAACATTGGCTTTACCGGATGGTACAGAATCTCGCAGTCATAATCTTTTACTAACTCTAACCATCTCCTCGCCTCATATTCGGCTCCTTACGAGTAAACAGATACTTGAGGCTCGTGATCGGTAAACATCCTGGATCCGCTCACCATACGTGTAATGCCTCCAAATCTTCGGTGCAAACACCATCGCGCTAACTCCATATCATGAGTCGGATAGTTCTCGCTCATATGGCTTCGGTGACGGAAGCATAAGCAATGACCTTTCCCGCCGCATCAACACACAACCCAACCCGAACTTGGATGCATCGGCTGTAAACCACGAAACCACTGTCCCCTCCGGATCGCCAACACTAGTCTTTGAAGTCAAATCGCGCTTGAGCACTGCAAAACTCTCATCACACCTACCGCCCCAAACAAACTCGACACCCTTCCTCGTCAGGACGAGTGAGTGAGGGCGAGGCTATGGAGGAAAAGTCCTTAACAAACCGACGGTAGTAACTCGCTAAACCTAGGAAGCTGCGTATCTCAGAATCAGAGACACTGGCCCACGAACTCACGGCCTCAATCTTTGCGGGATCCACGACTATACCATCTCTCGAGACTATATGACCTAAGAAGGCCACTTGTTCCAACCGTAACTCACATTTGGAAAATTTCGCATAAAGTCGGTTTTCCTCAAGGTCATCAACACTTTTCTCAAATGCTCGCATGATCCTTTTCGGTCCTTGAATAGATCGAATATCGTCAATGAACACGATGACGGTTTGTCCAAAAATGCTTTGAACACCCTATCCATCATGTCCATGAACGCCGCTGGTGCATTCGTCAATCCAAACGACATGACCCCAAACTCGTAGTGCCCATATCTAGACTCGAACGCTGTCTTAGGAATGTCGGCGCCCCTAATCCGCAATGGTGATACCCGGATCTCAAATCTATCTTGGAGAACACGGAAGCTCTCAAGCCGATCGAACAAATCATCGATACGGGCAGCGGATACTTATTCTTCACGATCACCTTATTAAGCTCACGATAGTCAATGCATAGGCGCATCGAACCATCCTTTTTCTTCACAAACAACATTGGCGCTCCCACGGGGACACACTCGGACGGATGAATCCTCGATCTAACATCTCCCGTGATCCGAACCTTGATTCCTTTAGCTCTACGTGGCGCCATACGACACGGAGCCTTCGAGATAGGGAGGGTCCCCGGCTCGAGCTCAATTGTGAAGTCAACCTCTCTCTTGGGGCAACCTCGGTAATTCCTCGTGGAACACGTCAAAGAAACTCCCGCACAACCGCAGGCACTTGATCAACGATCGGTGAGGGACGGCTCTCTCGGACAATTTGGCTAGGTAGCCCCAAGCTCCATGAGCTAGCAAACGACGGGCTTTCACGGTGACACCATCGGCGGGCAAACTCCACCCCGAACTCCACGAAACTTGAAGTCGGGCCGACGTGGCGGCTCGAACACTACTTCCTTCCGGTGGCGGTCAATCAATGCGTGGTTAGCGGCTAACCACTCCATACCAAGGATCACATCGAAACCACTCATGGGTAGAACTATGAGCGTAGCTACCAAAGAACTCCCGGATATCTCGATCCGGCCATCCTTAATCTTATCTTTAGCTAACATATTAACTCCCGGAAGGAGTAGCAACAGATAATTCAAAACCTAAAGGCTCTAATCTCAACCTAGCATGCTCAAAGAAACAATACATATACAAACGAGTACGTAGAGCCGAGTCAAACAAGACAAATGCACAATGATCCAAAACAAGAAGCGCACACGCCGCATGCGGCATCCGCGACGCTCGCCCCCGACGGTTCAGAGCGAACAACACCTGGCCGCTGCTGCCGCAGACAGCCGAATCGCCATAGCCGGCCGATCGCGAAAACGGATCGTATGACCCTCTCTTCCACATCTCAAACACCGCTGGGCCCGGTCGACAAGCTCCAAAGTGGACTCTTCCACAAGTGGCACAGCGGGAAACGCTCGGATCGCTCGCCTGGCGAGGTGGAATCGGGCCGGCATCCTACGCCGATCCGGCTCGAATCGCCTTGGCGACGCCGCGCCCCTCGAACTCAAACCTCCTCTTACGCCCACTACTGTATGGGACAGACGCGGCACCGAGCGCGCGCGCGGCCGCTCGGACAGATATTTCCCATTGTAAATAGTGGCACCAGCGGCTTTAGCATAAGTGATAGGGGGCGGGGCTCGACATCCCGAGACACACCTGCCTCGCACGAGAAATGAACTTCCGAATTTTCAACTCGGGGTTGCTATCACCATGAGCAAAATAGCCATACTCAGAAAACTTCCTTTCGTATTCCTCTATAGAATCAGAACCCTGCTGCAGATTCTGGAAAAGCGCCACCATCTTCTCTTGAGCCTCATCGCTAATATATTTGACCCTGAACTCAGACTTAAAGAATTCCCAGGTGGCAGGTGGAGACCGAGCTGGTCTCTCACTCAAGGTGGACTCCCACCACCATCTAGCTATGCCCCTAACGCATGGGTCGCACACCTCGGCCCGCACATCGGGGCACACCATAATCGGGAAGGTGTACTCCAAATGGGCAATCCATCGTCTGCGATAAAGCGCCACCGTGGCGTCAAACTTATCGTGGTTCCACTTTACGAAGTCCTTCAACCATTTACCAAGTTCATCGGCACCTTCTCGCCACTTCCGCCTCAAAGGCTGCGACTCTTGCGGAGTGGAGTCTTCTTTGCGCGCCTCTTTGAAACAAACGAGTCACCGCTCGATCCGAGCTCGGGACTCTTCCCATGTGGCCGCCAATAAAGCACGGGTCTCGCCCTCGGCCACTCAACAGTCAACCACCATAGACCTCATAGAATTAGCAACCTCGCCCCGGGAGCGATCTCACACGCGCACGATCGCCTCAATGCCTACTCTGGGCTCAACATGGGGAGCTACAGCGGAATGCTATCGATCTCGGCTTGGGACGATGTCCTGCGGTGTCGATCCGATCCCGACACCTCGGCCTCTTCTCGGGCGTCCTCTTCCCGCGCGGTAAGCGGCATCTGTGGCGATCTACACCCAAACCAATAACGAGTCGAGAACATGCTCGTCTCCGCTCCACAATACTACACAAGGCATACACTAGATGATGTGTATTGTAAATTCTTAACCCTTTTAAACAACAAATAGTAAACTTAGGCGCACTGATGATCGCCGGAGTGCTAGTGATCATGGGAAAACGACCTACAACAACGAGTCATACTACGAATTTATGACTCTAAGCTTTGATACCAATCTGTAAGGGACCGAGGCCGAATGGGGCACTAAATGGTCCCTTACCCCAATGCATGCATTCAAAGTAAAGGACATTTAAACAGACATGATTTGGATTCCAATTAAAGCAAAACATTCAAAATAACCCCTTTAAAAACTAGACATTTTCCTGAAACTCGTCCCCTGTTTCCAAGCACTGTTCCAGATAAATACATTTCCAAAGTTTACTCGATCAGAGATTTACTAAAAGCCATTCAAAACACATTCGGATACAACATGCTTTGGAATCCACAAATATTTACAAACATCCTAGGGCTTCGTGTCCTGCTACATGCATTCGTGGGAAAACAAAAACACACGAGAGTCATAATACAAAAATCGAGTTGGAAGATCGGGCCCCATGATCACAGCCTCTCCTCATTCTGCAGCATCCGGTCGCGCACCACGATTACCGTGGAAAACTACAGAGAATAAGGGTGAGTAACGAATTACTCAAGAAGAATCCCCACCGGTACAATACGATATACATGGTCATCTCGATGAGCGTATGCAAGCTATGAATATAACACGAATAGAGCACATAGCTTAGCCCACACTTGGGCCTCGGATGCCAACTCGGTGGCTTAGTCCGAAATAAAATCATCACTGATCCAATACATAAGTCGCCTATACGAGAAACAAGTCCGGCCACCGCTCATCGTCGACGAAAGGTACACTCGGCTCAAGATCCCGAGGAGCTCTCCGGTGGCGTTGTAATAAGCGTAAACATGCACCGCGTGCTACTCGCACCATGGGGGTGCCGGGTCTAGAGGCAAGCCGCCCATGTCCGGGCCACCACGCCTAACTAAATCTTTGGATCGGTGTCACTAACATAGGGGTGTGAGACCTGGACACGTAAACTATGTCTGCCTGAACCACCGCACCTGAGGCTAAGGGAACGGTCGTGGTAGGTTTACACCAGGAAGCCGCCCTTACCTTAACAGGTGGCAATCAGGGGCTATGATCGAACACGCTGAGGACGTGCCGACTATCGGGGACGAGGCAATGCCAAGTCATCATCCCGACGGTTGGGGCATTTAACGATCGCCACCCTCACCCAAGATTGCGGGGCCTACCGCTCGGGTTAGCAAATCCCTCACGGGGTCCAGGGACGGAATGACTTGCTCGACGTCCCTGCCATGGATGCAAGGTACTTTATGCATCAGGCCCGGATGATGCTATCTACCTGCAACTCTAACCTGCCCTTAGCAAACAACAAACAATTCCATAAAATCCAATACGTGCTCAATAAGAATACAACGAGCCTAGCATGATACTACGAAGCAAGGAACAGATACGAGCATGCCAGAAAGGAACAACCTAGCATGGATTAACATGAGAATTAACCAAGAAATCATGCTAACCGGAATTTGATTGAAGCACCTAGCTACACATGTCAATAATCACAAACAAGCAATCAATCAACAATCACATATAATATCGCAGGTCCACACAACTCCGTAAGAAATCTTTACCTTGGTCGGGGACGGTTTGGCACTAAATCCTAAGTCGAGAACAATCTCGATCTAGCTACCGGGAACCTATCAATCATCACAAAAATCACACAATAGGCCTAAATGCAATAAAATAAATGAGGCTCGGCCGGGAGCAACTCACGAGGCACGACGACGCATTTAACGAGCCGATTGCACGAACGGGCAAAGAACGGGGCTCGGCGGGCGCGCTGGAAGGCGAAATGGGCGCGTGGCGCGTTGTGTGCGCGCATGACTGGCGCGGACGCGCTTGGATGGCGAAGCGCTGCGCGATGCGGAGATGCAGGGCGAAATGGAAGTACTGGCGCCGCTACTGCACGACTTCGATGAGCAGGGGCTCGGGCGACGCGTTGTGGAGCACGCGCGAGCGCGCGCGTGACGGACGCGACGACACGTTGGCGAGCTCGACGAACATGGGCTCTGTTTTACGCAACAGGGCGAACAATAAGGGTCAAAATCAAGCAATCCACGGGGATTCGACGCTCGATTCTTTGAAGAAGAACTCCCTACACTAGCCGCACAAAACCCATACTTCAAATCGCCTCAACTCGGCCGATGAACGGAATCGAAACTAGGAGAAGAAATCGGAATTCTTTTTGATAGAAAAGTGAAAAGAAGCTTACCACTGCTCGGGGATGGAAGACGACCTCAAATTGGAGGCAAGACTTGGTCGAACACTACCGAGAAGGAAGAGATCGGAGAACTTGGTCGTTCGGTCGGGGTTTTCATGAGGAAGAAGAAGAAGAAAATGGGGCGAAGCTCGGGCGAGTGCGCTTTTAAATCAAAACAGGACGAAGCGGACTTTATATAATAGAACGCGCGTTTAGATTAACAAACCCGTGTGGTGGCTTGGCTGGCTGTGCCCTCTGCCTAGCATGCGACATGGCCCTGCTTCGATTCCTGCTCGACGCGCTATTTAATTCCCTATTTAATTTTACTCTTTCCCAAGCCCAAATACCTTCACCAAAAATCCCGATCCCATTCAAATTGATTCGTAATTATTCCGGAAATTTTTAAATTTCAAAACCGGCCCGACCCAAAATTACCAAAATGCCCCTGAGCCTCCCGAGAAGGCCGGGATGAATTTTCCGGGCCGTTACAATACTCCCCCCTTACAAGACTTTCGTCCTCGAAAGTCACTTAAGATTGGAACAGCTCGGGATACTGCAATCTCATCTCATCCTCCCGTTCCCAAGTGGCTTCCTCAGAACTCTGACTCCTCCACTGAACCTTTACCAGCCGGATTTCACGATTACGCAGTGTCTTTGTCTCAAAAGCAAGAATTCCCACTGGCTTTTCCTCGAAGCTCAAATCCTTATTCAGCTGCAAAGGCTCAAAATCCACAATGTGCGACGGTTAAAGACGCATCGCCTCAACATTGATACATGAAATACACGTGGTAACCGCCGACAACGACGGAGGCAAGGCTAAACGATAAGCAACCTGGCCGACCCTCTCCAGAATCTCAAACGGACCAACAAAACGGGGACTCAGCTTTCCACGCTTGCCAAATCTCAAAACACCCGCATCGGTGCGACTTTTAGGAATACATGCCGCCAACCTCAAACTCCAAATCCCGACGTCGAACATCGGCATAACTCTTCCATGTCGCTCTGAAAGTGTCAACATACGGGCTCTAATCTTTCTCGCACAAAGCACCATTGGTTAATTGCAAAGCAACTCGGGACCCAAAACTCGCCTATCACCAACCTCTTCCTGAAACGGGGAGATCGGCAACGCTTACCATACAAAGCCTCGAATGGAGCCATCTCAATCGCCGATCGATAATCGTTGTTATATACAAACTCCATCGGATACTGAATCTGGTCTCAATCGCCGGAAATCCAACACACAAGCCCTCAACATATCTTCGAGAAACTGTTCACCTCTCCATCGACCATCGGCCCGAGGGTGAAAAGTCGTGTCTTTCTAAGCCGCACTCGGTGCCTAAACCCTACGGAGCGCTCTCGTAAACGAGAAGTGAACCTCTAATCACGGCCGATACGATCCTCACGGGCACCCCGTGATAGCGAATGATCCGCTCCAAAAACAATCGCGCCCACTGCTCCACTCAGAAGTGTCTCTACCGGGAATGAAGTGTGCGCTCTTAGTCAAACGGTCAACTATCACCCAGATCTCGAGAGAACTTCTCTGAGTCCTCGGCAAACCGAAATGAAGTCCATGGAGATCTCTTCCCATTTCCATCGAGGTACACTCTCGCGGCCGCAACAAACCTACTGGTCTCGCACGGGGCCTTCACTTGGCGACAAGTGAGACATCGATCGACGAACTCCGCCACATCTCTTTTCATACCCATCCACCGTAATGTCGCTTAAGATCTCGATACATCTTGGTACCCCGGGGTGCCAAGCAAACGGAGAAGCGTGGGCCTCTCGAGAGCAACTCGCGCGCAATCTCGCAACATCCGGAACACACAACCGACCTCAGTATGTCACCACCGCTCGTGAATATACAAAGTCAAAATCTCCATCAAGACTAACTCTGTCAAATAATCTTTTAAGTGCGGGGTCACTCGGTGACTATCAATAATCCATTGTCGATCGATGGTTGGATCACAATCGAGCCACTCGCAAGAACCTCACCTAACAACATCGCAATCTCGGCCCGCTCGAACTCTCTCCGTAATCTGGCTGGGAGCTCAACAACACCGCGTGAGTGCGACGCGTCTTCCTACTCGGGGCATCGGCTACAACATTGGCTTTACCGGATGGTACAGAATCTCGCAGATCATAATCTTTTACTAACTCTAACCATCTCCTCTCGCCTCATATTCACTCCTTTCGAGTAAACAGATACTTGAGGCTCGTGATCGGTAAACATCTGGATCCGCTCACCATACGGTAATGCCTCCAAATCTTCGGAGCAAACACCATCACGCTAACTCCATATCATGAGTCGGATAGTTTCGCTCATATGGCTTGGTGACGGGAAGCATAAGCAATGACCTTCCCCGGCCTTGCATCAACACACAACCCAACCCGAACTTGGATGCATCAGAAACCACGAAACCACTGTCTCCTCCGGATCGCCAACATCGGGTGCCAAGTCAAATCGCGCTTGAGCTCGCAAAACTCTCATCACACCTACCGTCCCAAACAAACTCGACACCCTTCCTCGTCGCGACGAGTGAGGGGCGAGGCTATGGCGGAAAAGTCCTTAACAAACCGACGGTAGTAACTCGCTAAACCTAGGAAGCTGCGTATCTCATGAATCAAGACGGGCCGCCCACGAACTCACGGCCTCAATCTTTGCAGGATCCACAAACTATACCATCTCTCGAGACTATATGACCTAAGAAGGCCACTTGTTCCAAACGTAACTCACATTTGGAAAATTTCGCATAAAGTTTGGTTTTCCTCAAGGTCGTCAACAACACTTTTCTCAAATGCTCGCATGATCTTTTCTCGGTCCTTGAATAGATCGAATATCGCCAATGAACACGATGACGAAGCCGCCCAAAAATGCTTTGAACACCCTATCCATCATGTCCATGAACGCCGCGGTGCATTCGTCAATCCAAACGACATGACCCCAAACTCAGAGTGCCCATATCTAGACTCGAACGCCGTCTTAGGAATGTCGGCGTCCCTAATCCGCAGAAATGGTGATACCTGATCTTAAATCTATCTTGGAGAACACGGAAGCTCCTCAAGCCGATCGAACAAATCATCGATGCACGGGCAACGGATACTTATTCTTCACGATCACCTTATTAAGCTCACCATAGTCAATGCATAGGCGCATCGAACCATCCTTTTTCTTCACAAACAACATTTGGCGCCCCACGGGGACACACTCGAACGGATAAATCCTCGATCTAACATCTCCTGCATTTGAACCTTGATTCCTTTAGCTCGGTGGCGCCATACGACACGGAGCCTTCGAGATAGGAGGAGGTCCCCGGCTCGAGCTCAATTGTGAAGTCAACTCTCTCTTCGGGGCAACCCCGGTAATTACTCAGGGAACACGTCAGCAAACTCCCGCACAACCGGCACTTGATCAACAGTCAGTGAGGGACGGCTCTCTCCGGACAATTTGGCTAGGTAGCCCCAAGCTCCATGAGCTAGCAAACGACGGGCTTTCACAGCTGACACCATCGGCGGGCAAACTCCACCCTGAACTCCACGAAACTTGAAGCTGGGCCGACCTAGCGGCCTGAACACTACTTCCTTCCAGTGGCAGTCAATCAATGCGTGGTTAGCGGCTAACCACTCCATACCAAGGATCACATCGAAACCACTCATGGGTAGAACTATGAGCGTAGCTACCAGCAACTCCCCGGATATCTCGATCCGGCCATCCTTAATCTTATCTTTAGCTAACATATTAACTCCCGAAGGAGTAGCAACAGATAATTCAAAACCTAAAGGCTCTAATCTCAACCTAGCATGCTCAGCAAACAATACAGATACAAACGAGTGCGTAGAGCCAGAGTCAAACAAGACAAATGCACAATGATCCAAAACAAGAAGCGCACTTCGCGCATCGCGCGGCATCCGTGACGCTCGGCCTCCCGACGGTTCAGAGCGAACACCCGACCGCTGCTGCTGCCAGACAGCCGAATCGCCATAGCCTGGTCGATCGCAGAAACGGATCGTATGACCCTCTCTTCCACATCCAAACACCGCTCGGCCCGGTCGACAAGCTCCAAAGTGGACTCTTCCACAAGTGGGCACAGCGGGAAACTCGCTCTGACCGCTCTGCTTTGGCGAGGCTGGAATCGGGCCGACATCCTACGCCGATCCGGTTCTAGAATCGCCTTGGCGCTTTGGCCGCCCCCTCTCGAACTCAAACCTCCTCTTCTCGCCCCTACTACACTGGGACAGACGCTGCACGGAGCGCGCGCGCACCGCTCGACGTGATATTTCCCATTGTAAATAGTGGCCACCAACGGCTTTAGCATAAGTGATAGGGTCGTGGCTCGACATCCCGAGACACACACCGCCTCGGCACTGAAATGAACTTCCGAATTTTCAACTCAGGGGTTGCTATCAGCTGCGGAGCAAAATAGCCATACTCCGAAAACTTCCTTTCGTATTCCTCTATAGAATCAGAACCCTGCTGCAGATTCTGGAAAAGCGCCACCATCTTCTCTTGAGCCTCATCGCTAATATATTTGACCCTGAACTCAGACTTAAAGAATTCCCAGGTGGCAGGTGGAGACCGAGCTGGTCTCTCACTCAAGGTGGACTCCCACCACCATCTAGCTATGCCCCCTAACGCATGGGCTGCACACCTCGGCCTCTGCACATCGGGGCACACCATAATCAGGAAGGTGTACTCCAAATGGGCAATCCATCTGGCTGCTGATAAAGCGTCACCTGTGGCGTCAAACTTATCAGGGTTCCACTTTACGAAATTCTTCAACCATTTACCAAGTTCATCGGCACCTTCTGCCACTTCCGCCTCAAAGTCTGCTGGCTCTTGCGATGAGTCGGGTGTCTTCTTTGCGCCTCTTTGAAACAAACGAGTCAGCTGCTCGATCTGAGCTCGGGACTCTTCCCGCTGTGCTGCCAATAAAGCCTGGGTCTCTACCCTCTGGCCACTCAACAGGTCAACCACCATAGACCTCATAGAATTAGCAAATTACCGCTCCAGATAGCCTCACGCGCCACTGATCGCCTCAATGCCTACTCGGGCTCAACATGGGGAGCTACAGCGGAATGCTATCGGCCTCACTTGGGACGATGTCCCCGCGTGTCGATCCAATCCTCGACACCTCGGCCTCTTCTCGGGCGTCCTCTTCTTGGCGCGGGTAACGCGGCATCTTTGGCGATCTACACCCAAACCAATAACGAGTCGAACATGCTCGTCTCCGCTCCACAATACTACACAAGGCATACACTAGATGACATGTATTGTAAATTCTTAACCCTTTTTAAACAACAAATAGTAAACTTAGGCGCACACTGATGATCGCTTGAGTGCTAGTGATCATGGGAAAACGACCTACAACAACAACAGTCATACTACGTAATTTATGACTCTAAGCTTTGATACCAACCGTAAGGGACCGACCCGAATGGGGCACTAAATGGGCCCTTACCCCAATGCATGCATTCAAAGTAAAGGACATTTAAACAGACATGATTTTGATTCCAATTAAAGCAAAACATTCAAAATAACCCCTTTAAAACTAGACATTTTCCTGAAACTCGCCCCCTGTTTCCAAGCACTGCTCCAGGATAAATACATTTCCAAAGTTTACTCTCGATCGTTGATTTACTAAAAGCCATTCAAAACTTGTTCGAGATACAACATCTTGGAATCCACAAATATTTACAAACATCCTAGGGCTTCGTGTCTGGCTACATGCATTCAGTGGGAAAACAAAACACACGAGAGTCATAATACAAAAATCGAGTTGGATGATGGGCCCCATGATCACGACTCCTCCTTCGTGCATCCCGGTCGCAAGACCATGATTACTCGTGGAAAACCACAGAATAAGGGTGAGTAACGAATTACTCAATAAGAATCCCCAACCGGGTACAATACGATATACATGGTCATCTCGATGAGCGTATGCAAGCTATGAATATAACACGAGAATAGAGCACATAGCTTAGCCCACACTTGGGCCTCGGATGCCAACTCGGTGGCTTAGTCCGGAATAAAATCATCACACACCCAATACATAAGTCGCCCTATACGAGAAACAAGTCCCGACCTCACTGCCTCATCGTCGACGAAAGGTACATCGCTCAAGATCCCGAGGAGCTCTCCGGTCGGCGTTGTAATGAGCGTAAACATGCACCGCGTGCTCTGCGCGCACCATGGGGGTGCCGGTCCAGAGGCAAGCCGCCCATGTCCAAATACCACGCCTAACTAAATCTTTGGATCGGTGTCACCGACATAGAGGTGTGAGACCGACACGTAAACTATGTCACCTGAACCACCGCACCGAGGCTAAGGGAACGGTCGTGGTAGGCTTACACCGTGAAGCCGCCTTACCTTAACAGTGGCAATCGTGGGCTACTACGAACACGCCGAGGACGTGCCGACTATCGGGACGCAGGCAATGCCAAGTCATCATCCCGACGGTTGGGGCATTTAACGACCGCCACCCTCACCCAAGATTGCAGGCCTACCGCTCGGGTTAGCAAATCCCTCACGGGTCCAGTGGCGGAATGACTTGCTCGACGCCCCCGCCATGGATGCAAGGTAATTTATGCATCAGCCGGATGATGCTATCTACCGCAACTCTAACCCGCCCTTAGCAAACCAGCAAACAATTCCATAAAATCCAATACGTGCTCAATAAGAATACAACGAGCCTAGCATGATACTACGAAGCAAGGAACAGATACGAGCATGCCAGAAAGGAACAACCTAGCATGGATTAACATGAGAATTAACCAAGAAATCATGCTAACCGGGAATTCAGATTGAAGCACCTAGCTACACATGTCAATAATCACAAACAAGCAATCAATCAACAATCACATATAATATCGCAGGGTCCACACAACTCCGGTAAGAAATCCTTACCTTGGTCGGGGACGGTTTGGCACGAAATCCTAAGTCGCGAACAATCTCGATCTAGCTATCGGGAACCTATCAATCATCACAAAAATCACACAATAGGCCTAAATGCAATAAAATAAATGAGGCTCAGCTCGGGAGCAACTCACGAGGCAAGACGAACGCACGAACGAGCCGATTGCACGAACGGGCAAAGAACGGGGCTCAAGGGCGCTGGCAGTAAATGGCGCGCGTGGGCGCGTTAGGTGCGCACTGGCCAGGGCGCGACGCGCGCGACGGCGCTGGCCGCGCTGAGATGGAGAGGCGGGCGAACGAAGCTTTACTGGCGCCGCTGGCACGACTTCAGCGGCGAAGGTCGGGCTCGGGCGATGCGCTATGCGGAGGCGGGGCGGCTTGCATGGACGGACGGCGACGTTGGGCGAGCTCGACGAGCAGGGCTCTGCTGCGCGCGCGAACATGGGCGAACAATAAGGGTCAAAATCAAGCAATCCACGGGATTCTTTCGATTCTTTGAAGAAGAACTCCCTACACTAGCTACACAAAACCCATACTTCAAATCGCCTCAACTCGGCCGATGAACGGAATCGAAACTAGGAGAAGAAATCGAATTCTTTTTGATAGAAAAGTGAAAAGAAGCTTACCAGTGCTCGGGGATGGAAGATGACCTCAAATTGGAGGCAAGACTTGGTCGAACAATTTGGAGAAGGAAGAGATCGGAGAACTTGGTCGTCGGGCGGGAGTTTTCGCGAGGAAGAAGAAGAAGAAAATGGGGCGGCTCTGGGCGAGCCGCCTTTTAAATCAAAACGGGGACGAGCAGACTTATATAATAGAACGCGCGTTTAGATTAACAAACCCGCGCGGTGGCTCGGCTGGCTGTGCCCTCTGCCTAGCATGCGACACGGCCCTGGTTGATTCCTGCTCGACGCGCTATTTAATTCCCTATTTAATTTTACTCTTTCCCAAGCCCAAATACCTTCACCAAAAATCCCGATCCCATTCAAATTGACTCGTAATTATTCCGGCAATTTTTAAATTTCAAAACCGGCCCGAACCAAAATTACCAAAATGCCCCTGACCCTCCCGGGAAGGCCGGGATGAATTTTCCGGGCCGTTACAGATTTATAGCAAAATGGTCGACGAACAAGATTTGAAGACATATGATGAATGATAGCCATTGGATTTAGGACAAAGGTGATATATGGTTGTGATTGAATGAAGAGAAGATGAAATGTGTTTGGGTTTGAAATGAAACGATAGGAAAAGAAATATTTCATTTTTTTCATAGGCGATTTTTTCTTTAATCTTCATTTGTCCATATCTTCCTCATTTTAACTCTGACTTGAAGGATACAAAATGCGTTGGAATCTTCCTCTTCAACCTCTACATAATAAACACTTCAAAACCCCAAAATTATTAGTAAATAAAAATCAAGTTTTTTATCATCAAAGTATTAATTAATTAGTTTGAGATATGAACCAAAAGGCCAACAAAGACAACTTAATTAGCTGTAAATCTAACTTACAATCGATAGTTGCCCAATCAACTACGAAAGTTGAATTCATTGTAGCTTCAAAAGAGATTAAAGAAGCCATGTCGCTTAAGGGAATCCTTGAAGAGCTAGGGTATGCACAAGATACAGTTGAACTGATGTGTGACAACCAAAGTGCAATCCATTTTACAAAGAATCAACAATTCAACGATAGATCTAAGCACATTGATGTTAAGCTAAACTTCGTAAGAGATGTAGTGGAGAATGGAATAGTCACTATCCTTAAAGTCAAGATTGAGGACAATGGTACTGATATGCTAACTAATGAAGTGACAAAGAGAAAGTTTGATCACTGTTGAGTCTATTTAAAGTAGTAGAGTCCCCTATCAACTACGACAAACATTAAAAGGAGCATAAGTACAAGGTGGAGAATTCTTAAATTAAGTGGACTTTGTACTTGGAGCATCACCACAATTCAATCAATACATAAAGCACATCAAATTCGGTTTCGGGTAATAGCAGGAATGAGTTAAGCTGAAACAAACAAATGCTCTAACCATTTAGCAACAAATCAATCATACATGGCTCTAAAGGCAAAACTTCTAAACGACATTCAGATATTATCCAGCTTCTATATAAATATGTACACATGATTTAATGAGGTCAGAGTGTGTGCAGTGTAATCTATGCAAGTGTATTGTGAGAGTGCGTGTAAAAGAAAACTATCTACTTTGATAGGGGAATGAAAAAGTGTACGAGATAGACCAAGTTATCGAACCACGTAAGTTTGTGTGTATCCTTATTTTTCTCCCCTTTTTCTTTTTCTTTTTACACTAGTAGTTAAAAAAGAATATAGAAACATATTAAATAGTGAAGATCACTAATTAGCATGATTAATTGAATAAAAAGAAAAAAACATGTAAGAATAAGAGGAGAATATATTATCCTTAGGGGTCGTTTACTTTGCGGTAATCACAATAGATGAAATCTTAGATGTCCGAAATATTAGATATCTGGAATTACAGATATCCGGCATCCTTAGATCACTATGTTTGCTTTTGTGGGAATATTTTTTTACGAATACTAGATAATATTTCGATAGCTTTATTTCTATAGAAGGAATGGTACTTGAGATGATTTCAAATTTAACTAATGTTCTAAAAATACCCTTACAATATTTATATAATTTTGCATTAATTTAATTTAATTTAAATTTATAAAATATTTTTGTTTATATTAAATTAAATGTATACTTAAAAAAAATAGTTTCTTATATCCTAATTTTATTATGTATAGTTGTGTAGAAAAATAATGACACATGCATATAATGAAGTATAAATGTTAAAAAAGTTAATTATAATTTTTGATAACTTATATTATATAATTAAAAAGAAAAAAGAAAATTTTGAAAAAAATAATTTTAACTTTGTATTTTTTTAATAATTTTTTTTATAGATGTAGACCATCATTGAAAAATAAAAAACACTTCAAATTTAATTACAATTAATTTTAAATATACAATAATAATTTTAATAAAATTTATTTGTATGTATATTCAATAATAGATAAATAAAGAAAATCGATGAATGCAAATATTAAAAAATGAGGGAGGCAAAATCGTCAAAAGATGATTTCCTTTCCATGAGAATCTTGGAAACCTATCTATCACAAGGACATCCAAATGTTGTCGATGCCCTTCAAATGAAAATCCTAAGATACTCCAGAATATTGAGATATCGAGTATTATAATATTTCTACGAAAAGAATAAGGTAATCGAATCTCGGAATACCTCAAAGTGAACAGTCCCTTGGTCAGAATTAATGGGTGAACAGTGATGAAGACAATGGTTTTGTTCGAAGATGTCGAGCTGAGGTGTCAATCAATGACACGCACAAGGACCACGTGGACAGCCACGCGAAATGAATTGAGGTAAGTGGGCCCCAAGTGTTTGCTGGCGTGGAATCAAAATTTAATAAATTTATTTATATTTTTATATAATTTGAAATTGTGAATATATATCCCGCGCTTCGTCGTCTCCATTTCTCAACAACCTCCCGCTCTCTGTCACTCTCTGCGCTCAGTTTCGCAGTTTCATTCTCCTCGCTCACCGTTGATTCTCCAGTTTCTCCGTTTTCCATCGGTAAGATTTCAAGAATTATCAATTTCTGTTCGCATCTAAGAGTGTAAATTATCTGATTGGTTTGGAATTCATCAATTGAGTTCCTCACTTTCAGTTTTTTCTTCCGTTTAGTTTGCTGATTGATGTTTAGAGCTGATGCTGCAATTCCGTTACTCTATTAGAAAATTTCCGACCTAATCATGTTTCTTCAACCCAAGTTCTCATGTTAGTTGAATTAGCTTGCAGAATGACGATCTGGAACTTGGATCTATGTAATCGAGTTATATATGTATTTTGGTTCATATGTTTAATTAGGATATTATGAGTGCTGCACTATATAAGCCACCCTCTTAAAACCTAACATTTGTATCCTTATTTCCTGCATAAAAAAGTTTTTCTCCTCTTCTTGTAGACGAATCTAACACATTGTTCGTGAACCAAGCTTCCCGCGGGAAAAAAACGTGTTGATATATTTGATGAGAGCCAAAAAATCAAAGAAAATCCCCAGCTTTGGTGGATATTTATTTTAGGGTGAAAGTGGAAATAAAAAGTTAGGAAATAGTACAGGTTGAGTGCGCGCATATGTTGTGGGGTGAGCCTATAAGTAAGGTAAGATGAATTTTCGGATAGTGACTGGTAGGAGAGAAGCTGGCCCTCTTGTTGTTTTTTGGAAAGAAAGGTAATCACGCCCGACCCTAAGCCAAGTACCGGGAGACATCGAAGGAGCATTACCACAGGTAAGTCTCGAACCTAGAACCTTGAGTGGAACCTTAAGAGGAACGTACCTTCAAAGCCCAAGTTTTCAACCACTGTGCCACCCCTTGGGGACAGCTAACCCTCTTGTTATTGGCCTAACATTTGCTTTAGAGCTTTAGGCTCTTTTCTGCTTATTCTTACTGGTTTATAATGGAAAAATGGATCAAAACTGGAAAGTATGGTTAGTATTTTTAGGTGCTCAGCTGCTAGTAACAGCAATTCCTCAATCTTTGTATCAGGTCAGATGCAAGTATCCGCTGTTTCAATGGTAGAATGCCATAAGGGTAAATACCAGTCTTAGCTGTTTGAAATGCTTAACATCAGCTAGTTGCTCGAGTACCTTTTATCGAGAGTTCTTCTAGGAGCTTTAGCTCGATTACATGATGCTCTCTTGCAGACCTTGCTTGAAAATAGAGAGAAAACAGATTAGCTAGAGCTAGGGGGTATAGCACAGGCTGCTATGGGAGGAAATTCAGGCTCTCCATCCATTTATATAGCGCCTAACAAGAGTAATAGCTCAACCGGCAATAAGTACTCTCATGATCAAGGGATCATGAATTTCCATTGCTGTTGAGTTGAATTTTTTTCAAAAAAGGTGTGTTGTTATAGTTTATTATTCAGCTTAGCAGAAAAATAATCCTCTAGCTTTAGAAGATGAAATTCTTTATCAACCTTGTTTCTAAAATGTTGGAAAAGTTTTGTTTCTATGCTCTCAATGCTGGTACTGTGTTACCTTCGCAATGTTGACGATTTCATTTGGAAGATTTCATCAGAATTTTGTTGGTGGACATTTCCAAACCTTTTGAGATAATTTTTTCGTGCACAAGTTAAAATTTGAACATGCTTTTTGGAAATGACAATTCTAGGTTTAAAAGATTTGTTCCATTTTGTTTAGTGATGAAGCTCTATGAATTCTGAACTGCTTGAGACAGGGGAGCGTTGTTAGTTTGATGCCTCTAACATACTTTTGCGTGCTCTTTTTATTCCTACTACTTTCTTGTATGGTATATCATTATTTCTTGTAAGAACCCGACCCAAAATGGTCCTAAACCCCGATTCTTACTAGCATGCTTACAATTTAAAACTTTAAAAACATTATGGAAACAACTAAAAGATAAAACTCATTTAAACTTCATAATAGGAACAATCATTTCATAAACATCCTTAAAACAATCCTGGCCAGTATTTCAAACAAAACAGTTTAACAAGTCTCAACAGTAAACAAAGTTCCCAGCATGCTACTACATAATAAAAGACTCCAAAAGATAAAGACACAGAGTTCGCCGGCAGCTCCCATGATCACACAGCTCCCTCCACTAGCCATCCTGGTGCTGTCCCAAGTTACCTGAAAGATAAGTAAGGGTGAGTATAAACATACTTAGTAAGAATCCCCAACCGGGGTACAATACGATACATCCATCATCTAGCATCCTAGTATACATGCAATCAGTTACCAGCATAGAAACTTTTCTCAACAAGCTAATCAAGTCAAGTCCGGGAACCTCAGAAGTTTCCTACTTCCTGCCTAATGATTGGTTCTCCTAACCAATCCCAAAGACATCCTCGAGGGTCTTTCTCCCTCGGCCAAATGATCAACTCAAAAGCTGATCCCAAATAGATGTTAGACACCCTCGAGGGTCTTTCTCCCTCGGCCAATTGACCAACTCAAAAGCTGATCCCGAATAGGTGTCCTCGGGGGTCTTACCCCCGGCCAAGCTAAACCCTAAGACAACGGGAGTGTACCCGAGGTCAGGCTCTAAACAAGAATAAGAATGGTGTCACTGATCTACAGTAGTGCAGAGCCCTTGGCACTCAGCTGTAGCCGCCTGTACCACCAACCTGAAGCTAAGAATTGTCTCCGGGCAGGCTTGCACCCGTGACGGGTTTCGCTCTAGCTGGTTACAAACTAGGCTTGTACCGATGCGGGAGCTAATCCGCACCCGCTGCAGGAGGCGGAGACAAAGTACGTTATGCCTCTCACTGATCCCGACCTGTGGGGACAAGATACGTTATGTCCACTCTCAGCCTCTGGAAGACAAGTCTAGCTAACTATCTAATGTCACATAATATACATCCCTAACAACTGAACATGCTTAACAAGAATACAAGTACAACCTAGCATGATACTACGAATGTAAATAGGGAACTCAGAACATGCTGGAAGAACAAACCTAGCATGGCACTAACATGTAGAAATAGGGCAAACATGCTAGCAGAGATAAACAGTGAAACAGTCCTAACCACTACATGCTCATAACAACAACATATATATATATATAAGATGCAATCAAAACATATCGCAGGGTCCACACAACCCTGGTAAGAAATCCTTACCTGAAACAAGCAGAAATATAAACAGAAAAGTGCTCCTTGAGCTGCAGTGTCTCACAACCTAAAAGCATAAACATACAAATTCAATCTAACTAGCTATACACTTAACTAAGCACTAAATCTAGAAGCAAGGGAACCAAAAGATTACCCCTACTTGCCCTAGTGCTCTCGGTCAAGCACCTAAAATGGAACCCTAGAAGCTCTCGGCTACAGCTTGCAACAAAGTGTCTTGGCTAGGGCAAACCACACAACAAACAATGTTAGATCCCATGTCCATGGAGCAAGCAAACACACTCCCAACTATCATGGAGCTCTCGGCCACACACCTCCATTGGGGCTCTCGGCCAAACCAACACACAAGCAACCAAAATCACACACTTACCAACTCACCCAATGAAGATTCGGCAATGATCCCCAAATGGACTAGGTGGTCTCGGCCAAGGAGAGTGCACAACCAAAGGGATCTCGGCTAGGGTTTGGATTTGCACAAGGAAGAAAAGAGCAAGTTAGATCTATCCAAACCATAACTCAAACACAAAAAAAACACCATCAACCCTACCTTGGAGCTCTCGGCAATGGAGGTTGGAATGGGAAGTGCTCTCGGATCTCAATCAAACAAGGAGAACAAACAAGATCTCCTCCACCCAAGCAAGCTTCTCGGATCTACAAGAAGAGAAGAAGAAACCACAACTCCCTTAGGTGAAGCTTGGTTCGGCCATGGCAAGAGGAAGAGAAAAGAGAGAGTTGCAAAGGTTTACCTTGAAGAAACAATGGAGAGGTTGAACTACACTTGGAGATCTTGAGAATGGAGCAAGATAAGCTTGGAATCAATGGAGAGACATGGGAGCTTGAGGTCTCGGCCAAGGAGAGGGAAGGAGAGGATGATGGTCGGCCAAGAGGGAAGGAGAAAAGAAAATGATGGAACCCTACTTGATTTTTCCCTATTTTTCAATAATAAAATGCTTGGAAAAATCCCACCTTCAAATCCCACCAAGCACACATTTTAAAACTCATTTTAATTTCTTTACAAATGGCTTAAACTCAACTCCCAAACCACCATGGTTCGAATCCTAGCTCCAACACTTTTATTTTCATTTTTCTTCTTTTAACCGGGAGGGCTCCAAACTTACCATAAATGGAACTCTTGCCCTAGAACTTGAAACCAAAGAATAACTGAAGTCCACCAACTCATAAACATTCTTGAAGCCCTGTCTTACTACAACACTGTCTCGGGAAGGCAAAATGACCAAAATACCCCTGGAGGACAAAATGACCAAAATGCCCCTGGAAGCACAAAAAGCCCTAACAGCCCAACCAACTCACTGGAGGAACAACTGAATAAACCTGGAGAACCGGAAGGAAATCTTGGGCTGTTACATTTCTTCTTTGGCCATAGATCTGATTTTACTAGCAAAGCAACTTGGTGGCGAACTGAACTCCTTATTGATCTATCTCCCTATTATATTAATCAAGACTATGAACATTAGCAGCCTTACAAATTTCCATTTATAATTTGCATCGTAACTGAAGAACATTAAATCCTCTAAAAGAAACGAAATGAAGGTCAGTTGCTAATTAAGGTTGTTCTGATTCTCAGTGTTGGTTACTGCTTATGATGTTTTAGATTTAGTCCTGAAGTTGGTCTACAGTAACTACTTTTTCCGTGAAGCTTATTTTGGATTTTCAAGTTAAGTAAATTTGATATAAAGATAGTGACTTGATCTCACTGTATATATCATTTATTCTTCAGCCTGTTTTTTTTATAATCTCTTATTACTGTGGCTCACACATCTTAATCTTTCTAATTTTCTCCATAATTTACATTTTTTTTGTTAAATTAATTTAATTCTAGGCCCATTTTTTTTACGTCAAAATTGGCCTTTTACTATCATTTCTGCTTTAATGGTGAGGTTGTTTAGCCCAATTCCGCACTCTCAAGTTTCAAATTTCTAAGCATTCATCTCTTTTCAAAGAGCTTACGGGCTAACAAAGCTATGCAACTAAAATTTCAGAGTGAAGAACTTTTACAAAGAAGAGAGTTAGATGGACTCAAAGGAAGCTGGTTCATTGCTTGATAATCTGGTTGCTGCTTTCAATGGTCGGATCGCGGAGCTCCAGGATCTTGTAATTGCACGGAATAGTGAGTAGAAATGTATAAGCTTTTATTCATGCATAAGTGCCATTACTAGGGACTAACTTCTTGTTGTTATAGTGTATCCTGCAAGTTGTGTCCCTGATTTGTTGGCAGTTGATGCATCATTGAAGGCAATGGAATTGCAGGTGCAAGCAATCAAGAACCAGTTACGAGAAGAAGCTGAAGCAATTCCCAAAGCAAAAGTATATTCACACCTTCCTTTTCAGACCACCGTTTTGTTGACTCTATATTAATTCCTATTTGCTTCTTTCCTCCTCTGCGTCTGATATGACCCATTTACGCTAGGTTAGTTAGTTAGAGGGTTTAGTCCTATGAATAAGATGGCTAGGGTCTTGTAAATTCATCTTATATCTTGAATGATCAATTGAATATGATGTGGGAATTTTGTTAGAGTAAAAACTGATCTTAACTCTATCAATTGGTATTAAAGCATTATGATCTTGGGAATGTCAACTGGAATGGAGTGTCGAGTAGAAATTTTAGAGAAAAAAAGGAGTGATGTTCAAAGGGTAATTGGGAAAGAAATTTTCTTGCAACCTGAAGACAATAGAAGAGAGATGGATATTGATTTCAAGAAAGCTCTCAGAAGCAATGTCTAAGGGTATCCAAGAAGCCCATAAACAATTTGAAGCTGATATCTTTGAAAATTATCAAAGATATCAGCTTCAAATTGATCCTACCGCAATTATCAAGCAAGATTTGGTTGAACACGAAAATAAAGAAGGCATAAAAGTAGAAGAACTCTTGAGGAGCGAGTCCAAGAGAGAGAAGCGGACCAATTAAGTAGCAATCTTGAGTATAAAGGAAAATCAAGAAAAAAAACAGTGAGGTTCAAATCAAGTGAAAGATTGGCCTAGAACAGTTTGTGAAAAGATAGTTACTGCTTATTATCATTCTCATGATGCTACATTTCTCTTTGAAAATTTAGCGAGCATTACAGAGTTGTGTGTTTAACATCTAATGCTGTTTTGAGTAGCTAAATTATTGCTTAGTTGATGTGCAACATAACATTTTTTTCTCAACTTCTGCAGAAACTTATTGAAGCATCTCTGAAGCAGCAGGAGAGATTAGAAAGTATATCACTTCATGTTCCCTCATATCAGATTCAGCCTGAAAGAGTTTCAGCATTAAACTTAAATACCAGGTAACTAATTTGTAATTCTACCTGAGTTCCATGATCTGAACCCCAACTTCAGTTTTTATTGTTAAGGTAGTTATCCATGTAAGGTTTTATGGCTTTCTGTTTTCAGTCTTTGTTCAGAAGCCAAGAAAACTGGTACTGAATTGGGCTCCTTAGAGGTTGAGAATATGGTTTCAGTCTTACCAAAGGTCGGATCTCTCTTCCTTTAGTTATGTTTATGTAATATGAATGGGTCTTACATGTTCATTACTATATAAAATAAGCAAATAGGGCTCAAGTTAGGTGCTAAATTTTTAGGGAATCTAAAGGCCATTAACATGATAGTTCAATGATAAATTTTTTCTTTTATTTACATTTTTTTTTTCCTGCATCATGAATTTTCATTAGAACAATGCTCAATGAGTGATAATTAGAAAGAAAACGAGACTATTGGAGTTCAAATATAGGAGCTCGGGCTTTGATACCAATATTAAATCAATCACCTACTAAACCCAAAAGACGTAAATTTAATATTTTATTTATATTCTTTACATTATGGTATGACGGAAAAATTACACTTCACCCGGAATTATCTGTACTTGATTATTAATGTTGAAGTGCCTTTACAATGTCAATTTCAGGAGAAGAAAGGTTCCTCTCCACCACTTTGGTACATAACCACTGATGAACTGAATTCACTGTCATCGTGAGTTCTTTCCTCTTGTTAGCTCATGGGAATAACTGCTAGCTAGTACTGCATACGTACAAAGTTCCTAAAATAAAATGCCCTACGGCAGCTATGTTGTTGGCTTCAATTTTACCCTAATATTTTGATTTGTTTCAGAAAGGACATTTCCATCAGCAATTTCAATTTTCTGTTCCAATTAAAATTTTTGAAACGTTAAGGACGATGAAACTAATTATACAAAATGTTCCAAATGAATTGTTGTTGGTTTCAATTCTGTCCCTAATGATTTTAAAGTTTCAATTTCACTCTCGATCTTTTCTAATAAATGATTATGTTATGAAACAAATTTAAACATTAAAAGTAGAATTGGAACTTCAAGAAACTTTAAGGACAAAAGTGAAACCAACTACATCCACGTTAGGGGCATTTTCTAGAATATAACCTTTAAATAATTTTCATGACCGGTAATCTGGTGGTTGGACAAGTGCATTAAATAAAGCAAGAGCAAATCGAATATAAAAGAAATAAGATAAGTGCAAATGTCTTTAGCGTATGTTTTTCCTGTAAAGTTGCCTGTAATCCTCTAGTTTCTTGATTAAGTGTTTTTAACCACAGATATATGAGAGGAAGGTTAACAGTTGACAAGGTCAATGCTGCTGTTAATGACATGGCAACATATGCTGAAGCAAATGCCCGGCTTGTTGCCGTTCCAAAGAAGAAGGTTCATGTTAAATTCTCTCTCTGATTTAATAAAGCATATTGATTACCACCACACCACTTATATTCTGACAATGGGTACTTTTTGTGAAGTTGGCAGAAAACCTCTGGGAAAAGGCTCTGGTAAGTTCACTTCCACTCCTTCCGCATCTCTTTATACTTATTTCTTCATTTTCCTTCCTTTCTCATTGATGCTTGCAAAACTTAAGATGTAGCCAAATAGGTTCTAGTCACGTTTGTCATGTTGGTTCTAGGCACATTTGCCACTAAAGATTGTTGCATAATATATTCAGTATGTTCTATATTCACAAATATTGATACATCATATATTGGGAAGACATCAAAGGAACTTGAAGAATTATTTGGTTGTTCTACTTGAGTTCCTAGTAACCGAGAGAATCTAAACCTTTTGCCCATTTTACTAGAGAACTTGGGAACATCTCTATTTTTGGTTTTTGAAATTTAAGCTTATTTTCACTCAAATTTCCTACAATATGCTCCATCTTTCCTACAATGTATCCATCTCTCTGATACGATCCGGACCTACCTTGGAGCTTTAGGAATAGTAGTATTAGTATTTATTATTGATTAATTAATTGTTATTTCAATTGTATTGGGCTTTTGGGCCTTATTAGAGATTATTATTTAATTAGGGGTTTACTTGGAGAACAAGTAGAAAGGCTAGGGTTTAGAGTCATTATAAATAGGAGAGGTTAGGTCGTTATTAATCATCCATTGAAATTGTCGTATTTTGGTACTCTGGCTCTTAGAGAGATCCTCTCGGGAGATTTATCTTATTTTAATAAAATAGTGTGGTAGATCTTATCATTTTGGTATCAGAGCCATTTGCCGATCCGGGAATGGTGACTACTAAGATGGAATCCAGGATGCAAGAGTGTGAAGAGGGAACGGCTGACTTGGCCAAGAAGTTACAGGAGACTAACGCGAGGATGGAAGCGATGGAAGAAAGGTTAGGGAAAAGGCTGGATTTGCAGGATTCGAAGCTCGAGACGATGAACCGAAATCTGGAACTTTTAGTGGAGACAATCCGAGCAGACAAGAGGAAGGGCTCGATGCCCGAGGCTACGGGGGAAGGATCGAGCGGCGCGGCTGGGGGCGAGTGGTGATGTCGGGGCTGCGGGTTGTGGCATCGGCTTGGAGACCACAGTGGGCGACGCGAGCAGGGCGGACGGCAGGGTCTGTCCGAGAGGGCTACCAATGGGTCGGTCGGCGCGGCGCAGACGGAGAGGGGCGGGTGCGGCGGGTGGTCGCGGTGGCCGGGATCGAGCGGGGTCGGCGGGGGAGAACCCGACACACGGAGGGGTTGGTGCGCAGGGGGGCGCGCAAGCTGGGGCTCGGGGTGGGGCTCGACCGTAGGCGGCGCTGAGGCCGTGGGCTGGGGTGTTGGCGTGGGGGTGTGCGGAGCCGGGGGCGAGCGGAGTCGAGGTTGTGGGCTGGGGCCAGTTGCGGGATCGGGAGGCGTGTGGCACGGTGGCGGCCAGGGGGGACCAGACTCGGGTTGGGGCCCGGGCATAGGCGGCGCGAGGCCTCAGGTGGGCGCGAACATGGGGTGTGCTTGAGTCGTGGCCGAGCAAGGCCGGGGTGTGGGCTCGGGTCAGCGCGGGCGGGCGGCGGCTAGGGAGGACCGGTCGGGGCGGGCTGGTCGGGCCGGTCGGTCTGGCGATCCAGTTGGACCGAAGGACGGATATTCGAGGGAATTTCGACGGAAATAGGGGCATCGGTCCGGATGGTGATCGACGAGGAGTTCTCCGAGGTGGTTGGGAGGTGATGGGTTGTTAGAAGAGAGGAGGGTGCGCGATCGGTTATGAAAGGCCGCTAGCACATGATGGTTGGAACGATCGTGGTTGGGGTGTGATTTCAGAAATACGAGACGGGAATTTGAGCGGAGGAGAAGAAAGATTTGAACGGGAGGACAGAGAGCATTAGAAAGGGAGGGACCGGGATGTGATAGGAGATTTAGAAAATTGGAGATGCCGATTTTCAAGGGTCTTGTTGATGAGGATCCGGTAGGATGGTTGAGTCGGGTTGAGCGTTATTTCCTGGTAAACAAGTTGGACTGAATATGAAGGGGTTGAGGCAAAGCAGGTTATGTTTGGAAGGAGGCATTGGAGTGGCTTCGTTATGAGGAGGACCGTGCTCCTTTTCGATCGTGGAACGAATTCAAAGATGGGTTGTTGGAGCGTTTCCAACCGGTGGCCCAAGCCAATAAGTATGCCAACTTCATGAGTTTGAAGCAAATAGGAACGGTGAAGGAATATCGCCGGAGCTTTGAGCGCTTTGCTAAGGGAATGCGCGATATCAGTATGAGTGCATTGGAGGGGAAGTGGGAAAGTGGACTGAAAGAGGAGATACGGAGCGCGATGCGTAAACTACGACCAGTGGGCATTGAAGAGAAAATGTTTATGGCCCAAGTGATTGAGGATGATTTTGCTTTTCAGGCCACCCAAAATGAGGGAAGTACTTCTGCAACAGTTAAGGCTAAAGTAGGAACGATTGGATCAGGAACGGGAAGCACAGAGATTTTGTCCCACAGGACTACAACCGTTCACCTGACGTCTTGTAAAAAACTCACTGAAGCCGAAATTCGAGCTAGGAAGGACAAAGGGTTATGTTTCCGCTGTGATGAACAATTTGTCCCAGGACATCGTTGTAAGAAGAAAGAACTTCAGGACTTGGATGTGTGGGTCGTTCGGGATGCGCACGATTACCAGGATGTTGAGGTGACTGATTTTTTGCCAGAAGATGGAGTTGCAGAAGGTGGCATCGGAGATGGAACACCTTGAGGACAAAGTGGCTCTTTGGGGGGAAAGTATTGATACGATCCGGACCTACCTTGGAGCTTTAGGAATAGTAGTATTAGTATTTATTATTGATTAATTAATTGTTATTTCAATTGTATTGGGCTTTTGGGCCTTATTAGAGATTATTATTTAATTAGGGGTTTACTTGGAGAACAAGTAGAAAGGCTAGGGTTTAGAGTCATTATAAATAGGAGAGGTTAGGTCGTTATTAATCATCCATTGAAATTGTCGTATTTTGGTACTCTGGCTCTTAGAGAGATCCTCTCGGGAGATTTATCTTATTTTAATAAAATAGTGTGGTAGATCTTATCATCTCTCCTTAAGAAAGTAGGTGAATGTTAACCAAATTTAAAAAACAAAAACAAGCTTTTAACAACTACTTTTTTTTTTCCAAATTTTTGTTCGATTTTTACAAATATAGGTAAGGTGTAGATACCCAAGTAAAAAAAACATATAGTAAGATAGTTGTGATAGGCTTAGGTTATCAAACGGGGCCTAAGTATTTGTTGTTATTTTGGATGAATAACAATTTAGGTTGATTGTGTGCATGCCAGCCCAATTGTAGGCGAGATGGCAATAGTGGAGGTAGCCTCAAAGCACATGGTACAATTCCGTGTGAAATATGAGAATTAGATCTTGGTATGGTGGTGTGTTTGTCAAATGCACTTCAGCACTCAAGTCATTCAAGTATCACATGTGGCAATGTTTCGATATGGTGAGAGAGGTTACTATTAGGTATCCATCACTTCCCTACATAGTAAAGGAATACAAAATACCCCAACAGATACCGAAAATAGGAATTTACTGATAATAGTGATTCAGAAGTCCAAAATAGTCTAATAATAACAAAATACACATTAAAGTCTTAGAGCAAACAAGATAAAATATAGCCAAACGAAAATAAAGATAACTCTCGGTGAATTCAAGAGCATTGGTGACTCTCCTTTGCTTGTCCTGCTGATCCAACTTCTACTTTCTCCACAACATCCTTCGAGAGCATCCTCTTCTATTTAAACCTCTTTCACGCATACCCTAACCAACTAGCACGACGCCTTTAATGGCCTGCTCCACTACCTGATCCCTGTCCTTGTTCAATACCTTTCCTTGTATACGTATGTATAATTGGTAGGGACACACTATCCTTCACATTCTCCTCTCTATTTCTTCTAGCATAAGCATGACTTATTGAGGGTCTAACATTACCCGTTGGGGTCGAATACACCTTGTCCTCAAGGTGGAATTCAGGGAATTGCAATTGCATGAACTGCGGGAAGAATGTGGACAGATGGAATGAAGCTTCATTCTCTGTCTGCCCCTTCCATTTCACTAGCCACTCTTCTATCCCTTGTTCTCTGTTCCACCTCAGACCAAGCACTTCCTCCGATTTCGCGATCCATTCAAATCCTTGGATAGGATTGGGAAGTCATGGTGAATTGAATTATTCGGCCTCAGACAATTCTTCAACTGGGAGGCATGAAACACATCATGAATTGTCTGATTCGATGTCATCTCACACAGGTAAAACTAAGCAGTAGGCCATGGATTGTCGACACCTCAGACCAAGCACTTCCTGTCAGCATAACATTTCATTCGTTCCTGTGTGAGATGCAGACGGTCTTTGAGTGTTGCCAACGCAAGATCCCTCTCAGTCTCTGTTAGTTGTTGTTCCAAAGTGTCATTAGACGTCTTGTTTTCACCATACAAAATCAGCGGGGGAAGAGCCTAACCATACACCACCTGAAATGGTGTGGTGTTAATCGAAGCGTGGAAGTTGGTATTGTACCAGTACTCTGCCCAAGCCATCCATTTTGCCCATTTGGCTGGATGCTCACTACAGAAACCCCTGAAATATACCTCTAAACAACTGTTAACCCTCTCTGTTTGTCCATCCATTTGTGGATGGAAAGCTATGTTGCGTTTGAGGAGCGTCCTTTGACATTTAAACAACTTAGTCAAAAAATGACTGATGAATATCTTTTCTTGGTCAGAAACTATCTGACTTAGGAAATCCATGGAGTCGTACCACCTCCTGAATGAAAAGTGCAGCTACATCCTTGGTCGTGTAAGGATGGCTAAGCATAATGAAGTGCGCATATTTGCTAAGTCTATTCACTACTACCAAGATCGAATTCTTGCTCTGGGATTTTGACAGAACTTCAATGAAATCCATAGACATGTCATCCCACACTTTCTCAAGAATTTCCAGAGGTTGTAAGAGATCAGCCGGTGACTTTGCTTCTGTTTTGTTCTGTTGGCAAACTTCATAATCCGACACATACTTCTGAATATCAGTATTCATCCCTTTCCAAAACAATTCACCAGTCAACCTCTTATAAGTGCGAAGGAATCATGATATGTATGTAAAATCGTAGGTATAAGTGATGAAGAATTTGATACCACTATACGACCCTTATACAAAAGCTTGTCGTGCGAAAACACATACTTCGGATGGCTATTCGGGTTCGCTTCAAGATCAGCCATGATCTTCTTCAAATGTTCGTCCTCACAAACTTCATTGTGAATCTGGTCCACATCTAGTAAGTGTGGTACATACAAACTGGACAGCTCTATCATGTGCGGCAAATGGGACAAGGCGTCAGCTGCGTTGTTTTCTAACCTCGGTCGGTATTCAATGTCAAAATCATACCCAAGCAATTTAGATACCCACCTTTGACAACCTCGCTCGGTATTCAATGTCAAAATCATACCCAAGCAATTTAGATACCCACCTTTGACAGTTAGGTTGAATCTTCGTTTGTTCGATCAGATAACGAAGTGCTCTCTGGTCTATTCGTATAAAAAATTTGTTTCCCAGCAAATAATGTCTCCACTTCTGAATTGCGAGTACAATCGCCATCCATTCCCATTCATAGATTGATTTTCCTCTTGCTACCTGAGTCAAATTTTTACTGAAAAAGGCAATCGATCGTTTATTCTGTGATAATACAGCCACTAAACCTTTGCCCGAAGCGTCAGTTTCAACTACAAATGGTACGGAAAAAGCTGGAAGAGCCAGAACTGGTAAGGTCACCATTGCCTTCTTTAGACCTTCTCAAGCTTTCTCTGTGGACTCGTCCTAATGAAATGCATCCTTCTTAAGTAAATCAGGTGCTGCCAGCGAGCCATAATTTTCCACAAATCTTTTGTAATAGCCTGTTAATCCTTGGAATCCCCTCAGAGCTTTAAGATTCTTTGGAACGGGCCATTGTACCATTGCACTTACCTTGCTGGGGTCTGCTTCCACTCCCTTTTATGAGACCTAGTGGCCCAAGTATTCACATCGGGGTTGGGCAAAAACGCACTTCTTCCCATTTGCAAAGAGGGAGTGTTCCTTGATTGTGTTGAACACAGCCCATAGGTGTTGCTTATGTGTTTCCAGATCAGGGCTATAAACAAGAATATCATCAAAAGAACACCAGAACAAATTTACAAAGATAGAAACGGAAAACTTGGTTCATCACGACTCTGAAAAGTAGCGGGTGCATTAGTCAAGCCAAAAGGCATGATGGCCCAATGGTTGAAGACTTGGGCTTTGAGGGTATGCTCCTTTCAAGGTCCCAGGTTCGAGACTCAGCTGTGATATTACTCCTTCGATGTCGCCCGGTGCCTGGCCTAGGGACGGGCGTAGTTACCCTTGTTTAAAAAAAAAAAAAGAATTCATATTGGCCTTGGTAAGTGCGGAACGCAGTTTTTCCTACATCCTCCTCTTTTATTCTTATCTGGTGGTAGCTCGACTTCAAATCGAGTTTGGAGAACACCTTTGCTCCGTGCAGCTCATCTAGAAGCTCTTCGATGATAGGGATATGAAATTTACTGGGCATAGTCTCCTTGTTCAATGCTCTGTAATCCACACAAAACCTCCACCCTCCATTTTTTTTAACGAGTAACACAGGGCTTGAGAATGGGCTATGACACGGCCGAATGATGCCCAAGGACAACATGTCATCAATCATTTTCTCAATCTCCGTTTTTTGAGCATGAGCATACTTGTAAGGTCTAACTTGCACTACCGCGTTTTCATTCTTTAGAAGAATTTGATGGTCAACCACGCACTTGGGAGGGAGGCCTGTGGGCAACTCAAACACCGCTAAGAAGTGTTCGATTACTTCCTGAGTGCTGAGAGGTACTGTTGGGACGCTGACTGGCTCTTCTACATCTTGCGATTCGCCACTTGAATCATCATCAACTTCATGTATCTCCACCAGATAACCCTGGTCCTCTTCGGACAACGACTTGGACAACATTTTTAACGACACTTCAGCCTTTGTGAGAGCAGGGTCCTCTTTTAGAGTGATCCTCCCTTGATCTGTATCGAATGTCATCACCAAACTTTTCCAGCCCATATTCATGAACCCCGTTTTCCTCAGCCATTGCATTCCAAGGATTAGGTCTACGCCTCCCAGATCCAAGGGTAGAAAGTCTTCACAGGTACGTAACTACTATAACTCCACGGGCACGGCCTTACAAATTCCCTTCCCTTTTACTGCGACTCTCGTTCCCATTATCACCCCGTAGTTAGAAGTCTCTGAACAAGTGAGCTTCATTTCATCCACAATCTGTTGAGCTATGAAGTTACGGGTCGCGCCGCAGTCGATAAGGATGATGATACCTTGACCGTGTATCTCCCCTGTGAGTTTCATAGTTCTCGGTGTCGAAAACCCAATCACCGACCTTATGGCTAACTCAACATTCTCAACTATCTCTTCCTCCATAGTTTCATTAACTTCCTCTTCTCACTCTGGTCTTTCTACTTCAACTTCTGCACCGTCTATGACTGCTAGTACCCGCAATTCTCTGTTTTCTCTATTCTTGCATTTATGGCCCACAAAGAACTTCTCGTCTCATTTAAAACAAAGCCCCTTCTCTCTCTTCAATTGATACTCTTCATCGGGCAGACGCTTCTGAACCGCCTCCCTACGTGCGACGCCACCTTTGTTCGGGATCATGATTGTCTTCATGGGAAATCCCCTCTCTTGTTTTTGGGCCTGGGTTCCTAGGATAAATACCTGTTTTGGTAAGAGATTGATCCCTCTTTCTGGGCTTTTTCGGTCGCATTCCATAACTCTTTTGCCATATTTTTATCTTCGATTAATTGGGCTTGTTCCATGATCTCTTCTAACCCCTTGGGTTTCCGGCTAATAACCTTGGCCCTTAATGGAGCTAATAGTCCATTTAGGAACGCTCTCCATCACTTCCTTTTCTAGGTTCGATAAGGGAGCGGAAAACACTTCAAATTGGTGTATGTACTCTACAAGAGTGCCTTCTTGCCTAATTGCCAAGAACCTCGCTCATAGGGTCCCTTCCTATGTGGGGCGAAAACGTATATAGAGCCTACTTTTTAGCTCACTCCAGGTCTTTATTTCATGCCTATTACCAGCCCACCTAAACCAATCGCATGCATCTTTCTCAAAACTTATAACAACCACATTCACGGTTTCTTTCTCTATCAGTTGGTGGAGTTCAAAATAGCGTTCTGCCCGAAAAATCAACAAGTCCAGGTCCTTCCCAGAGAAGACCGACATTTCCAGCTTCTTAAACAACCTCCTTCTTCTCTCTCGGAGCTTCACCTTCCTCCAATGGCTTGGCATCGTCCGTGGTACATTCTTCCTTCTGTTTCTGTTTCAGACTGGACCCATCTGAGATTACCGATAACAGTTTGGATTTATCGTTCAATACTTCCACACACAGTCGAGCGATCGCCTTCTGGTTTTCCTCCATGCTCACCGAAATCTTCTCCAGGCTCTTGTTGATGACCCTCAGATTCTCTCTCATTTCTTCCACAGCCTTCTCGTTCCCGTCCATCCTTTCCTCTAACTGTTTCTGAGCCATTCCTCTTGTTTTCCCCAGGATTGCAACGTGCTCTGATACTAATGTATTAGGTATCCTTCACTTCCCTGCACAGTAAAGGAACACAAAAGACCCGAACAGATACCGAAAATAGGAATTTGCTGATAATAGTGTGATAGAATCTACCAACTTTTATTGAAATAAATCTCGAGAAAGAATCTCCCTTAGAGCCAAAGAGTTCAAATTGTCAGAGTCTAAATGTATGATTGTGTATTATCTACTGTGTAATACTGTGTAATAGATCTAGGCCCGTTCTAGGCCCGTTAGGCTCACTAGGCCCATTGTAACTCTTATATAAAGAGGTTGGCTCTTAATAATAGAATACACTGTTTTGAGTCACATTGATAACATGGTATCAGAGCCATCTGGGCAGAAATAGGGTTTGGAAAAAAAGGAGGAAAAATCCCAGACGCCGCCGCCGTCCGCCGCCTCCGCCGGAGTCACCGCCGGTACCATTTGAAAGCCCGGCCACGATCGTCGATCGTGTTCGAAGTCGCGACTCCGTCCGAGCAACGACGAGCCGCGACGCCGCCGAAGCGACTTCCGCCAACCGCCAAGCATCGATGAGCGTGAGCGAGGGAGGCGTGGCAGCTTCGACCGGGTCGGGTCTTCTCGGGTTTTGTGCGCGCCGACGTGTTCTACACGTGTGTGAGGTTGGTTTCGCATTTTACTCACCGGGGTGCCTCGGGTTTGCCATTTTCCGTTACTGTGGGTGCTGTTTTTTCCAATTTCCAGATTCTATTTCGTTTGATTTGTGAAATAGTTGAGTTATCTGCTGTCCGTTGACACTAATCGAGGAAATATGAGTGATATCAAGCATACCAGTGTGATTTCTCATTTGATGGAAATCACAAAACGCAAACTGAATGGGACAAATTATCTCGACTGGCATCGAACGATTGAAACCACCACGAGTAATGAGCTAGAAGGACACATGGATAGTGATCCGCCTAAAGACGAAGTTGAAAAAAGGAAGTGGGATCGTGTTGATGCACGCTTGTATAATCAGATTACTAACTCAATGAATGATGAGATTGTCGATCTGATTAGTCATTGCACTACGGTGAAAGAACTCATGACATATGTGGAATTCCTGTACTCGGGGAAGGAGCAGGTAACAAGGACGTATGATGTTTGTGTTAGAGTCTAAATGTGTGATTGTGTATAATGTACTGTGTAATACTGTGTAATAGATCTAGGCCCGTTAGGCCCGCTAGGCCCATTGTAACGCTTATATAAAGAGGTTGCCTCTCAATAATAGTATACACTGTTTTGAATCATATTGATAACATGGTATCAGAGCCATCAGGGCAGAAATAGGGTTTGGAAAAAAAAGGAGGAGAAAATTCCAGCCGTCCGCCACCGTCCGCCGCCGCCGCCCGCCGCCCGCCGGAGTCACCGCCGGTACCATCTGAAAGCTCGGTCGTCGATCTATCCAGTTGTTCGAGTCGCGACTCCGTCCGAGCAACGACGGAGCAGCACGCGCCGCCGACAGCCTCGGCCAACCGCCAGCTTCCGTCGCGCGTGGAGGCGTGTGGCAGCTCCGATCAGGTCGGGTCTTCTCGGGTTTTGTGCGCGCCGACGTGTTCTACACGTGTGTGAGGTTCGTTTCGCGTTTTACGCACCAGGGTGCCTCGGGTGTGCCATTTTTCGTTACTGTTGGTGCTGTTTTTTCCAATTTCCAGATTCTGTTTCGTTTGATTTGTGAAATAATTGAGTTATCTGCTGTCCGTTGACACTAATCGGGGAAATATGAGTGATACCAAGCATACAAGTGTGATTTCTCATATGATGGAGATCACAAAACGCAAACTGAATGGGACAAATTATCTCGACTGGCATCGAACGATTCGAAACCACTTGCTGAGTAATGAGCTAGAAGGACACATGGATAGTGATCCGCCTACAGACGAAGTTGAAAAACGGAAGTGGGAACGCGTTGATGCTCGCTTGTATAATCAGATTACTAACTCAATGAATGATGAGATTGTCGATTTGATTAGTCATTGCACTACAGTGAAAGAACTCATGACGTATGTGGAATTCCTGTACTCGGGGAAGGAGCAGGTAACAAGTGTTGAGAATCCCACATTGATAAGTTGAGGATATCTCCAAGTCTTTAAAAGGTAGATGGACTACTCCTCTCATTACCAATTGGTTTTGAGATGGATGTCCACACTATTTCACATGGTATCAGAGCAGGAGGTCATGAGTTCGAATCCCTGCCAAGTCATTTCATCCCCAATTAAAATTAAAGTCCACTTGTAGGGCATTTCTCAAATTTCAAAGCCCACAAGTGAGGGGGAGTGTTGGTTGATATAATTAAATTTACCTCAATCCATGAGCTTAGGCTTTTGGATTGATTGGTGGTTTAACATAATTAACATGGTATCAGAGCCCATTAAGCCCAAACAGATATTCGGTCCAATAAAAATGAAATTGAGATCCGATTCAAGATTGGTGAGCCCAAAAGAGGCACCACTCCGATTCAAGATTGGTGAGCCCAAAAGAGGCACCATCTTGAGGGGGCATGTTGAGAATCCCACATTGATAAGTTGAGGATATCTCCAAGTCTTTAAAAGGTAGATGGACTACTCCTCTCATTACCAATTGGTTTTGAGATGGATGTCCACACTATTTCACAACAAGGACGTATGATGTTTGCTCGTCCTATTTCCACGCTGACCAGAATGGTGAACCATTGTTGACCTATTACACAAGGCACAAGCGTAATAGTGCCGAGTTAAATTCTCTCATGCCGTTCAGTGCAGATATCGCAGTTCAGCAGACCCAGAGGGAAAAGATGGGGGTTATCAGTTTCTTGCGTGGGCTTGGTTTGGAGTATGAGAATGTGAGGTCTCTATATCCTGGATCAGCAGCCAGCCCAGGCTGTGGCATGTGCGGGTTCTGCGTCTCTTTTTGAAGCCCATTGTCGGATGGGTCATCCCTGTTTGTCTATTTTGAAGAAGTTATTTCCCGAATTCGAGATGATGTCTTCCCTCGATTGCGAGTCATGTCGATTTGCAAAGTTTCACCGATTGAGTTCTAGTCCTAGGGTTAATAAACGAAAAGCGTTGCTCTCCTTTGAATTGGTCCACTCGATGTTTGGGGTCCGAGTCCTCGTTATGTCTAAAACGGGATTTCGCTATTTTGTCACGTTTGTTGATGACTTTTCCCGATTTACTTGGGTCTATTTAATGAAAAATCGTCTTTGAATTGTTTTCTCACTTTTGTACCTTTAATGCCGAGATTCGTAATCAATTTAAAGCTTCCATCCAATTTTTTACGACCGATAATAGGGGCGAATATTTTTGGGCACCCTTCGTTCCTATCTTAGTGAGAAGGGTATTATTCATCAATCGTCGTGTGCGGACACACCATCCCAGAACGGTGTGGCCGAGCGTAAGAACAGGCATTTGCTGGAAACAGCTCGTGCCCTGTCATTTCAGATGAATGTTCCAAAACATTTTTGGGTTGATGTTGTGTCTTCAGCCTGTTTTCTCATTAATCGAATGCCGTCGTCGATTTTGGGTAATCAAATTCCATTCCAGGTTTTGTATCCCTCCACGGAGATGTTCCACCTTCCCCCGAAAGTTTTCGGGTGTACGGCCTTTGTTCGCGATGTTCGTCCTCAAAGGACCAAGTTGGATCCTAAGTCTTTGAAATGTATCTTCCTCGGGTATTCTCGCGTCCAGAAGGGTTATCGTTGTTTTTGCCCGAGTACGGGTCGTTATGTCGTCTCTTATGATGTTACCTTTTTTGAGGATACTCCGTTTGATCCTGTGTCTAGTCCCCCAGCTGTGGAGGATGATTTGTTGGTTTATGAGGTCGTGTCCTCGTCCGATGGTTCCGACCCCCCCCCCTCCTCCTAGTCCGCCTCTTACTCAGGTATACACCCGGCGACCGCGACCCTCGGCAGCTTGTCCCATGCCGGCAGATTCTTCGTCATCTGACTTGCAAGCTAGTAATGATCTAGACTTGCCCATTGCTCTTCGCAAAGGTAAACGGTCTTGCACGTATCCTATCTCCACATATGTGTCATACCATCAGTTATCCCCTACTTCGTTTTCCTTTCTGACTTCCCTTGATTCTGTCTCTGTCCCTAAAAGTACTCGTGAAGCCTTGTCCCATTCAGGTTGGCACCAGGCGATGGTAGAGGAGGTGGCTGCTTTGGATGCGAAACCTCTTTATTGAGAGGCAACCTCTTTATATAAGCGTTACAATGGGCCTAGCGGGTACAATGGGACAGGCTCTTCATATTGATAACACATTATACACAATCACACATTTAGACAAACAGGGATGACACACTATCCTTCACATTCTCCTCTCTATTTCTTCTAGCATAAGTGTGACTCATTGAGGGTCTAACAGTTACCTCTGCTATTATGTATCCTCTTTATATGGAGATGGGCAGTGAACCTGATACATGCTTTAGGCCACCCAATGAAACATGGTCATTTTTAATCTTGCGTAAGGTTTGTTGTTTCTTGTTTTCTTTGAAACAAGAAACAAACTTTTCATTAAGTAAATGAAAAGAAAAGGAAGCAAAACTTGAGATACAACTTGCAAAGGAGGAAAGACAGGACAAACCTCTAAAGACTAAACAGAAACAAAAACAATAAACTGCCAAGCTGAAAACAAAAGAGAAGCTTCAAATTGCAATCTTCAAACTTCAAGAACAAGCCAAGCTTAAAAAACAAATCACAAAATTCAACCAGAAAGATTGAGGCAAACCGAGGGAAACAACCAACTAACAAGGAGCATAAGGCTTGATGAGCCACTTAGTGTTGCACCTCACCTTTGATCAGACGAATGTTGATGAGCCACTTGTTTGCCCAAATCACGCTACAACATCCCTGACCCCACTCTCAATGAGGAAGGAATCCCCCTCCTTGCCCCATGCTTGCAAGTTCTTGACTGGGGTGGAAATTGGGCCTTACTGCGAATTTGTTCCTAATTTGATGAGGAAATACTAGTGCAATAACCTCATGGGGTTGAATTCCCTTGGCACCCGAAGAGTGACAACAAGCAGAGACAATTTGATGTATATGGTGTCAGGGGAAGATGTATCGGTTGCATCTGTTAGTGATTGTAGTTTTGCGAGTTACTGAGACTAAACAATGTTTTTCAAGTAAAAAAATTTGCGACGGTCGGTGGAAGCAGCTGGTAGTTAAAACTGTCTTAGAAACAAAGTAAAAAAACATAAGGTAGGCAGTAAAGGAGGAGAAGAAAATGATGAAGGGGTTAAGAGTTCTAAATTTTCAAGTAATAATAACAAATAAATTATAAAGATGGGGTGACAAAGTGGCTAAATTAAATGAAGTAAATATTGATATTGATATGTGTTGGTTGATATAAATAAATTTACTCCAATCCATCAACTTAAGCTTTTATGGTTTAACATAATTCAACGTGGTATCAAAACAAGAAGTTCTGAGTTCGAGTCCTTGCCAAGTCATTTCCTTCCCAATTAAAATTGAATTCCACTTATAGGACATTTCTCAAATTTTCAAGCTCACATGTGAGAGAAGTGTTGGTTGATATGCATAAATTTATTATAACTTATCGGCTTAAGCTTTTGAGTTGATTGGTGTTTAACATAATTCAACACTATGTAAATCGGTCAGATTGGGGATTCCCGTGGTTATTCACAGGGAATCGGGACCTGAATCCATGTTTTTTCTTTTATATTTTTCATTCTCTCTTCAAGATTTCATGTTTGTATTTCGGGTACATGCAGGAAGTTAGAGATATTGCAACAACTGATGCAGTGAAAGGAAAGTATTTCTTTCTTGAAACTGATATGAGAGGGCCTTCATTGAAACTTGACAACACTGGAAAAGCCATACTAACTGTAAGTTTGTGATATTATTTTCTCTCTAACTATAACTAATCATAGTTATTGTTGAAGATAATACCAAAAGTTAATTCACTTAGTCAATAGTTTAGTGTATATTATAATCGAGTACGATACTTGCCATCAATATTGTGGTTTTATCGAATAAATTGTGGTTCCTTCAAATTCAAAGCCTTGCCTTTTGGACTCTTCCATTTAATCAGAAGGCTGTCTATCACGTTTGTAAACTTTTTCTATACCATAGTTCATATATTGCTGAACATAGAATGATGGAATGCAAGTGTAGATTGGTTTTTGAAAAATGGTCAATTTTCTGCTTCACAGGTCCTTCGACACCTTGGACGTATAAGCGAGACTCGGATTGGGCATCAACGTGTAATTTTACTATTAAAACCGTCATAAATAGCCTTGAAAGTCAAAGATTCATCACCAGAAGTATGCACATTGATTGTTTTGTAGAAGGTGAGAGAATCTTATAATCTTTAAACTACATTCATGAAATGTGCGAGTTATTTGTACGAATTGGTGTGCCTTTGTCTTTGATTATCATCAAAGAAATCCTTAAATCAAATGTGTGGGATTATTCACTGTAGCTCAACGGCTATTTTCGCCACTATCTCTTACCAAAGTCGAGTTTGTTGACCGCAGTTAATTTACTACTGGTCAGTTAGTTAGTTTATGGTTAGGTTTGTAGTGCGTCTTCTTCACCCATTTGCTTCTTGTAATCGGTGGATACAAGTCCATCTTTTGTAATATTTGAAGATTGAACCAAAACCATTAATGATCTAATGAATTGAAAATAAGAATAGAGAGATAGAAGAACAAGGAAGAATTAAGTGGTTCGGCTATAAACGAGCCTATATCCACGGTCGTACTGAGTAGAGCTTTCTATTAGTGTTTTCACAAAATGAAGTGATGGTTATCCTTAAAGATAAATACATGTTGAACTTATTTGGTTTTATTTTTATTGTGTGATTGTCTGGCACAATTATTTTCATGAGATAAACTATCTGACTCTACAATATTTGGTTGTCAAGAAAAAATTTAGTTAAGTAATTCCTAAACAAACAACTATCATGGATTGATTAAGTCCATAATCTTTTGGCTCTTCGAGATCCACGTACTACTAGATCAATTTTATAATGGTTTTATTGTGTTTTATTTAAACCAAGCTTGCAATCAGTTGCAAGGAGCTCACTTTCTCTGTTGAGATTGAAGTTGGAGTTATTAAATACTCTAGGGTGCATTTGGGGCACCTGTTTGGTTATTATAGACGGAAGGTTATGATAAACGGTGGTTTATGATAAACGGTAGGTTATTATAAATGGTGTTTGAGGGACAAGTTATTATAACAGGGATTATGATAAACGGTGTTTGGGGGGCTGGTTATGTAACAAAAAGTAATATATGTAAGGTGTAGATAGACGGGCACGTAGGTTTAGATAAACCGCACATGAGTTTAGGTAACCACCGTTTATAATAAACGGTGGGGCAAACACCGGTTGGGTTATTATAACCAACTCGGTCGTTTACATAAACGGGGGCCCAAACACACCCCTAGTGTTTCTGGAAGGAACGTATTTCTCATATGGGCTTGAAGCAATTCTATTCTAAACGATAAGATAGTCCTGGTAGCGAGCTTGTTTGTTTGTTTAATAAGTAGAGATATAAGTAGAGATGTGAGTTTGAATATATGCATTAATGGTGCTTCTTTATTAGTTGGGCCATGGGTGAGAATTGAGACTTTAAGAACCAAATTGGTTAGAAGCTAAAATTTACATGTTGAGGGCTCTAGAATAAATTTGAAGGTTAGGACTATATTTATACAAATCAAAGCATATTAATAATAAACAAACAATAATCATAACTCTTGTTAGGTTGACCAAAGTGAGGGTAGGTCATCTAGTATCTTAATAAACAACGTTTTTGGTTCCAATCACCCAAATTTTTATTGTACTGAAAAAAAAAAAAGACTCTCGTTAGGTTTAAGATTTGTTTTAAGTTGTTGTGCTGCATCTTTTTCTCATAACTCTCTCCTCTATTTGAACAAAACTTGTCTCATTTGACAGTACCATTTTTTCTTCCCTTTATGGGGTTTTGATTTCTTTTAATTTTTATTCTTTTTTTATATTTTGGATTAATATTGATGAGAGAATTCATATTTCTTTTATTTATACTGCATTTACACTATGTACGAGTGAAGATTTCCATATTTCTCCTTTTTTAGCATTTTAAACTACCGAGCATACCTTAATTGATAAGACAAATTACTAGTTGAATCCTCCACTCAATTGTTGATGGCATATTCACATATAAATATTTTGTTTAAAAAGTAGTTTTGATCCCTTGAACTTTTGTTTAAACAACATAATTCCTTATAGGACATTAGGCTAAAGTATTAATAATATTCCTGAACTATAAAGTTTTTGTCAACATTACTCCTGAACTTTGAAAGTTTAAAAAATATCCTTGTCATTAAATTTGGATAAAACCCGTTAAAGTTTTGTTTATAAAATGTCCTATAAATTTTTTTATAAAACATTTTCACCATAATTAAGCTCTAGAAATTCAAAATTCATGACCATAACCATCTCTTGATTAATCAAATATGAAAAAAATACTACAAGATGAGTTTAAAAAAAAATAAAAATAATAATTAAACTATTGTTGGGATGAATTTAACCAGCTAAATTGGTAGGTTCATGTAGAGATTTATTCAAAAGTTTAAATAAATTACAAGTTTATAAATGAACTTGAAGTTCTAGTTTTAATCTTTGGTGCAATATTTTTTTAGTTAACCGACCAATTGAAGCTAGCTTTTTGGGCCAAGTAGAGATACTTAGAGATGTCCATTTAAATCGTGGGGCCGGGGCCCTGCGGGGACCTGTTGTAAAGACCTGACTCTAAATGGTTCAAAATGGCATTTACTAAATGATGTAGTTCAAAATTCATTACACTTAAAAATAAAAGATTTCAAACACCCATTTCATTAAAACAATCGAGTTCCAAATACTTATGTATAAATCATTAAAATAGTTCATCCTCTGGCCAGAGTACAATAAAACCATTACAAGATCCAAGTAAAACATCTCAACTAAATAAATGTAAAATGAAACAAGAAGATGCAACAGACTCTCCCATGATCATTCAGCTCCTCCTCTAGCCACCTCGATGATGTGCCAAGTTACCTGGTGGAAAAACCACAGAAAGGATGAGTACAATTGCACTTAGTAAAGATTCCCCAACCGGGGTACAATAAGCAAGACAAATCCTCTAGCATCCTAGCATACAAGCATAACAATAGAGCATGGCAGTCTCAACAAATATAAACTGTAGGATGATCAACACTGAAGGTCTATGCTCATAGCCAGATAGGGTCAGCACACACTGGGCTAACATATAGGGGAAACAACTAAGTAATCTCGAGTACTATCTCTAAATCAAACATAGTCAACACACACTAGGCAAACAAAGAACAACACACACTGGGCTAGTCTTGGACATCACACACTGGGCTAGTCCTGCTTAATACTGGTCAGCACACATTGGGCCAACAATGGACAGAACACACTGGGCTAGTTCTGAGCAACATGGGTAGCACACACTGGGCTAGCCCAGAAACAACACACACTGGGCTAATCTTGAACAATCTGGTCAGCACACACTAGGCCAACAATGGGACAGCACACACTAGGCTTGTCCAACTCAAACCTGGTCAGCACACATTAGGCCAACAGGGGACACACACACTGGGTTAGTCCTGGTCAGCAACCTTGGAAAAAATACACTGGGCTACTCCTGGGTATACTTAACAGAATCCACTTATTACGGAAAAAGCTAGAGCTAGCATGTTTCAATATCAATAGTGAACAATAGAAACAGAATAGCAACAGTCGTATGGAACAATACAGTGCAACAATAGGATACATCTCCCTACATGCCAAGTCCTAACAAACAGATCAGTCAGTCCCTATCCATAACATGCTTAACCTCAACATACGAGAACAGGGCATACAAACATACAAGAACAGGTCATACAATCATACAGGAACAGAACATAGAGAGTAGTAGCATAACATCAAGATAACCTGCACGAGCCTATCCACTAACAATGTAGTAATAGACAACCTGCTAAAGCCTATCCACTAACAATATAAGCAATTCACTAAGCATGCATATCAACAGAACAATCAACCAAGAGATATCAAAGGCAAACGGATGGTCCACACAACCCCAGTAAGGAACCCTTACATAAAAAATAGAGATAAATTTGAATAAGGATTTGCTCTTCGAGCTGTAGGATCAACATAGACAACCTAGTCGATAAATAATCACAACGGTTAGCAAACCGAACATCGAAAACAACACAAAAAGCTCGAGAATTAGGGTTTTATCCAAAACTGAGAAGAGCTTCAAGCTCTCAGCAGCAAGGGCTCGACAAGGACACGTGCGGATGTGGCACGAGTGCGGGCGAGTGTGGGCGTGGCTGTGCGGCAGTGCTCGGTCGCAAGGTGTTGCAGGTGTGTGCGTCTAGTGCTGCGTTCGTGTGATGCAGCTGCTCGAGTGAGACTTCGTGATTGTCGCGCTTTCGCGTGCTTGCGGGCGTGCTTAGCGGCGAGTGGGTGAGTGTTGACGCATGCGTCGCCGCCGACTTTCGGCAACGACAAGGGGCAGCGATGGAGTTTGAGGATGGAGTTTGGAGATGAAGTTTGGAGATGGAGTTTTCGCAAAAAAGGAGAACGGAGAGGGAGGATGGGGTCGGCTAGGGTGAAAGGGAGAGAAGTGATTTTTCCCTTTATTTTCTTTTAATTAAAACACTAAAAATCCTCCAAATGCCAAGTGTTCTCAAGCGGTCTCCCCTTCGAATCCTGGCAACAACACAATTAAACTTTTATTTTCTATTTTAAACCGAATGACCTCCAAACCTCTCAACATCAACTCCCAGACTTGGAACCTGAAACCGAAATATAAACACCAACTCAACACAAGTCTGGAAACAACCAAAACCCTGGACAAATACCAGAACTACCCCTTAAGGCCAAATGACCAAAATGCCTCTGAAGGCTCAAACTGCCCTAACGGCCCAACCAAACGACTGAATAATCACCCGAACGTACTTGGAGAACCAGAACGAAAACCTGGACCGTTACACCTACCCCTAACGGGGAGGGGAATCCCCAATTTCATGGGGAATGGGGGAGTGTGTGGGGATAATTTTTTCCCTGATGACTAAACGGGGATGGAGATGGGGAATTTGATGCCCATCCCCGTTTCCCCGACCTCGCCCCCGATATATCTTTCTTAAGTAATAATTTTTCTAATTTCAATTAACTAAGCATCCAAAAAAATTTCAATGTTAGTTCATTTTATATATATATATATATATATATATATATATATATATATATATTTGACAATATATTGTTGATATATAAAAAAACAATAGTGTGTGTAATCTTTAATTGCAATAGAGTAGTTTTTTCTATGTTTTTGTAAACTCATTTTATGTGCTTTACTTATTTAAAAACTAAAGAAGAAACTAAGATGTTATAATATCTCAATAAAACTACTGAAAGATATATTTAAAAAAGTAAATAAATGGTGGCAAATTCCTCGTGGGTAATTCGAACCCTGCAAGTTCTCTATGGGGAATCCTTGCCCCATTCCCCGCTAAATAAAACGGTGAATTTTTCGGGGACGGGGAATAGAAATAGTGGCAGGGATGGGGATGGTAAAACCCTCCCCGTCTCCACCTCGCCCCGTGGACATCTCTAGAGATACGACTTCAACTAGGCTACTTGTGTTGGCATATGAGCCTCATACATCTCAGGGTCCAATACCACGTCCGAATACTCACCTAAAATACTTTAAGAGTTTTCTATTTTTAAGCATTTCCCAACAGTAACAAACCAAGACGCTTGAGGAAGCATATCCTAAATGCCTTGCGCCTCAACCGCTAGGCTATCCTTGAAGACAATCTCGATATAATGTTATACAAAAAAAACCCCATTTTTGAAATAAGAACTTTAATGATTTCCATTCAACTTTAATGACAAGAGTACTTTGAAACATTTTGTAAATTTTAGGGGTATTTTTGAAACTTTTCAAAGTTTAGGGGTAATGTTGACAAAACCCCCATAATTTTGGGGTATGTTTGATACTTTAGCCAAGACTTTAATCACTATACTTTCAAATTTGTAACAATTTAGTTTTAGTTTAAATCTCATACTTCTTTTGAGCTTTACAACAATAGGGAGAGATTCAAACTCGTGATGCTTAGTTATTGATTATATATTAATGTTGCTCTTGTTATTAGCATGTATAGATTGATAAATTGATTAAGGATTGGACTAAAACTTACATTAATATGATGGAATTAAATCTTGAATGTACTTAGATTGAGATATGAAACCTCAATTTCATATAAGTAATTTAGAGGCCTTCAATCCTTCAATGCAAACGTTGTATTCAACTAAGAAATCAAACTTGATACGCTGAATCTGAATTCCCCACAATAAGAATATCGTCAACATAGAGTAGAATGTAATAACAACTAGTAGACATGTGCTGAAACGATAGGGACATATCAGCCCGAGAATGCACAAAACCTTTAGTTTTAAAAGAAAAATAAATAAAAGGTTGTCAAACCAAGCATTATTCATGTCAATATGAGGATCACTAATTAAAAATCTAGTATGTTGTTCTATATATACATACTCAATCAATACTCCATGTAAAAAAGAATTATTAATGTCAATATCACAAATTTACTAATTACACTTCAATGCCATTGTTAATAATACTCGAATGGTGATAGGCTTAGCTACCAGACTAAACATCTCAAAATAATCAACATCTGGTGTTCGGTGAAATCTCTTAGCTACTAACCTTGCCTTATATCTAGACACTAAGCCATCAGAGTGACGCTTCATCTTGAAACTCCATTTGCACCCTACAATATTCTAGAAGTGTGAATGAGTGACTAAGGTCCAAGTCTTATTGAGCATTAGAGCATCATACTCTATTTGCATAGCTTATTTCCAATGAGCACACTTTAATGCCTCGTTAACATTTGGTGGTTCTTCATCTTTATAGCTAATAGTAGCTAAGAACAATTTAGGCTTAGAAACCCCTCGCTTGCCTTTAGTGACCATAGGATGGTCATCAACCACTGGATAAATCTTAGTATGCCCTTGAGGTTCAATAGTAGCTAACACACTAGCATTCTCACTAGGTCGGTGATCAATATCCTCTCTAAGTACCATATCATATACATGTGCAGAAGTAGGTGAGGTCGAAGTAATAGACAAAGTGGACATAGGGAACGACCAAGAATAGTCAGGCTTAAAGTTCTACGCATAGATGACACAATAGGTATATGACCTACTTCCAAATTTTGACTAGCTTGCGATTTAAGAGATACCACCTTCTGAGTAAAAGGAAAGGTTCTCTCATCAAACAACACACTATGGGATATATACACGCGTCCATCCTCATCAAGACCTAATAGCCCTTGTGCATAGAATTATTCTCTAGAAAAGTACAAGATTTATAATGAAAACTAGAGTTTGTTAGAGTTAATGGATTGTAAATGTGGAAAACACTTGCAACAAACACACATGAAGATGTGTCAAGTCAGGAATCTGCACAAACAGCTTAGCAAGAGACTCATACCACGAAAAACTTGTGTCAATAACTTATCGATAAGATATACAATAGAAGAGAAAGCATCATCCCAAAACATAAGAAGAAGATAGACATGAGATAGTAAAGTAGGACAAGTATCAGCAATATGCCTATGTTTCCTTTCAACTGTTCCATTTTATTTGGAAGTATAAGGACACGTGAATCTATGAGTTACCTCATGCAACTGAAGATATGAAACAAGATGTTTAAACTCATTTCCACGAATTATTTGAACCCAAAGAATGGACAACCCTAACAATATTTCAATGTGAATTTTGAAGGAAATAAAAGGAGAAGATGCCCCAGATTTAGAATGAAGAAAATATACCCAAGTGTCAATGAGGTATTAAATTACCTAAATGGAATTGGTTAATTACGAACTTGCAACCGGTTGAGTTTTAAATCAACCCCAACTTATTTTAACTAAATCTAAACCCCAAAGCCCATCTTATAATTATCCATTTGTATCAAAGTCTCATAATTCCTATTTAAAATCTCTAAGATCAAAGTAAATCCAAAATTTTAATCGTAAGAGATAAATAAAAAAAAAATCAATACCAAAATTAGTACCTTAAATTTTGTGTCCTTAAATGTAACGCCGAGAAAACATCAACAAATCTCATGCATTAGCATAATTAAAAACATCAAAAAATCAATACCAGAATGAAGACAAGCAAGAGAAACATTAGCATAATTCAAAAGACACATGTTTAGAAGCTCGCATGGAAGGGAGATGAATAGAAATCGTACTTGAGAGGGAGTTGTAAGTGTACACAAATTAAATGACTGAAATTAATTATTGTGTGATCTAAATATTGAAGTCCATCTATGTGGCTCATTTAGAGCCACACGATGTTATTTCTAACTAAAATTAGTAGAAAGATAAGATTTAAAAAAATTAAAGTGTGGTCCAAATTGAATCATATCAATGGATTTCAATATTTAGGTGATGTCAAAGGTATCACCTAAATTTCTCTCCTTATCAAAGTTGTCCCAACTTTCAATATTTTGTCAAAGATACCCTTGAACTTTCAAAATTTTCAATAATACCATTGAACTATGAAAAATGTTTCACAAATGTCCCCACCGTTAAAACCATTAACAGAAAGTGTATGTGGACTATTTAATGTTGAGGTGTACATGTTGACATGGACAATTTAAATCAAGGAGGAGATGAGGTGTAAAAAAAAAAAAAGCTCTATTTTTCTATTGCATAACAGAGGTAGATTTGTCAATTGCACAAATTACCCAAATTACAACAAAAACAATCCACCAAATTCAATAATACAACGAAAACCGGGATTTATTAATGATGGAATTGGAAAATTAACAAACGAATTTGAAATTCTAATCAGCTCAAGACCTGCACTGTCAGCAGAAAGGGATTTAATCCGTTCAACATCTTCAGTGCTGGCCCGTTGATACACAAGCTCATCTTTAGACGATTGCTGCCCCATTCAAGATTTTGTTTTTTAGTATAAGTTGGGGGAAGAGGTTACAAATATCGATTCCATGGATCAAACCTTGTTGGAAATAAATTAACACCAAACCAAATAACCAATTGCGTCACCGACCCATCCAGTCTGCCCCATTCAAGAATTGATTCGTGAAAAGATCAAGAAGATTAAGACACAGGAAAATCGAATTGGGAGAATTGAAAGTTGGGAATTTGTGGCTTGTCGATTTGTATGGAAGAATTTAGAATGAGGCAAAATTGATTTATTTTTAGGAAAAGTAAATCAATAAGAGTTGTTTGGTTTCCCAATTAATTGTGCAATTGATAATTGAAGGAGGATTTAACATGAGCATAAGTATCACGTGGTTGTTCTCTATTTATTAAATCTCACTCTTCAACACACTAGACTTCAAAATGTTTGGTGATGTTTTTCAATCACTAACCATTCTAAAAAAAAGACTTAAATTGTTTACTAAGCAATAGTTGATTAAAGCAAAGAACAGTCTAAAATAACAACAAATAATTGAATAACTACTTATTAAAAAAAAAAGCTACAGATGATGCAACAGAATGAACTATTTCAGCATTACAAAAGGACAACATCCATCATGCAACACTAAAGATCACCTACTAGAATAAAGACAGAAAAATTTCATCTCAAAACCATTAACAACAACCCACATCAGAACACCATTCGAAGAACACAAAATAATTCTAAAAAAGAAATGGGCAAGCAAGAAACAAAACACAAAAACAAAATCTCATATATTCAAAATCATCAAACTACCTCTACTTTAAGAGAATCCAACATTCGCTTAAGCCTAAACAAAATTCGAAAAGCCTCATCTTTCGTTGTGGACAGCTCCTCCTGCAACCAAGTTTGCATCAGATTGTTTTAAATTTATACAATTGATCATTTTTCTCACTTATAAATGATATGAAACTTTAATCATGAGTACCTTTAACAAAAATGATAAGCCTATTTTGCCTCATTAATCTTTTTCTCACTTCTAAATATATTCTAAAATTTAAAAGCTCTTCAAGGAAGCATATATCAATTGCAAAAGTTAATAAACCTTTAACTTGCTCATACTATGTAGCATCATTCAACTTGTCCTTAGATACAAAAATTCAAACTAAACAAATCCACTAAGTAGTGTCATCAAATTGAAGCCTTTCTAAAAGATTAGATACCAAAAAATAAAAAATTCTACTACCTACATGATGTATATGTATACAAAAATAGTCATTTAAGTTCATGTAAACTTTCTAATCTTATACACAAAACTCACATAAGGCTTGATTTTACAAAAGTGAGTAACTACGCCAAGCTTATCATCTCTTGAACAACTTCTTCAAGATTTCGAAATCATTATAATCGATCGTGACTTTTTTCTTCAATTTTCTTCTTTTGGGCAGTTTTTCTTTTTTTCCATTTGATGTATTGTTCATCAAAGTTCCAGTTGATGTCCTTGGTGGAAGATAAGTAGTTTTTCCCTATCCAAAATTATAATTTTTAGCACAAAAAAATGTAAACATCTTTTTCATAAACATAAACATGAACATCATTAAAAAAAAAAGACTTACAAATAACAAATAATTTGGTCCACTTCCTGATTCTTGTGAAGCTTGAATTGATACACTTTGACCCGAATTCTATTTGAAACAAAATAATCATTAAACATATATTTGTGATATTCTTTTTTGAAACAAAGAGAATCTTTCATTGAGACAATGAAGAGAAAGAAATAACAATACAAAGAAAGATGAAAACAAAACAAAAACAACAAAACTATCTAATGCACAGAGCTTCTAAAGCAGAAATACTTTCTGAAATAACAAAAAGAAAAACTGATCAACTAAACTATTAACCCATAGAGATATTTTCATAAACTATTCAGTCCAAACAAATTTAAAAAAAACTTATAAACCAGAGATTTGTTCCATTTTCCAATTCTATTGAACTAAAGTACCCTACATAAATATATTATGCGCTAATAAAGTTGCTTCATAAAATAACATTTTATTAACCTTTGCTTTACAACTTCTTTGTTATGTCCGATTTGATGACAATGGAGCATGATATGGAAATATTTTTTCCTACTCATTTTAGTAGGTGGTCTTTTTTCATCCGGCTCTCTTTGTCTCAGTTTCTTAGGTCGTCCAGGTTGTCTTCTTTTAATTGGAGGGAGAATTGTGTCACTATTCACACGTGACCGCAAACTTTCTCCATTTATGGGATGAATCATGTGAGCATAAAATTTCTCATATGTGGTTATAAAATAAAAATCGTCCACATAATCTTCAATTGTATCGGACTTGTAGAAAATGGTACTAATAGCATGCTCACATGGGAGTTTAGTTAACTTCCAATACCAGCATGAACAAGTTCTCTTATTCAAGTCCACTATATATGCCTCACTATTATAACCCCTGCTAACCTCATACTTCTTTTCCTCGAACCAAATAGACACCCAACCCCCACATTTCTTTTTAGTCTCTTCCAACTTCGCTTGAATCCTTGGGAAAAATATTTCCTTAACATTTTTCATTTTTTGTTTGTTTTCTTAAAATCTTCTCTATGTAAAGCCTAATTCATTCAACCATCCCAGTAATTGGTTTTTCCCTGACTTCTAGTATCGTGGAATTGAAAGCTTCACACATGTTGTTTAGGGTGGTTTCGCATTTAGAATAGCTACTAAATGCATGCTTACATCGTACCATAATGGAGGGGGGGATTGCAATTAGCCAATTATAAGCTCCAACTTCAATACTTTTGATTGAGCCCATTGTTTTAATCCATTCTTGTTGCGTTGTTGAATTGGATGATTTCCGTATTAGATCCTTAAGTTGTTTTCGGGGTATTTTTTTGCATATTGTTGTTCAAGTGTCTAACACAAAATCGATGCTCCACACCTGGTAATAATTCTTCAAATGTCTGCACCAATCCCTACAATTTGAGAGCAACAAATGAAAATATATAAAAGGCATAATAAATCATACCTTTTGTTGAAGGCATAAATAAACTATATACATAAATAAAATACAAATAATATAAAAGGCACGATAAATCATATTAGTCACTTATAAATATCCACCTACACTTCTTTATATCTCCAATATCATTCAACAAGTTACTTAGAAACCATGCCCAATGATGCTTTGCATTCTATCTCAACCACTACAAATACTAAGGGATAGATTTGATTGTTTGGATCCCTACCCACAACATATAAGAGTTGGCCGCCATATGACCCTTTTTAAAGGACATCCATCCAACCTAATAAATGGCCTACACCCAGCCAAGAAGCCATTCTTCATTTCATCGAAACATATATATAATCTTTCAAACATATTAGATGGTTTTAGATGTTCTTCTCCCTTTACCATGCAGTCATATGCACCAACACTTAATTTAACACTACTACCGTTATTAGCTTGCAGTAGTTCACCACAATACTCCCACAATTTTCCATATTGTTTAGCCTGATTCCCTTGAACCATCTCTATAACTTTCCTCTTCACTCTATATGATTTACTCTTCAATATCTTAACAACATATTTACGTTGAATTTTTTCGTGAATTGTTCTTAACTTTATGTTAGGTTGTTCCTTAACTCTGTTGACTAATTTGTTAGCCAACCACTTTGATGTTGCTATGCTATTCTTAAATGATCGGGTGCAAGTATGCTTATCAACTAAAGTTCTTTTTTTAAAAAAAAAAAACTGGGAAATCGGAGCTTCGCTCCCCTATACCTGGGGCACCACTAGACCGTCCATGGACTGTCGGGATACTTTGAAGAGTATTCTAGTTTAAGCGTTTTCCAACGGCCTCAAACTGGTGATCTTTCAAGGAGCATGCATTGAGTCCTTAGCCTCAATCACTGGGTTGTCCAATTGAAAAGAATTTTCATTTTTCATTTTAGTCACATATGCAACCCAATTACATGTTTTTGAGCATATAGGTCGAACTCTCCTTTTATTTTCTTTGCATAACGAATCGACCACCCTTCATTTATGGCATACTCAGACACAACGTTTTTAAACTCTTCTAAGATGCTAAACAACATGCCAACTTCAAAATGAATTTTCGAAGGATCTTTCAAATTTTTAAATGATGGAAACCTTACAGTCATCCTGTGAATTCGGGTTAGAAAATTTATCTAAATCAAAATTGCATGCGTCATCTTCTTCGACATCAAGTTCACCATCTTTGTTTTGACAACGAAGTTCGTTATGTTTACTTTTATCATTCATATATTCTAACTCATCAAGTAAGTCATCCTCACTATAAAAAAAATGAATATCCTTCACATTATTTTCTTCATCAGAAGTTTGATCAAGTTCAATTTCATCATCCTCATGTAAACTATTCTCATTTTCTACGTGTTCTACGTATACATTTATAGACGCATTTTCATTTTGTATAGCTAAACAAGCTAAATTCATCGCATCATTGTCTGAATCTATTTCCTTAAAGCAACCATCCTCACTTTCATACAACAAATTTTCCCATTCGCTAAAGCCTAAAGACTTAACAAAATCAAACAATTCAAACAAATACCATAAGTTAGGATCAATTTTCTCAAACGACGATTTCAGGCCCCCTACATATATGTCTCGACCTTTTGCAAACTTACCACCATAGTTAACAGTTATACTAAATTCTGTCATGTTCACTAAAAAATATAAAATTATATGTTCATTAGAAATATATTGAATAGTATCAAATATTGAATAATAATAATTTGAGATACTCATAAAAGTAAAATATTTCATATGGGTTCAATTCAATTGGGAAGGCATTAGATAAGTAGATTCAATAAATAAATTTTAAAAAACTGCATGAAAGATTCCAAAACTTAGTCATTCTCTCAAGTAATAAAGATCAAATTCACAAAAAATTACTTAAAAGAAATAAGAATTCCCTATTTCATTGTTAAATTCACCTTCATCACCTCTACTATCATTTTCCAAGTGTTCTCATTTTTACCACCGGTGTAGTCTTAAAATGAGTGGAAAACATAAGTTTTATTTTGTGAAATATGAATGCATATAGACACAAGATTCTTATATTAAAAAAAAACATACTTAGCGAAAATTTTACTCAACTTCATGTATCTATTACAATCAAAACTCACAAAATTTCAACTTCACAAAAATTTATCTCAAAGAAATATGTTGAAAAGGGGTTGTGATTGCAAGGAACAAGAATTCCTTAAAGAAATAAGAATCATTTGCCACAACAAAACAAAGGAAATACAAAAATCTCTTTAAAAAGAAAGAAAATAATTTTATTTTTACCTTAGTAATCATGTTCTTCAATGAGAATCGTTTCGTCTTCTTGTTTAGGTTGTTATCTTCTTCCCCTTCAATTTTACCCAACCAATTTAACCCTAAAGAGTTCTAACCTGTAGAAGTTTTTTTCCCTTTCTTTGTTTGAGAAGCGATAATTAGCCTACTTTGTTGTGCGATAGAAAGTTAGGGCTTTTTATTTTCTTTTATTTTTTGAAACGCTTTATTTATTTATTTACACCTCATCTCTTCCATGTTTGAAATTATCCATATCATGTACACCTCAACATTAAATAGTCCACATACACTTTCTGTTAATGGTTTTAACGATGGAGGTATTTTTGAAAGATTTTTCATAGTTCAAGGATAGATTTAAAACTTTTGAAAGTTCATGGGTATCTTCGACAAAATCTTGGAGTTCAGGGGCAACTTTGATAATTTAGCAAAAACAAAAAAAAGAAAACTTAAACGGGGCAATAGATTTAGGTTGGGGCATGGAAGCCCAAAACAGATGAAGGCAGCCCGATACCGTGGGAGCAAAGCATGAAAAACCCTAATTCACCTTCGCGAAATATATAGCGACTCCAAGTTCTGATCGTTTGATTTGTAGGCTTTCATTGCATATCAGGCGCTGCTGCTGCTGCGTTAACCATGTCTGCCAGCGAACTTGCCTGCGCTTACGCCGCCCTTGCTCTCTACGACGATGGAATCGCAATCACGGTACGAATTTCTTTTTGTATTTCTTTGTTGGATTTGGTTGAGAAACGCGTTTAACCCTACAATTGGATTTAGGCGGACAAGATTGCAGCCGTAGTAGCAGCTGCAGGGCTCTGTGTCGAATCGTATTGGCCCAGCTTGTTTGCCAAGTTGGCGGAGAAGAGGGATATTGGTGACCTTCTTTTGAACGTTGGCTGTGGCGGCGCCGCTGCGGCTCCCGTCTCGGTTGCTGCTCCTGCTGCTGCCGCCGTCGCTGCTCCCGCCGCTGAGGAAAAGAAGGTGTGCTCATTAATGCTTTTTTCTTCATATTTGATGCAATTCTTTCTCAGTTCTACAATGTACTATCATTTGTGTATTTTGAGTAGTTAGAAATTGAGGAGTTGGAAATTGAGGAGTTGGAAACTGACGAGTGGCAGTCAAAAACTGATTTGAATGAGTTTTTTTTGTACAGGAACTAGAGATTATGATTAGAAATAAATAGCTAGAAATAATGATTAGAAGAGAGTGATTAATAATGATGAGTTATTGGGAGGAGTTAAAAATGAATGATTTGAAATCTGGAATTAAAAATGAGAATTTTGAGTAGTTATGAATGAATGATTAGAAATAAGTGCTTAGAAATGAATGATTTTTTTTAAACAAGGGTAACCACACCCGTCCCTAGGCCATGCACTGGGAGACATCGAAAGAATAATGTCACGGATGAGTCTCGAACTTGAGACCTTGAAGGGAGATAACCTTCAAAGTCCAAGTCTTCAATCACTGTGCCACCCCTTGGGGACGCATAGAAATGAATGATTGAGAATGAGTGATTGGTATTGAGAAGTTATTTTAAGTCGTTATCGTAGCTCCTTTGAATACTACTCATTTCTAAATCATTTGCAAATTCAACAAACAAACACCCCATAATGGTTTTGAAGGGAATTTTCTTTTGTAGATGGCTTTACAATGTCCGCTTATCAATATTAACCTTTTAATTGAATATACTGTTTAAACTCTGGTAGCTCTAAGTAACTATGGTAGCTCTATTATGAATACCTCTAATCGACATTTTGTATGATGCTAATACTATACTACTAGTCATGATCATATAATGTGTTAATTATGATTAATATTGTGTTTATTTGGTACCAGTTAAAGTGTTTTACTTTTATCATGCCACGGGTTACTTTAATTAATCTAGTCATAATTATCCATTGAACTTGTATTAGAAATGTACAGAATGCGAATTAGGGATATGCATGTAAGATATAACGATAAAATTTATAAGGACGAGCATATTTTTACTTGTAAAATTTAATCGTCCTCCTTTATTGACATTGTAGTCGCTCAGAATCAATCTTATTTTGTTCCAATTTATTTCCTTAGTTTTCCCCTTTTGTTTGTTGCTCATTCAACCGTATTTCACAGGAGGAGCCAAAGGAAGAGAGCGATGATGACATGGGATTCAGCTTATTCGATTAGGAGGCTTTTTATGTTGCATTGTTTTAGGAACTTCTTGGATGGTATCTTAATTGCTTTCTATTTATTTTATCTGTTGAATTGTCTCAATGGAAAATTCGTACATCTTTTAGGCCTTAAATTTACAATGGAAAATTCAGCTTTTCGACTTTTGAGCGATTACATCTTGCGAGTCGAAACTATAGGTCAAATGCTGGAACCACGTTCTTGAATTATATGTTAGTTGAGATAGAATATGGAGAAACCAAAAGGGTTGGTGGCGACTGGAGTATTAGTTTCTCCATTCAACACCACGGTGATGGGTTCAATATTCTCTATGCAAGGTTTGTGATTTTCCTCTCCTAATTTGGATTTAAAAACAAATGCACGAGGACACATCCCTTGCATAGTGAGCATTTATTGGATTTTTGTTGCTTTCGTCTTGAACGCAACCCCATTCTTTTATTCTTACCAGTTAGCAATGCAATATATGGAATTGCAATGATTTATTAAGTTCTTGATGTCATTTATCTGTTGGAAAATTTAGTTCTAAACAGATTCCATGTTATGGATATGTGAGGAAATTAATTGTTAGGTCGGTAATTTACATGCAATTGATTCTTAGTTTTTGTACCTTTGAAGCTTATTAGTTCAACAAGCTGTAGTATAAGAAGATATGAATTTGAAAATCCATGATGATCCATCACCATAAGTTGAACAAGAATCGAGGGGCAGACCATAAGAAATAGAATCCCAGAATGAAGTTTTTTTTATAACCCTTAAAAGGAAGAACTGCAAATGAAGAATAATCATATCTATCTTAAGCAGAACTACAAATAAAGAAATCATATCTATCCCAAGTATACCGACACATTAGAGTTGTCTTTTAAGTGTGTGCATTCTTACATATTCTTTCTTATATTTCCGTCAGTAGAGCAGCTCGGTTTGTATCTTTGAATATTTACAGATTATAGATATAGATAATATTCTGTGTTGGAACTATGCTAAGATTTTGATGGAGAGGCATCTTATGTTATATGCATTGTTAATATATTTATAATTGAATTCAATTATAATGAGAATTCTATGAACACAGGTTGAACTTATCTGATAAAAATAAAGGTTTAGTTTGTAAGTTTTTAACAGTGAACAGTTATTTAGTATAACAAGTAAGTTAAAACATTATACAAATTATAAGATTTTTAATATAATGAAAACTGAATGAGATTGTGTTTGCATTGGTAAATGTGGAATATAATTATAATTTGAAAAGGACGAGGAGGTTAGGTAGCCGTTGTAAATGATGAAGATTAATAAGGCAAGAAAAATGAAAGAAGAGCCAAGCCAAGTTTTTTCGCAAAGGAAAGACCATTCTTCCCTTCTCTTGTGCCACGTCCTTTCTTGTCTCTTCTTCTTGTTGAATTTGTGAAGCACGCAAGCCGGATCATGCTTTGTTCGGCCCTCTAGAAAAGGTGGTTCAAACTGGCTTGATCGGCTTCGCCTATGGACAATTCTTCTTCTCACCCTTCTACTACAGGCAATTCTCTTTCTTCTTCTCCTGTGAAGATCTTAAAGGAGTTTCTTCATTATTGGCATCTCCTCTTACCTCTTCTACATCACACCATGTAATGCCTCATATTTTTTGTTAGACCTTTTGGGTGCGATTATTCTCTTTTCTGGATTGTCGATTGAGTTTTCAAGACATTTTTACCCTTAAATGTTTCTTCAAGTAATTTTGGCCATAGGGTTTTATTGCACGACTCGGGAGAAGAAGCAATCGTGAATTAGATATATATATATATATATATATATATATATAAATAAAGAGAGAGAGAGAGAGCCATTGTCCATCTCCTGTTGTCGTTGATCGTCGTGCCCTTCGCTGATCGCCACCCTCGATGTTGCCACATCGGAGATCACTCCCTCCCAATTGAGCCCATCGAGCGTCCAATGCACACAGGAATCCAGCACGCCTAGTGTTCCTCTGAGCTCCTTGCCGCCCCGTGTGCAACACCTACACCTCGTAGCAATGCCATTCCATCCCTCACGTATGCGCGAGTCCTCTTACAGCACCGCGCGTGTGCCCAGTTGCCTAGCGTGCGCCCACGACTAGTCACCCCACAGCAACCCTCCAAGCAATTGTGTGCCTTGAACAAATCCGTCGCTCATGCATGTGCCAACCCTCGGATATGTGTCGAGCTTTACTATCCAGGCGTGTTGGATCGAGATTTAAGGTAAACTTTGTCACTCTAAAACTTGTTGGTTAATTGATTTGATTCGAATAGTTTGGGATCGATAGAACTAATGAGAATTTATGTTTAGGTTGTTGTGCTTTCGGTATTTGTTGTTGGTATTGGAAGGAGTTTTGTTTTGTATCTTGTTTCAGGCAAGGATTTCTTACTTGGATTATGTTGATCCTGCACCTTGTTACTAATCTTGTATGTTGTTAAATGGTTGTATGCTTTGTTCAGCTAGTACACTGGGATTATGGGGTCTCGGGGTGCTATATTGCTAATTGTTTTGTATATATATTGTTGGGAAACATGCTAGGATTATGGATTCTTGGCATGTTTTCTATTGTTTATATGTTTTTATTGTTGTGATTATTTAAGGGCATATTAGGACTATGGGATCTTAGCATGTTGTGTGTTTCTATCTGTTGTCCTATTGTTCCCTTGATGCATGCTACTTGTTATAGTTTGGATGACATGTATGTCTATTCTGATTACTAGCATGTGAGTTGGTCTTGGTGGTTGAGAATGAGTATTATCGTGCTAGGATGAATATTTACGATGTTTAACTGATTTGTTAGGATCAAGCGTGTATTAATCTTAGAACAAATTAAGTTTAAGGGAACTAAGACTCACCTTCATTGAGAAAAATGAAGAATTTTAAGTTTGGGGGTGAGGGCAAGCCCGTTAGAGCTTGTCATTTAGAAAAATTTGTTAGAGATTAGAACAAAAAAAATATAAAAGCATTCTAGTTAACGATAGAAAATAGTGTTTCACATTACGAAAAAAGTAGTGAATTAAGGCTAGTATTCGTAGTTTCATTTATTGCATATGCATACTAGCAACTTTTATATAAATTCTTCTCTTGTGCATTAAGCGTATAGCATTGCTCGGGACAATTAATCATTCAAGTTTGGGGGTATAATAACTCTCAAATAGAGAGTTATTTAGGCTAATATATTGATGTATTCTTATGGTATTGTGCATTAATTGAATGAACTTTTAGAGTTAGAATGACATTAAGTTAGGAAAATTATATAAGTATGAATTAGGAGTCTTGATTTTTGAAGTAAAATATGATTGCTAGTTGTTTTTCATACTTCACTACTAAGATTCCAAGTCTTGCTAATTTCTTATATCCGCCAGAGCTGGGAATGTTGTTAGCTTTGTATTTAGAGAAATAGAAATGGCAAAAGGTGATGTTGGACGCATTGGAAAGGAGAAGTTGGACACATTGGAAATGCGATGTTAGACGCATTGGGAATGTGATGCTAGACGCCTTGGGAATGTGATGTTGGACGCTTTAGGAATACGATGTCAAACACATTTGAAGTTATAGAATCACAAGATTTTCTAAGCCAAAATGCGATGTCGGACGCATTGTAGCTGACAAAATTGCAAAAATTAAGGGAATTTCGGGTGTTTGGCTCCTAAGTAGCCTATATTTGATTCCCTGGTCCCTTAGTAGCCCCTATATTTGATCTATTGGTCCCCAAGCAGCCTTGAAGCTTATATAGTCAAATATCAAGCCATAAAAAAGGCGTGCTAGTTCTTAGAGTTCTTCCTCCATAGTCGAGAGATTATTTTTTAGTGGAGTTCGTGATTCTTGGTGATAGTAGGAATTTTGTTATTCGACAGCTACAATTTATCGCTCTATTACAACATTATTTATTGCTTTTCTTTACCACTTTCTAGTTCTATTTTCTTATTTGTTTTACGTTTTCATTTCTTTCCGGCATTGCATTTTCCATCTTGTAGGACAGTTGTTTACTTTTTTTTACCTTGATCTTTAATCCACGCTTAAGTTTTTGTTTTGTGCAATGTCTTCCGCTTATTTTCTTTCACTCGAAGATGAAATATATGAAGGTTAATGGAATAGGCCGATTGTGGAAAACATCTTCTAGGGGCACAAGGGGGTTATTAAATTAAACATGTCAATGAAGTTAAAATAGAAAGTGTTGATCAAACATCCGCACAAGCTCTTTTATCATTCGGTTTAGGAGAGGGAACGACTTAAGACCTATTTACATGTTCACTAGGCTACGTAAGAAATCTTATGTATTTAGGGAGAGTTTAGGAATAATCATCTCATTATTGTGTACTCCACACTACTCATATTGCATTGATTTGCAACAGAAGTTGGAGTCAATGTAAATGAATATAGGAGCAAACATTAGATCTAGTGAAGTGCAGAATTTACTACTCACCAATTAGTTACCCCTAGGAAATGTTAGACATATCCCAAACACCTTAACATGAGCCTTATATCTCAAAATTGTATCTTTGTCAGTTTCGGTTCATTTATGTTGTTGAATGAGTAGGACTTTTATTATAAAATCCAAAACATTTTTCTTTTCATTTTTTTATTGACTTTTAAATTAGTATAGCTAGTTTGTGAAACACTCAATCCTTGAAGAGAACGACATAAATATACTTATCACTTGGTTGCATCTTGATTGTGTATACTTGCATAATGCGACTTCAAATGTGTGAGATATTGTATGTGTCATTCATTTAAGTTAGTTAATTAGAAATTGTAAAACACTGAAATATCTCATAAACTTTCATGGAGCTTTGCAGAAACATAGAAGGAACCCTATTTAGCTTATTCTACAAGCAAATACACCAAAAAAAATCTAAAAATTTGGAGACAAGTGGACTGGGCTTATATTAAGGGTGACAAAAAAAACTCTTGAACAGTGGGAATCACAAGAAATTAGAATCCCCTATTGACTATAATCACATAAATTGCAACCCAGTCATTCGGGGTGTCACTAATTGGTTCTTCAGTAGTAAGAATGAGAGTAAGGACATAGGAGGGGATATTTTAATCGTGCTCAAGTCTCTCCAAGTCAACCTCTGTCAAAAGAGACACCACGTCAAACGTATTACATATTCCACCTGACAAAGCTTTACGATGATTAGACACAGATTGAGGGCTCCTTACAACATTAGGCTGACGTCTCTCATCCTCATAATCCAAGGTTGAGTCCATTCAAATGGAAAAAAGAACTCCGTGAAGACTCCTAAAATAACAAAAATGTGAAAACTCTAAAAGAAAACCAAGTGTTTTGAAGAAAACTCAAGCATGTTGAAAGAAAACCAAGTCTTAGAGAAAATCAAGTGCTTGCAAAAAGCTTTTCAAGAAAGAGGAAAAATGCTCACATGGAATGTGAGAAATGAGTTAGGGAACTCCATTTATATAGATCTTCACATCCATTCTAAGTCACAATCCTAAGCCACCTTGAAAGCTACCATTCTAAGTCACCATGCAAGGCTACCCATGCTAAGTCACCATCCTAGGCTACCATGCAAAGCGACCATGAAAGCCACATCCAACGTCCACATGCTCAGAGGTTCCTAAAAAAAACATAACTATGTTCCCCCCACCTCAAACACTAATTGATGAAATCACTTATATCAACTAAAGAAACCTTCACTCTCGCAATTTGGGTAAATGAGTTTTTCAAAAAGCGAAGAGTGGGGGATAACTATTGTAGGAAGTTATACTCACAAGTCCCACCAACTCAATGTCTCACAAACCAAAGAAGCCCAACCCAAGACCAAAACAGGCCCTACACAGGTCAGAAAGGCACGGACCAAGCTTAGGACTGTTACGCAATATTTTGGGACTCAGAGTAGTCGTGCTTTTTTATTGATATAACTATGTCCATATATATATACTAGGAGAATGATGCAAATCATAACAACTCACTAAATATAGAATAATACTAAGAATGATGCAAATCCTAACAACTCACTAAATATAGAATAATACTAAGAATGATGCAAATCCTAACAACTCACTAAATATAGAATAAAACTAACACTCCCCCTCAAGCTGGAGCAAAGATATCTATCATGCCCAGCTTGCTACAAAGATAATGTATTCTTGTTCCATTCAGTGCCTTCGTGAAGATATCTTCCAACTGTTCTCCAGTCTTTACATAACTTGTAGAGATTAACCCTCGATGTATCTTTTCTCGAATGAAATGGCAGTCCACTTCGATGTGTTTAGTTCTCTCATGAAACACAGGATTCGATGCTATGTGAATAGCTGCTTGGTTATCATACCATAATCTAGCGGGTATAACATTTTCTATCCCAAGTTCAGTCAACAATTGGAGCAACCACACTATCTCACATGTGGCTTGAGCCATAGCCTGATATTCCGACTCCGCACTTGAACGGGAAACGACATTCTGTTTCTTGCTCTTCCAAGACACCAAGTTCCCTCCCACAAATACACAATATCCCGAAGTAGATCTCCTGTCCTCTTTTGACCCTGCCCAATCAGCATCCGAATAACATTCCACCCTCATATGACCATGACTCTCATACACTATTCCTCGACTGGAGAGCGATTTCAAGTAACTTCGAGATCTGTTTCCTGACCACCCAATGATCCACAGTAGGAGATGAGATATATTGACTTACTACACTTACAGAGTATGCTATATCCGACCTCGTAATAGCCAGATAATTTAATTTCCCAACCATTCTTCTGTATCGTTCAGGATCTTTAAAAGGTTCTCCTTCTTTGACAAGTTGTACGTTTGGTATCATCGGAGTACTGCAAGGTTTCACCCCCAACTTTCAAGCTTCAGATAACAGGTCAATGACATACTTTCGTTGGGACAAAAAGATACCTTTCTTGTTTTGCATCACCTCGATACCTAAAAAATATTTGAGAGTTCCTAGATCTTTAGTATGAAACTCGTTGTGAAGGAATTCTTTCAGCAAAACTATACCGGTTGTGGCCAGTGATTATAATATCATCAACATATACCACCAACAAAAGAATGTTATTATTGAATCTCCTGTAAAACACCGAGTGGTCAGACGAACTCTTCTTCAATCCAAACTTTTCAAGGGCTTGACTAAATTTCCCAAACCACGTTCTTAGACTCTGTTTCAGGCCATATAAGGATTTACGAAGCCGACAAACCTTGCCATTCTCTCCCTGAGCAACAAACTCAGGTGGTTGCTCAAGATACACTTCTTCTTGAAGATCGCCATGAAGGAATGCATTCTTATTATCGAGCTGGTGTAACGGCCATTCTCGAGAAGCTGCCATCGAGATAAACAATCGAATCGATGTCATCTTGGCCACAGTAGAAAAAGTATCACAATAATCGATGCCATATGACTTAGCATAGCCCTTGGCCACGAGACGAGCTTTCAAACGAGCCACGGACCCATCCGAGTTAACTTTAACTGCAAATACCCACTTACACCCAATTACATTCTTACCTGCAGGACGAACCACTAGCTCCCAAGTGTCATTAGCATCTAAAGCAGTCATTTCTTCAATCATTGCCTGGCGCCAACCAGAATGAGACAAGGCTTCATGAGTATTCTTAGGAATAGGTACAGAATCAAGAGATGTAAGGAGAGAGTATGTGGAAGGCAACAAATGAGAGTAAGAAACATAAGAAGAAATGGGATAAGTACATGAATGCTTACCTTTGCGAAGGGCAATAGGCAGGTCTAGGTCACTAGCTGCTTGCGGTTCAGATGACGAAACATTTTCTGGTGGAGGACATGAGTCAGCAGACTGTTGTTGTACCTGTCTGGAATAAACTTGAGTAATCGGAGGACAAGACGAAGGAGGCTCCGTTGGAGGCAAACTAGGAGTCAGGAAGGAAACAACTTCGTAGATGAACAAGTTATCATCTTCTAGACTTGAAGTGGACGACACTGGAGTGAAAGGTACATTCTCAAAGAACTGAACATCTGATGACACAAGATATCGATTCGAGCTTGGACAATAACACCGATAACCCTTCTGAACACGAGAATAACCTAGGAAGATACACTTCAACGATTTTGGGTCTAACTTTGTGCGATGAGGGTTTATATCACGAACAAAACAAGTGCAACCAAAAATCTTGGGTGCAATTGGGAACAGTTCATTTGTAGGAAACAAGACATGAAACGGAGTTTTACCACTTGAGTACGGAAGAAGGCATTCTATTGATAAAAAAAAAAGTTGTAGATACCGCATCTACCCAAAAGTGTTTTAGAACATTCATTTGAAACGACAATGCCCTTGCAGTTTCAAGTAAAGGTCGATTCTTCCATTCTGCTACTCCATTTTGAGATGGAGTATCAGCACAAGACGACTGATGAAGGATTCCTTTGTCACGTAAGTAAGATCCGAGGAGATTAGAGAAGTATTCTCCCCCATTATCAGTGCGTAAAATCTTAATAGAAGTTTTAAACTGATTTCGAATTTCAGCATTGAATGTACAAAAAATTGAAAACAACTCAGAACGATTTTTCATTAGATAAACCCACGTCAGATGGGAAAAATCATCCACAAAGGTTACAAAATAACGAAATTCTGTTTTAGATGTTACAGGACTCGGACCCCAAACGTCGGAATGAACCAAATCAAAGGGAGCATCAGCTCTTTTATGAACCCTAGGACTCGAAGTAAGACGATGAAATTTAGCAAATTGACAAGACTCACAATCTAAAGATGACAAAATCTTGAAAATTTGGATAAAGTTTCTTCAAAGCCCGACAAGGACGGATGACCTAACCGACAATGAATGTCAAACAAAGACTCAGTGCTCGAACATGCAACCTCATTCCCTGGTTGTTGATCGAGTATGTAGAGACCGCCAGACTCATATCCTCTACCAATAATCCTCTTCGTCATATGATCCTGAAACAAGCAAAGAGCTTGGGAAAGAAAGACACAAAGCAATTTAGATCATGGGTAAGTTTGTTAATTGAGATAAGATTAAATGCAAGATTTGGTAGACATAATATTAAAGATAAAGACATTGTGGGCGTAACATTTATCGGACCAGACCCTTGAACCGAAGATGATGACCCATCTGCCAAGGTGACAGCTGGGAACGGGGCCGGGGATAATGGATTTACAAACAAATTACGGTTACCTGTCATATGTGATGTAGCCCCAGAGTCGATGACCCATTTTGGAGAGGAGGTAAGGAGGCATCAATTTTTATTACCTGCCTCAGCAAATGTTGCAGTAGGAGGCATCGAGGAAGATGACTGTGACACTTGGAGGCTAGCAAACCCATCTGCGGAAGCATGAACTGAACGTTCAGGGGCATCTGATGACACAACATGGGCTGCTTGAAATGTTTGATCATGATATTGTAGCTTCCTACAATCCCTTTTCATGTGCCCTGGTTTCTGACAATAATAGCATACCATAACACCTTTCGAATCTGGTTGTCTGCTATCTCCACCATGCTCTTGCCGCCGATCATAATTGATTTTAGGTGCGTAAGAACTCACACCTTTCCCAGAACGCGAATCTTGTCTCTCTACAAGTGCACTGTTAGGCTGTGATCCTAACAGGTCTTGCGGATGACCCTCAATACGAAGAAGCCTCCTGTAAACCTCATCTAAACTAGACACCTCAGTCCCAGAGAGAATTTGTGACCTTGCCATTTCAAACTCAGGACCTAAACCCTGTAGAAAACTAATAACACCCATCTTCTCTCTCTGACTCTGTTGAACTTTTATATCTGCATCAAAAGGCATAAGAGTCGTGAGCTCGGCACTGTTCCTCTTGTGCTGCATATAGTACGCCGTTATTGATTGTCCCTTTCGATCAGCATGGAAGTAGGATGTGAAAACATCATATATTCTTGTCACCTGCTCCTTTCCAGAATATAAGAACTCCAGAAATTTCATCAATTCCTTGACGCTATTACAATGAGTCACCAGGGCGACCACATCATCTTCTATTGAGTTTTGAAACTGATTATATAGTCGAGCATCATCTCTAAGCCATATTCTTTTCTCTGACTCATCCGCTAGTGCATCATCCTTAATATGACTCTCCATCTCCATGCTCAGAAGATGAAACCGAATTATTTTATTCCAATCGCGATAATTGAGGCCATTCAACTTACGCTTCGTGATTTTCGACGAGTGAGAAATAACACTCGTGTGCTTAGAATCAGCCATATATTCTTCCAAGCGTAAAACACCAATCTAAAATCTGGAAATCACAGCAGGAAATTACCAAAAAAAAAGCTCTAAACCTCAATCCCGAGACCAAATATCGCTGAAAACCAGAAACAAACCACACAGACACGAAGAGAGGCTTGTCGCGCTCAAAGCCCAGAAAAAATCTAGTCGGAAAACCCCTCCACGCGCTCTCACGCGCCTCCGTCTGCGGCGGCGATCTGGAACTTCCGGCGGCGCGTGTGAGGTCCATGTTCGTCGTGTGGCGGCGATCTTCTAGATGCAGGTAGATCAGCTGGCGGGCTTTCAAATGACGGTGGCGGCGACGACCAACTCCGGCAAGGCGCGCGCGCATGCAATGATTTCCAGACAGATTCCGTGGTCTGACGCGCTTTTTACGGCTATCTTGAACAGCAAGAGTACTATTTGAATACCCCGAGAAGCACACACCCAAACCCTAAAATTCAATATTTTAAAACCCTAAACCTAGCTCTGATACCATGTTACGCAATATTTTGGGACTCAGAGCAGTCGTGCTTTTTTATTGATATAACTATGTCCATATATATATACAAGGAGCATGATGCAAATCCTAACAACTCACTAAATATAGAATAATACTAAGAATGATGCAAATCCTAACAACTCACTAAATATATAATAGTACTAAGAATGATGCAAATCCTAACAACTCACTAAATATAGAGTAATACTAACAAGGACAATCAAGGTCAGGAAACACCCGACCCATGCAAGAGGTTTTTTATCGCATTTCTCGAACCACCTGAAAAGTGATTCGAGAAATGCCTGAACTAAGTGCAGAAGTGGTTTGGGCATTGAAAAAGTGATTCAAACATTACCCGAACTTACTGCAAAAATTGTTTCGACAATGCACGAACAACGTGCGAAAATGGTTCCAACAATACCCAAACCACGTGCAAAAGTGGGTTTAAAAAATGTCAAACCTCATGCGAAAGTGGTTCTGTCATTGCCTGAGCCACGTGCGAAAGAGATTCTGGCTTGCCCGAACTACGTGCAAAAGTGGTTCTGGCATTATCCAAACTACGTGTAAAAGTAGTTCTGACAATGCCTGAAGCCCTTACGACCCCTAGGCTAGCAAGGCTTTGGACTTTGTCCGAACTTCTAATGTGGTTCCTTAGTCATCTGTCAAAATCTAGGGGAGGACAATCTGCTATGTGATGCCCCATTTACGCGTATTATTGCAACGTGGCCTTACTCCTTATCACTCGTGAACAAAAATCACGCTCCCCCATAATCGTTCATGCGTGGAGGATAAATAAGAAAGGAGATAAAGAGAACCCTTATTTATTGCCTTGGGAAGGAAGGTGAAGGTAAGTGAATTTGGGATCCTACTTTAATTATTCTCCTGTTAGACTTACTTATGTATCAGAGGCCACGAGGCTCAAACCACACCAGTGTCTAGATTTATATTTTATTTTGGTGAGAAATGTTCCCGATAATCAAATAGATTCATAATTGATGGTAAATGTCTTGATATTTATTAATAAGTTCATATTTAAAATCTTATCATTGAACTAATTTAAGTTTATCAATGAATTGATTGAAAAATATCAGCAAAGTGCTTCAAGCATGTTAGTTGAAAATGGATTAAAATGTTGGCATTTTGATCATTTTACAAGAGTGTCTCATTTTTGTTTGCTACATATGTAAATTTTTTTTAAAAGTACTATTGATGTTTTTTTTCTTCTTTACATTTGAAATCCCCAATAAAAATATTTCATTTTCCTCTTCTATTTATTGTATCTATTACTTAAATATAAAATATATTATTCTAAAACATATGTATATATAATATATCATTCTTTATTTCCTATAAATAATTTTGGTGAGCTAGAATATATGGACTTACAAGAAATGATACACAATTAATCAAGCAACTTTTATTCATTAGATTAAGCTTTATTTTGCGTGGCTTCAGATTTTTAGTTCCACAAAAAACTTACACGAGGTTTGAATCTATGCCTTTTAGTTACGAGTAAGGGGTGATTTCGGTTTTATTTTTGTCGGTTTTGTACCAAACCAACAACCAAATCGATATCTTCAGTTTTTTTAAAAATGGATCTGATTCAATGTCCAATAAAGTATAGAATCATTGTTTCGCCAATTGGATCGGTTTAGTTATTGGACATTGGTTTGGATCCAATCCAATGTCTAATTTTTTTTTTGTCAATTCTTTAAAAATCATGTATCTCAATATGAAGATGTTTGCTTTCGGTGATTCATTCTTTCACTTTGTCAATAAAATGAGAAAGATCTGAACATTAACAAGTTCGATCCTTGCCATCCGATTTTCTTTCATAAAATTAGTTTCAAATAGATAATGATAATTAATATGAAAAAAAGTGAAGTTTGAGAAAGTTACTTTACAGGATAAAAAATATTTACTATAAAAGATTAATCTTCAAGACTTTAGGGCCCGTTTTGTTTGATGTTTTTAGCTAGGAGTTAGGTTTAGGATTTATTAACTCCGCCTAAAAAAAACCTACATCCAAACGAGTTTTTACCAACTCCTCAATTTTACTTTTAAAAATAACTCTCATTTCTAACCATTCATTTTTAATCCATTTTGTAACTACTCAATCATTTCTAATCACTCATTTTTAATCATTCCTTTCAAATCAATCAAAATAACTTATTTTTAACCACTTATTTTTAATTATTTCTTTTTAACTACTAAAAATAAATATTCATTTTAAATCTACATCAAAACAAGATTTTGATTGTAACTCCTCTACACAAAAACTATATCAAAACGAGTTTTTGGCACAACTTTCAATTTTTAACTACTCAATATAACTCATCAATATAACTCCTTAACTTAAAAACTATATAAATATGTCAAACAAACTCCCCCTAGGACATCCTCTAAATAATAGAAGAAAGATTACTTTATATGACTTATTTGACAATATATATTTCTGTTTGGATCGGTTTTTATTGGTTTTTAAAAATGAAAACCGTAACCGATCCAATATTTTTTATTTTCTCAAATTACAAACCGATATGTCCAAGTTTGTGCTAAAAAATCTATCTGATCTATTGGATTTAGATTGGTTCGGTTCAATTTTTCGGTTTTCGATTTTTCCTTGCACCCCTAGTTACGAGTGCACGCCAATTTTTTTTCTTTTTTCTTTTTAATCTATATTGACTTTATCACCGTAATAAAAGGTTATTTGTGTCTTACCCTTGTGAGTCAAGACATCCAAATGCATGGTTTGATATTCATTTTTTGAGAAATTGTAACTGTTTTTTTTATAGGTAAAATTTAAAATATTTATATTTCTAATCAATAATACATTTTAATAGTGTAATATAAATACTCAATAATACTAATATTATATTTATTATTATTATTTTTAAATTGATTATATTTGTAATTATTTTTTTAGATTTAACTAATTTCATAAATTTTTTAATTTAATATATAACATTTAAATTGGAAATTCAAATACAGCTAACTTCTTGATAATAAATTTATTATACTTAGATTTCAATTGAACTTTGGCACATATGCATAATAAGTTGATCAAATGTCGATAGAAATGAATTAAAATTTCAAAACAGTTAAAGATAAAATTAAAATTTAAGCTAAAAGCTAGGGGCAGAAATGGTAATTTACACTACCGAGTATCATAATAAGAATATAATAGATTTTTTTTTACATAAGTAAGAATCTGATAGTAGCTTTCAAAAAAAAAGAAAGAATATGATAGTAAATGCATTATTCTTGTATATAGTGCATGCTAGTTCTAGATGGGGAAATCTATATAAAAACTTTTATAGGGTGATCACATGCCATCTAATAGTGGAGGCTAAGCAAAAACAAAGAAAAAAAGATTCAACTTCTTGCCAAACTTAATTAAATAAATCCAATGAACAATAAACAATGACAAAACAAACTAATGAACCAAGAAACCAAGAAGAATGACAAAAATGCAGACAACTCAATAAATGAAGTGAGATGATACAGTTGTTCATTCTAGACTTCTGTTTCCATAATTTTTTTTATAAATATTATATATATATATATATATATATATATATAATATTTAAAACCAATCAATTCACTACTTTCGAGCGTTACCACTCCTCCATCGCAACAGAAGTAATATGTGGGGGAGATTTCCCCCTCCAAAAAAAAGTTCATCAACAACTCTATTCATTACCTTGCCACAAAAAGAAAAGGAAATTTCCTTAAACAACAATATCAAAGTATTCATATCAACTACAATATTGTTGAGTTTGGAAACTTATCTTGGAAAACACCTCTTAAAAAATCTATGACAACTTTAGAATATGATTTCACTAAGATAGGTGAGAAATGGCGTGAAAAACGGCTAAGAATAGCCTCAATCCATCCCGAATAGCCAAAATTTTTGTAATCAACGGACGACCACCACACAGTCTCGAACCATCCACCTTATTCCTCCTTTGACCTTTTTCGCATGCCATGAGCCATCAACGTTAAGCTTCCACAAGCCGCTCGGAGGAGGACTCCACTTTTCCATGCGAGCAACTTTCGCATACCCATGTCAACCTTCATTAAAAGAAACTTGAGACAATGATACAAAATTGAGAATAATTGCCTTAAACATCCAAATATGCCATATGCTCAGAATCACTTTAAAAAGATTATGTTTGAGAATTTTGTCACAAATGTCGTCCAAAATGATTCACCTGAGAATCCAAAGTCTTGAAATAAGACATAAAATCAGTTAAATAAGGGAAGATAGATAATCAAGTCTGAGTTGTAAATTTATACTCCTTAATTAAATGAACGTTTATGTTATTGGCTTTCCTGCATCAAATACAACATTGATGAATATCGATTCTTTTTGACACGATACTTTTTTTCGTGGGGATAAAATTTTTAAGTACATCCCACGCCCTAATTTTAAATTTGGGGACGATATCAAAAGATTTCCAAAACTCGCGAACTAATTATTTCCATAAATATTTATGGTTAGTCATACCATTTTTATGATTACAGAAGGAATTAGAGAAAATCAAAACTATTTTATTTAAATTAATTTCCACCAAACTCAAAACCTCGTTATTTTTTCCTACACTTTCATCTCTTTGCCAAACACAAACCAACAAATGACAAAGAAGACACAAATAGGCAATAAGATATGGTTAAAAATGTGTAAGAAGATTTAAACTTCTAATTTTTTTAATAAAACTTAATATATATTTTAAGTATTTAAACTTTTTTTTATTTGAAACAAAAAGTAATTGAACACAATTCTACTTTAGAATTTAAAATTATCAAAATTCTCAATTTAACCATACTTCGAGTATATTCCTGCTTTTTCTTTTTTAAAGAGGATATTCATAGTTTGACTACTAGATTGAGAAATGTTTACCCCAATTTAAAAATAGATTTTGTAATGTTGTTGTTTACGTACTTAATCGATTAATAGAGAGTCAAGTTCAAATTTTCCTACTCTTAATTGTTGTAATTAAAAAAATGTATTGTTTTTGAGAAATTTGGAGGCTTCCAATTCAAAGGATGTCAATTCTTTTTGCTTGTTCATTCAAGACGTTTATAGATTGGTTTAAGAGTTTTAATATGATTTTCTTTTCAGAAAAAAAAAAAACTAGAAATATTTCAACAATCAATAAAAAGAGGAGGCAAATTTTGTAGAACCTGAAAAATGATTACATTTGAATAGATAGTTTGAAACTAGAATTGGAAAAATTAGAAGATGTCAAGAATCTCTAAAATGTGGGCATTACAAAGTGGACAATTCCCTCTATTGACCCAAAGTTCTCTTGAACAGAGCCTACAGAAAGTGTGTCCACAGGGGATAAATGCCGCCCCTTTATCACGCACCATACACACGCAGCACTTCCGTTCCGTTCCGCCGCCGCATACGGCGGCGACTTCACCATCAACATCTTCTTTTTCTTCTATTGCTTCCAACCCCATTTGCCTGTCCGTCTCTTCTAACAGATCCATCAGTGACATTCTCACCGGCGCCGCCGTATCCGCCTCCGTGGAAACTTCTTCTTCCTCGTCGGCGGCGACGGTGGCGGCGTAGATGTTGGTCGCCGGTGGGTGGTCGGAATTTGTAGCTTCGGAAGACGGCGGCGTGTTCTGGTTGGAGCTCGTCGAATTCCGCCTCGAAATCAGCCGGAGATCCTGGACGCCGGCGGTGGATTCCGGCGATTGTTCTTCGGTGGGCGACATCTCCGCCGTCAGAAAAGCGGCGAAACGAAGCGAGTTCGGCGGCGGAATGTGAGATCTGGGATTCAAACGGAGCCGATCTCTCAAAAATTTCCAAGATTTTCTCTCTCTGTTACCGGCGGGGGATTTTCCGACGTCGTCTTTGATAATATCGAGCAAAGTCCGGCCGTTCAGCCTCACCGCCGGCGAAGGGCTCGGCGAGGAACTCTTATGAGTGCTCAAAACGTCGTTCAGTGTCAAACCGCCGGTGAGCTCTCGGCCGTCGCCGACCGCTAACATCTGATCATAAAGTGTAATTCTCCGGCGACCACTTTCCATTAATTATCACAGAAAAAAAAAACCCAACTAAAAAAAATAGAAAAAAACCCAAATCTTCAACAAGAAGAAAAATCCGAATTTTCTCGGGAAAATAAGTAAATTAATTCAATTCGAAACAACGGAAGCATTGAATTCGGAAATTATAAAGAAAACAGAGAAAAGGATGAAGAAATTGAGAGCTTCAAGGTCTCTGCTTAAAAAGGGTAACGTTATCTTTGTGTTATTATTATTATTATATATAATTGAAATTGCAAGTTTGTGTCTGTACGTAACTAGAAAAAGGGGGAAAATGAAATATTTTAATATTTATATTAAAGAAAAAGGGAAATTAAGAGGAGAAAAAAAAGGCATTGGATACCTTCTTTGCAGGAAAATTTCTTTAATTTGCTTTTTTGGCTTTTTCTTTTTTGGCTTTCATTTGTTTTCACTGTTGGATTAAATTTGATAAAGACAAACAAATAACACATTCTATTTCTGTTCTCTTCTTATAAAATCAGTGGGGGAAAAGTGATTAGATGGGTTTCAAATTTCAATCAATTATATATATACAATAATAATAATCAATAATTTCAATCAATAATGAAATTTGATTGATTGGTATTTTTAATCTTGACTTTATTTTATTTTTCTTTTCATGTAATGATTTTTGTTTGTGTGAAGAAAAGTTGATTCTGTAAAGTGACCGTTATTGTATTATCGTGGGAGTAGTTGTCTTTTTACTACAACAAATTTCTTACAATTTTTAGTTTTTCTTGAAGAGAAATTTTTCTTTCCGATAAATTAATAGAAGTCACATTTCTATCATAAATAATACCTTTTTTTTTTAGAATAAATAATACCTAATTTTAGTTTTATATATTTTTTTAGCATAATAAATAGGTTTAATAAAGGTTAACCTTCTAACAATAGCTTGCTTTTATTTAAGTTTATATACTTTATTAGAATTAAAATGTTATTTAATTAATGTATAGGGACGATGACTTAATGGTTTTTACTTTTTTTAGTATTGTTCGATCTTTTTATTTGTTATTAAAATTGTATATTCATTTGTCCATTAGATTTTCTTTTCAAATTAAATTTCAGTTGATTTCTCATAAGAAAGTAGGTGTGAGAGATCAAGAAAGGTTTTAATGTAATTCAGTTAAAATTGAAGATTCATAATATTATGTTTTAGGCTATTGAAATTCCTACCTTTGTGAAAAAAAGAATAAATAAATTAATGTATTTTCAATATAAAATTTCAAATTACTTCTATCTTTTAAAATTCTTTATTCCCGATACACATTATGTTTTTAAACTATTATTTCGTGTTCATCATTTATTTATATATATATATATATATATACTTATTTTTGTTTGTTGACTGTTTGAGTTAGGAATAAGAGATATGGATTAAAATTCGGACTTTTAATATGGTAGTTTTAAATATTTAAAGAAGAAGATTAAAATTCCTAACATTTTAATTATGATATTATACATTTTTTATGAGTAATAATATAAAATAATATTTTAGAAGAATTATTTTTTTTTCCTTTCAATTAACTCTTTTTGGAGTAAGACTGTCCCCTGAGAAGTTATTGTGAGGAAGATTATTTTTTGTGGGTGGCGTATTAATCTTATTCCACGGTAGAAATAAATATTACAAACACGTCTCAAACTTAAGATTTAAAAAAAAATATATCATCAAAACTTAACTCCTTGATCAAACGTGCCATCCTTTAGAAACTAGAAAAGTTAGAAATTAAGAAAAATAAGAAAGCAAATTTCTTCTTTTCAAAGATCTGTCAAACAATGAATCTTTTTTTAATTGAAAAAATAAATAAATTACTTATAAAATTTTAATTTTTTGTTAAATTTCAAAAGCAATGTTAAGAACGAATGATTGACGATTGAGTATTTATAAACTTAATTTAAAAGAATTACTATCAAATTGAGCCTTTCTCAACAATGAAACTTTATCTTTAAAAGAAAATATGAAGCGCGTGTTTGGTGCAGGGATTAAGATTAAGTTAGTCGGTATTAAGTTAAGCTGAGTATTAAGTTAAGCTGAGGATTAAGTTAATCTGTGTTTGGTAAACATGTTATGTTGTTTGGATTAAGTTAAGTATTTGATTGTTTGGTGCAAGGATTAAGTTAAACTGAATTTTTATTTAACATTTTTTTAAATTTATTTTCTCTTGATAATAAATAAATGACAAAATGACATTAATTAGAAATAGTAATAATATAATATTCATTCAAAAAAATATGTTTATTATTTATTTCAATTTTAACTTAATATCTATATTAAATTTAAAAAATATATAACAAATTTTATATTCATTAAAAAAATTTAGAAAGACATTAAATTATGTAAAAATCATTTTAATTTAATTGCTTAATTATAAGGTTGGTATAAATTTAAATTTTTTTTTAAAAAATTTAATTTATTTAGTACACCTTAAGTTGAAATTCAATTTTACTCATATTTAAAAGTAGTTCTAACTTCAAATACATTAATGAAAGTTATAATAAAAGTGTAAACCTAATTTTCATGCATTTTTAAATTATTTTACCTAATACTCATTCAAATTAAAGTTGTAGTTAATATAGAAATAACAAAATTACATTCATATATGGGTATATATAATAAAAAGGTTTTTTTTTTCTTTTGAGAAACATAAAAACCTATTTAGATGTTTAGAAAAAAGTCATCAAATAACACAAGTAAAATTTCTTATGTGTACAATAATAAATCAAATTACATTCTAAGTAGTAAAATGAGTTTTAAAATTTAGCAATTTTTGTGATATTTTATGTACCAACCATTGATTTCAATTGAACATAATTTTAAAATAGTCAATTAAAATATTTATGTAACTACCCGACCCGAATGGGGTTCTAAATAGGCCATTACCTCAATGCATGCATAGAAATCAACACTAGAATTTGCAATAGGGTTGTTTCGGATTCTAAGAAAAAAACCAAAAACCGGCAAGAGTTCATTTAAAAAGTCAATACAAAATTCTTGAAACTTGTCCCTGTTTCCAAGCACCTGTTCCAAGACAAATACATTTCCAAACATACTCTGATCAGAGATTTATTTAAAACATACAAACTTTACAACAATGCTAGAATCCAGAAATACATTCAGAAAACACCCTAGGGCTCCGTGCCCAACTACATGCATTCAGAGGACATTTAAATCATAAACATAAATCTCAGAGTTGAACAACGGGTTTCCATGATCACAGCTCCTCCTCCACCATCCTCGCCTCGCGCCATGGTTTCTGAAAGATAAGTAAGGGTGAGTAACGAATTACTCGGTAAGAATCCCCAACCCGGGGTACAATACGATATACATGGTCATCTAGAGAAAGATATGCAAGCTATGAATATAAACACAGATAGAGCACATAGCTTAGCCCACACTTGGGCCTCGGATGCCAACTCGTGGTCTTAGTCCAGGAAAATAACTCACCACACAACACATCACACAAGTCGCCTATACGAGAAACAAGTCCCGCCTCGGCCATCTCATCGTCGACGAAAGGTACAGCGGCTCACAATCCCGAGGAGCTCTCCGATCGCGCTTTGTAATGAGCGTAAGCATGCACCGCGTGCTCACTGCAGACTATGGGGGTTGCTGTGGTCTCAAGGCAAGCTGCCCATATCCGATCACCACGCCTAACTAAATCCTTGGATCGGTGTCACCGACATAGGGGTGTGAGACACGGACACTAAACTATGTCACCTGAACCACCGCACTGGGCCAAGGAGCGATCGTGGTAGGCTTACACCAGAAGCCGTCCTGCCTTAACAGTGGCAATCGGGGGCTACGCCAAAACATGCTGAGGACATGCCGGCTGCCGGGGACGAGGCAATGCCAAGTCATCATCCCGACCGTTGGGGCATTAACAACTGCCTCCCTCACCCAAGATTGCAGGGCCTACCGCTTGGGTTAGCTAATCCCTCACGGGGTCGGGGGCGGAATGACTTGCTCGACGTCCCCCGCCATGGATGCAAGGTACTTTATGCATCGGCCCGAATGATGCTATCTACCGCACTTCTAACCTGCCCTAGCAAACAGCAAACAATTCCATAAAATCCAATACGTGCTCAAAGAGAATACAACGAGCCTAGCATGATACTACGAAGCAAAGAACAGATACGAGCATGCCAGAAAGGAACAACCTAGCATGGATTAACATGAGAATTAACCAGGAAAGTCATGCTAATCGGGAATTCAGATTAGAGCACTTATCACCAAACATGTCAATAAACACAAACAAGCATACAATCAGCAATCGCATAATATATCGCAGGGTCCACACAACTCCGGTAAGAAATCCTACACCGCGGGAAGACCTCTAAACACAAGAAACCTAAGCTGCGATCGAACCCGAGCTAGCTAGCGAGAACCTAACAAAAACAACAATAATTACAATCTAAAGGCCCAAAAATAATAAAACAAACAGGGCTCAGCTCGGGAGCAACTCACGAGGCGCGACGGACACACGAACGAGCCGGCTGCTCGGGCTAGGCAGCAGCTGGGCGCGCAGGGGCTGCAGACACGGGCGCTGGGGCGCTGGCACGCGCGCTGGGCGCGCGCGGCCGCTGAGCGTGCGGCGCGGACACGGGCGACCTTGCTCGGGCGAGCTGGGCGTCGCGACGGCCTGGGCGAGGGCGACGCGTCTGGCTCGGCACTGGCCGGGCGACACTGGCGCGCGCGAGGCGCGGCGGCGACGGCGGCGACACGGGCGAGGGCGACGCGTCTCGCTCGGCGGTGGGGCGCGAGGGGTCTGGCTGGTGCGGCGATCTTTGAGGCTGCGCGACGGCAGCGTCGCGGATCTGGCCGGCCGGCGGTGCGCGCGACGGCGGCGTGCAGCGGCTTCGAAGTGGGAAGCGGCTAGGTCGGGGGAGAGAGAGAGAGAGAGAGAAAAGTGGATTTGGGGGAAAAAAATAAAAGAAAAAGAAAATAAAAAGGAAAATGGGAAAATAAAAGAATAAATGGGATTTGGAAAAGAAAAGGAAAATGGGAAATAAAAAAAAGGAAATGGGGATTTTATCCCAAAAATCCAACCTTATCCCAAACAAACCTTAAAATCCCACTTCCCGGCTTCCTCCTTCGAAACCCGACTGAAGCAACCTCCTCCAATAAATAAATCTCACTTAAACCCAACTCCCAAATCAACACTAAGGGCCCGGGCTCGAATTCCAAAGGAAGCACACAACCAACCATCACTTTGCAAAAATCCCAAATCACAACCGAACTTCCAAACGACTAGCCCAAACATCTCGGGACTCGCAGCCCACAACAAACAAGCCTCAACAAAGCGAGGCGCCTCAAGCCCCGAAAATCCACAAATCCTGCCCGAGGAGCAAAAGACCAAAATGCCCCGAAGGGACAAAACAGCTTTAACGGCCCAACCGAACCACTGAATCTGAACCGGAAGCTCCTCGAGAACCGAGATAGAAAACTGGGCCGTTACAATTTAATGTTGGTTTTTCAATTAATTAAAGTAAAGTATCCAAATGGATTCAAATTATTTATGAAAATTTACATGTAACATGTTTTATTTGATTTTTTATTTAATAAAACTCATTAATACCTTTTAAAATGAATATAGTTTTAAATTTATTTTTACAATAACTAGGATAAGGGAATTCGAACCATTTTTAAATACCATAAAAAAAAATAGCAAAACAAATTTCTTGACATTCTATTAGATGTATGCATTTTATATTTTACAAATGTAAAAAGAATGCATTTTATATTTTACGATTACGAAAGTTTTCTCCAAAATAAATTGAAGATTGTTTAACTTAGTTTTCTCCAATAAAAAGAGTCAATTGTTAATATCCATTATTTCAAATTATTTGTTAATTATATTGTTAATATCTATTCCTTCCAAATTTAAAGAGATTCATACTATATCTTAATAATAAAATTTTGTTACATTCAAATAATTATCTTTTGAAATTCAAATATAGTTGTCTTTGTTCTTTTGAATTATTTATTTCTTTAATTATTTAACATTTAACATTAAATTTAGAATATACAATTATATATTAAATAAACTACAAAATATAAAAAAAAAATTATTCTAAAAAAATTTAACATAAAAAATAATTTGAATAAACTTTTAAATCTAAATTTTAAAGTTGAATAAATTGTTTGAAAAATAGAATTAAAGATGATTTCGGAAAACGAGGCAAAGAAAAAATATATGAGGATTATTGTTGGATTTCGTGAAGGATTAAGTTAATCTGAGCGTCCACCAAACACGAATTGGGAGGATTAAGTTAATCAGGATTAACTTAATACTCACCCCAAACATGCCCAAAGGTTTTGTTTGGGTCAACTCCTCGACCAAATTTGACGGATCGTTTATGCAAACAATAGGTTAGGTTAATAATTTAGTTGAGAAGAAAATTAAAGTGGATGAATTATTTTTACAAAATAATTATAAACGTAGATAAATTTTAAAATATTTGCATTCATAATCATTAATATATTTTACCATTGTATTATAAATATTTATTAGTATGAATATTATATTTTATAAATACTCATTAATAACCATATTATAAAAAAAATATGTGACAATATTCATTAATAACAATAACTACCTTTGTTATGTTTTAGAAAATAATGACATTTGTCAATTTTTTTAAAAAAATCTTTGTATTCACGATTATTTTCTTAAATTTGACTGGTTTTGTAAGTTCCCCTAAAGTGATATTAATTCGGTTTTTTTCGAATTTAGGTCAACTCGAGAAATCGAACCAATCCAATCAATTTGACAATAAGAGAAACCAAACCAATGCCCAATAAAAAAATAAAACTACAAATTTTGGTTTTTTTTGGTTTTAGGCCAAACTGAGAATCCATCCGATCCAATTGATTTAACAGCAAGAGAAACCGAACTAATATTAAAAAAATAAAACAAAATCATTGCCTCAATTTTCTTCGATTTAGTTCTCCTATAGTTTAATTATTTTTTACTATTTTACTTGATAATTTAGTTCCTACCCGTATTTGAATGTTGTTTTCCTAAACATGCTCAAAATTAATTAAATAAAAAAAAAATCATTTACATGTAAAAATTTAAACTAATATATAAAAAGAAAATGAAAAGTAAATTAATTTGGTTTGATTTTATTGATTTTTACAATGGAAACTAAACCAATCCAATAACTTTTGATTTTTTCTTAAAAACAATTGATATGTCTAATATTATAAAAAAAATCAAAATAAATCTAATGAATCAGTTTGATTCAGTTCGATTTTGTCGATTTTCAACTTTTGTTATCTTCCCTAAGTTTCCATTACAATAATGGTTAGTCAAACTCAAATTATGTTTCACAAAAATTCTATCATCGCGTTTTTTAGATCAACCACTTTTTTCTTCTCTATTATAATATGTATTTCAAATAACATAACTTCTATTAAAATAACATGAACTCTTTATATTTATTTATTTATTATTATTTTCTAATTCTATTTATTATAGCCCTTGTTATAATAATCTACATTTTAAATATAATTTATAATAATCGAACTTTTATAATAATTCATTCAAACGGTGACTTAAACACTTTCGCAGACTTTTTTTCCTGTGTTCAAGATATTTTATTTTTGCATGAATTGAGCAAACTTAAATAAATTTTTATGTATAACTTAAGGGACTTCTTTTTTCAAAAAAAAAAAACTTAAGGGACTTCTAAATTGTAGCTAAAATAGGAAGAGAAAGCTGTCTTCTTACCTTCTATGTCTTCAAAGCGAAAAAGAAAAAAAAGAAAAGAAAAATATGTAAAACTTCATTTTGAATGGAATAACTTTTTATAGAAACAATTTAATAATGAATTTAGCGAAAAATATTCTTTTGCTTAATATTTGGGATTTAATTTGACTTAGGTCCCTATATTTTAAAAATAAACACATTTAATTTTATCATTTCAAATAATGCTTACTTTTAATTTATACTATAAAAAATCTTGTTAGTAATATAAAACAATGTAGTTTAAAATTTTAATATATTGATGAAGTTGATTATTAGTTTTAACATAAATTTAACTTTTAAATGAAAATAAATAAAAAAAGTCAACTAAAAGATAGTGAAGATTTATTGATTTGTTATGAGTCTATTCAAATTTGAAACACCAAATTGATTTTTTTTAATATATATATTAAAAGAGGGAGATAAATACCGATTTTCAAATTTAAACACTGTGAAATTAAAATGGATTGACACCAAATTATAAACTCCAATAAAAATGTAATTTTATCTAAAATGTAACTGAATTTATGATGCAGCAAAAGAAGTACGAAAAATTGAAGACATAAATCCTTTTATTTATTACAAAAAAAGTTCTTGACGCAAAATATTAAATTCTTGACGGCATTATATTAACTGAACAATAAATTAGTCATTTTCTCAACAAAAAAAAAACAAATAAAATAGTCATTGGTTGAATCTGCTATAGCACTTATTTTCCGTCTTTTTAGTCAAAATTATTTGGGGGTGTGGCATCTTGTGGTTGAGATCTTTTTTTTTCCCATTTTTCAGATACTTATTTTCTATTCTCAACGATTAAGATTAACTTTATCTAAAAAATATTTATTTTTATTCAGATACTTCATCTAATGTAATAATTCAATTTCAACTTTAAACAATTTTAGTTAGCAATTGTGGGGAAGGAAATCAATTTTTTTTTTTTTAGTACAGAAGGAGATCAAAACATGAACACGTGGAACGATAACTTATCTAATTTGACACTTTAACTTTAAATTCCCAATCTTACTAAATTATATACTTAAGCTTGAATAGTCAAAAGAAATAGAGTACCAATCACATCATGAATTCTCTGCCCTATTATGTTGTTGAATTATAAAAACACTAAACTTGATTATGTTTTAAATTTTATATCTTTCTATAAAAACTAGAAAATTCACCAAGAAACTATTGAATTACACACAAAATTTAACAAAAGAAAAGACACTCAATTTAACCCCCCCCCCCCCACAAAAAAAAACAGCCTAGCACAAAATTGAGTAGGTAGACGAACCGATCTAAAATAAATTAACACAATAATAAGAACCAATATCGAAAAAATAAAACATAAAAGTTTGTCCAATAACAAAAGGTCTCATACATACAATAAGTTTTCTAAAAGAAATCTCAACCAACAAAGATCTAATACTAATGAGATGCACATAGACTTCGATGCTCAAATTAGTAATCAAGAAGATTTAAAGAATTTTTAGTAAAATGATTTAATACACAAGGGGATAGGGTTGAGCTCATATTTTTAAAATGTTGTTATGGAAGGCTGATCTTTTTTTAGTATAAGTTAGGAGAAGAGAGATTAAAAATACCGATTCCAAGAATCGAATCTGAGATCGCAGAGTGGAATTAAATTAACATTAAACAAGATAGCTAATCGCGTCATCGACCCATTTGTAACCGAAAAGAATTGACTATTCATAAAATATGATTTTACATAACTATAAATTTTGGGAAACCCCACAAAATAAAGCAAAAGTTCCATAAAAAAGACAAAAATAATATCCACCATAAGTTTGCATGAAAATTTATTGGTGGTGGGAGCAAAATAAATAAATAAAAATACATATATATAGTTTTAACTATTTTGTTAAAGAGTGGGATAGTTGGAATTAAAGAGCTACGTAACATATAATGGGTGAGATACTTAAAAATTAAGAAAATTATAGAACATCATTTGTCTAAGAATGGTGAAGAATGATCTAGACAATGCACATAGTTCAAAGTAAAGTTGTGGAAAAATTGGAACCATAAGATTGACTTGGTTACCAATGCAAGATGTGGCCAATTTATGTCCATAAGATTTACTTGGAGGCCAAGTTTATGTGCACTATAAATAGGTGTTGCCATTTGTTGGCAAACCATCCCAAAATCTCCCATAACATCCCACATCTAAGTGAGTGAGGATGTGGGATAAAAATAGAGAGAGTTTCTCCTTATAAGAAAGTTTGTTGCTACTTTGTAAGAGAGAAAGTTTGTAACTCCTATTTTTATAATGAAGTTCTTCTATCCTCATCCGTGGTTTTTACCCTAATTTGTTTAGGAGTTTTCCACGTAAAATCACTGTGTCATTCTTTCTCTTCTTCCTCTACGATATTCTTGTTATTCTCAATCTCTTTTTAGTTGCGACCCTGCTCTATTCGATGCAAACAATCATAACAAGTGGTATCAAAGCTTAACTCTGGGTGTAAATATCTACTTATCGTATACTCTGTGGTTGCCACTAAAAGTGGATCCTCACATCAAAAAATAAGTTAGATATTTTCACCGTTATTGAAAGGCACGTGGATTGTTTACAGTTCGTGGTAGAAGCAATGGCGGCAAGGTTTGGGATTGAGAAGTTCAACGAGACTAATTTCTCATTATGGAAGATAAAGATGGAGGCTATCTTGAGAAAAGATAATTGTCTGGCAACCATCAACGAAAGACCAGAGGACACACAAATGATAAGTGGAATGAGATGGACGGGAATGCTATTGCAAATCTCATCTAGCACTAGATGATAGAGTGTTGTGAAGCATGGAGGAGAAGAAACTTGCGAGGGAGATTTGGGATCATCTCACAAAATTGTACGAGGTTAAATCACTTCACAACAAGTTTTTCCTTTAAGAGGAAATTGTATTCTCTCCAAATGTCTAAAATTCTACTTCAAAGTTTTCCTGATTCGTATGATCAATTTGTCATCAACTTGAAAAATGAGGCTCTAGTCGTGACAAGAGGTGGATCAACAGAACGTGGCTTCAGTGGGAGCCAAAATCAAGGAAGGGAAAAATCAAGAAGTAAGAAGGACGTGGAGTACGATCATTTTCATAAGAAAAGACATCTGAAGAAGGATTATTGAAATCTAAAATAAGAAAGATTTCAATCCTCAAGAAAGTGTAGAAAGCGCCTCCAACGAAGGTGGTGTTTTATGTTGTGAAGCAACGAAAAATATCAAAGGCACAAAGAGTTTGGATGATGAATGGTTCGTCGAGAAAGAAGACGGTTATCATCATGCCTTGAATATTTTTGGTATTGGAACTATCAAATTGAAGTTCTAGCTGTTTCGTACAATTCAACAAGTGCAACACATAGAAGACCTATTAAAGAACTTGCTCTCATTAGGTCGGTTTGAGGACCTTAATTGCAAAGTTGTGGTTGAAAGGAGCGCTGATACTTATGGAGGGAGAAAATTTTGACATAAACTTGTACATTCTAGTGGGAGAGACTTTGGAAAAAGAAGAGGCATTTGTTATCTCAAGTAGTCCAAGTGAAAGGTTTCAAAAGATGTGGCATCAGAAACTTGGGCACATGTCGGAGCAAGGAGTTGAAGTTCTTGTAGAGTAAAATCTACTCCCAGAGCTCATTAAGGTATGTTTACCTTTGTGTGGGCATCGCGTGGCAAGTGGGCAACACATATTAAACATCAAATTCTAGAAAATGGAGTTATTCTAGAATTGGTTTATTCTGATGGACGGAAAGCACCGATTACATCCTTAGGATAAGCAAATCACTTTGTGTTCTTTATAGGCGGTGACTCCAAGAGGTGCTGGGTGTATCCCATCAAGAAGAAGGTAGATGTGTGTTCGGTTTTCAAAGTAATCAAAGCGCTAGTTGAACTTCAACTAGAAAGAAGGTCAAGTGTATGCTGATGGTGTGAAGAGGTATACTTGTGGGATTTCACTACCCACAAGGTTATCATCAACAGGGTTCTTGAAAAAGAAATGTGTATGCTCCAACCAGAAGGAAAAATAAAAGGAACTTGGTTTGTAGGTTGAACGAATCTCTGTATGGTCTCAACAGAAGCCGAGATGTTACAAGAGATTTTTCTTCATCATGAGCCTTGTATACAACAAGCTTTATGCGGACCCTTGTGTATTTTTCAAGAGGTTTGGTGAAAAGATTAAATTATCTTGTTGTGTATGGTGACAACATGTTGGTAGTAGGCCCCAACAAAAATTGTCTTAAAAGTGTTGAAGGCTCGGTATGCTAGGGTGTTTGAAATGAAGGACTTGGGACCAGCAAACAAGATTTCGGGGATGAAAATTCACCGAGACAGAAATAATAGAAAGACTTGGCTGTCTCATTTGAAGAAGGTATTGCGACGCTTCAACATGGAAGAATGTAAGCCAATTTCTACTCTTTTTTCTACTAATTTCAATTATCCTCTAAGATATGCCCTAGTAGTGAAGTGGAGAGGATGGAGATGTCTCGAGTACCATATGTATCAGTAGTGGGAAGTTTAGGGCTCGTTTGATAACGTTCCTGTTTCTCGTTTCATGTTTCTTAGTTCCTGTTTCTTGTTTCTAAATTTTTTAGAATAAAAAACAAGAATGTGTTTGATAACCGTTTTTGTTTCTTGTTTCTTATAAAAAATAAGAAACATAACAAAACTTGTTTGATAACAATTTCTCGTTTCTTATTTTTTATTTTTTAAAAAGTTTTTTAAGTATAATTTTTTTAAAAAAGTTAAGACAATGTAGTATAAAAATATATAATATGAATTAAAAATTCATTAAAATAGTTTTAAAAAATGTATATAGTTTAATATAAATAAACATTTTATAAAAAAAAAAATGATATGTTAGGTTTATTTAATCATTTATATAGTTTGATGTTCACTCAAATATATATTGATTATATTATTTTGAAAACAATGCTATTATCTTTCAAAGACATTTTTCTAAGATTTAAAAAAGAAAGAAAGATATTCATCTAAAATAATGTTGACTCAAAACTAATTCAATTATATATTGTTTAATCGTTATTATATATTAAAATTAAAATAAGATTAAATATAAATTTAAGTGAAAAAATTTATGAAAATTTTAAAATTAACACAATATATAAAATTGAGAAATTGAAAATTAACATTTGCATAAAAGAAATTTTATAAAAAAAAAAGGTTCTAAGCAAGATTTGAACCTTGGTCTTAACTTAAAAGGCTCGTCATGTCACCACTAAGCCAATCAACTTTTATATTACATAATTGCGCTTATTAATATATATATTCAACGCTACTTCAGTCTTAAAAAAAAGAAACGGAACCAAAGAAACTAGTTTTGGTAGGGCTCGTTTGATAACGTTCTTGTTTCCTGTTTCTTATTTTGTAGAAACAGGCTTGTTTGATAACTGTTCTCGTTTCTTGTTTCTAAAATAAAAAAGAAACGTTTCTAAAAAAGGGAGAAAAAGTGAGAAACTACCAAACCTGAAGTATCTTTGAATATATAAAAACAAGCGCACCAATGTAAGGTAAATTATATTTAGCTTAGTGGTGATGTAACAATTTTTTATACTCAAGACCATGGTTCAAAACTTACTTGAGACTCTTTTTTATTTTTATTTTTTTTGATAAAATTTCTTTTATACAAATCTTACTTTTCAATTTCCCAATTATATATTGTGTTAATTTTTAAAATTTCATAAATTTTTTCACTTAAATTTATATTTAATCTTATTTTAATTTTAAAATATAATAACGACTAAACAATATATAATTGAATTAGTTTTGAATCAACATTATTTTAGACAAATGTCTTTTTTTTTTTTTGAAAATCTTAGAAAAATGTCTTTATATATTCCGTTAGTTTTGAATAAAATTTTTATATATTAGATAATGTATATTTTTTATAATTATATTTATCTGTTTAATGCATATGATACATTATTAGTTAAAAAGTTACTCCTTTTCTTTTTTTATCATTACTCTTTTTTTTTCTCTATCTATATACATTTAATATTGCTTTCATATTTTAAATTAATAGCACTGTTTTCAGAGTAATATAATCGTTATATATTTGAGTGAACATCAAACTATATAAATGATTAAGTAAACATAACATATAATTTTTTTTATAAAATGTTTATTTATATTAAACTATATACATTTTTTAAAACTATTTTAATGAATTTTTAATTCATACTATATATTTTTATACTACATTATCTTAACTTTTTTTTTTTATAAAAAAATTATACTTAAAAAAAAAGAATATAAAAATTTTTAAAATAAAAAAATAAAAAATAGAGAAACGAGAAATAAGAAATTGCTATCAAACAAGTTTTGTTCCGTTTCTTATTTTTTATAAGAAACAAAAAACAGAAACGGTTATCAAACACATTCTTGTTTTTTATTCTAAAAAACTTAGAAACAAGAAACAAGAAACAAGAACTAAGAAACAAGAAACGAGAAACGGAAATGTTATCAAACGAGCCCGTAGTTTCTCACTTTTTCACATTTTTTGAGAAACGTTTTTTTTATTTGAGAAACAAGAAACGGGAACAGTTATCAAACAAGTCTGTTTCTAAAAAATAAGAAACAGGAACAAGAAACAAGAAACAAGAACGTTATGAAACGAGCCCTAAGTGTTCGCCAGAAGTTGTACCAGACCAGATATCGCACATGCAGTGGGAGTAGTTAGTCAGTATATGGCGAATGCTGGTGGAGAGCATTGAAATTTTGTTGCAAGGATCTTTAGATACACTAAAGGATCGATATATCTTGCATTGTGTTGTGGAGGATCAAACTTTATTGTCAAAGGATAAGTTTAATTGGTGTCGATCCTCGAATGGCCTAGCAGGAACATAAGCAACATGGAGATGGCAAGGAAGAAACAACGGTGTGAAGATTGATTGATCTTCAATCAAATCTCCAAGTGGAAGAATGTTGAATAATATTAGAAAATTCTAGAACATTCACCTTTATCCTAGATGACCAAGGAAGGTTCTTGAACATACACATATGTTCAAGATTGTTAAAGAGGTTTCTAAAGTACACCTTGTCCAAGATTGTTGAGGAGGGATCTAGATCATACACAATTAATTTTGAATTGATGAAGAGAATTCTAGAACATCATTTGTCTAGGAATGGTGAAGAATGATCTAGACAATCCACATAGTTCAAAGTAAAGTTGTGGATAAATTGGAACCACAAGATTGACTTGGTTACCAATGCAAGATGTGGCCAATTTATGTCCATGAGATTTACTTGGAGGCCAAGTTTATGTGCACTATAAATAGGTGTTGCCATTTGTTGGCAAACCATCCCAAAATCTCCCATGATATTCCACATCTAAGTGAGTGAGGGTGTAAGATAATTATAGAGAGAGTTTCTCCTTATAAGAGAGTTTGTTTCTATTTTGTAAGAGAGAAAGTTTGTAAATTCTATTTTTATAATGAAGTTCTTCAATCCTTGCTCGTGCTTTTTACCCTAATTTGTTTAGGGGTTTTCCATGTAAAATCACTGTGTCGTTCTTTCTCTTCGTCCTCTACGTTATTCTTGTTATTCTCGATCTCTTTTTAGCTACGACCCTACTCTATTCGATGCAAACAATCATATCAGTTTTATAGTTTGGAAGCTTTTGGTTAATGGCTTTGATGGAATTTGAAAGCTATAGATTTTCTTTTTTTTTTTTAAATTAAAAAAACAAAAATCTTCAATTGATTTTTACCATTTCCAAAGTTATAAATTCTATACAATATTAAAATAGTACAAGAAATTCATGTTCTCGTCTTAGTTGGTTTGCATTTTGTTTTTGATCAAATTAGTTGGCTTGCATTTTGTTGACCCACTATGCTAAGAATAAGAACAACAATAATTTAGTCTTAAAAATAATAATAAATCATCTATTATCGATGGTTTTCACACGAGCTTTTTGACGAAGACGTAGAAATGAATACTTGTAATTATTGTTGAGTGCGAGTGGAGTACGATCTCTAATTATTGGTTAAATAGGTCTGAAATCTTGGATACATAAGATTGACAACTTTATTGATATATGAGATTTTTTGAGTGATGATAAAAAAATAAAGTGATAAATAATGTTTTTCAAAGTGGACATTATCATATAATGTCGTTTGTGGATGTGTGTTGCCCTAACCCTCATTTATTCCTCAACTCCACTTTGTTGATTGATGGATTTGTTTTTGGTCTTGTTCATCTTTGAATCAACCCTTTATTATTATTATTATTATTTCAATTATTTCAATATTAGACTTTTATGACTTCACTACTACAAAACTGGGATTTAATGATTCTAAAAAAGTATCACAAAGGCTTTAGATGATACTTTTTTGCAATCATTGTATCGCACATCATCTTTTCCCTTTATATGACACTTTTTAAGAAGTATCATTGAAACTCTTTAGATGATACTTTTCTACAATCATTGTATCGCACATCATCTATACTCTTTAGATGACACTACTTAAAAAGTGTCATTGAAATTCTTAAGATGATATTTTTCAACAATCATTAATTCATCTTTGATGACACTAATGTATTATCACATATGTACAATAGATGACATGTAAAATAAATCATCAATACTTTATCCATGATACCTGAATATTATCATTATTGACACTTTTTTGTAATCACTAAATATACAAACATGACTGTTTATATTATTTGAAAATCATTTCTTCATAACAAAATAAATATATTAGATACATCATACAGTTATTCACGTTCATACCTGTAATTGCACATTTGACCACTAAAATTAATTGGTCACAAAATCTTATTTAATATAACTACACCATTGATTCTAGATTAGTAATGAAGACACAAATTTATACATATGATTGTAAATGTTGTTAAATAAATAAAATATTGTTCATGAAGTGAATATAAACAATTCCTACAAAGAAATATATACAGAAAATATTCATGGTTGTACTAAGACTAGCTTCTGACTTCTTCACTAGTTGCATTCTTTTCACATATTCAAGATGATGCAATATGTCTACCATCAAAATATCCTCAACCATATTGTAATTGTAGTTCCTAAGAAGAATCCCACCAAATTGAGCTAGAGTTGCAGCCTAAACACAAAAATCAATAAAAAAGAACTTTAGAATAAAATAAAGGATAAAGCAATTGGTAAAGGCAACAAGAAAAGAAATCAACACAAAGCAATTGGTAAAGGCAACAAGAAAAGAAATCAACACATCATTTTTCTCCCGAAAACCATTACAAGAGAAGAGAAATACGTGTTGTATGTAATCATTCATACATTCTTTTTTTATGATTGCAACTTAAAAACAACATAAAAAATGACGAATCAATATAAAAAATGTGTCTAGAAGAAAACAAACCTTCACAAATCAAGAAGAATCAATAGGGTGTAATACTTCCAATCCTTCAAGTAAAGTAGACAACGTAAACATATGATTGGTTAATGTTTAACCAAATTGAACTAAACACAAAGATATGTGAAGTAAGAAATTAGTGAGACATAAAATAAATAACTAAACAAACCTTCTCCATCAAGTTCATCAACAAACACAACATTACATACTCTATATGTTAATCAATTCACAAGTCCAATTTTACAATCCAATTTGCTAAAATTATAGGTAATATTCATGTTCACTAATCTAGCATAAATATACTTCATCGATTAAGATAATAGAACAATGCTCAAATTGAAACAACACAATCATATAACAAGCAATACTCAAATCTAAAAGAATAAACACATCATAGTTACAATAAGCACAACACAATCATAGATGCACTTATTGATCTATATATATTTGCACTAATAAACAATATAAACGTGACTACCATAACTGCAGGATAGTCATACTTAATATGTGTAAGTAAATACAATATATAAATACCTGACAGACGTCCAATGCTTTTTGTATTCATTTCATAGTCTTCACAACTCTTTCTTTCATAAGAATATTCATCCATGATATCACCTAGCATAGGAAAAAATAGATAATCATCAATATTGTCTAAAATATATACTCTAATATGTAATCTATTTGATTTTTCTTACTGATTCGATTTACCACTTGGTGCAATGAGCATCTATTCGAATACTAACACTTGCTATGTTCTTATGCACCAACCAAAATATATTATGGTTATATCTTGAGGAATGTGGAGGCAACAAAATACAATACTCCAAAAACTAGCCCTTCATGGCATCACAAAAAAGTCTACTACACGTCCTACGCGATGTGTACGTAGGTAAACACGAACTCTCCCCATTCAGTTCGTACTTTATCAATGTCATCTTGTGTGTAGCTAGATGGTGCATTATTCATCTGAAAATAAGATAAGAAAATATAAATATTAGTATATTACTATTAAATTAATATCTAACTCTACTTATATATACTTACTACATCAATTATTGAGTTCGTGTTTTGGCACACAATCTCTCGCATGTACATCATGATGTAGTAGCCGCATTCCACTACCCCAGGTTGTTTTGGACACTAATTTAAAGAAACATCATAAAACATTGATAAGATAGTAAAAATATTTCATAGCTGATGACACATACTTATTGAATAAGTTACCTTGATAGATTTCCAAACAGGCTTCTTCTTTTTTAATTGCTTGAACGATCTGCAATTTTAGAAATGATACTAGATTAATAAACATGAACTTATTCATGATAATATTAAGAATATAAAAAAATTAACGTACATTCCAATCACGCTAATGATATCTTGGTCAAGTCGATTTTTCAGTGGATCCATCCAAAATACGGTGCCACTTGAATTGTCAATAAGTATCAAAGTCCAATGATTCCTAATACAAGATTGAAATATTACATGCAAGTTATATTATGTAATGAGACATATAAAGAATTCATATAAGACATACCCAGAATTGTACGGAAATATTAAAACTTGAGTAGAGTCCAATTGTTCAAGTCTTGTAGCCAGCATCTTTGCTCGTGACTCATAGTCACCAAAAATAGAGATGGATCCAGCGTCGAAAAAATTATATACTCTCGCGAAAGTGGTGTTAGCTATTTTAGCATGGAGACGTCTTTAACATGTAATAGATTATAATTAGTCATCAAATAATATATTATACAAACCAAACAAATTTCAAAATATTAAACTAGTACTTACATCATATAAGCATCGATGCAAGAAGTGCCTATTGGTCGCATTTGACAAAAATCTTGTAACATCTCAATCCAAATACTACACTTTAGGTGCTTACCAAACACTTGTATGGGTGCATTGATTTGAATGGAAGACTTGATATATTTTAATTCTCGCAACAAGCAACGAAGAATAATAGGACTCTCAACGGATGGCTCTGAGGTTACCAATGACTCTATTCGATGATTTGCCTCCTAATTCAATCACAAAATAAAGATACATTATCAATAAACATATTTGACACATACCTTATAGTATATTGGTCACATTACCTTTTCATTATCTATTAACACTAGATGTCTTGGCCACAACAAATGAGAACCAATCTCTTGAGATAGTAGGTTATTGCCTTCCTTTGATGGTAATGGAACCATACAATCACCATCTACCACCACATCGATCGAAACATTAATATTTTCATCGTTTTCATTGTAGTTGAATATTGTCCCAGCAGCAACAACATTTCTTTTCGAACCAAAAGCTAACCGACAAGAAGTTCCATTCTATTTGAAATTTTCATTCATTTAATAATAAGTTTATCGTTCTTATTATTGGGGAATTTTCAAAATATGGTACTAAAATGTTCACCTTATATTTATCTGACATCTTGGTGTTGAGGAACTTATCATGCACTGGTGTTCTAATCTGAATAAAAGTTATACAAAAATTAATTAATATATCATTAGAGAGTAAGAACTATAAAAATAGTACAATCATGCATCACCTCTTTTTGTTGGTTACTGGCTTTAACATTTGCATTTTTCATGTCTTTCTTTTCATCTACTTGGATGTACACCTTTTTGCTTATGTGTTGAAGCATTAACTGTATTAAGGTCAGCTTGTCTTCTTTTATGTAGTTCATCCTCCAATTCTAGTATGTATGCAGCCATGCGTGCTTTTTCTTTATCAACACATCTTTGGTTGTCTTTCTTGTCATTTGAAGTCTGACCTGGAGTGTGAAAATATGTACTAGGTGTTACAAACTTACCCACACCACGTACTTTGCCTGGGGGATCTTTGGAACCTAATGCTTGTGATAGAATGTCATTCGGCATGTACGTGTTTCCATCATCGACAATTTGAGTAGTCATTAACTCATCCTAAATTAAAATGTACAAATATTAGTCATTAGGTTTTAAATCAAAGAATAAATTATACATAGACATACGTACTATATGATTCGCCACTTCTTGAGTTTGTTTGTCTGGTATTTTTCCATCACGGTCCATACGAGCCCTTACCCATAAATTGCATCGACGTTCATGTTTTGTAGTTGTCTTCTGTAACAATGTTAAAAAAGAAAATAATGAATATATATGTATATACATTACACAACATAACTTATACAATAAAGAAGTTAAAAAAATCTTACCATTTCTTCAAAGAAGGTTGGCATACCCCTTGCGTGTGATCGATGGTTATACACGTGTTTTCTCTATTTTTCTTCGCTTTTTTCATCGACAACCTTTTCATAAGTATAAATATGAAATATAATTTTTATCACTAATGTTCCCCAATAATTGTGTTGAATGTAAGAGTAGATACACTTACTTTGAACTATTCTTGCGACGTGATTTCACAAATTCATCCAATGGTCTTGCTCAATGTGAGAATACATCTTTGGTGGATTTTTAACTTTTCTCTATCTTCCTTCATCAATTTGTATAAATTTTTTGTTCAACCTATACTTAAATTGTCTAAATGCCACACCAGCAGACTTTAAGACATTTTTCTTCGATCGAGGGTCCACAACATAAGCATTCTACAAAGATTAATAATAGAGTTACATTAATGTCATTATATGATATTATACCACAAATTAATATTATTACCTGTACCAACTCAAATATTTTATTTTTCGTCTCAATTGGAACATCGTGCCAATCGTTGATTGTGATTGGAACATGAACCCGTGCACACGTTCCAATAAAACTTTGCATTGTTGTTGCATTAATTCCAATAGGTTGGCCTAGGTCATTATAATGCACCACCTTTCTTTGACCCTCGCTACTAATACGAGTAATTTCGTGCATACCGCTAGGCCCTCGTGTACTAGATGTTGGTATGCATTCTTCCTCGCTAGGTGGTAAAGTCTCATCCATCGAATTATCTGAATCTTCATTCATAGTGTCATCAACTGGATCGTCTAAAATATCATCCATCTATTGTAGATAGAATTTGCAATAATAAACAATTAGTTCTAAAATCATAGAAGATAAATCATCAATGTATCATGTGCAATTATAAATAACGAGTATGAAATTGAAGATAACCAATGCTTAAGTAAATTGTTCAAGTATTAAAGCAGAAGTTTCAACTACATTGGTTCTAAATCCAATGATACATCAAATACATTGTCTTGAAAACATGACTCATGATAAAGAAGAGAAGAGAAATAAACAACTCTTTCGAATAGCCTCCCATAAGATTACGAATACCTACAAAAATACAAAAACCTATATTACAAAAGATATAAAAATCACAACAAATGAAATAATTTAGAATCGAATCGTACTTCATTATCGATTATCGTAACCCATGTCCCATCACAATCATTCCTAGCATAAGAAGTTTCACCGTCGTCTATATCGAATGCCCGATTCCATCTAGTAGGTGATGAGCGAAAGATTGTAATGAAATATCCCCAGAGTTCATCATCATAGCATGCTTCAAACAAAGTCCCTTTGTGATGGTGTGACAACTATGACCACCACCGTGGATCACATGGATCTTCAATATAAAAAACTTGTTTCGCTTGTGTTGCTAGTATAAAAGAATCTGAAACATGTCCAATACGGTGGAGGTCAACTAAAGTAAAACCAAGATCATCTATGCGCACACCATTGTGATTTTCAACCCAATCACATTTGAACAGAGGAACCTTAAATATGTTGTAATTAACTTCCCATATCTCTTGAATAACTCCATAAAAAGACATGTCTGAAATTACTGGATTCTTGTCCTTAGCACTAGAAACTTGCATTGTTGATGCAACAAGCGCCACCCCACTATTTTGGACAACTCTATTTTCGTCTCGAGATTTTGTGTTGTAACTATATCCATTACTCTTAAAAGCATCATATTTCACAACCATTGGGTTCGGGCCATGTGTTATCCATCTTATCGTACTCAAAATATTGTTTCCCTCATGTATTTCTCTCATCACCTATCATACAACTTTCGTAAATAAGATACGAAGACTATATATTTTGAATGTATAACTAATATATCACAAAAAGAATACCTCATCACGTATCCAAGTAGGAAAATGTCTATTATGTTCCTCCAATAACCATTTGTCATTCTTTGATCGTCTAGGATTTGCATTCTTCAAATAATCCATATATTTTCTATAGTACATACACAATTATTATTAGAGGCAAATGTAACAAATGTGAAAATAGTCAATTAAAATGTCACTTACTCTCGATATGGTTGGACCACATCTGTGTTATTCAAAATATAAAGATGAGCCTCTTTCAATTGTTGTACATTCAAGACTGATGAACGGTGATAATGGCTTATCGATTAGATTTTCTTCATGTGAATGAAACATACCTAGTCCAATAGGGTCTAAATCAATTAAAAACTCACTACAAAATTCAAGCGCCTCTTCACATATGTAAGCTTCGCAATGCTCCCTTTAGGACGATTTCTATTATGGACATAACTTTTCAACACCTTCATATACCTCTCAAATGGATACATCCATCGTAGAGATAAATGGGACCACATAGTTTGACTTCTCTCACTAGGTGAACGGTAAGATGCACCATAATTGTGAAAAAGAGGGTGGAAAGTACTTCTCAAGTAGACATAATGTCACAACTACATCGATCTCCGTAACTTATCCAAACTCGATATTCGCATACTCTTGGAACATATAGCATTGAAAAAGAAGCATAATCTACTAATAGCATGTCTCACATTCTTAGGTAGAATTGAGCGTAGCGCAATAGGGAGCAATTGTTGCATAAGAACATGGCAATCGTGAGATTTCAAATTAGTTAACTTTAAGTTGGGTAATGATACCAAATTTCTAATGTTTGAAGAGTATCCTTCGGGTACCTTTATGTCACTAACGATTTGCAAAAACGATATTTCTCTGCCTTTGATAATGTATAACATTTGGGGGCATATATGTTCTACCACCCTTTGATGTAGGTGCTAATTCAGGCCTTATTTTCAATTTAACCAAGTCGCGTCTGGTCTTAACCCCATCCTTACTCTTTCCGGAATATCAAGCAATGTTCCAATGATATTCATGCATATATTCTTTTCTATGTGCATTACGTCTAGACAATGTCTTATATTCAAATGTTTCCAATACGGAAGTTCATAAAATATAGATCTTCTTTTCAAAGTAGTTCTTTTAGTTTGGTCATCTAATTTTTTTTCACTCATTTTTCCTCTTGGAAAATTCATTCCATTTAGTTTGAGGAAAATAGCCTCCCCAGACATTGGAATTGGAACACTTCCATGCTCCTTCTTACCATTGAAAGCTTTCTTCTGTCTTCTATATGGATGATGCCTTGGTAGATATTTTCTATGCCCCATATATACGTTTTTTTTCCCATGTTTTAATCGCAAAGAAGATGTTTCCTCTCCACATATAGGACAAGCCTTGTATCCTTTAACACTACAACCACATAGATTGCCATATGCAGGAAAATCATTTATAGTCCACATTAGTACAGCCCGAAGAGTAAAATTTTCTTCTCTATATGCATCATAGCATTCAACTCCCTCTTCCCACATGAGTTTCAAGTCGTCAATCAGAGGGGACAAGTATACATTTATATCATAGCCTGGTTGTTTTGGTCCGGATACCAACATCGATAACATGAGAAACTTTTTCCTCATGCACAACCATGGTGGAAGGTTGTATATTGTAAGAATCACTGGCCAACAACTGTATTTAGTACTTAAATTTCCAAATGGGTTAACACCATCGGTTGATAAGCCAAAACGGAGATTCCTATGCTCTGCACCAAAAGATGGCCATAGGTGGTCAATTAACCTCCAACATGGAGAATCAGAAGGATGACGCATGACCCCATCAACTTTTCTTTCAGTTGCATGCCACACTAGATTCTTTGCATGTTCTGTGTTCTTAAACATCCTTATTAATCTTGGGATGATAGGAAAGTACCAAAGTTGTTTAGCAAGAACTCCTTTGCACTCTTCTATTGAGTTTCGACGCATCTTCCATCTTGATAGATTACATATAGGACACTTTTCTAACTTTTCATATTCTTTTCTGTAGAGACAACAATCATTGGGGCAAGCGTCTATCTTTTGATAACTCAACCCTAGGGCACCTAAAGTTTTTTTTGCTCCATACATAGATGTAGGCATTTCATTATTTTCAGGAAGAAGATCAGTTAGTAAAGACATTATTTCTGTGAAGCTTGTATTACTCCACCGAACCTAACCTTTGATTATACAATCTCACGAGAGCAGACAACTTTGTAAATTTTTTACAACCAGGGTATAAAGGCTTCTTTGCATCTTCAAGCATAATGTCAAATACTTTTCCCACATTAGAATATTGGTCTTGTGCAGATTCAACCATATTAATCACATTGAATAAATCATTTTCAACATCTTCGGTCGGATTACTGATAAAGTGTTCACTAGTATTGTTAGGGTCAAAATCTTCTCCATGCCAAAACCAAATCTTATAACTCTGATCAATCCCGTTGACATACAAGTGATTCCTAACTATTTCAACTTCTTTGGATATACGGTTCCCACATTTTAAACAAGGACAACGTATTAAATTGGAACCATTATTATGGCGTAAACCAAATGCAATGAATGTTTCGATTCCCAACTCATACTCTCTAGACAGCCTATTCTTCCCCATCCATGTTTTGTCCATTGCAAAATTCTATAAAATATATATATAAAAAAATAAGGATATGAAAGAAAGGGAAATACACATGTAAAATATTTAGTCATAAGAACAACAACATGCACTATTACAAAAATAAGTTACAAGGAGAGAATAATTATTCGATTTTAGTCCGATGAAAATAATTATTCCTCACAAAGACTAAAAATAAACTAGTATGCAATGTAACCATAAAATAAGAGAACTTAGTAAGAGTGACAATTTGAGTATTTTCTAAGTTAGAAGATTTGAGAGACAAAGTCAAAAAGAAAAAAAGATTGATTCCTAAACCAAGCACAAAGAAAAAGTAAGTTATGTTTGGACGAGAATACACATGTGAGCTTGGTAGAACTAGTTATGAAACTATGTTGTAGTCGTGGATAATAAGAGTTGTTTATAAAGAAATGTCATTCATTCTTCTCAACGAACATATTCAAAACTACATAAAAATGATATATTATTCATTTTCCAAAAGCCAAGTGTACAAAAAGAACATTTCCATACATATAAATGAAGTTTTAACCAAGAATCACATATAAAACATACAAGACATTTAACTATTAACCTTCATTAATAAATAGAAATGAAGTTTAACAAAGAATATATGTAAAACATACATAAGATTCAACTATTATCCAACCTCAAACACCAAATTAGAACATAAAATATGAGGATCGAATGGAGTTTACCCAAAATCGAGCGGTGGGACAGGTCGAGTGGGGTTGCTGTGTGTGTGGCGAAATCTGGGGCAGACGAAAAAGTGGGGTTGAGGGGGACAGGGAGGGAGACGAAGGAAGGGAGACAAGGGGGCGAGACAAGGGGCGGACGGGAGGGAGACCGGACGGGAGGGAGACAGCAGGGGGGCACAGCGGGCTGGGAACAGGGGGAGAGAGAGGGGCGAACGGGAGGGAGACAGGGGGTAGACAGGGGGCGGACGGGAGGAGAGAGGGGGGGAGACGAAGGGAGACAGGAGAAGGAGACAGGGGAGTGGGGAGACGAAGGGAGACAGGAAGGGAGACAGAAAATGGAATGGGTGGGGAAAAAAAAAGGTGACCTAAAAAAGGGGGGGGGGGGGGGGAAGGAAAAAAAATTTTATTAAAAAAATTCATTAAAAAAAAACAAATATTTTATTAAAAAAAAACAAATTTCTTTTCATTAAAAAAAACAATTTTTTAGCATTTTGTCTAAATGTTCTTGTTTTTTTTTTCTTTTTATTTTAACTCACCCAAATGAGTCTAGCTTAAACCAAACTTCAACACTTTATTTTTTCTTTCAAATGACACTTTTAAGAGTTTCATTTTTTAAATGAATCCAAATGATATTTCAATAAATGACAATTTAGTAACAAAAAAAGGTGATTTAGTAAGAAAAAAAAAAAAAAAACAAATTTCTTTTCATTAAAAAAAAACAATTTTTTAGCATTTTGTCTAAATGTTCTTGTTTTTTTTTTCTTTTTATTTTAACTCACCCAAATGAGTCTAGCTTAAACCAAACTTCAACACTTTAATTTTTCTTTCAAATGACACTTTTAAGAGTTTCATTTTTTAAATGAAACCAAATGATATTTCAATAAATGACAATTTAGTAACAAAAAAGGTGATTTAGTAAGAAAAAAAAATTACAAGTTTGAGATCCTTAAATCTTTCGATATATATATAACATTTAAAAATATAAAAATAATACTTATTTTCTAAATTGAAAATTAGTTTTATAAAAATTAATGATTCTAAAAAAGTGTCATAAAACGCGTCTTTTTAATTTATGATACTTTTCTGTAAGATGATTCTAATAAAGTGTCATAAAACGCGTGTTTTATTTTATGACACTTTAATTGCCCCCTCTTCTTGTATTTGGTTTTTCCTAAGTGTCATCTAATCCCTTATTTTTAGTAGTGCTTGTTGATCTTTTGGATGAGCTTATGGTTTGTTGATCTTTGGATCCACTTTTAACTTATTAATTTTTGGATCGACATCTGCCTTGTTGATCTACTTGGATGATCGACTCTGACTTATTGATTTACTTGGATAATTGGTCTCTAGCTTTTTGATTTATAATTGGATATTTGATCTCAAATTTGTTGATATGTTTGAATGATTGACCTCTGACTTGTTAATCTTTTTAAATGTAGACTTTGATTTGAGGGTTTGAAACTTGTTATCGGTCTTCTTCCAACTTAGTAAACAAAAAGACGATTAATCTATTGTCTTTATTGTTGAATGTTTTGAATTCTAAAGACAGATGCCCAATCTTTATTTTTCTTGATTCACCCCTAGAGGTAGAAGGCTTTAAGAAGAAACAAATTCATCTAAAACTCTTTTATGGAATTAGAAAAGAATCTCATATAGAGTTAAAAAAAATGTTTTCATATAAGATTGTTTCGATAAAAAATTAAAATAAAAATAAAAAATCCTCTCAACAATATAACTTGATAGGATTAACTGTGTGGAGCTTCAAATTTCAGCAACGAAGACCCTTTAATCAAGCCATAAATTGTAAAAAAAAAAAAGAAGCATTTATTTTGTATGATGAAGCTTCCGAAGGGTTCTTTATAAAGTGAGTTTTGGATAAAACGTAAGTTTAGTATATATGGTGTTAGAAATTTTAATTAATTTCTAATATTGATTCATATATTTTAATCAATTGATAATTATTATTGTCATACACAATGATATGTAGTATTTAAGAAATAATTATCGGGTGTAAATCCCTCCATGCCAATTTGTTAAATTTTAAGTATTTTAGTGTGTTTTGTATATTATAAAAGTTTAAAGAATTTTTAGCAATTTGACATACACGTATCAAATTGTAAAAGGAAGGTATTAGAAGTCGAACACGATCTTTCCATAGTTATTTTGGAGGTGGGACACATTTTCACATTATGTTTTCTGAATACAAAACCACCTGATTCAATAGAGAAAAAAGTCCCGATATCATCACTGACCAATTTTAGCCTTACAGATTTGTCAATGGAAAACAATAGAGATTTTAGCGAATACAGATTTAGCATGGGAAAGCAACACATAGTTTATCATCTGGGTATTTGTAAAGACCCGACCCGAATGGGGTTCTAAATAGGTCATTACCTCAATGCATGCATACAAATCTACAGAAAATTTGCAAGGTGGTGTTTGGATTCTAAGTAAAAATAAAACATGAAAACATCCATTTAAAAATCAACATAAATTCCTGAAACCTGTCCCTGTTTCCAAGCACCTGTTCCAAGACAAATACATTTCCAAAACATACTCTGATAAGAGATTTATTTAAAACATACAAGCTTTACAAAAATGCTAGAATCCAGAAATACATTCAGAAAACACCCTAGGGCTCCGTGCCCAACTACATGCATTCAGAGGACATTTAAATCATAAACATAAACATAAGACTCAGAGTTGAACAACGGGTTCCATGATCACAGCTCCTTCTCCAGCCATCCTGTCTCGCACCATGGTTACCTGTGGAAAACCACATAATAAGGGTGAGTAACGAATTACTCAGTAAGAATCCCCAACCGGGGTACAATACGATATACATGGTCATCTAGCAGAAAGATATGCAAGCTATGAATATAAACACAGAATAGAGCACATAGCTTAGCCCACACTTGGGCCTCGGATACCAACTCAGGGTCTTAGTCCAGAAATAAATCACCACACCACACATCACACAAGTCGCCCTATACGAGAAACAAGTCCCGGCCTCGGCACATCTCATCGTCGACGAAAGGTACACGGCTCACAATCCCGAGGAGCTCTCGATCAGTATTTGTAATGAGCGTAAGCATGCACCGCGTGCTACTGCGCACCATGAAGTGCCGGCCCAGAGGCAAGCCGCCCATGTCCGATCCACCACGCCTAACTAAATCTTTGGATCGGTGTCACCGACATATAGGTGTGAGACCGACACGTAAACTATGTCACCTGAACCACCGCTTTGGGGCCAAGGAGCGGTCGTGGTAGGCTTACACCAGAAGTCGTCCTTGCCTTAACAGTGGCAATCGTGGGCTCTCGCCAAACATGCCGAGGACATGCCGGCCGAGGGGACGAGGCAATGCCAAGTCATCATCCCGACCGTTGGGGCATTTAACGATCGCCACCCTCACCCAAGATTGCGGGGCCTACCGCTTGGGTTAGCTAATCCCCTCACGGGGTCCAGGGCGGAATGACTTGCTCGGACGTCCCCGCCATGGATGCAAGGTACTTTATGCATCAGGCCCGGATGATGCTATCTACCTGCAACTCTAACCTTCCTTAACAATCAGCAAACAATCCAATACAATCCAATACGTGCTCAAAGAGAATACAACGAGCCTAGCATGATACTACGAAGCAAAGAACAGATACGAGCATGCCAGAAAGGAACAACCTAGCATGGACTAACATGAGAAACAACATAGGAAATCATGCCAGTCGGGAATTCAGAATAGAGCACTTATCATGAAACATGTCAATAAACACAAACAAGCATACAATCGGCAATCGCATAATATATCGCAGTGGTCCACACAACTCGGAAGAAATCCTTACCGGCCGGAAGACCTCTAAACACAAGAAACCTAAGTCGCGATCGAACCCGAGCTAGCTAGCGAGAACCTAACAAAAAAACAACAATAATTACAATCAAAAGGCCCAAATATAATAAAACAAACAGGCTCGGCCGGGAGCAACTCACGAGGCACTACCGACACTCGAACGGGCGGCCAGCCGGGCTAGGTGGCTGGCGGCTGGCGCCAGCAGCTGCGCGGGCGCTGACGCGGTGGCTGGGGCTGCTGGCGCTGGGCGCGCTGGGCACGCATTGGCGAGCAGTGGCGAGCGAAGCGCGAACGCGCGGCGAAGCAGCAGCAGGCGGCGGCGCGCGGGCGCGACGACGCGCTACAGGGACGAGACTCGGAGCGGCTCGACGACACGAGCTGGGTGACGCGACGGCACGGCGAGGGCGCGGGCAAGCGGACGGCAGATCTGGTGCGCGATGGCCTCACTGGTGCAACGGTCGAGCTGGCGATCGGGGCGACTTCGGGCGGATCTGGGCTGCGGCGCGACCTGGCAGGGCAGGGCGAGGCTGGGCGAGGCTGGCTCGGGCGCTGGGCGAGCTAGGGCTGCTCGGGCAAGGGGCTGGGTGCTCGGGGAGAGAGAGAGAGAAAATGGGATTTTGGAAAAAATTAAAAGAAAAAGGAAAATGGGAAAATAAAAAGGAAAATTTGGGATTTTATCCATTTAATTCATCCTTATCCATTTTTTCCAATTTTCTAAAAATCCTTAAAATCCCATTTCCCGGCTTCCTCCTTCAAGACCCGACTGAAGCAACCTTTTCCAATAAATAAAACTCACTTAAACCCAACTCCCAAAGCAACACTAAGGGCCCGGGCTCGAATCCCAAAGGAAGCACACAACCAACCATCACTTTGCAAAAATCCCAAATCACAACCGAACTTCCAAACGACTAGCCCAAACATCTCGGGACTCATGATCCAACCCAAACAAGCCTCGACGTAAGGCGGGAACTACCTCAAGCCACGAAAACCACAATTCGCCCCGAAGAGCCAAAAAGACCCCAAGGGGCAAAACCGCTCTAACGACCCAACCAACAACCGAAACTTGACCGAAGGCACCTCGAAAATCGGGATAGAAAAATCGGGTCATTACAATACTCCTCCTTTTAAGACTTTCGTCCTCGAAAGTCCTAAGACGCAACGACTCCAGAAAACTCCACCGATCCAAACCCAATCGAACTTCTCGGCTAAAAAAAGCAGCACCAACCTTCTCCGAAAACCAAACCTCCCGGGTCCTAAAAAAAAAACTCAAAGGAGAATGCCATCCGGATCGCCAAACACCGAACAGAAGGAAAACAAATGCGAAAAACTAGACGGCAAACCACGTCCTCAACTCGCACCAACTCTAAAACGGTGCTACTCACAAAGAAACTCGAGGACCGCCATAAGCTCAAACTCTACACCACGCGACTTGGCAAAACTCCTAAGGGAGCTCACAACCTTAACGAGAAACAATCGAACCACCAAGCGTCGATCGATCCAAAAGCCAAACTTCTCCAACTAGAACACGACCACAACACTTAAGCAACCATCTTAAAGAGAAAACGCGCCAAACCAAAGGCAAGGTGCCCATCTGGTACACCCGACGGCTAACAACACTCACATCGTGTGAACTTCGACACGGCCACCTCTAAAAGACGGGGGCCAAGCACAGGCTCCACTCGGCCAAACCAACAAACTAGAGCTCCTCAACGGCCGAACGCAAACTTCCAAAGAAAACCTACCAGCAACTGGCCAAGAAGAACACCGCCAGGCAAGGAACAACCAACATTCCTCTCAAGGAAAACTCGGGAAGCAAGGACTAAACCATCACGCGACTATCTCGCGACACAACACCTTGAGGAAAGCAGCTCAAGCGACTTACCAACCAATGCCACGGCACCTCTGTGCCAACTCACTCAAACGCGGCTCTGCTAACGCCAACTGCGAACGCACAACAACTAGGAACAAAGCCCAAAAAGGGCTTGCTCAGCAGAACTCAACCCAACTTATAACGAGCAACGCTCGCCTCCAAGCTACCACTCAACTCTTAAAATCCAACTGGCTACTCAAAAAAAAAAACTTCTCCTTTAAGCTTAGGCCTAACTCAACTTCCAACCTGAAGCTCCACACCCGAAACCTCACCAGGAAAACAGATATCGACAACCTCAAAGCTTACGGATCCTGAGCCACACGAATCCGCAAGACTACCTCAGGAGCTAACACTCGAGGCTGGCATCCAAGGAGCAACTCAACCACCAGAGAGGCTAGGGGAAAAGGAAATCTTCAATCTCCAAAGAACCAACGACTTGCCAGAACAACTCAACTCTTACTGGCTGGCCTCCGCCCTTGTGGGAACAAACAACTCTTGCTTGCTAACAACACAAAGCGAGGACCCTCATTGGGGTGACCATTTGCGCGCGCTACTCGATCAACTACACAACTCGGGAGCTAAGGCGACTCACGCCAAACGGAAACTACTTCCCGGCAAGCAAACTCGAAAGGGCGGCGAACTCTCACACGCTCGCTTGACTTGCTCAAACCCAAGGCAACAAAGAACCAACTCTCTTGGAAGCAACACCCAAGGAAAACTCAACCAATCGGACCACCAATCTGAAACTAACAAAGACTTGCTCAGCTCGCCGAGGGAGGGTCAACTCCCAAAACTTTACGATCAAGAACAAGACCTCGGGGCAACGCCCTCCAAAGCCTAGAACCGAACTAGCTCTCGAAACAACAAGAGGACCAAATCTTGGCCAAACACTCACAAGAGGCAGAACAACCTTTACTGCAGCCTCTAGAACACCATCCAAGAATCCGCTTAACTGGACAAACGACTGCTTCCAAGTAGCCAACAAACTATTCCCTCTTGCTAGCACCACTACCATCAATTCCAAGACCAAGGAAGAACCTGACAACTCCCCAAGGAACGGCTCTTACTAGCAGACAACCAAGGGACAGAGAACTCCACATACGCTCACTGTCTTGCCCCACTAGAGCAACAACATCAAATCTCGCGGGGCAACAACAAGGGGTCCATCTCAGACTGAACCTCCAAATGCCAAACGGGGCAACTCAACATCCTGCAACTGGAAAACAACCAACAGGGCACAAACCACTCGCCCCACGAGCAAAACTAATCTCAAGCAACTCCAATACACACCTTGGTCGACACCAAGCATCAACTTGCCACCACACCGGAACCAATCCGGACTTTACTCCAAACAAACACTAGCTTGCTAGTCTACCAAGACTGCTAGCAACTCAACCGAGGCTACAACCCACACGCCTCCAGCTGGCCAACTGAAACTCACTACCTGGGCCTGACTGAGCTCTGGAGAGGCTCTCCACAACCTAGGGTTCTCTGACAACCCTCGACACACACACTGCCAAAGAACCGATCTAATGCAGGATAACCGCACGAACGAACAACTCCAATTTCCGGCATCCCAACCATGTTTGGCCAACTCCAACTCCTTGGGAACCTAGAGGACCCGAACGCTCTACAGAACGCGCGCCATCCTCCTACTCAAAGCATCGGCCACAACATAACTTCTACCCAAGGAAAGATCCAAACAACTCTCTTAGCCATGACAATCAGAAACCACGCGGCTTAGCTACCACCGCTCTTGTTCAGTTTCCAACTGAACTCCAACCAACGATCAACAAAAAGATCCGCCAACCAAGCTTAGGTCCAACTTAACAAATCTTGCCTAAGCAACAACCTGATATCACGAGCACGATATCCTTACCACCTCATTTGAAGCCTTACAACATCCACCGAGTTCAACTTCTCCGTAAACCGAGCAATAGATCTCCAAAGCAAACCCTACATGGATATGAAACTCTCGCCACGGAACGAACCACACAAAACACACTTGTGTGCACAACTCTCAACCTTCCTTTAGAGATCCAAGACTAACAAGCGTTTTTCCAAAAAAGCAACGCTAACTCCTGGCAGAGATACAAACAATCCAAGGAACACCAAAAGTTCCATCTCCACACGATACACGAAGCTCAGGCAAGCTTGCTCTACCAAAGCATAACAATGCCAAACCGAACTTACTTTATACAAAGCCTCTACCAAGGGTGCTTACCCCTAAGGCATCCAAAACCTCTCGCAAGGCATCAGCTCATCTCGCCTCATAGGCATCCAGCTCATCTCATGAGCATCCAACTCAGGGTCCCTCTGCTGGACCAAACTCGCATCTACAATGCTCAACTCTCCTCAGATTAAGGCACTCGAAGGTAGTTGACCGCACTACCAACCACAAAGAAATCTCTTGGCCTTAACACTAGCACGAGACTCACGCGCACCAACACTTACCAACTGCCAACTTGCTGACTTACTCAACCTCCAGAAACACTGGGAAGAGGCTCCGGCTCCTCTCGAGCATCCTTTCGCTTGTAGTCCATCGACTACCACTGAACTAGCCCTCTGGCACGACCTAAATAGGTGCCACTGCCATAAACGGATCCAAGGCTAAATGAGTGCGCTGAACTCCGGACGGCATAGAACCATCTGCTATGCCCAAGCCAAACTCAAGCTCGAACTGGACTTAGTGCCAAAGCGGCACACCAACCAATGCACCTCAAGTGCCACTACTACCAAAACCACATCTTACTACCAATGGGCCAACAAGATCACAACCTTAAGTGACACGAACTCTGGCTAGGCATACAAGGGCTCCAACTCAAAAACCATGCCTATGGCATCTCATCAAACCGAAGGCTCACCGCCTACTCTTGCACCTCCACATGATGCTCCACAAAACTCTGGCCGGCTCTCTCAACATGCAGCAGCTAGCTCCACTCCAGGAGCTCACCAAAGGAAGAGTGCTCAACTCTACCAAACCTCTGAGGAAAACACCAACGGATCCAATCTGGAGGAACATGCGCCATTGCACCCTTAACCACGTGGTTAAAACTCTTGGGCTGCAAACAACAACACTTTACAGGAGCACAAAGATGCCTCAACAATCTCCTCGAAGGCTACCAACTCTGCAGCCACTCTCTGGGCAACCAAATAATCTAACAAGGCTCAAGATCAACACTTGAGCTACCCAGGCTAGTCCACACGGGGACCTGCTCCACAAGCATCCACATAAGCACATTCATAGCTAACTCCTCTCTTGGAGTAGTACTCCAAGGAAAAAGACCTCCACCCTCTCACTAGGGGAAAACCAACAACTGGGACACAAATGGCCTCACGGAGTCCAAGCTCGCCTCCCACGGGACGACGCCCCGGGGCATCCGAATCTGTGCGGATACCTCAACAAGCCACAACATACATCACACACTGCGCGGGAAGTTGGCATGATGGCGCTCTAAATCCAAACCAACAACGAGTCGAAACCGCTCGTCTCCGCTCCACAACACTACACAAGGCATACACTAGATGATGAGGTATTGTAAATTCTTAACCCTTTTTCAACAACAAATAGTAAACTTAGCGTACACTGATGATCGCCTGAGTTGATGATCATGGAAAAACGACCTACAACAAAAGGTCAGTCTACAGAATCTATGACTATGAGCTCTGATACCAACTGTAAAGACCCGACCCGAATGGGGTTTTAAATAGGTCATTACCTCAATGCATGCATACAAATCTACAGAAAATTTGCAAGGTGGTGTTTGGATTCTAAGTAAAAATAAAACATGAAAACATAAATTTAAAAATCAACATAAATTCCTGAAACCTGTCCCTGTTTCCAAGCACCTGTTCAAAGACAATTACATTTCCAAAACATACTCTGATAAGAGATTTATTTAAAACATACAAGCTTTACAACAATGCTAGAATCCGGAAATACATTCAGAAAACACCCTAGGGCTCCGTGCCCAACTACATGCATTCAGAGGACATTTAAATCATAAACATAAACATAAGACTCAGAGTTGAACAACGGGTTCCATGATCACAGCTCCTCCTCCAGCCATCCTGTCTTGCACCATGGTTACCTGTGGAAAACCACATAATAAGAGTGAGTAACGAATTACTCAGTAAGAATCCCCAACCGGGGTACAATACGATATACATGGTCATCTAGCAAAAAGATATGCAAGCTATGAATATAAACACAGAATAGAGCACATAGCTTAGCCCACACTTGGGCCTCGGATGCCAACTCAGGGTCTTAGTTTGGAAATAAATCACCACACCACACATCACACAAGTCGCCCTATACGAAAAACAAGTCCCGGCCTCAGCCTGTCTACTGTCGACGAAAGGTACACTGGCTCACAATCCCGAGGAGCTCTCCAGTCGGCGCTGTAATGAGCGTAAGCATGCACCGCGTGCTACTGCAGACCATGGGGGGTGCCGGGTCTAGAGGCAAGTTGCCCATATCCAGTCACCACGCCTAACTAAATCTTTGGATCGGTGTCACTGACATAGGGGTGTGAGACCTGGACACGTAAACTATGTCAGCCTGAACCACCGCACCTGGGGCCAAGGAACGGTCGTGGTAGGCTTACACCAGGAAGCCGTCCTTGCCTTAACAGTGGCAATCCGGGGCTCTTGCCAAACATGCCGAGGACATGCCGCCATTTGCCGGGGCGAGGCAATGCCAAGTCATCATCCCGACCGTTGGGGCATTTAACGATCGCCACCCTCACCCAAGATTGCAGGGCCTACCGCTTGGGTTAGCTAATCCCTCACGGGGTCCAGGGACGGAATGACTTGCTCGACGTCCCTACCATGGATGCAAGGTACTTTATGCATCAGGCCCGGATGATGCTATCTACCTGCAACTCTAACCTGCCTTAACAATCAGCAAACAATCCAATACAATCCAATACGTGCTCAAAGAGAATACAACAAGCCTAGCATGATACTACGAAGCAAAGAACAGATACGAGCATGCCAGAAAGGAACAACCTAGCATGGACTAACATGAGAAACAACATAGGAAATCATGCCAGTCGGGAATTCAGAATAGAGCACTTATCATGAAACATGTCAATAAACACAAACAAGCATACAATCAAGCAATCGCATAATATATCGCAGGTCCACACAACTCGTAAGAAATCCTTACCGCGGGAAGACCTCTAAACACAAGAAACCTAAGTCGCGATCGAACCCGAGCTAGCTAGCGAGAATCTAACAAAAACAACAATAATTACAATCAAAAGGCCCAAATATAATAAAACAAACAGGGCTCAGCTCGGGAGCAACTCACGAGGCACGGCTGACACTGACGGGCGGGCATTTGCCGTGACGGGGCTAAGCATTTCTTTGGCGCTGGCACAGCGCTGGGCGTACTGACGCGGCAACCTGGGGCTGGCTGCTACGGGCTGCGCTGACACGGCGCTGGGCGGGGGCGTGCGCACGAGCTGGGCGACGCGACGCCACGGCGAGGGCGCGGGCAAGCGGACGGCAGATCTGGTGCGCGATGGCCTCACTGGTGCGACGGCCGAGCTGGCGATCGGGGCGACTTCGGGCGGATCTGGGCTGCGGCGTGACTTAGCGAGGGCGGTAGGCGGGCGAGGCCGGCTCTGGCATTTGGGCGAGCTAAATTTGCTCGGGCAAGGGGCTGGGTGCTCGGGAGAGAGAGAGAAAATGGGATTTTGGAAAAAAATAAAAGAAAAAGGAAAATGGGAAAATAAAAAGGAAAATTTGGGATTTTATCCATTTAATTCATCCTTATCCATTTTTTCCAATTTTCTAAAAATCCTTAAAATCCCATTTCCCGGCTTCCTCCTTCAAGACCCGACTGAAGCAACCTTTTCCAATAAATAAAACTCACTTAAACCCAACTCTCAAAGCAACACTAAGGGCCCGGGCTCGAATCCCAAAGGAAGCACACAACCAACCATCACTTTGCAAAAATCCCAAATCAGAACCGAACTTCCAAACGACTAGCCCAAACATCTCGGGATTCGCAGTCCAACCCAAACAAGCCTCGACGAAGGCTGGAACTACCTCGAAGCCCTGAAAACCACAATTCCTGCCCGAAGAGCCAAAATACCAAAATACCCCCAAGGGGCAAAACCGCTCTAACAACCCAACCAACAACAGAAACTTGACCCGAAGGCACCTCGAAAACTGGGATAGAAAACTGGGCAGTTACAATATTATTCAGGCCATTGATTCATCAAGTAAGTTTTCTATCTACAATTCTTGAATTGGTTATATTTATGCCTAATTGAGATTTTGGTTGATTTAATTATTCTATTATGATCCATAAATGTTAATCGCTTCCGAATTTGAGATTACTGATTTACATTGGTATCAAAGCCAAGTTAATAGAAATTAAATCACAATTTTAGGGTTTATGAGGATTTGGTAAATTGAAGTTAAATCTTAATTAATTTATGAGCATAATTATAATCAGTTGCATTGGTATTCAAATTTTATATTAAATTTGTTAGTGAATTGTTAATTTAATCCTTGAGCATTTGTTTGAATTTGTTATTGAATTTATTGGATTCATCCATTATATCTGCTCCATGATTAATGATAATGACCAAATAAGAATTGATTCAATTTCAATTAAATTGATTGCGTGCAACTGTGCGCTGTCCATGAGATAAAAAATAAAATAAAATAAATTTAGTGTTGCTGTTTTTCTTAGTTAAGATTAGAGATTAAGCAACATGTATAATTAATGAAAGGAATTGGTTTTGAATTAGAACAGAACAGTCCAGTTTGGTCTTCTTTTAAATTTTGTATTATTAAATTAAATAATTTAAGTTTATATAAGTTTATAAGTTTATCATACTACCTTAAAAGTGTGGCTTAAGGGGAAATCATTTTTGGACGATTTTACCCTTTAAGTCATACTCTAAATTACAGCATGACGTCTATTAAAATATTAAAAAAAATAAATTAAATGCAAATAACGTAGAAGATATTTACAATATCATTTAGATTTTCATCCGTAGAAGATAAGATATTTTTATCAAATCTCATAAATTTTATGACTAAGTTAGAAGATTAGAGATTTCAACCATCAAATGAACATATTTTTAATCTCATTTAAATTTTTATCATCTTTATAACGTATAAAATAAGATATTTTTACCAAATCTCATAGATTTTATTTGACATTTTATATTCTAATTAAAATAATAAATTGAATTTTCCATTCCTATAAATAGTTCTCTACATTTTATTTACGAGAATAGTTTCTGTTTGCTTGGATTTACTTTTCTTTGTCTTTTTTTTGTTTTATAATAAGTTATCTTATTTTTGTTGGATTATTTACCTTAACTTTCATCTAATTTTTCTTTTGTTGTACTAATTTTTGTATGGATCTTTTTGCATAATTGTTGCCTTTCAAAAAAAGACTTGAAGATCTAGAAAAAAAGTTTGAAGAATGATAAGATTATCATATGAGACTAAAGTTTGGTAATAATGATTTCCTACCATATATATATATGTCTATATTTTGTTTACAAACACATTTAAAACTTTCTCTTTGCTTGGGGTTATCGTTCTTGGTTTCTTTTTGATTTTTTGTTTTATAATAAAAAATTTAGTTATCTTATTTTTGTTGGATTATTTACCTTAACTTTCATCTAAATTTTGTAATAATTTTTGTAGGGATCTTTTGTGCTTAATTGTTGACTTGGAGATGTGAAATTCTTTTTTCTTTTGAAGAATGATAAAATTATCATTTGAATTTAAAGGTAAGTTAATAGATGTATACTAATATATTTAGCTTATTTATATTTATATTTATAATTATGAAATAACTCTTATAAATTTTATAATTCAAGAGTAATTGGTTTATTAATAATAAATTGAGAAAAAACTAAAGAGCATCGATTTTTAAAAATCAAAGACAAAATTTAATTTTAATGCGATAAATTTTATTAAGTTTTTTTAAAAATAATAACACCTATTATTTTTAAGCTCAAAATAAAATATTAACTGTTTTTAAAAAATAAATGTAAATTTTAATAAATTTAATAGTTATAAAATTCAATATTTGATTGAAATTATTATTTGATGATCTAAATTTAGTGCAAAAATGTAGGAAACAATTTATAATTATAAATATATATAATTTATTATTTAAAATATATCACGTGCAACGTCGTGTTAAAATTCTAGTATAATTTAAGTCTTTAATATTTTAGTGAGTGTGTTAGTCATCAAAGTGGCCCACTCGGTATTTGTTAAACGATTTAAATTATATTATAAATGTTTATTTGTTATAACATTATAAATGACAATTTAAGAATAATAAAGATTTATAGTTTTTAACATGCAGTTATATGGTTACCTTAAGTAGATCTTACTCATGTTAATAATAATTACAGTAGGTTATAAACTTTGTTTAATTAATATATAATATGCATCCAAAGATGACTTGTATGTTAGATTAAATCTTGTGGTGACCTTATATATATGTTACATATATGATGTGATGGTTGATGGTTGATGGTTGTGTTTAAATTTAAGTGAATTTAAATGCAATGTTTTGGTTTTTATTATGGTATGAATTGTGGTTTAAATTCAAAGAAATTAATATGTGAGATTTAAATGGTTGCAGTGATCTCTAATATGTCAGACTGTCAATGGTATCAAGTTTAATAGGCATAACTATGATGATTGGATTGAGTATGTCAAGCTTAATGCTGGCCTTTTAAGACTCGATTCAGCTCTGTTAATGGAAGAGCCCGCTAAACCGATACTAGTTTAGAGGCAGACAAGAAACTGTGGGAGAATTGGGAAAGATCTAATAGGCTTATGATGAACTTTCTTAAGCTTAGCATAGAGTCTAATGTTAAGCCTTCCCAGCCCAAGATTGAAAATGTAAGGAAATTTGTGGCTGAAATTAAGAAGTGCACTATGACAGACATTGTGGATAAATCTGTTGTTGCTACTCTTATTGATGACTTATCAAATAGAGAGTACACTATTGCTCAGTCAATGGAGGAACATATTACCCATATGGTGAATACTTACAACCGGCTGAAAAGTTTGGATACAGATCTTGGAGAACGAGTATTGGTTGAGTTCTTGCTAAAATCATGTAAGGGTGATGATTTTAAGCAATTTACGAGAACTTACAACCAACTTAATGAAGAATGGTCTCTTTCAGATACGAAGGCCATGCTCTTGCAAGAAGAGGCAAGACAAATGGAGGATTTTAAGATCAAACTTCCCCAAGAGAACCTTGTTTATGGTAATCCAAAGGCTAGTTCTAGTGGTAGCAAAGCTTCAAATAAGAAAAGAAAGAAAAAGAGAAAGCAACTATTTAAGGTGTAGGGTGAAATTTCACATAATCCAAAATGTTTCTGGTGCAATAAACCTGGGCACAAAAAGGTTGATTGCCTAAAGAGGAAAAAGTGGTTTTCAGACAGAGGTATACATTATGTTTCAGAATGCTTTGAAACAAATCTGATTGATACTTTGGTGGCTTGATACTGGTGCAACCACTCATGTTTCCAATGTTATGCAAGGTTATCTGAGCTTCCAAAAAATGCCAGAAAGTGAAAACTTTCTATTTATTGGAAATAAGATGAAAGCTAGAATTAAAGGTGTTGGGACATATAGAATTGTGTTGGAGACGACCTATTGCCTTGATATAGGGAAGTGTCTATATGTTCCTGACTGCTCTAGAAATCTTGTTTTTGTTTCTAGGTTGGATGCTTTAGGATTTGAATTTAAAATTGGACATGGTTGTTTTTCATTGTATCGTGGTACAAACTTTTGTGGTACTGGTTTATTGTCAGATACTTTGTATTGTTTCAATTTAAATTCTTCTTTTGTTAATTCCCTGTTTAATGTTGAATGTGATGTCGGTATGAAAAGAAATGCACGTAATGAGTCTTCTGCTGACTTGTGGCATAAAAGGCTCGATCATATATCCAAAGAGAGGATTTTGAGACTAATTAAAAGTGAAATTTTGTCTCAATTGGATTTTACCGACTGGAATGATATTTGTGTGAATTGCATTAAGGGTAAGCAAACCAAACATATATCAAAACAGGTTGCCACAAGAAGTAGTGGATTACTTGATTTAATACATACATATATTTGTGGTCCTATTGATGTACCATCTTGCGGCGGTGAGAGGTATTTCATCGCTTTCATTGATGATTACTCTAGGTACTGTTACCTTTATTTACTACATGAAAGAACTCAATCCGTTAATGTCCTTGAGACATTTATTTTGGAGGTTGAGAGGCAGTTAAATAGAAAGGTTAAGGTAATATGTTCTGATAGAGGTGGTGAATATTATGGAAAGACATAAGAAGTTGGACAGATTTCAGGTCGATTTAAAAGACTTCTTGAGTCTAAGGGTATTTGTGCGCACTATACAATGCCCGGATCGCCACACCAAAATGGTGTAGCGGAAAGGCGTAATCGTACATTGATGGAAATGGTGAGGAGTATGGTAAATGATAGTTCTGTACCTGTTTCATTATAGATGTATGCATTGAAGACAACAACATACATATTGAATAGGGTACCTAGTAAAGCAGTTCTAAGACACCTTATGAATTATGAACATCTAGGAAGCCTAGTTTAAGACATCTTCATGTTTGGGGCTTCCAAGCCGAAGTGAGGATATATAATCCACATGAAAAGAAATTGGATTCCAAACCTTTAGTGGTTATTTCATTGGATATCCTGAGAGGTCAAAAGGGTATAGATTCTATTGTCCTATCCATAGTCCGAGAATTGTAGAGTCTGGAAATGCTCGCTTCATTGAAAATGGCACAGTTCGTGGGAGTGTGAGAGCATGTGATGTAGTTATAAAAGAGTTACTAATGGACCAAAATCCATTAAGTGATTCATCTCGGGTTGATGTTCTTATTATTTTAGTCAGCCGCAAGGCATGAATATGGAACTACAACAATTGAATGCTCCAACTCCAATTACGGATGTCATTGTTCAAGAAGATGAGGAAAATACTCAAGTTAATGAGAAAGTGCAACCTTAAGAAGAAATAACAACATTGAGAAGGTCTACTAGACAGAAAAGACCAGCTGTTTCAAATGAGTATATAGTTTATGCACTTGAGCATGAAAGTGACTTGAGCATTGATGAAGATCCAGTCTCTTTTGACTAAGCCATGAATTGTGAAAATTCTGACAAGTGGTTGATAGCCATGAAGGAAGAGTTGAAATCTATGGAGGATAACAATGTTTGGGAAATGACATAATTGCCGAAGGATTCTAAAAGAGTTGGCTATAAATAAGTGTTTAATACCAAGCAAGACTCTAAGGGCAGTGTCGAGAGGTACAAATCCAGACTTGTTGCCAAAGGTTATACTCAAAAGAACGACGTTGGCTACAAAGAGACTTTCTCTCTGGTTTCTAGAAAAGACTCTTTAAGAATTGTAATGGCTTTGGTGGCTCATTTTTATCTCAAGCTCCACCAAATGGATGTTAAAACCGCCTTTGTCAATGGAGATTTGGAAGAGGAGGTATATATGGAACAACCTCAAGGTTTAGAGACCACAAGTGAAGGTAATCTGGTATGTAGGTTGAAGAAATCAATTTATGGATTAAAATAAGCTTCCCGACAATGGTACTTGAAGTTTAATGATATCGTATTGTCATATGGGTTTATAGAAATGACTGTTGATCGGTGTATCTACATGAAGGTTGTGGGAAGCAAGTTTATAATCCTTGTGTTGTATGTAGATGATATTTTTCTTGCTACTAACAATAGTGGGTTATTACATGATGCTGAGAATTATCTTTCTAATAACTTTGAGATGAAGGATATGGGTGAGGCTTCCTATGAGATTGGAATAGAAATATTCCGAGATAGATCACAAGGAATTTTTGGATTGTCTCAGAAGGCTTACATCAACAAAGTTCTAAAAAGATTTAAAATGGAATCATGTACACCTAGTCCAGTTTCCATTCAGAAAGTGTATAATTTCAGTTTATCTCAGTGTCCCAAGAATGACATAGAGCGTAAAGAAATGAATGATATTCCTTATGCCTCTTTAGTTGGGAGTTTCATGTATGCTCAGACATGTACTAGACCGGATATAAGCTTTGCAGTCAGTATGTTGGGTCGTTATCAATCAAATCCCAGACTATTTCATTGGAGAGCTGCAAAGAAGGTTTTAAGGTACTTGCAAGGCACTAAAGATCACATGCTCACATATAGAAGAACTAGTAACCTTAAGATTATTGGTTACTTCGACTCAGACTATGGCAGATGTTCAGATACCCGAAAGTCCACATTTGGCTATTTGTTCATTTTAGCTAATGGTACTGTCTCATGGAAAAGTGGTAAGCAGTCTGTCATTGCTACTTCCAATATGGAGGCTGAATTTGTAGAATGCTTTGAAGCTACAGTTCAATCTTTGTGGCTGCACAATTTTATTGATGGTTTAGGCATTGTTGGTACCATTGCTAAACCAATGAAAATTTATTATGATAATGCGGCTGCTGTATTCTTCTCTAAGAATGATAAATACTCCAAAGGTGCTAAGCATATGGATTTAAATTATCTATCTGACAAAGAAGAAGTGCAAAATCAAAGAGTTCAAATAGTTGACATTGGCACAAATGATATGGTCGCGGATCCGTTGACTAAAAGACTACCTCTTAAGACCTTTATTGGCCATGTTAGTGAAATGGGAGTAGTCAGGAAGTCCTTGTATATCGGATGATTAGTCATACATGTATGAATTTACATCTTGCACATTTATGTTTCTTTGAACTCTAGATATCAATGTTTGTTTGGATTTTGCTTATCTATGAATCATATTTCATCTATGCATAATTTATTATGATTATAGATGTAGGGTCTGATTTTAAGCACTACTACAATTTTGGCTTTCTATGACAATCTTTAATTGTGATAGTTGACTTATCATGACAATTATCTCAAAATTATGCTATGTCATAGTATCCCCTATCATGGTAAGTCTTTTATGACATATAATAAAAATGTCATAAAATATGATTTATAAATGTAACGGCCCGGAAATTTCATCCCCGTCTTCCCGGGAGGCCCAGGGGCATTTTGGTAATTTTGGGATTTTGGTGAAGGCATTTGGGCTTGGGTATGAGTAAAATTAAATGAGGAATTAAATAGCACGTCGAGTGAGATTCGAACCAGGGACGTGTCGCGTGCTAGGCAAGGGGCACTGCCAGCCGAGCCACTGGGCGTGTTTGTTAATCTACGCGCGCGATTTGGTATATATGCCGTGCGCAGTGGGATTTTCATATAAAAGCAGAGCTCGCCCGAAGCTTCTCCTTCCTCGCGATTTCTCCTTCGTTTCTCCTTCGACCGACTGACGATTTCCTGCGATTTCTGCCTTCTCCAGCTCCGAATTGATCGTGGTCGTCTTCCCCAGCTCTGAGGTCGATCCTTTTCCGGGCTGAAGGTAAATTTTCCTTCCTTTCTTCTTCTCTTCTTCGTTCCGAGCCCCCTTCTTCAGGGCTTCGTTTCACGGCCATGGTGAAGTGATTTTCGGGTGGTTTGTGTGCGGCTAGTGTAGGGAAGTTCTCCAACGAAGAATCGCTCGTCGAATCCCTCGTGGATCGTTCGATTTTGGGTTGTCTCCTTTCGCCTTGTTGCGTGCTCTGCTGTCGGCTGCGTTGCCGCCGAAGTCTCGCCGCGCACACCGCGCGCGCGCGCCTCGCGCCTCTGCATCGCCGCGCTGCAGAAGCAACCCCAGTGGCCGTGTCCGCGCGCTGTCGCCGAGCCGTGTCGCCAAGCCGCGCCCCAGCGCCGCATCGCGTGTCCTGCTGCCGAGCCGAGCCGCCAAGCCAAGCCGAGCCGATCCAAGCCGAGCCGAGCCGAGCCGAGCCGAGTGAGAGCCGAGCCGAGCCGAATTATTTTATTTTATTTTTATTTTATTTAATTTAGATATTGTGTGTAATTGTGTTGTGCTTGTTAGGTTCCGGTAACTAGTTCGGGTTCGTTCATGACCTAGGTTTCCGTGAATTCGCCCCAGACCAAGGTAAGGATTTCTTACCAGGAGTTGTGTGGACCCGCGATATTATATGTGATTGCTGATTGATTGCTTGTTTGTGTTTATTGACATGTGTAGCTAGGTATTCTATTCTGAATTCCCGAATTAGCATGTTTTTCCGATTTAATTCTCATGTTAATCCATGCTAGGTTGTTCCTTCCTAGCATGCTCGTATCTGTTCCTTGCTTCGTAGTATCATGCTAGGCTCGTTGTATTCTTATTGAGCACGTATTGGATTTTATGGAATTGTTTCTTTGTTTGCTAGCAAAGTTAGAATTGCGGGTAGATAGCATCATCGGGCTCGATGCATAAAGCACCTTGCATCCATGGCGGGGGACGTCGAGCAAGTCATTCCGTCCCCCGAACCCCGTGAGGGATTAGCTAACCCGAGCGGTAGGCCCCGCAATCTTGGGTGAGGGTGGCAGATCGTTAAATGCCCCAACCGTCGGGATGATGACTTGGCATTGCCTCGCCCCGGCGATCGGCGCACCTCGGCGTGTTCGGCCGTAGCCCCGATTGCCACTGTTAAGGTAACGGCAGCTTCACGGTGTAAGCCTACCACGACCCGTTTCCTTAGCCCTCAGTGCGGTGGTTCAGCCGACATAGTTTACGTGTCAGTCTCACACCCCTATGTCGGTGACACCGATCCAAAGAATTAGTTAGGCGTGGTGGATGGACATGGGCGGCTTGCCTCTAGACCCGGCACCCCATGGTTCGCAGAGCACGCGGTGCATGTTTACGCTCATTCAAACGCCGACCGGAGAGCTCCTCGGGATCTTGAGCAGTGTACCTTTCGTCGATGATGAGCAGCCGAGGCCGGGACTTGTTTCTCGATAGAGGCGACTTATGTATTGGGATGTGTGATGATATTATTCCGGACTAAGACCCTGAGTTGGCATCCGAGGCCCAAGTGTGGGCTAAGCTATGTGCTCTATTCTGTGTTATATTCATAGCTTGCATACGCTCATCGAGATGACGATGTATATCGTATTGTACCCCGGTTGGGGATTCTTACTGAGTAATTCGTTACTCACCCTTATTACGTGGTTTTCCACAAGTAATCGTGGTGCGACAGGATGCTGAAGGAGGAGCCGTGATCATGGGGCCCAGTCTTCCAACTCTGATTTTTGTATTATGACTCTCGTGTGTTTTGTTTTCCCCTGAATGCATGTAGTCGGGCACGGAGCCCTAGGATGTTTGTAAATATTTTGTGGATTCCAGCATTATTATATTTAGACATGTTTTGAATGATTTTAAGAAATCTCTGATCGGAGTATACTTTGGAAATGTATTTATCTTGGAACAGGTGCTTGGAAATAGGGACAGGTTCCAGGGAAATTGTTTAGTTTTTAAAGGGGTTATTTTGAATGTTTTTGTTTTAATTGGAATTCGAAATCATGTCTGTTTAAATGTCCTTTACTTTGAATGCATGCATTGGGATAAGGGCCCATTTAGTGCCCCTTTTGGGTCGGGTCCTTACAATGACAGTTATAAAATTGTCATAAATATTTTTTCACGACAGTTAAAGATTGTCATGAATCAATGAAAAATAGGGTTTATGATCTTTATTTATGACATTTTATAATTGTCATAAATGATGTTATTTTTGAATTTTTAACTTTTCTCACCATGACAGTTTTAGAATGTCATAAAATAGAGTTATTTTTTCAAATAAAATTTAATCATAAGCTGTCATGAATCACATTTCATGACAGTTGTAATCATCATAATTTCTATTTCTTGATAGTTTTAAATTGTCATATATTAGATATCAGGACAGTTATAATAATCAGGATTTCTACTTTGTGATAATTTAAATTTGTCATAAAATGTATACCATGACAGTTTTTAAATTTTAAAACTGGATATATTTCATTAATTTATTCATTTTATTCATGTTAATTACAATTAAACCAATAATTCAAAACCAACATTTAAACTTGTCAATAATTGTACGTTTAATAAATAATGTCACAATCCACATAAATGCCAAATAGATTTCATTCATCACAATACAAATAAAATCTTAACAAGTTCTTTACAAAGTAGTTTATATAAAAGTTGTAAGTGAAATTACACTTAATGTTTCATAAAACTTAGAACGAAAATCAAATAATTTGGCAACTTGTACGATAACTCATAACTTGAACGATAACTGTCGATGCAAAACGATCATCACCTTGAATAAAATACCTACACAATATAATTATAAAACTTTAAGTAAATAAAAACAAAATGTTACAAATATATTATTATGTAAATTTCCCAATATAAATACAAAGTCACTAAGAGTATACTCAAATAGAGAAGACTATAAACTAACACTAAACATGAACAAGACCATGGTCGATGAAATTATAAAAACAAAAAGAAGTCACGAACTCCTAATAATTACCTCAATTTTCATTGTGGGCTATCATACATGCAAGATAGCCGCATAAACACTATTTAAAATGCATTTAAAGTATGAGTGAGACATTATTTTAGAAGTAAGAAATTAGACTTACTTGATACGTTGTTGCAGGTGTTAACACCTCCCAAAAAATCCATTACTTCATAGAGTTCATTGTATCAACCTACAAACAATAAAACACGAATAGAATTATAAGTTTCTCAACCTTGCTAAATATGAAATCATACCTACTAACAATCTTGGTTTCTATGCCTACAATAAAGAGAGAGAAAAAAAAATAAAGTTGTATTAGTCTAGTTTCTAGAAAAGTAAACTAATTAGGCTTTATTCGAATAAGAACTGGAGTAACAACTAGATCATAGAAAACGATACGTGTAAACAAAAGAAAATACAACTATACATGTACATAATTGGCTTGTACCATATTTTCTTTTCCCACTTGAACTCCTATAAAAAACCATCTAAGACATGCACAATTCAGAATACATATTCTAACAACTAGCTCAAAATCCCTAGATAAAAGGAACACATTCATACGTCATGAAGTATAAACAAATCGATCAAGTCATCATTGTATGAAAATTAATAACTCCAAGTAGTAATCATTGACTACACAAGCATTTGCACTCCATAATTAGACAGGAAGGTCAGAAAATGACAATAGTAAACATAAACAACCAATTTTCAGATAAATAATCACACAGATCTATTTTACAAATACAAGTAGTAATCATTGGCTATAGCCTTTGTAGTTTTAAAAGTCGGCACTTTTAGGTTGGTTTTCGCTTCAACTTAAACGGTGAGATTTTGAAGGGAAAAAACAAACAAGTTCTAATAATCTCAAAAGATCTCTACTAAGCAAGTATAAAGTATAATGAAAATGAAATGGTTTTCCGGTGTTGTCAAAGATATTGTATTTTCCACGATGAGTTTGATGTACATGTGCTTTATTTATTCTAAAATAAAGCCAAGTCTATTCACATCCAAAACTATCGAGAAATATCATTAGTGGGTAAAATATGAATCTATTAAACAACATTCTACTAAAAAATTATATGCAGAAATCAATTCTACATTTTTTGTAAGGCTATAACAATAAAGAAAAAAAAACAGTATCCATAAGCTGCCAAATAATCATTTTGGGGAAAGGAAAATTGATTTATCACTTTACCTCTCAAAATTTAGAGGCTTGTTCTTTCAAATCATTGATTTCTTCTATGAGTTTGAAAGAAGCACAATCCAAAGAAGGTAGATAAGCAGGTTGAAAATCTCAATCAATCTTAGCGACGAAGTCCAATTCAAAGAGTTTCTCCTTCACAAACAAGTAAATTAAAGTAAGCAACAACAATTTATTATAAAATCGAACATAAAAAATTATCAACAAAATAACATAAGAAATTACCTCAATCTACATATTGTTCTTTTCTTTTCTTTTCTTTATTTCCTTCTGTACATGTTTGCTTTAAGGTTGAAAAGGGCATTTTTAGTCACTTATAATTGAGATATTTTTCAATTTTGTTCATAATCTTGTAAGAGTTTTAATTTCATCTTCATCAAGTCTTTTCAATTGCTAAATCTTAACATAAGAACTTACAAGTCATGATTGATCTCAATAGAAACATTGAGATTATAGGAAAAAACCATGAGAAGTAACTCAGAGTTGTCTGGTAAAGAAACTTACAACATACATTCTTAAGGCATAGTGAAGTTATGGAAATTAAAAAGTACAATTCAAGTTGTGATATTAACATCGAATTAGATTACATGTTTATTCATTTGACTTTAACAAACATGTGAGTCAAGATTCAAAATTGACTCTTTTGGTGAAATATATATGCGTTTATTAACTTGAAACTAAGCTAAGCCATTGAGACAAAAGAATAATTATCATCCCTCACCTCAATTGATTTCCATACATAAAACTTTTATAGCATAAATCTATAATGAAAGAGAAATAAAAATATTACTTGCACATGTTAGTATTTAAAAAAAAAAAAAAAAACTCAAGTATGGGTAGATTTCAGTTAAAACCCTTCTTTCCTGAGGAAACACTATATACTATTACTAGAAAAGAAGTTACTTAACCTTCAAATATAAAATTTAAGTAAAATATATCTATTTTCATCCACTTCAATTCCATTAGATATATATATATATATATATATATGAAACATAGCAATTCTATTTCCATAAGATATATGAAACATAGCAATTTTGTTTCCTTTATAAAATCAAACATAAGAAATTATCAACAAAGTAACATCAATCTAAATCGGTTAAAGGAAACAAAATTGCTAAATGCATTGGTTTTGAATAAAAATAGAGCATCACATAAGCAACATTAATAATAACAATATTGAGAGGCTCCAACAACATAAACACACACTTGTTATTGTCTAAAATGATAAATTTAATCCTCTTCCTCTCCTTTATTCTTGACAATGTTGAAGTACCTTACCCAATTGAATCCATAAAACGATTATAAACACAATTGAATCAATAAAACAACAAGGATCCTTACCGAAAATTGAACTTGACACGCCTGTTCGGGCTAGTGAGACACGAAGAACCAAACAACGACGAGCACACACTTTGAATCTGCCAACTCTACATCAGCAATAAACCCAACATCAAACCAGATTCAATAGTCAAAATCACATCGGTCTAGATAACCAAAACACCGATGGGAAAAGAACATCTTACCCAAGAGCTTGATCACGACAAACCCAACACGAGCACACGACAACCCACGGTACAAGGCGAGACGGTGGACCGATCACCGTCGAGAAGCTGTTGCGGCTTGCGGATCTGGGCTTGGGGACACGCGGCGGCGCACACGGCTTAGCAAGTGAGAGGACGGTGGCCGGCGAGGAGCGATTGAGGCTCGCTCGAGGTGGTGGCGTGCGGTGGGGCTGCACGCGTGCAAGAGGGGGAAGGTGTTGCGCGCTGTGGGGTCGTGAGAGTGGGTGAGCGATGGTGACGAGAGGGGGTGTGGTGCGACGTGGGTCTGGCGGCATGGTCAGTAGGTGGCTGCAGCAGGTTGCAATGGAGGCTAGGGTTTGGGTGAGAAGAAGGAGGAAGAAGAGGGAGGAGAAAAGAAAAATAAAAATAAAAGAAAAAAGAAAAAAGAAAAAATCTTCCCCTTTTTAACTTTCCCCTTTTTTTCCTTTTATTTTTTAACAAAACAAAATCCCTCTTTTCCTTTTATTTTTTTTCAATAATACCAAAAATAATTTCAATAATACCAAAAATAATTTTTTTCAATAATACAAATATTTATTTGTAACGGCCCGGAAAATTTCCTCCTGGTCTTCCCGGGAGGCCCAGGGGCATTTTGGTAATTTTGGGTCGGGCCGACAGGGCCGGTTATGTAATTAAAAATTGCCGAAAAAATTATGAGTCGACTTGAATATGATCGGGAATTTTGGTGAAGATATTTGGGCTTGGAAAAAGGTAAAAACAAATAGGGAATTAAATAGCGCGTCGAGTGAGATTCAAGCTAGGGACGTGTCGCGTGCTAGGTAAGGCCGTATTGCCGAGAGCCAGGGCGTCTTTGTGCTTCTAAACACGCCAGCATCGTTATATCCTTGTTTTCGAAGGCGGTTGGTATAAAAGCAGAGCTCGCCCGAAGCTTCTTCTTCCTCGCGACTCTTCTTGGTTTTCTCCTTCGACCGACCGGTGATTTCCGGCGATTTCTTCCTTCTCCAGCTCTGATTCGAACGTGGTCGTCTTCCCCAGCTCGAAGGTCGATCCTTTTCCGGGCTGAAGGTAAGCTTTTCTTCTTTTCTTCTTCTATTCTTCGATCCGAGCCCCCGCTCCGGCTTCGCGTTTCCGGCCGTGTTGAAGTGAATTTCTGGATGGGTTTTGTGCAGCTTGCGTAGGAGAGTTCGTCCAACAACTATCGGCCGTTGAATCTTCGCCAATCGCTCGAATTCGGATTTTCTCCATCGCCACTGTTCGCGCGCAAAAACAGAGCCCCTGTTCGCCGTGCTCACGTGCGCAGAAGCAGCCCTGCCGCCGAGCCTCGCCGCACACCGCGCGCGCGTCCTCGCCCAGCTACGTGTCACGCCGCGCGCCGTCCCAGCTGTGTCGCTCGCCCGCGCGTGCCCTGCTTCGCCCCGCATCCGTTCGCGGGCGTCCGCGCCCAGCACGCCCATTTCTGCGCCCAGTGGCGCCGGCCCAACCCGTTCTTGCGCCGTTCGTGCAATCGGCTGCGTCAAATGCGTTAAATCGCTCCTCGTGAGTTGCTCCCGAGCTGAGCTTTGTTTGTTTTATTATATTTAGGCCTATTGTGTGATTTTTGTTGTGATTGATAGGTTCTCGGTAGCTAGTTCGGGTTCGTTCGCCGCTTAGGATTTCGTGTCAAATTGTCCCCGGCCAAGGTAAGGATTTCTTACCGGAGTTGTGTGGACCCTGCGATATTATATGTGATTGCTGATTGACTGCTTGTTTGTGTTTATTGACATGTGTAGCTAGGTATTCTATTCTGAATTCCCGATTAGCATGATTTCCTGATTTAATTCTCATGTTAATCCATGCTAGGTTGTTCTTTTCTAGCATGCTCGTATCTGTTCCTTGCTTCGTAGTATCATGCTAGGCTCGTTGTATTCTTATTGAGCACGTATTGGATTTTATGGATTTGTTTCTCGATTGCTAGGGCAGTTAGAGTTGCGGGTAGATAGCATCATCGGCCCGATGCATAAAGTACCTTGCATCCATGGCGGGGACGTCGAGCAAGTCATTCCGTCCACGGACCCCCGTGAGGGATTAGCTAACCCTACCAGGTAGGCCCCGCAATCTTGGGTGAGGGTGGCGGTGGTAAATGCCCCAACGGTCGGGATGATGACTTGGCATTGCCTCGCCCCGGCGGCCGGCATGTGCTCGGCATGTTTGGCAAGAGCCCCCGATTGCCACTGTTAAGGCAAGGCGGCTTCTGGTGTAAGCCTACCACGACCCGCTTCCTGGCCCCAGTGCGGTGGTTTAGGTGACATAGTTTACGTGTCGGTCTCACACCCCTATGTCGGTGACACCGATCCAAAGATTTAGTTAGGCGTGGTGGATGGACATGGGCGGCTTGCCTCTAGACCCGGCACCCCCATAGTCTGCAGTGAGCACGCGGTACATGCTTACGCTCATTACAAAGACCGGCGTAAGAGCTCATCGGGATCTTGAGCCAGTGTACCTTTCGTCGACAAAGATACAGTGCCGAGGCCGGGACTTGTTTCTCGTGATAGGTCGATTTGTGTAGTGGATCGTGTGGTGATATTATTCGGACTAAGACCTTAAATTGGCATCCGAGGCCCAAGTGTGGGCTAAGCTATGTGCTCTATTCGTGTTTAATATTCTAGCTTGCATACGCTCATCGAGATGACCATGGATATCGTATTGTACCCCGGGTGGGGATTCTTACCGAGTAATTCGTTACTCACCCTTATTCTTGTGGTTTTCCACAAGTAATCGTGGTCTTGCGACAGGATGCTGAAGGAGGAGCTGTGATCATGGGGCTGATCTTCCAACTCTGATTTTTGTATTATGACTCTTTATGTTTTGTTTTACCCTGAATGCATGTAGCCGGGCACGGAGCCCTAGGATGTTTGTGAATATTTGTGGATTCCAGCATTTTGTATCTGAACAGGTTTGAATGGGTTTTAGTAAATCTCTTATCAGAGTAAACTTTGGAAATGTATTTATCTTGGAACAGGTGCTTGGAAACAGGGACAGGTTCCAGGGAAATTGTCTAGTTTATAAAGGGGTTATTTTGAATGTTTTGTTTTAATTGGAATCCGAAATCATGTCTGTTTAAATGTCCTTTACTTTGAATGCATGCATTGGGATAAGGGCCTATTTAGTGCCCCATTCGGGTCGGTCCCTTACAGTTGGTATCAGAGCTCAGAGTCATAGATTCTGTAGATTGACCTTTTGTTGTAGGTCGTTTTTCCCATGATCACCAGCACTCCGACAGTCATCAGGTACGCCTAAGTTTACTATTTGTTGTTGAAAAAGGGTTAAGAATTTACAATACCTGTCATCTAGTGTATGCCTTGTGTAGTGATGTGGAGCGGAGACGAGCAGGTTCTGACTCGTTATTGGTTTGGGTGTAGATCGCCAGCATGCTAGTTACCCGCGCCGGAAGAGGACGCCCGAGAGGAGGCCGAGGTGTCAGGATCGGATCTGACACCGCAGGGACATCGTCTCAAGCTGAGACTGATAGCATTCTGCCTGTAGCTCCCCCTGTTGAGCCCAGAGTAGGCATTGAGGCGACTGTGCGCCGTGAGACTGCTCCTGGAGAAGAATTTGCTAATTCTATGAGGTCTATGGTGGTCGACCTATTGAATGGCCAAAGGGCAGAGACCCAGGCTTTGTTGGCAGCGCAGCGGGAAGAGTCCCGAGCTTAGATCGAGAAGCTGACTCGTTTGATTCAAAGAGGCGCAAAGAAGACCCACTCCAGCAGAGCCAGCAGCCTTTGTGGCAGAAGTGACAGAAGGTGCCGATGAGCTTGGTAAATGGTTGAAGGATTTCGTGAAATGAAACCCTGATAAGTTTGATGCCACAGGTGAGGCTTTAGCAGCAGCTAGATGGATTGCCCATTTGGAGTACACCTTCCTGATTATGGTGTGCCCCGATGTTCAGAGGCCGAGGTGTGCGGCCCACGTGTTAGGGGGCGTAGCTAGATGGTGGTGGGAGTCCACCTTGAGTGAGAGACCAGCTGGGTCTCCACCTGCTACCTGGGAGTTCTTCAAGACAGAATTTAAAGCCAAGTACATTAGTGATGAGACTCAAGAGAAGATGGTAGCGCTTTTCCAGAATCTGCAGCAGGGTTCTGATTCTATAGAGGAGTACGAGAGAAGTTTTTGAGTATGGTTATTTTGCTCGCATGGTGATAGCAACTCCCGAGTTGAAAATTCGGAAGTTCATTTCTGCGTCCGAGACGGTGTGTCTCGGGATGTCGAGGCACGTGCCCCGACACTTATGCTAGAGCTGTTCAGCTGGCCACTATTTACAATGGAAAGTATCCTGTTGAGCGGACTGTCGCCGCTCCGGTGCAGCGTCCTGTCCCGGTTGTAGTGGGACAGAAGAGGAGGTTTGAGTACAGAGGAGGCGGCCAGCGTCGCCAAGGGCGATTCGCAAGCAGGACCGACCAGAGAGGATACCGACCTCAGCCAGCCCACAAGCAGGCGCCCCTAAGGCGATTCCCACCGTGCCACTTGTGGAAGAGCCCACTTCGGAGCTTGTCAGACCGGGCCTAGGCGGTGTTTTCGATGTGGAAAAGAGGGGCATGTGATCCGTTTCTGTGATCAGCCAGCTATGGCGATTCGGCTGCGGCAAGAGAGCAGAGGGGCGGGTGTTCGCTACACGAACGATCGGGAGAGGCCGAGCGTGCAGATGCCGCAGATGGCGGAGGTGCACGCTTCTTGTTTTGGATCATTGTGCATTTGTCTTGTTTGACTCTGGTTCTACGACTCGTTTGTATCTGTATTGTTTCTTTGAGCATGCTAGGTTGAGATTAGAGCCTCTAGGTTTTGAATTATCTGTTGCAACTCCTTCGGGAGTTAATATGTTAGCAAAAGATAAGATTAAGGATGGCCGGATCGAGATATCCGGAGAGTTGCTGGTAGCTACGCTCATAGTTCTACCCATGAGTGGTTTTGCTGTGATTCTCGGTATGGAGTGGTTAGCCGCTAACCACGCATTGATTGACTGCCACCTGAAGAAAGTAGTGTTAAGGCCGCCGGGTCGGCCCAGCTTCAAGTTTCGTGGAGTTCAGGGTGGAGTTTGCCCGCCGATGGTGTCAGCTGTGAAAGCTCGTCGTTTGCTAGCTCATGGAGCTTGGGGATACCTGGCCAAGTTGTCCGGAGAGAGCCGTCCCTCACTGACTATTGATCAAGTGCCGGTTGTGCGAGAGTTTGCAGATGTGTTTTCCGAGGAGTTACCGGGGTTGCCCCCGAAGAGAGAGGTTGACTTCACAATTGAGCTCGAGCCAGGGACCCTCCCTATCTCGAAGGCTCCGTATCGTATGGCGCCAGCCGAGTTAAAGGAACTGAAGGTTCAGTTGCAGGAGATGTTAGATCGAGGGTTCATCCGTCCGAGTGTGTCCCCGTGGGGAGCGCCAGTGTTGTTTGTGAAGAAAAAGGATGGTTCGATGCGCCTATGCATTGACTATCGTGAGCTTAATAAGGTGACAGTGAAGAATAAGTATCCGTTGCCCCGTATCGATGATTTGTTCGATCATCTTCAGAGAGCTTCTGTGTTCTCCAAGATAGATTTGAGATCCGGGTATCATTAGTTGCGGATTAGGGACGCCGACATTCCTAAGACCGCGTTCAGGTCTAGATATGGGCACTACGAGTTTTGGGTCATGTCGTTTGGGTTGACGAATGCACCAGCAGCGTTCATGGACATGATGGATAGGGTGTTCAAAGCATTTTTGGACAGCTTCGTCATCGTGTTCAATGACGATATTCTGATCTATTCAAGGACCAGGGAGGATCATGCAGAGCATTTGAGGAAAGTGTTGGCAGCCTTGAGGGAAAACTAGCTTTATGCGAAATTTTCCAAATGTGAGTTCTGGTTGGAACAGGTGGCCTTCTTAGGTCATATAGTCTCGAGAGATGGTATAGCTGTAGATCCTGCAAAGATTGAGGCCGTGAGTTCGTGGGCCAGGCCGACTTCAGTTACCGAGATACGCAGCTTCCTAGGTTTGGCAGGTTACTACCGACGGTTTGTTAAGGACTTTTCCGCCATAGCCTCGCCCCTCACTCGTCTGACGAGGAAGGGTGTCGAGTTTGTTTGAGACGGTAGGTGTGATGAGAGCTTTGCTGTGCTCAAGTGCACCGACTTCAAGACGGTGTGTTGCGATCCCGGAGGGAACAGGTGGTTTCGTGGTTTTGCCGATGCTTCCAAGTTCGGGTTGGGTTGTGTGTTGATGCAAAGACGGGAAGGTCATTGCTTATGCTTCCCGTCATTTGAAGCCATATGAGCGAACTATCCAACTCATGATATGGAATTGGCGCGAGTGGTGTTTGCATTGAAGATTTGGAGGCATTACCCGTATGGTGAGCGGATCAGATGTTTACCGATCACCGAGCCTCAAGTATACATTTACTCGAAGGAGCCGAATATGAGGCAGAGGAGATGGTTAGAGTTAGTGAAAGATTATGACTGCGAGATTCTGTACCATCCGGGTAAAGCCAATGTTGTAGCAGATGCTCTGAGTAGGAAGACGACGCACTCCGCGGTGTTGTTGAGATCCCGGCCCGAATACGGAGAGAGTTCGAAAGGGCCGAGATTGCGATGTTGTTAGGTGAGGTTATCGCCAGAGTGGCTCGATTGATGATCCAAAACCATCGATTAGACAAATGGATTATTGATAGTCACCGAGTGACCCCGCACTTAAAAGATTATTTGACAAAGTTAGTCTTGATGGAGATTTTGATTTTGTGTACTCACGCATAAATGGGTGACGTGACTGAGGCCATACTGTGTGTTCCGGATGTCGCAGGAGTGCGAGCAGAGTTGCTCTCAGAGGCCCACAGTTCTCCGTTTGCTTGGCACCCCGGGGGTACCAAGATGTATCAGGATCTTAAGCAGACATTCTGGTGGATGGGTATGAAAAGAGATGTGGCGGAGTTCGTCAGTCGATGTCTCACTTGTCAGCAAGTGAAGGCACCCAGGCAGAGACTAGCCGGTTTGTTGCAGCCGCTGAGTGTACCTCAGTGGAAATGGGAAGAGATCTCCATGGACTTTATTTCTGGCTTGCCGAGGACTCCGAGGAAGTTCTCTTAGATTTGGGTGATAGTCGATCGATTGACTAAGAGCGCACACTTCATTCCCGGTAGAGACACTTATACCGTGGAACAGTGGGCGCAGTTGTTTTTGGAGCAGATCATTCGCTATCACGGTGTGCCTGTGAGGATCGTATCTGACCGTGATTCGAGGTTCACTTCTCGTTTCTGGAGGGCGCTCCAGAAGGGTTTAGGCACTGAGTCCCTGGAGGTTCACTTCTCGTTTCCGGAGGGCGCGCGCAAAAACAGAGCCCCTGTTCGCCGTGCTCGCGTGCGCAGAAGCAGCCCTGCCGCCGAGCCTCGCCACGCCCTCGCGCACCTGCCTCGCCCAGCTCCGTGTCACGCCGCGCGCCGTCCCAGCTGTGCCGCTCGCCCGCGCGCGCCCTCGCGCCCCTGCTTTGCCCGCCCGCAGCCAGCGCGCCCACACACCCATTCCTGCGCCCCAGCGCGCCCAGCTAGCCCCGTTGCTGCCCCGTTCGTGCAATCGGCTCGTTCGTGCGTTCGTCGCGCCTCGTGAGTTGCTCCTGAGCTGAGCCTTGTTTATTTTATTATATTTAGGCCTATTGTGTGATTTTTGTTGTGATTGATAGGTTCTCGGTAGCTAGTTCGGGTTCGTTCGCCATTTAGGTTTTCGTGTCAAATCGTCCTCGACCAAGGTAAGGATTTCTTACCGGAGTTGTGTGGACCCTGCGATATATTATGCGATTGCTGATTGATTGCTTGTTTGTGTTTATTGACATATTTAGTAATAGGTGCTCGTTTCTGAATTCTCGGTTAGCATGATTTTCCTGATTTATTCTCATGTTAATCCATGCTAGGTTGTTTCTTTCTGGCATGCTCGTATCTGTTCCTTGCTTCGTAGTATCATGCTAGGCTAATTGTATTCTTATTGAGCACGTATTGGATTTTATGGAATTGTTTGCTAATTGCTAGGGCAGGTTAGAGTTGCAGGTAGATAGCATCATCCGGGCCTGATGCATAAAGTACCTTGCATCCATGGCGGGGACGCCGAGAGTTCTCCGCCCGACGGACCCCGTGAGGATTAGCTAACCCAAGCGGTAGGCCCCGCAATCTTGGGTTAGGGTGACAGATTGTTAATGCCCCAACGGTCCGGATGATGACTTGGCATTGCCTCGCCCCGCGGCGCGGCATGTCCTCGGCATGTTTGGCAAGAGCCCCTGATTGCCACCTGTTAAGGCAAGGACGGCTTCCTGGTGTAAGCCTACCACGACCGTTCCTTGGCCCCAAGTGCGGTGGTTCAGGTTGACATAGTTTACGTGTCCAGGTCTCACTCCCCTATGTCAGTGACACCGATCCAAAGATTTAGTTAGGCGTGGTGATCGGACATGGGCGGCTTGCCTTCGGACCGGCACCCCATAGTCGCAGCAGAGCACGCGGTGCATGCTTACGCTCATTTAGCCACGATCGAGAGCTCCTCGGGATTGTGAGCCAGTGTACCTTTCGTCGACGAGAGACAGCCGAGGCCGGGACTTGCTTCTCGTATAGGGCGACTTGTGTGGTGATATTATTCCGGACTAAGACCCTAAATTGGCATCTGAGGCCCAAGTGTGGGCTAAGCTATGTGCTCTATTCTGTGTTTATACTCATAGCTTGCATACTCTCATCGAGATGACCATGTATATCGTATTGTACCCCGGTTGGGGATTCTTACTGAGTAATTCGTTACTTACCCTTATTATTGTGGTTTTTCCACATGTAACCAAGTTGCGAGACAAGATGGCTGATGGAGGAGCTGTGATCATGGGGTCCAGTCTTCCAACTCTGATTTTGTGTTATGACTCTTTATGTTTTATTTTCCCCTGAATGCATGTAGCCGGGCATGGAGCCCTCGGATGTTTTCTGAATATTTTGTGGATTCCAGCATTATTGTATCTAGACATGTTTTGAATGATGTTAAGAAATCTCTGATCGGAGTATACTTTGGAAATGTATTTATCTTGGAACAGGTGCTTGGAAACAGGGACAGGTTCCAGGGAAATTGTCTAGTTTTTAAAGGGGTTATTTTGAAAGTTTTGCTTTAATTGGAATCCGAAATCATGTCTGTTTAATGTCCTTTATTTTGAATGCATGCATTGGGGTAAGGGCCCATTTAGTGCCCCATTCGGGTCGGTCCCTTACAGCATCGGAAGCCGAGTTAGTTGTAAAACATTAAGTATGGAAAACACTTATTGAGACAGAGAAATGTGGGATCTATTTAGCATTATTATATGTGCAACATCTTCTATTTCTGCGATTGTCACCTATGCTCATTAGTTTAATGTATATTTAGAGTCCTAGAAGAAAAACCCAATCAGCCATCAATTTCATACTTTTTATTTTTTCACACAACTCTTAAGCTAGTGAGAATAGTTCTAGACCTCGATCCCTGTGAAGTTCAATAATTTACTTATTATTTGCTGCATGCTAACTGTGCATACTTGCGTGTAGTGATTCAAAGCCGCACTTAATGCTAAGTTAAGCTTAGAATACATTGAATTGCGTAGCTATTTCGGAACGAGTCACACCCAGTCAAGTTTTTAGCGCCGTTGTCGGGGATTTATTATTTAGGATCAGGATTATTAGTTTAAGAGTAGTGTTACACTGACCAAAAGATTGAAAACTTGTATTTCAGGTGAATCGAGATTAAGTTACATCAATCAACAGGGAAGAAAGTCCCAACACATTACGTTAAGCAATAAACACCATAGATAGAACTTAATCACTTTGCGAATCATTATTGGAGCAACAATATTACCCCACAACAACCACGTTTTTAACAACAACTAGGCTATGCGGGGGAGACCAACACACAAATTCTCAATTCAACATATCCTATCTAGGTGAATCAGACGCTGTTTGGGGTAAACTAGGGCCGCATTTCTCAAGGCAAATTGATCTGTATGGAGGTTGAAACATGAATCATATGAATAAATCTGAGAGTCATGCATTTGGATACTCGAAGTGTAATTATAAGCAATCTCTTGGAGATATACATATGGAGGATGAAATACGAATCAAACATAAAAATTGGATGAGGGAAAATGGAAACATTTCCAAGCTACATGAACCAAATTGCGAAACTGAATCCGCATTAGAGGAAACATTTAGGAAAAGCCTTGCTGACAAAGAAGTTACAGAACCAGAAGAAGCATTTCTAATGGTTGAAGCACTTAACAAGGTGTTAATAGATGAAATAAATTTTGGACTATCATGGGAAAATTTAAGACTAACCATAATGAAAAATAATGAAGATGCAATAGCTTTAAGGCGGGCAACAAAAGAAGAAGAGTAAAGGATCAGATATTAGCAACAAGAAGAAGAGTGGTCCAGGCTTGCCAACCCACAAATTCCAGAAACTAACAATGAGGAGGAAAATGTTATGTGAAAACGAAGAAGATACCAATATTGACATTGTGCATAAACCAAGCGATGACAGTCATAGGGAGGATTCAATTCCTCAAATTATTAGCTTCGTGAGTAATGATCCTACAACTTGTAGCACTGATGTTCTAACACAGTCTAACTAGGTGGCGGAAAAATCAAAGCCACAGGATAACATCAATAACATGAAAACACTGAACCGCTAGAAATGGTGCTAAGTGTTTTTCAGCTATCATGCCCACAACCACACTAGAAATTAATCAATCGAGGAAGCGACACCAGGGCAACCCATTTGAGCATCGTCGTGATGCTCTACACCCTATCAATCTTGACTTTGGTAGGAGGTGCACGCTTGATGGAGTAAGGCAAGAGCAAGCTATCAAAGATGGACATGCTCTAAAAATATATAAATTGCCAAAGCAATGACAACTCGCACCGGACAGAATTAGCACAAAGAATTCTACCTAGGTCCTACTCAACAACATTCCTAGAATGCGAAAATTCAATCTTTCTAACTTTGTGCAAAAATATTTTACAACATTTTTCCTTATTTCGTAATTTAGAATAAGAAGTTTTCATTTTTGCAATTTTCTTTTAATTATTTACATATATTTTTATTATTGCAATTTTGGAAAGAAGTGGTATGAAAATTAGAGCGAGATTCTTGAGTTGGTCTTTAAATTTTCCTTCCATGATTATTCTTTCCTTACACATGGATATTCAATTCGTTTTTAAAAAGTATTTAAACCCTGTGAACGAAAGAAATAATCACCACAATCTAGCTTTCACTTCTGAGATCCAAAGATCCAACGTATAACTCCACTCCATTGGAACTAATGGCCTCGAGTAAGATAATAGCTAGCAATGGCAAGGAATCAAGGTAGGAGGACATGCAGACGTGCCAACAATAGATCTTATTGAGAAGTAAGTGAGGAAAATATTCTGGCAAGATCGAGGCTGGCCATGGGATTACATGCCAGAAAAAGATCTTTACAAGGTGTATATGTTGGGCTAGGAGAAACTAGCACAACTAGCAATGTATGTGAGACCAGACTCGATTCGCCAGTTCTATGCCAATCTGAATAGGGACAAGCTGTTTTTCTTGTACGTCAGAGGATAAGTAATAGACTGCAGAGCCTCAACATTGAATGACCCTATTCTCTTTCCCGATGAAATTGGAAAAGAATATCAACAACTACTGAAAATGCCATCTAAGAAGCAACAACATAAGTGTATGAAGACAATTGGAATGAGGGAAGCAAAGTGGAAGAATCAGTAGACATTTCCAGCAGAGCATCTTAAACCAGAGCTATGGGGATGGATGCAATTCATCAAAAAATCAATCATTCTATCCACCAATGCCAAGATAGTGAGCAGAGATCATGCACTACTATTGTATGCGATTAAAAGCAGAAACAACATTAATTTTGGAAGATAATATAGAGACAAATTCAGCGCTGGGTCTCAGCGAAGAGCAGAAAAATGCTTTGCTTTATCCACTCACTATCACAATGCTAATGTATAGAACAAGGTGTTAAGCCGCAGGCAAATGAAATTTTTTTGAAGATTTACACTAAGCATCAAAGGGTAATTGAGGATGCGTCGTGGCCAGAAAGAAGGAAGGAATTGAAGTCATTCTATAAGGTGAATGAATTGGTTAAACAATTCGAAACACTTTTCACGAATCCTCAAGAATGTTGGGCCTACGAGACTGAAAGAGATGAATTAATTTGGAAGTTCTCCACAACATTGAAAGAAAACTCTAAGATGCCAGAATTTCCGAAACCAATAATCAATGCAAAATTTGCCAAGGATGATAAAGACACCAATGGAAGTAACTGATGGAAGCCCTGCTCTTTATATTTTTGTTTTCTTTCAACAGCTCTAATATTTGTTTGCGCATGTATTTCATGATAGGATGTTGTAGTTTGATTTATTTACTTTCAGTATCACATGCATCTCATTATAGGATGAATTTTCATTATTTTCATTTATTTTAATAGAATTGGAATTTTTTTAGAGTAGCGCTGGCATTATTATCACAAAACTAAATTCTTGTGTGAAATTCGTTCCCTTTAAAAGAATTCTTAAATTCCCCTAGATTCAAACCTAGCGCCAGAATAGTCCTTATCGTGCATGGCAGAAAGAACAAAATATTTATGATAAAATCCTAGAGCTTGAGATAGCGTACTCAATTGTGGAAGTAAATAAGTTTTGGGAAACTAAGTTTCACCTTCATTGTATACTATGAAGATTTTAAGTTTGGGGGTGAGGGCAAGCCCACAGAGTGAAAAGAGAAAAAAAAAAGTGAGGAGCAATTAGCAAAAAAAAAATAATAATAATAAAAAATAAAAAATAAAAAAATAAAATTGTGCATAATAAAGATCAACACATTTTGGGCAAAATAAAGACAGAAAAGAGGGAATAGCCCTAAGAATTCTCCGAGTACTTCGCTGTTGTAACGACCCAGTTTTCAGAGTTCAGTTTCAGGAATTGTTCCATCAACTTATGAGGTTTGGGAGTATGCTTTGTAAATAAAACCGAAAAGGAATTTGTTTAGGCCTTGGTGGATTTCGAACCTAAGATCTCGTACGTGGAGGTGGTGTAGATTAAAAGGAATTAAAGTGCTACCATTGGAATTTGAACCTTTGACCTAAAGGGGTTTGGAGGCTTGGATTAAATAAGTTTAATAAGGAGGAAAAGGTTGTTCCCGCTAGGACTCGAAGGAGGAAAGCCCAGGGGAGGCCATCACCTAACCTATTTAGGAAAAGAAAAGAAATCGTTTCTTTTCTTCAAGAACTCCTCTCCATCTTCATCCACTTGCATTTTCTCCAAGAACAAAGATCAAGAATCGAGTAAGTCTTCTTCTCTTCTTCTACCATCGCCGAGAGTTACCCTCTTTGTTGCTTGGACAAACCCTAACCGATCAAGGGTGTTGTTCTTTTTCTTGTACTCGAGACCAGCAGCATCAACCCTGTCCGTTTTCCCCAGCGTCGCAGTAGTGAGATCGAGCCGCCCAGCCGCTTGACAGCCCAGCGAGTCGCGTCGCCCGCGTGCAGCCGCTGCTCAGCATCACTGCACCTGCCTCCAGCGTGCCCCTCGTCGTCGCAGCGAAGCCAGCGTCGCCCCGTCTCGCCCTTGCAAAGCCACTCGAAGCAGCATGCCTCGCCTCGCCTTTGTTGGTCCGTGCGCATAGGCCCACCGCGAGACTACGCGTGCGCAGCAGAGCCACTTCGCCGTTGCGATCTGCATAGTTGTGCAGCCTTCGCCGCACCGCTTCACCCACGCAAAGCAGCCTATTGCCTTGCCGATCCACAGCCCCTCGACTTCGCAGCAGCAACACGCACAAACAGCCCCGCTTCGCCCATCCTTGCCGTGTTGGAGCTTCGTTTGGGTAAGCTTTCCAGAAGCTCTTGTGTTGTTTTTGTTGGTTGGTTCTTGCTGAGACCTAATGCTTTTGTGTGGTTGTTTTCCTAGCCAAGTTTACTTGTCAGAAAAGGAGTTTGTGAAGCTTGTCGAGAGCCCTGTTGGAGGAGAGTTGTCCCGAGCACCTGTTCGGGATTCGGTAAACTCTAACCCTAGCTTGGTTTAGTTGTCTTAGCACTGTTTAGCTATTTCGGGTAGTAATAGCATGTTTGGTTTGTGTGCTAGGTTGCGAGTAGCTCGGCTTGGTTTTCTGCGGCTCACTGAGCACTTTGCTTGTGTTTATCTGCTTGTTTTCAGGTAAGGATTTCTTACCGGGGTGTGTGGACCCTGCGATTACTTTAATAGCACATTGATATCTTGTGATTGTTTATGAGCATTTTAGTGGCTAGGATTCTTGTTTCTGACTTGCTGGCATGTCTGTTGTCTAGTTCATGTTAGCTCTATGCTAGGGATTCCCTTACTCTGGCATATCCATGTTTCCTGTTCATTTTCTGTAGAGCCATGCTAGGATTGTGTTGCTATTAAATATTGTCTGGTCGATCTGTTAGCTTGTATTACTGTACTTAGGAGGTTGTTAGGAGTTACTAGTTTAGGTCTCGCATGGGTAAGACCCCGATGGGCACCAATGCGTTGCCAGTGTATGTAAGTCCCCGATGGGCATCACACTGTTGCAGTATGTGTAAGTCCTCGATGGGCATCATAGTGCAGCTAGGGAGTGTAAGACCCTGTTGGGGATCCTTGTGCTTAAGCAGGTATAAGACCCCGATGGGCTTCTTTGTGATTGAATAGGTGTAAAACCCTGATGGGCATCCTTGAGCTTAAGCAGGTGTAAGACCTCGATGGGCAACCTTAAGTGCTGATTGAGTAAGACCCCGTAGGGCATCATCACGCCCTAAATTGAGTAAGACCCCGATGGGCATCATCAGGTATAAGACTTTGATGGGCATCCTGTAGGAGTAAGACCCCGATGGGCATCCATGTGTGAAACTGAATGTAGGTTGTAGTCGTAAGTCCCGAAGGGCAGCTCGGTCAGTCCTTTTAAGGCAAGTTCTAGGGGTGGCAGTTAGCCTAACCTAAGTTGATTTCTCTGTGCTCGTGATTGGTTGCAAGTATCTGTGTGCTACATGATGTTTTTTTTCGTATTGTACCCCGGTTGGAGATTCTTACTGAGCGACTCGTTGCTCACCCTTACTTTTCTGTGGTTTTCCACCAGGTAACTTGGGACCGAGACTGGATGGCTAGGAGGAGGTTGTTGGATGGTCATGGATAATATTACTTTGAGTCTTGTTTCATCTTCTTTTAAACTCTTAATGCATGTAGACAGGGCACGAAGCCTTTAGGTGGATTTGGATGTTTTTACTTGCAAATAAATGAAACCCTAGCCAAGGTTGGATTTGATAAACGTTTTGACATGTGCTTGGAAACAGGGATAAGTCCAAATAACTGAATTTCATTGAATGCTTTATTGTTTTTAAAGTTTTTATAATTCCGCATTTATGATTTCGAGTCTATTCCCACGCATAAGAGGTTTAAGACTTAGGTTTAGGACCTTATTCGGGTCGGGTCTTTACAGCTGTCTACCAAAGCTTAAGCTTAAATTATTTTTGGTTAGATGAAATGATTTATGATCAAGCAAATCACTCTAAGAACTACGAAATTGTAGATACGAGTTTAACTCAAGAGGAATGAGTAAAGCACAAGCGAAAATCTTGAGGGATTGGGGGACCTAAATAGCAGTCTTGGAAAAATGAATTGGCCAACCTTAGTTATGAAAGTAGTTGAATATAATAAATTGAGTAATCAGAAATACTTGTAATGAGGAAAAATCTACCAGTCACGATAGAGATGATTTTGGAAGTGAATCTAAATCTTTGGGAAAGTTTGAAATCTGATAGAGGAATGAAGTTTATGCTAAGATTATGATATGCTATGAGAAGCGCTAGAGTTATGCTTAAAAAAAGAAGGTTGACTTAGAAAAACCAAAATTCTAATAGCTAGATCACGCATTACTTGGGACAAGCAACGATTTAGGTTTTGGGGTTTGATAGCTTTCAAATAAAGCATAATTTAGGCTAACTTATTACGCATTTTTCAAAGGTTCAAGGGAAATAATCAAGCTATAAAGGACTCAATGTGAGTAAAACGGTTAGAAATCATATGCATTCATTATTTAGCACGCTATAGACTCAACATCGCATTTTAAAGTAAAAAAGTGAATAAACTGCGCTTAATGCGATTCAATATAGGAAATGCAGAACTTAGATTTTGAGGAACAAATCAATGCGAAAACTGAAACGCAAGCACGATGCAATAACAAGGCAATCGTAGAACTACACTAATAAGGAAAGAACAAAAAAATCAATAAAGCAATCAGTTTGGCGACAATCAAGAATTCCCAGTAGAAATCAATGAATCCTATATTGATGAAGATCTTCCATCTCACCCAAACTTGTTAGCCAAACAAATCAACTCTATAAATAGCAAGATAGAAGCTAGAATCGGGGAGCTGGTGAAGGTGGCCAGAACTTAGGTTGGCTAAAAGCCAATCTACGTGAACCAAAGCTGGTGGTGTATGTAGGTGCCGATGACAAGGAATCTGCACACTTCACAACCGCGCCAATTCCTATATGTTGTTTTAGTGTTTTATTAGTTAAAAAGAATTTTTTCGACTTTTAGTAATGAGATATCTAATTTTCCCTTATTATCTATTGTTCATTTTTATGTCTTATTAGACCCACTAACAAAAGTAACCTAAAAATACTGAATAAATGACTAAAAATTGAAAATCACATAACTTATGGCCATAAATCTGAATTTGAATGTTAAAATTAATTCTCTTTGGCATTTGTAATCATTCTTAAGTAAATAAAACTTCATTTGAAGTAGTTTAATTTATAGTCTCATTAGTTGATGTTTGACCTACATTAAATGAAGCTTTGAATGCACTTGAGTTCATTTAATACAACGTCACTTCAAGTTCAGTTGAACTTTAGTCTTCATTAATGAAGCTTGATGCATTTAATGCAACTCCATCTTCAACCTTGACTTAAATCAAATGTAGGAAAACACTCTAAATCTTCTAAGACAATAGATGTTTGTTGGTTCACATCACAAAACTTTGTTCATAAGTTAAATCTTTTAGTAATTATTAGAAATGAGATTGAGAGAAAGTGAAAAAGTGTTAAAGATTAATCTAACGACAAACAAAACCCTAACTTTGAATGGATCGAACCTTCTGCAGACCAATCATAATTGCATATGTTTAAAATCATCATGCACAAGAAAAAAAAAACTGAAAAGGTTCTCGGATACATGATTGACTTTTGTGATTCCTCCTGGTGGCTTTTTGTGCGTGATATGCATTTTCCAACCAAGAAATGATCCCAATATTCACCTTTGTCTTTTTCTTTGAGGACCATTTTGGCAGCCAAAAGCTTTAAGACAGCGAGGCCTTTGGCAAACCCTCGTGCATCTCATCTTTGATGAATGATCTTCGGTGATGGGAGATCTAACTCTGATTTATGGCCTTTATTCTCCCCTTCCATCAAACAAGCTAGAAAAAAATATGTAATTGAGTTTATGTTTTCATATTTGGACTTTTATATATGGGGTAATATGTTGTAATAGGGTTTTACGAGAGTGCACAATATAAACTCTCTTAAAACCATAACCCTAGTTTGATTGACATTTTGTGTTCTTATCTCCTAATCAAAGAGTTCTCTCCTCTGCTCGTGTACATAGTAAACACTGTTAGTGAACCACAAAAATCTTTTTATTTTGACTCACGTTTTTTTAGCTTTTTAATTTTTTTATTGTTGTTTTCAATTTCATAAGAATCCTTCTTCTAGCTCCAAAGAAGACCATATCTTAACCTCTTATTGATCTTTTATACTGTTACATCTGAGCTCCATTCATAACGATCTCAACCAAGCCCTAAGTTTTGTGACATATAAATGCGAACAATAAAACAATAAACACAATTAACAATCGTGCAAGCTTTTCACTTCGAGATTGGAGAGACAATGCACACAACAATTCCTCTAAAAACATTTTCCTTTATTTCTCAATTGTTTTATCTCAACTCTCTACAACTTTTCCTCTCTTCACTCTGTTTCACCCTACAATTATCTCTACGATTCACAATGAATTAATACTCTATTTATAGCCTATTACAAACTTGGCCTCCAAGTTCTTACCATAAATGCTCCCACTAATTGCTAAATCAAGAATCCACTAATTCCTTAATTAGCTCCTAAATTGATTACACATTTATTCCTTAATTGTCTACCCACTTATTTCCTTAATTAACAATTATTCCAAATATATTTTAAGTTTATTCAACAAAAATCCTCCAAAAACTTAAATGCTTATGTTATCTGCCAATGCAAACATCTTCTTGAATTTCTTGAACAATACTTTCGACAATGACTTTAAAAAAATATCTACAACTTGATCCTTGCTCACTTCAACGCCTTCCAATGCGAATAAAACGACTCACCCATGAACCGATTAACAATACCAACACTTAATGCGAGATCCGTTCTCGCAACGGGAGCAAAGACTTCATCATAGTCGATTCGTGACTCTGCTTGTATCCCTTTGCAACAGAGCGCGCTTTGTCCCACTCTATCTTCCCTTGCGCATTCATCTTCTTCTTTAATACCCACTTCACACCAATTGGGTGACTTGCATTTGGAAATTATATTAGCTTCCATGTATCATTAAGCTCAATCACATTGATCTCCTCGTCCATTGCGGTTTGCCACTTCTCATCTCGCACTACTTCCTCAAAGCTAATACTTTCCACATCTGCCATAAGGCATACAAGATGCACCTCATTTTTTGCATCTTACAATTCTTGCAAAATCCACATTTTCGATTGTTGCTGTTCATCTTCATCTTCAGTTGTTTTATACTCTCTTGGCATACTCGTTGATGCAACGACTGGTATTTCTCCAAATTCGATGTTGACTTCCATCGAATTATTCTAGACCTATTCACTTTCTTCATTTACTAGCGTCTCGGGACTCACCATCACCTTCTTACTTATTGGGTCAAATAGCTTGCCCTTTTATTCTTTCATCATAGCCAATAAACACATACTTCTTGCTCTTATCTTCGAGTTTCATTCTTCGTTGATTAAGTACGTGTGCATAAGCCAAACTGCCAAACACTCTGAGATGCCAAACTATCTGCTTTCGTCCGCTCCATGCCTCTTGCGGTGTTTCATCATCTAGCATCGCATGTGAACATCGATTTTGCACATAAACTGCACACTACACTGCTTCCACCCAAAATTCATTTGATAACCTTTTGCTCTTCAAATTGCTTGAACCATATTAGGAATGGTTCTATTCTTCCTCTTGGCCACACAATTCTGTTGAGGAGTGTATGGTGTGGTTAAAAATAGCCCTATTCCTTGCTCCTTGCAATACTTTTTAAACGTTGGCGAAGTATATTCTCCACCTCTGTTAGATCACACAACTTTTAATCTGTCTACCAGTTTCTTTTTCACCCCCCCCCCTCCCATTTGAACTTCTAAACACCTCAAATGCCTCTAATTTTTCTTTCAAAAAATAAACCCAAGTTTTCCTTGAGAATCATCAATAAAAGTAATGAAGTACCTTTTATCGCTGAACGATGCAGGGGTAATTAGCCTGCATATATTCGTATGAATCATCTTGAGCGATTTTCTTCGCTCGATATTCCTCTTTCTTCTCAAACGAGGTTCTTGCATGCTTGTTGAGGACGTATTCTTCACAAAACTTGCTTCACTCGGCTGGCTCCTTTGAACACTTTCTCTAAAGTGTCTCACGCATCTTTTGAAGTAGTTACACTCGCAATCTTCTCCAAGCTCGATTCGTCCACTGCTCAGAACAACATATACAATGTTGTTTTATTCTTGGATCGCGTCTCTTTCAACGCTTTGGTTTGAGCCATTGTATAATCCGCGGTGTCCTCTAGTTCTACGAAACCTTTTTCGTCCACTTCCCATGCATCATGAGAATCATGAAGCGCTTTCATCTGGATGCTCCAATTCTCGTAATTCACATACGTCAGTCGTGGCAGCGACATTTGACCCGCCACGTTTGATATTGGCTCTGATACCAATTTGTAAAATCTAAGTGCGAAAAATAAAATAATAAACACAATTAACAATCGAGCAAGATTTTCGCTTCAGGATTGGAGAGACAATGCACACAACAATTTCCTTTATTTCTCAATTACTTTCTCTACAACTCTCTACAACTTTTCCTCTCTTCACTCTCTTTCACTCTACAATTATGTCTACAATTTATAACGAAGGAACACTCTATTTATAGCCTATTACTTAATTGTGTACCCACTTATTTTCTCAATTAACAATTATTTCAAATATATTTTAAGTTTATTCAACGAGTTTTCTCCCCTCCAAGCTCTCAACAGAGAATCAGGGAAAATCAAAAAGCACACATTAATGTAAAGAATTCTTCCCTAAGTCAGAACATCTCTAGATGTAAGAGAACTTCATCGTTTTCTTTATAGAAAGTGTTAATAGTTCATGGCCGATATAAATGTCTTAAAGATTAGATTAGGTAAGTAGAAATTTGTAAGCTTTATATTGAGAAATATATATATTTAAATGAAGTTAAAATAAACATTACCCAAAAACAAAAGCAATATAATGAGGTGGACTAGTACAATGATTGGAGATGGGAAATGAATGGTTAATGTATTATGTGGGAACCTTGAGACGGACAGGCAGACAAGAGAATATGGACATTAAAAAAGAAAGAAAAAGAGAAAAATGGAAGCTTTAAAATTATATAGGATATATTGAGGGTCTGTGACCTAGTTGGCTATTTGAAGTAAATTGATGTCAACTCTACTGTGTGAGTCCGAAATCGATATTTGACTCTTATATTACTTGAGAGCAGTTATACCTTCTATATAGAGTTTATTGCTCTTCTTCCTCCAATTTGTACTTTAAAAAAAAAAAAAATTGTATACAATATCTAATGCTTAAATAATATGATCCCATTCTTTAGAAGAAGAAATAAAAAACATCACCAGCCCCATCAATCTCCCATTGCAGAATTCAGTTTCTCTATTAGTCAACCTTCACTGCCTTACCCAATTTCATACTTTCTAACCTTATCATTCATTTCAATAATGCTTCCAATCATTGCATGTCAAATAACTAAATTCATCCTATATATTATTCATCTGAGGGAGAGAAGGATATTTTTGCTACATAATCATATTGTCTACTCTTTAAACTATTCATTTTCAAAAAAAAAAAAAAAAAAAACTCTTCAAATTATTAAGGTATCTTTATAAGGCAATATACAAAATACTCATAGACTTTGGGGTAAAAATTTAATTATGCCTCAAATTTATAAATTTTATTTTTGAAATTTAAAATCCCTTTTAAAATATTCCATTGGAGAGCTCATAAATAAAAAATGAAACGAATGTAAAAGCTTTTTTTATACATTATTAATTCAATAAATAAGAAGATGAAAGATTTGAACTTGTAACTTTATGATCATTAAATTATATAGAATGTTATTAGAGATTTACTCTGGTTATTAATTGATGCAAAAGTTAATGTAGAGGATCGAATGGGTCGGTTGTGCGATTGATTATCTGGTTTGGCATTGATCTATTTCCATTCCCGGTCACGGATTCGATCCTTATAATAATCGTATTTGTAATCCCCTTTCCCCAACTTGTACTCTAAAAAAAAAAGCTAATGTAGAGGGTATCAAGAGAGCACATTAAGATGGGTTTGTGTAGTTAAAATGTATTCTGGTTTGTATTAGTTACAATATGGAATTAGTGTTAGAAATTAGTTTTAAATAAACTTACCTTCTGTTATATTAGTTGTATATTCCAGCTGTGTAAATGAGCCTATATATTGATAGGTCAGGGCTCTATTTTTCTTAAGGAAAATACACTTTACCAAATTGATTCTCTCTCATCTTTCTGTTGTGTTCATTGTATCAGAGCTCTAAAGATCAGACGACTAGATCTTGGAATTTTTCTGCTTGTTTCTTTGATTTTCTGATGAGTTGTTCACCGGAAGAAAGCCAATCTGTAGTAATGTCGAGTGCAACAGAAAAGATTGATAACGTTGGTAGCAAGATTTCTACGGTGAAATTGGAAGAAGATAACTTCCTTCTATGGAAATTACAAATTGTTACTGCACTGCGTGGACATGGGTTGCTGAAATATGTAGAGAAAGAGCCCGAAATCCCTAATTAATGGCTAGATTCAAGCAATTCGCAGAACACTGCAGGTATGAAGCCTGGATTTGACAAGATAGCTTGATCACTGCTTGGTTATTGGGTTCGATGTCGAACTCGATGATCGATTGTGAAACTGCAAGTCACGTTTGGAAAATTGTGAATGATAGGTTTGCTTCAAGAAATCTGGCACGGGTTCTTGATCTCAAAATGAAACTTCAAACTACAAAGAAGGGTAGTATGAAGCTGGATGAGAATCTTGCGAAGATTAAAAGCCTAGTAGACTCTCTTGCGGCGGCTGGACGAAAGGTAACTCATGATGATCATGTGATGCATATTTTGGCTAGTTTAGGGTCAGAATTTGATTCCACTGTTTCTGTGATTGCTGAGAAAGATGAAACACCATCTTTACATAAGGTGTATTCTCTTCTATTGTCTCAAGAAAATGGTATCTCTCGCAATATGAACATTAATGTGGATGGGTGTGTCCCAACGGTGCATTTAGCCACTCAGTCTAAAGGCAAGAATTCGATTCAAGATTCTGGATATCACGATCAATCCTCTGGAAATATGAATTCAAAATGGAAAGGCAAAGGTAAGAAAAATGGTAAACCACAATGCCAATTGTGTAGCAAGATTGGACACACTGCTCTTCGATGCTACTATCGATTTGAGAGAGGTTTTCAAGGGCCAAATTCTCAATATTCGAACAATACTGGAAGTACTAGCACTCAACATCAGAGTTTTCCTACTCAGAATGCAAATGCGTTTGTTCTACAGAATGATTGTAACCGAGACAATCACTGGTATCCTGATTCGGGGGCATCCAATCATGTCACTCATAATTTTGCAAATATGAGTATTGTTGAGGAATATCAAGGAGAAAACAGAGTTCATATTGGTGATGGATCAGGTTTGAAAGTTATGAATATTGGTTCTTCTGAAATGTGTTCTACTGATTCTAATCATTCTTGTCTGTTTACTCTTAAAAATCTTCTTCATGTTCCTAAAATAACAAAGAATTGAATAAATGTTAGTCAATTTTCTAAAGATAATCAAGTATATCTTGAGTTTCATCCTAATTCTTGTTTTGTGAATGATGCTCGCAATGGTCAAATCCTGCTTCAAGGGAAACTAACTAATGGTCTCTATGCTTTCAACCTGGAAAACGCACATCATCATCCTTCTAAAAACATCTGTGTCATCCCCTTTTCTGCATCCAAAGCAGAAGTCTATCATACTATAGCTGAAAGTTCGAGTCAGAATAGTGGTTCAATTTCTTTGTTTGAAACTCAAATTGTATTGAATATACTGAAATCTTGTAATCTGCCTTACAAATTTTTCAATAAAATGGACTTATTTCATTCTTGTGCTCTTAGTAAATCTCATAAATTTCCATTTTCCAATTCTCTTACTCTTTATAAAGAACTTTTAGAACTTGTTGTAGTTGATATTTGGGGACCTGCTTATCAACTGTCTCGAAACAACTTTAGATATTATCTTAGCTTTGTGGATGCTTATTCTAGGCATACATGGATTTACTTTCTTAACTCTAAAAGTGAGGCTTTTCAATCCTTTGATTCTTTCGAAACCTATATTGAAAAACTCCTAGGAAGACCTATTAAAAGGTTTCAAACTGATAATGGCAGTGAATTTCAACCCTTTATTCCTTTCTTAAAATCACAAGGAATTGAGTATAGGCTTTCATGTCCTTATACCTCTCAACAAAATGGAATTGTTGAGAGGAAACATAGACAAATAGTGGATATGGGTCTCACTCTTCTGTCCAAGGCATCTTTGTCTTTAGAATTTTGGGATGATGCTTTTTCCACGGCTGTGTATCTAATCAACAGACTTCGTACAACTTTTCATCAAATTTCACCTTTAGAAAAGTTGTTTAATCAAAAACCAAATTATTCTGATCTAAAAATGTTTGGTTGTTATTGTTTTCCATGTCTACGTGCGTATAATAATCATAAAATTGATCCTCGTTCTACTCATTGTGTATTTTTGGGATATAGTAGTTTTCAAAAGGGATATAAATGCTTATCAGCTTCAGGGAGATTGTATGTGTCTATAGACATGTTGTGTTTGATGAAAATCGTTTTCCTACTGATTCTTTTTTTTTTATAAAGAACAATTCATGGTTATCTTCTCAAGTTTCCAATCAACTTTATGATATGATCCAGGATCTAGATTATATCAAAAGTAAAAGAATACAAGATAAGCCAAGTTTTGATAGGTCTTGGAACCTCCCCTCTCAAGAGAATCTCTTGAGCCCTACAATAAATCACTCAATAACTCACTAAATAATTGGATGCCTAAACCCTAACCTAACCAACTCTATTTATAACAAAATACTAACTTATTCTCTAAGTAATAGCTAAATAGAGCCCTAGGCCCAACCTTATCAATACCCGCCCCTTTAAAGCACCTTGTCCTCAAGGTGGGCATACACAAAAATAGAAAAATCAAAAATCAAAACTTCTTTTTCTTTTTTCTTTTTTCTTTTTCGGCGGCAACAGCGGCGATTGTGGCAGCGGCGCATCGGTGGTGGCAGAAACGGCGGCGTTGGTGGCGGAGGTGGTGGCGAAGGTGGCAGAGTGGTGGCGACGGAGGTGGTGGCGGCGATGCCAGAGGTGGTGGCGATGGCGGTAGCGGTGGTGGCGGCAGAGGTGGCAGCGGTAATGTCGGAGGTGGTGGCGGCGATGGTGGTGGTGGAGGTGGTGACGGTGGAGGTGGCGGTGTCAAAGCCCTAACCGTCACTGTTTCTTCCACAACCTCCCTTCTTCCTCGAATCCTAGCTTCCATCTCTGAGTACCATTGTTCCCTTGCCTTGGACTGCTCCTCCCTTTCTAATCTTCTTTGTTCCTGCTCCCTTGCACTTTCCTCTCTTATCTCTCTAAAATAACTTTTCATGTCATTGTAAAATTTTTGCCACATCTCTTGAAATAAGCGAACATTTTCTTGATCCATCTCTACAACCAAGAATCGAAACGACTCTGATACCAATTGATATGATCCAGGATCTAGATTATATCAAAAGATAAAAGAATAAAGATAAACCAAGTTTTGATAGGAACTTGGAACCTCCCTTCTCAAGAAAATCTCTTGAGCCCTTACAATAAATCACTCAATAACTCATTTAACAATTGGATGCCTAAACCCTAATCTAACCCACTCTATTTATAACCAAATTCCTAACTTACTCTCCAAGTTATTGCTCAACCAAGGCCTAGGCCCAACCAAACCTTAGGCCCAACCTTATCACTTCATGTCTCCAAAAGTGATCAAACCCATCCTTTAACTATGCATTCTGCACAAAAGGACACAACATTAATTGAATCTCACTCTACTCCTTCTCTGAACCATACAGCTTTACCCTGTTCAGCTGAAAACTCTGAACTTCAACCTAATATGTCAAGTTCTTCTATGGAGTCAAGTCAATCTACATCTAGAGCTGAGGCAGCTAATTTGCCTAACATTGTCAATCAGCATTCAATGACAACCAGAGGAAAGAATGGCATTTCAAAACCTAAGATCTTTGTGACTGAATACATAGAAACTGAACCTCATTCGGTAAAAGAGGTTTTGAAGTGTAAACATTGGGTTGATGCCATGAAAATAGAATATGATGCTCTAATAAAAAAATGAAACATGGTGTTTGGTAGATCCTCCAACTGAGAAGAAAATAATAGGTTGTAAGTGGGTGTACAAGATAAAAAACAATTATGATGGCTAAATTGCGAGATATATAGCCAGATTAGTTGCTCAAGGCTTTCATCAATCAGCTGATCTAGCTTATACAGAGACTTTTAGTCCTGTGGTGAAACCAGTCACTATTAGAGTATTGTTTACCTTAGCCTTGGCACATAATTGGCCACTGAGACAGGTTGATATCAACAACGCCTTTCTTCATGGCTTGTTGAAAGAGGAAGTCTACATGATTCAACCCTCTGGTATGCCATCTATTAACTCTCAACTTGTGTGCAAATTGAAGAAAGCTCTATATGGGTTGAAACAAGCACCCAGAGCATGGTTTGAGAGGTTAAGTTCATTTCTTAATACTCTTGGGTTTGTAGCTCTAAAGTTGATTCTTCCCTCCTTACTTATAATCATAATGGCATTTTGTGCTACATCTTGGTGTATGTTGATGACATGATTTTGACACGGAATTCTAATGAGTTTATAAATGAAGTGGTGAGTTTGTTGCATAAGAAAGTTTCTCTAAAATATTTGGGCCTATTAAGCTATTTTCTTGGAATAGAAGTATCATTTACCAAGGATGGAAAAATTTTCTTGTCTCAAGAAAAGTATATTTCTGATGTTTTGTATAAAGCCAAAATGCATGAAGCAAAGGGCATTGCAACTCCCATGGTGAGTAGTAGTATTCTATTTGGATTTAAAGGAGAAAAATGTACAGACGTTAGACTTTATAGAAGCATGTTGGTTATTTGATGATTATTCTCAAATTATTTGTTTCCATATTTATTGGATTAGTATCTTGTATGTATAATATTATTGATTTGTAGAGGATATTATCCTAATGTATTATTTGTTTCCTTATTTGTAAAGTAAGGGTTTCTCTATTTAAGAAACACCTATTATCAAAGAATAATACAGAAAAATATTCCTCTCATTATATTTTGTACATGGTATCAAAGCCAAACAAAGAAAAAGAGAAATAAAAATATTTTTTCAAAACCCTATAACAGCCTGTTGTCAATTCAGCCGCTACCGCACCTGTCTACCTCTATTGCCGTCGACGAACATCGGTCCGCTCTTATCCGGTGACAGAACTCGCCGGCCGCCAGAACCCAGTTGTTTCCGCTGTTGTCCGTTGAAAAAAAAAACCCATTCCTAAGCGTTTTTTTAACTCGCGCGCCTACTGTCCATCGGTGTCTGATTTCTGTTCATCGGTGACTGTTTTGTTTTTCAGGGGAGAACTCGCACGCCTGCTGTCCATTAAACCTGTCGCAGCTCCAGGAAACCTTGCTGCTGCTTGTTTCTCAAGTTTGGGTTATTTTTTCAAGTTATTTGGCCAACTGATTGGGTTTTTCAACTGCTGTTTTTTTTTCTGCTGCAGTTTACCATATTTAAACTGCTGTTTTTTTAGTTATCTAGCCTTAAAATCTTGTTTTTTGCTGAAGAATAATGTCTGAAGACAAGATATCAGTTGCTAGAATTCCAACCCATAGCCCTACTATCCAAATCACAACCATTCGACTTAATGGTGACAATTTTCTTCGGTGGTCAAAAAGTGTTCGAATGTATATTCGTGGACAAGGAAAGATTGGGTACCTTACTGGAGACAAGGTAGCACCTTCCAAAGATGATTCATCTTTTGCTACATGGGATGCCGAAAACTCCATGGTGATGAGCTGGCTAGTAAATTCCATGGTGGAAGACATTAGTAGCAACTATATGTGTTACTCTACAGCTAAGGAATTATGGGATAGTGTCACAGAGATGTATTGCGACTTAGAAAATCAGTCACAAGTGTTTGAACTAAACCTCAAACTAAGTGACATAAAACAAGGGAGTAATTCTGTTACTCAGTACTTTCACTTACTGAAGCAAATTTGGCAGGACCTTGATTTGTTTGATAAATATGAATTGAAGTCCACTGACGATCAAAAGCACTATAAGAAAATTGTTGAGAATGGTCGAATTTACAAATTCTTGGTTGGACTTAATGTTGAGTTTGATGAAGTTCGAGGCAGAATAATAGGTAAAGCTAACCTTCCTAATATCAACGAAGTGTTTTTCAAATCTACGCAGGGAAGAAAGTCGGCAACATGTGATGATGGGTAAAAACCGGTTGATAGAGAAAAAGCTCTGCGTTAGTTGTTGAAGCCACTGCAAACAAGGCATCTGATCAGACAAATAAGCCTCGTGTGTGGTGTGATCACTGCAACAAACCGAGACATACTCGGGAGACATGTTGGAAGATCCATGGAAAACCTGCCAATCATAAAAGTAATAGACAAGGTGAAAAGAGTATTCGTCCACCGACTTCTAGTGCCAATAGTTTGAATCAACTCCATTCAATAAAGAGCAAATTGATCAAATCCTGAAGCTGCTCAAGACCACTACGACTTATGATAATCCTAGTGTTTCCTTGGCACACACAGGTAATTGTCCTCATGCCTTCTCCTGTCTTACTTCAGCTTCGTGGATTATAGATTCCGGAGCTTCTGACCATATGACTAGTTCCTCAAAACTCTTCGAGTCATACTCTCCATTATATTGTAATGAACAAATTAGAATAGCATATGGTAGTTTCAATTCTATTTCTGGAAAAAGAACTATTAAGTTATTTTCACACCTTACCTTACAATCCGTCATTCATGTTCCCAAATTAGCTTGCAATTTGCTTTCAGTTAGCAAGATTTCTAGAGATTCTAACTGTCGTGTTATTTTCTATGACTCACGTTGTGTCTTCCGAATGTGAGTCGGGAAGACGATTGGACGTGCTAGGATGCTTGATGGCCTTTACTATTTTGAGGAAGCTTCAACTAGTCATAAAAAGGTTCAGGGTTTAAGTAGTGTTAGTTCTCCATCTGTTAGGGAAACTTTGATGCTTTGACATTATAGATTAGGACATCCCAGTTTTTTCTATTTAAAGTATTTGTTTCCAGAACTCTTTAAAGGAATTGATTGTTCTACCTTTCATTGCGAACATTGTGCCTTTGCAAAAACTCATCGCACTTCTTATTTACCTCAAAGTTATAAGGCTTCTGCACCTTTTTATTTAATTCATAGCGATGTCTGGGGTCCATCTAAGGTAGTAACTCAAAGTGGGAAACGGTGGTTCGTTACCTTTATCGATGATCTCACCCGTGTAACTTGGGTGTATCTTTTAACTCACAAGTCTGATGTTAAGGAGGTATTTATCCGTTTCTATAACATGATTGAAACCCAATTTAAAACCAAAATCAGTATCTTACATTCGACAATGGCCTTTGAATATTTCAATACCTATCTAACTGAGTTCTTACACACCAAATGAGTCTATCACCAATCAACCTGTAGAAATACTCCTCAACAAAATGGCATTGCAGAACGAAAGAATAGACATTTATTGGAGGTTTCTAGGGTCATCATGTTCTCTATGAATGTCCCTCAGTATTTATGGGGTGACGCAATTCTTACCGCTACTTACCTCATAAATCGAATGCCTACTAAGGTTTTAGGTTTTCAAACTCCTCTAGAATACCTAAGAACCACCTTTCCTACAATTCGAATTTTCTCAGATCTACCAATCAAGGTTTTTGGATGCATTGCCTTTGTTTATGTGTCCAACCCTTCACTATCCAAACTAGATCCTCGGGCTACCAAATGCATATTCTTAGGCTATACCTCCCATAAAAAGGCCTATAGATGTTATGATCCTGTAACAAAGAGATTTTTTGAAAGTATGGATGTGTCATTTGTAGAACACCAATCCTTTTTTAAACCTCATTCCCTTCAGGGGGAGACATCTACATTTGAAGGAAATTTTTGGGATACCTCACCTCTTCCAAATATCATACACTCTGAGGTTGTTACAATGCCCAATATGGAAGGTTCCTCCTCAGGGGGAGAAACACTACAGAATAATCAACCTGAACTTCAAGTTTATACTAGGAGAAAGCTAAGTCAAAAGAACATAGGCAAGATGGCTAATCCGACGCATAATCAATCTAATACTCCGACAATTGATCCTGATAATCTAGGTACTTTATCTGTAACTCTTCCTTCCACTTCTTCTCCTCCTGAAAATAATATAACCAATGGCTCTGACCTTGATGTTCCCATAGCTTATAGGAAAAGAACCCAAAATTGTACCAAATATCCCATTGAGAATTACTTATCCTACAAAAATCTGTCTGACACTCATAGGGCTTTTACCTCTAGGATAACTAACCTGTTTGTCCCAAGGAATATACAAGAGGCCCTAGATGATCCGAATTGGAATTTAGCAGTCATGGAGGAAATGAATGCTCTCAAACAGAATCACACGTGGGACATAGTTGAGCTGCCAAAAGACAAGAAGACAGTAGGGTGCAAATGGGTGTTCACTATAAAATGTCATGCAGATGGGAGTGTTGAAAGGTACAAAGCAAGATTGGTTGCTAAGGGATTCACCCAAACCTATGGAATCGATTATCAAGAGACATTTGCCCGATTGCCAAAATTAACTCTATTAGGGTATTGCTAGCTATTCTTTGTCAATGAAGAATGACCTTTGTATCAACTTGATGTAAAAAATGCATTCCTTAACGGTGATCTCGAAGAAGAGGTATTTATGGACTTACCACCTGGCTTTGAAATAAATTATGGAAGTAAAAACGTATGCAGGTTACATAAGTCATTATATGGCCTCAAGCAGTCACCCAGAGCATGGTTTGAACGGTTTGAGAAGGCAGTTACAAGCTATGGATTTCTTCAAAGTTAAGCGAGATCACACTATATTTTATAGACATACTAGAAAGCGGCAAGATGGTCATTTTGATAGTGTATGTTGATGACATAATAATAAGCGGCAATGATGATCTGGAAATAACCATTTTGAAGAAAAATTTAGCTAATGAGTTTCAAATCAAAGATCTGGGAGTCCTAAAATATTTTTTAGGAATGGAGTTTGCAAGATCGAAAAGTGGAATTCTAGTAAATCAAAGGAAATATGTAATAGATCTACTAGAAGAAACTGGATTACTCGGTTGTAGACCAACAGAAACTCCTATTGAACAAAATGTGAAATTGCAAACATCAACATGTGAAGAAGTAAAGGATAAAGAAAAATATCAGAGACTTGTTGGGAGACTTATTTACCTATCTCACACACGTCCTGACATAGCCTTTGCCGTTAGTATGGTTAGTCAATTTATGCATGCTCCTGGTCCTGCTCACTTTGAAGCAGTAAATAGAATTTTAAGATACTTGAAAGGCACTCCAGGAAAATGTATACTATTTAAAAAACAAGGTCATCTTCATGTTGAAATCTACACAGATGCTGACTGGGCAGGTAGTACCACAGATAGAAGGTCAACTTCAGGTTATTGCTCCTTTGTTGGAGGAAACTTAGTCACTTGGCGTAGTAAAAAACAAAATGTGGTGGCAAGAAGTAGTGCTGAAGCCGAATTTAGGGCACTAGCTCATGGTATTTGTGAGGGTATATGGATTAAGAGACTATTGGAGGAGCTAAAGTTCACTCAATCAACACCAATACGTGTGTATTGTGATAACAAGGCAGCCATTTCCATTGCCCACAATCCAGTCCTTCACGATAGGACCAAACATATTGAAGTTGACAAACATTTTATAAAGAAGAAGATTGAAGTTGGAACCATATGTATCCCCTATATGCCTACTTCAGAACAAGTGGCTGACGTCTTTACGAAAGGTCTTCCTAAGCGACATTTCAATAAGATGATTGGCAAGCTGGCAATGGAAGACATTTTTAGTCCAGCTTGAGGGGGAGTGTTGGTTATTTGATGATTATTCTCAAATTATTTGTTTCCATATTTATTGGATTAGTATCTTGTATGTATAATATTATTGATTTGTAGAGGATATTATCCTAATGTATTATTTGTTTCCTTATTTGTAAAGTAAGGGTTTCTCTATTTAAGAAACACCTATTATCAAAGAATAATACAGAAAAATATTCCTCTCATTATATTTTGTACAAAGCATTGTTGGGGCCTTGCAGTATGCAACTTTAACTCAACCAGAAATCTCCTATAGTGTGAACAAGGTTTTCTAGTTTATGCATACTCCTACAAATGATCATTGGTTAGCTGTAAAGAGGATTATGAGATACTTGGCAGGCACTATTACTCATGGGCTTGTTTTCCATAAACCGCAAAACCTTGTGATTGAAGGGTACACTGATGCAGACTGGGGATCTGATCCTGATGACAGAAAGTCAACTTTGGGTTATTGTGTTTATTTTGGAGGAAATTTAATACAATGGGAGGCAAAGAAGCAAGCAATCAAATCCCGATCGAGTACTGAGGCAGAATATAGAAGCTTAGCTCATGTAGCTGCTGAATTAGTATGGCTGAAAGCTTTGTTTAAAGACTTAAACATACTAGTTCTGACAAAACCAGTTGTATGGTGTGATAATCTGAGTGCAGTGCACCTTAGTGCCAATCCGGTGCTTCATTCTCGTACTAAACATGTAGAAATCGATATTTACTTTGTCAGAGATCTAATGTTACAACAACAGGTCTACATAAGACATCTCCCAGCTGCAGCTCAGGTAGCAGATATTTTTACCAAACCATTATCAGCAGCTCAGTTTCTTCCTTTAGCATCCAAGCTCAATGTCACTTCTCCGGTGTCTATTGGCTTGCGGGGGATTATCAAGAGAGCACATTAAGATGGGTTTGTGTAGTTAAAATGTATTCTGGTTTGTATTAGTTACAGTCTGGAATTAGTGTTAGAAATTAGTTTTAAATAAACTTCTCTTATGTTATATTAGTTGTATATTCCAGCTGTGTAAATGAGCATATATATATACAATTTAGTAAGGAAAATACACTTTACCAAATTGATTCTCTCTCATCTTTCTGCCGTGTTCATTTTCATAAGAGAGGGAATTATAAAATATAAGTTGGCATAATTTACAATATCATTCACATAAATAAAAGTTGCTCATGGCTAATATTTTTGAAAAAAAAAAAAGAAAGAAAAGAGGAATGCAGAGGCCACAAACTCTAATCAAGATTATTCGAAATACTACCATAATGACGCTATTTTGTAGATGAAATTTTTTACAAGTTTTAAACGTTATAAAAATATTATTGATTTTTAAACTATACTAATGTAGTGAATTAGTCATTGTACTACCAAATTTGGGAAAATATAATCCCTAACATCAAAAATCTCATAACAACGTGAAGTAGTTATGTAATGATTTAGTTTTATAAAAAATCTGCATTATTAATAAATTTCATTAAATTTTAATAATAATTTGTAAACTACATTTTCAAAAATTTGAAATGGAGAGATTAAATTCTTACCTGCTAGATCTTAGAGATAATAATAAATTTTACAATTGAACTCTATTCGATAGTTGCAAATTTAATAAATTGAATGCATTGTAGTTCTTGTATTTGAGTTTTCATACTTCTATTTAGTTTCTATAATTTGAAGCAAATTATATTGTTTCTTTATTTCTATTATAAATGAAAGATTCGTACCTATATGATTTCTTGATGATTATATATACATACACTTTGAGGTCACTAGGTTATTGTTCTACTTGACTAGATAAATTAAACCTTAATTAATGTTTATATTTCCTTTCTTTATCAAATTGGTACAAGTGAATATGGGTTTACAGAACTTGAAGAAAATTTGAACTTTGTAAGATTTATAAAACCGTAGTGTTTGCTTTTACTTTTACATCCACCTCTAGATTTGTGCTTATTTGGTCAATTTGGGTGTCAGAATCCTTTTTTTATCGAGTGAAATGCTTCAGCTGGAAGCAAACAATTGGGCTTTGTTGTGAGGCAATGGACAAACATTTGGTTGCCTCATAAGTCTCATTCTCCATCTGTCATTCACATGTCCAAACCTTCTAAAAAACACACTAGCTAGCAATAATTCAACTCTCAAAACTATATGTTATGTTGTCATAAATTATTGTACCTTTCTTAATGGTTTCACTAGCTGCATTTTTATGTGAATTTGTACTTCTATGTGTCTAGTATGGAGTCATAGATGATGTATAGTTGAAATAGTATCATCTTATTTTATCAATTTCATTCTTAATAGGTTTCATTTTCAGATAAGCTACATGAATGTAGCTTAAAAAAATCTCTAAACTAGTATCCTCTTCTCCTACTTCATGCTTATCCTCCTGTATAGGTTATTCAAAATTTAAAATGGTTCAGGCACTTAGATGGGTTGAGCCATTATATTCTAGCAATCTACTATCTCAATTTAATATGTAAGAAGTCTGTCACTAGCAATTGGACACTTTAGAGGTGAACTTAAAAAGGTGAATTCACAAGAGGAAGAGAAAGTTCAACTTTAACTTCAACTAAGATGATAACAATTGATTCTCGTCACTTCTTGTTTCCCCCATGACTATTAATTTTGGAATAGAAAAGTAGGTTTTCAACGAATGTGACATCGATTAGACTTCGTAGTTTGTATTGAAGAGCATTTATTATTTCAATTGTAAATTAATAAAAAAAATATTTTATTCAAAATATTACTTAATTTGCATTATCCAAACCAAACGCATTAATTAGATTAATGACTTGAAACCCTAGGTTATTAATATGAATACTTAGATATGTATGTTGGACATACAAATAGATCTTTTTTCTGGTCAATAAAGTAGTCTACAATATATGAACCTAGGCTAGGTGCCTTATCCTAGTAACATTGGTGATATAATTGTTAGGATATGCACCCTAACGACCTAGTAGTTTGTAATTAAAGAACGTTCGACTTGCAACGATTCGACTTGTAATGATAAGGTTAATCTAGGGAAGTAATTGACATGCATGAAAAATCCGTAAATATTTTTGGCAGAGTTTCTCCAAAATATAGGTAAAACACACCTAAAAAGGTTTTGAGATGTTCTAGATTCGTCTTTTAAAAGACAAATCTAGAACATCTCTAAACCTTTTGAATTAATATCTAGTTTGATTAAGAAAAAAAGTAGTTTAAATCCCAAGATCTCGATTTTCAAACCTAAAACAGTTTAAATACTAAGTTATTACAATAGTTCGTGTAGAACAAAATGTAATGACTTAAAACTAAAATGTAAAGAGACCAGATGACTTCACGCAAGAGACACGTCATCTAGGTCTATCCTCAATTTTTTGGCCATCCAAGCGGTACTCACTTGCAGTTGTGGTTTTGTAAGGCACCGACCCGAATGGGGCACTAAATGGGCCCTTACCCCAATGCATGCATTCAAAGTAAAGGACATTTAAACAGACATGATTTCGGATTCCAATTAAAACAAAACATTCAAAATAACCCCTTTAAAAACTAGACAATTTCCCTAGAACCTGTCCCTGTTTCCAAGCACCTGTTCCAAGATAAATACATTCCCAAAGTATACTCCGATCAGAGATTTCTTAAAATCATTCAAAACATGTCTAGATACAATAATGCTGGAATCCACAAAATATTCAGAAAACATCCTAGGGCTCCGTACCCGGCTACATGCATTCAGGGGAAAATAAAACATAAAGAGTCATAACACAAAATCGAGTTTGATGATTGAGCCCCATGATCACAAGCTCCTCCTTGACCATCTGTCTCGCAACTTGGTTTACTGTGGAAAAACCACAGTAAGGGTGAGTAACGAATTACTCGAGAAGAATCCCCAACCGGGGTACAATACGATATACATGGTCATCTCGATGAGCGTATGCAAGCTATGAATATAAACACAGAATAGAGCACATAGCTTAGCCCACACTTGGGCCTCGGATGCCAGCTTAGGGTCTTAGTCCGGAATAATATCACCACACAGTCCAATATATAAGTCGCCCTATACGAGAAACAAGTCCCGGCCTCGGCTGTCTCATCATCGTCGACGAAAGGTACAGCGGCTCACAATCCCGAGGAGCTCTCCGATCGGCGCTGTAATGAGCTTAAGCATGCACCGCGTGCTCGCTGCGAACTATGGAAGTGCGGGTCTAGAGGCAAGCGCCCATGTCCGATCACCACGCCTAACTAATTCTTTGGATCGGTGTCATTGACATAGGGGTGTGAGACACGGACACGTAAACTATGTCGGCTGAACCACCGCTTTGGGGCCAAGGAACGGTCGTGGTAGGCTTACACCGAAGCCGTCCTTGCCTTAACGGTGGCAATCAGGGGCTACTACCAAACATGCTGAGGACATGCCGGCTGCCGGGGACGAGGCAATGCCAAGTCATCATCCCGACCGTTGGGGCATTAACAACTGCCACCCTCACCCAAGATTGCAGTGCCTACCGCTCGGGTTAGCTAATCCCTCACGGGGTCCAGGGACGGAATGACTTGCTCGACGTCCCTGCCATGGATGCAAGGTACTTTATGCATCGGCCCGGATGATGCTATCTACCCGCAATTCTAACTCGCGCCTAGCAAAGCGACAAACAATTCCATAAAATCCAATACGTGCTCAATAAGAATACAACGAGCCTAGCATGATACTACGAAGCAAGGGACAGATACGAGCATGCTAGAAAGGAACAGCCTAGCATGGATTAACATGAGAATTAAATCAGGAAAAATCATGCTAATCGGGAATTCAGATTAGAGAACCTAGCTACACATGTCAATAAACACAAACAAGCAATCAATCAGCAATCGCATAATATATCGCAGGGTCCACACAACTCCGGTAAGAAATCCTTACCTTGGCGGGGACAATTTGACACGAAATCCTAAGCGCGAACGCAAACCGAACTAGCTACCGAGAACCTATCAATCACAACAAAAATCACACAATAGGCCTAAATATAATAAAATAAATGAGGCTCAGCTCGGGAGCAACTCACGAGGCCCGACGAACGCACGAACGAGCCGATTGCATGAACGGGCAAAGAACGGCCGGGCTGGTGTGGCTGGTGCGCAGAAGACTGGCTGGGCCTTGGACGTCTGCGCGGACAGATGAATCTTGGCGGGCGGCGCGAGGCGCGAGGACGCGCGCGCGAGCGAGGCAGAGCGCATACTGGTAGGGCGGCGTGCGGCGTGGCACGAGAGCTGGCGAGGCGCGGCGCGCGCGCGCGCGCGGCGATGCGCGGCGTGGCTTGGCGGGTTTCGCCTGCGCGCGCGGCACGGGACGAACAGGGCTCTGCGCGCGCGAACGAGGCGATGGAGAAAAATGAATTCGAGCGATCCACGGGGATTCGACGAGCGATTCTTTGATGACGAACTCCCCTACACTCGCTGCACAAAACCCATACCTCAAATTACCTCAACTCGGCCGGAAATGGCGAAGCCCGAAGCAGGGGGGTGAAGAACTCGAATTTTGAAGGAGAAGAAGAAGAGAAGAGAAAAGGGAGGGAGAACTCACCGGAGGAGATCGATCGGTCGAGGGAGAAGCGGCGAGTCGCTGGTCGGCGAGGGGGAGACCGGTCGGTGAGGAGAATCGCGAAGGAGAGAAATGAGGAGGAAGAAGAAGCATCGGGCGAAAATCTGCTTTTAAACTAAAATCAGATTGAAACAGGCTTAACATAAAGGTGGCACGTTTAGAAGCACAAGAGTGCTCAGTGGCTCGATTGGCACTGGTTCGAATCTCACTCGACGCGCTATTTAATTCCTCATTTATTTTTACTCTTTCCCAAGCCCAAATGCCTTCACCAAAAATCCCAATCCTACTCAAATTGACTCATAATTATTCCGGCAATTTTCAATTTCAAAACCGGCCCTGTCGGCCCGACCCAAAATTACCAAAATGCCCATGGGCCTCCCGAGAAGACCGGGATGAAATTTCCGGGCCGTTACAGGTTTGAATCCAAAACTAACATAAAATGAAGAGAGAGTTTAAATGAAAACTCAGTAGGAAATCTACATGGGGTGCACGCAGCTTATTGATATAAAACATGTGTAATCAAAGGCCTCATAATAACAAGCACAAACAAATAGAAATGTATCCCTACTCCAAAGTACCTAGGCCACGCATTGCAATAACCCACTCTTTGGTTATTTTAAAAGATAATAGGAAATTCAATTGGTGTTATTTTGCAAGCTTAAGGGCAATTTTGTAGATAAGTTAAAGAATATGGGCATTTGGGTCATTTGACCTTTGATATTTAAGTCAATTGTGGATCCCTAGGTCTGAGAGGTCACTATTCATGCCCACTATTCACTCTTCCCCTTCGTTTTTCAGACCAGCATGTTCGCCATGAGTTTTCGCCGGGCTGAGAGTCGTCGTCGTGGGTTTTTTACGCGTGTGTACGTTTCGAGCAGGTCACGGGTTCGAGGCATCTTGAGCGAGGTGGGTTTTTTCTACCGTGGTCGCCACGTGGGTCTCGTCGTCGGCGATGGACTTGCGCGTGTTTGTTTGGTTGGGGTCGAAGTGTCGTGGGTCTCTCTGTGGTGCTGCGTCGCCGTCGAGGTCGAACAACCGTGGGAGTTCCGTCACCGCGCGTGGGTTCGAAGGTTGCGCGTGTCGTCGGATTCGTTCAACTCGCCTCAGCCCCACCGCTCATTTTCGAGTTCTCGTCGAGTGTGGGTTCGATGGAGCTCGAGTTCACGTGTCGTTGAAGAGTCGCGTTAAGCTGCCATTCGTGTTAGCCGGGCTGCTGCCGTCCAGCCAAGGTGAGTGGGTTTCATTTTGTGGAGTTGAAAAGATCCCAAGGTTGAAGACCCATGTTTGGATTGGGGTTAGAGTCATTTTAAGTTGGAATAAAGCTATTTAAAATAAGATTAGGGGTTGTTTGGTTGTTGGTGCTAAGATATTTAATTGGAGAATTAAGCATGTTTGTGTTCCTAGTTGATGGTTATTCAAGTGATGGACAAGTGTTGTTTGTTTATAGGTTCTAAACTATTTAATTTATGGATTGGTGGTGTTTGTTTGCTGGTTTATGGCTATTATAAAAAGGAACAATAGTTGTTTGTTTGCAAGTTTAAAGTTATTTAAATCTTGGATAAATAGTGTTTATTTATTGGGTCATGGATACTTAAATGATGGTTAAACTTGCTTGGCTAGTGGTTTCACTTCTTTTAAAATGTGGTTAGTGGTTGTTTGGTTATGGGCTTAGTGGTTGTTTGGACTAAAAGTAATGGGTGTTTGGTTTGGGGTTTAAAGGTGTTGAATGAGATTTTATGACACTGTGGATAGATTGTGACCCATTGACTTTTATTGACCAGATTTGACCCGAACCATTTTCCGTTCTTCGAGCCGAGTTGGTGAGGCACGTGTAGCTGTCGGGTGTCTCTGGGACACGTTTTTTTGAGGTTCTTCCCGATTTGATAAATTCGACATTCTAAATCCGTTTTTGATGGTCTAAGGTGCTAGTTTTGACCGGTTTGTCGTTTCAGGGCTCGGAGTTGTGTTTGGCTGGTTGGAGCTTCTAGTGGATTCATGGAGAGCCATTAGTGGCTTGGCCAAGGTAAGGGACCCGTTACCCCTTCTCGAGGCCCGTGGCTATTACATGTGTTGGATTGACTGTATTCACTCACGTGTTTGATGTGACATAATCTGTGGTGCTTGTGCTTGTATTGATTATACTGAGAGCATGCACTATATGATTGATATCATGTTAAGGCAAGCATGTAGATTATGTTGATTATATGGATATGCATGAACTACTGTATGTTGATTGATAGAGTCGGTCTTGCATGATAGTCTTTATGTCCCATTGGGGGCTTGCATGATGTTTGATGCACGGCTTGGTGCTTCGTTTGGACGTAAACAAGACACGGAGACCGGATAGAGGATACTAGTAAGCGAACGTGCACGGTTTGTGGCCGACACGTTCTCGATGAAGGATTTGTGGTCCCTCACCGTCAGGTTCCCGTGGATGGTTGGCCCACCTGGCTCACGGCCCTGTCGGCATTTTACTAGTAACCTAGGGTGCTCTCCAGGTATGTGGTTGGGTTTGTGGCCCTTTGGTGAGCGTGTTGGATCCACCCTCACCGTGAGTATGAGACTTGTGGGATTTGTGGTCCCTTAGCTACCAGGCTTCTCTACTCGCAGGATCCCTCGACCTGGAGCAGGTATCCCAGATTACCTTAGAGATTTGTGGTCTCTATTGGCCTTTAGATCTTTGGTTTGGTCCTCAGACCGCTCTGCGTGGCATGGATCTTGGACATGGTTCCTAATCATTTTCGCCCAGGAGCTTGGGTTTTGTGGACCCCTTGATTATGTTGCTATCTTGCATGTTCGTGATGCTTTTGACCTGATGCATGTCTTTACCCCGAGGTGGGGAATCCTTACTGAGTTGCAAAACTCACCCTTTCCACTCTGGAATACCACAGGTACTACGAGATTGTATCGGGATGGGTGATCGGACGAGCTGAAGATGACCATGGGACCCGCTGCATTATTCTGTTTAGAGTCTCCTAAATTCTTTCTTTCTGCATGAACTATTTAAGGGCGTGATAAGTGGAGCATGTTTTATCGAGTTTTTATGTTTTGACTTTAGGGTACCCTAAGACTGTTTTAATGAATTTATACTCTTAAAACCTTGTTCTCCCGAGTTGTTTTAAAGGAGTTTTGTTTTAAATTTACATGTCCGAGATTGCGAATACTATTTTCATGCATTTTGAGTTAAGGACTTAGGTTTAGACCCTAGTTTGGGTCGGGTCCTTACACGCATCACATACCACGTAATAGTACCTGAGTAGAAGTCTCATCGACCGATGCCTTGAGATTCAAAATCCACTGCCTGACCTTTCTTAGGTACGGTAGAATGCTTTGATACTTGGGTGTAAACCATTGGATTCGCCTAGATGTCTCTCGGATTCCCCTGTGGTGCTAAGAAAAATTGACATCTTGATCAGGTGCAACTGCAAATATCTGCATGAGAATTAGTGAATTCACAATGTCGAAGCCTATATCATACTTGTAAGCAATTGGATTTGGGCCATTCTACCATGCATGTTCTCACTTATGCTGACCTAATAGTATGGTCGATTTATTAGAACTTATGGTGAATTTAACGCATTTAGGATGGTTGTAATCCACTACTTCCACATGCCTAACCCCTTAAATCTGACTACCTCTATCCGTTAGGGAACGTCAGTATGTTTGTCCCACCTTATGGGTCATCTCCTACGTGAACAAGATCCATGAAAATTTGAGTCTCATCTACTTAAGACATACATTAATTATATGTAACGACCCGGATTTTCGTTCTGATTCTCCAAGTATGATTTTCGGATATTTCGAGTATTTCATTCATCCGTTATTCCAGTTTAGGTCTTGATGGACATTTTGGTAATTTTAACCTTGGGGACAATTTGCTAATTTATTGAGTTTCAGGGTTGTTTCTGTATTTTTACTGAGTTTAGGGTTATTTTTGTGGTTTTAGGCTAAGTAGGGCTAGTTTTGCAGTTTTAAAGGAAATGCCTACTTTAAGTTTTAAGAGAAAAGAAAAGGAAAAGAAAATTAAATGAAAATAAAGGGATTTTAATTAAAAGAAAAGAAAATGAGAGTTTTATCTAGTATCGATCAAAAGCTAGAGCAATCCCTCGTTTTCTTCTTCTCCTCTCCATCGAATTCTTCCTCTTCTCATTCCCTTCTCCATTGTCGCTAACACCAACCACGAGACAAGCCTGTCTAGCCACACCGAGTAGCCACCCCGCAGCCACACGCACAGCCCATGCTCGCTGCTGCACAGCCCTGTCTACGTTGATGAGGCCCTTGTAGATCATAGCCACCCCGAAAAGTGTTAAACATGTAATACGAATGAGACCTTATAATTACTACATGCATGATTATAGAAAATACACTAAGCTAAGCAAGATCTACGCCTTGAATTCCATAAGTTAAAAATTTTCAACAAAAAAAAATGCAAAATTTGAGCTTATCAACTTTTTTTTTTATGAATCTGGAATTTGCTAGCCTGCTTTCTTTATTAACACTAAATTCTTTCTCTTTCGGCCTAAAAATTGATCACTTTTAATGCTAAGGCCTACGACTCTGAAACAAATTGCTCGACCCCTAGATTATTCTAAGTTCACCCAAAACATTCTGTCCAAGCTACTATTTAGGTTCTCAAATCCCTCGAGAATTTCTATTTTTGCTTTTGTTGCATTCCTACTCAAGTTGCACCCGTGTCAACAATTCTATAGTTCTCAGGTTGGAACACTTTAGTAAAAAGTGCTCCACCTATGCGAATGAGAATAACTAAGACTTATGCCAATAGTGAAGAGAGGAATACTTCGAGATCCTATGACTATTCCCTTTTTTGTCCTTATTCTTCAACCTAGAATGTTTTGATTTTTATTTTACAAAACGACTTTTTTTTAATATATATATATATATATGTATATATATACAACACGGGTTTGCCATCACTCCTAAACTTAAATTTTTCATTGTACTCAATGAAAGTGAGGCTTAATTTCCCCAAACTTAAATTGCTCCAAGGTTTGCCACAATGCTTCAAGCTTTCAACTTTAGCTCTTAGAGACACCCAACTTCTCATCCTAATCGAAACCAAAGCTAATGCCAATACTATCCGCATTTTGGCAAATTCGCTTTCCCAAAAAAAAAATTAAGCTAACCTAAGATTTTATCTTGTTCGAGAGATTTTAAATAAATGGAATACAAAGTAAGGATGAAGCGCAATTCACTATTTTATTTAAGATGTGTTTTATGTAAGATGTGTTTCAATTCATAAAAATATTCAAACTAGGATGAACAAAATTACAAAATGAGAAAATAAAGCAGGTAAGAGTCAGATCGAGGACAAAGACTTCCTTTAACTGGAGGACGTGGAACTGTGCGAGCGAGGGTCTGCTGGTGCCACAAGTGACACCCATTCCAAGCAAACTTTCGTAGGGAAAAGCTGAAATTGAAGCTTAAGGTTCTTCGCTTTTAATTCCTTTCTGATTACGCGTCCCTTCTTTCAGCATATGCTACATATGCTTGAATTTGTCTGCTGAAAGTGTTGCGCTTGACTTCGATGTTCCTCCAATTGGTTCAAAATTTCCTAACAAATAGTAGTAGGGTTTCTTTCATAACCATTTCATTTTTTTTCCTTCAAATAAAGTTTGTTTGATAACTAATTGGGTTTTTTGTTTTTAAAATTTTGAAATAGTTTTTAAATTTATGTAGAAGCTTTGAACAAAAATAAATAGCTTTTAAGAACACGTTTTGCTTTTTTTTTTTATGGAAAAAATCATTGAAAATAATAATAATAATAATAATAATAATAGTAATAACTTAAAAAAGTAAGATTAAAAAGATTATTTTTTATAGTGATAGTATATCAAATGAAAAATATAACAAAAAAATAGTTGATTTTATTGTATTAAAAAAAGCTTGAAAATTAAATTAAAATGTGCTTTTTGAAAATTGTTCGACGAGATTTCCGGAGAAATTTAATTTGTTTGATGAACTTGAAAATTTATATTGATTTGTATGTAATCTCTTTGTTCCTTGGATTCTTCTCTCACAAATACAAGGATTTTCACAGCTTCAAATTTCAGGCAATTCTAGCAGCTTCAAACTTGGAATCGTTTCAACACTTCAATCTTCAAGATTTATAGAAGCCTCAAGTCTTCGAGAAACGTTGTATGGTTTCAGTTTTCAGGTATTCATGTGTAGCTTCAATCTGTAGGAGTTATGGAAAACTCCAATCTTAAAAAATGCAGCGTTGTGTCTCTTCTTCAAGAAGCTTCAATGTCTTTCTCAATTCTAGAACCCTCCCTAAATGAAGGAGGAACTCTCAATTTATAGAGCTTTCCATAGACTTCAAATGGGATTGGGCCAATTGGATGGGCTTTGAGCCCAAGTGTCTTTTGAGTAGGGTTTGGACCAATAGGTTATTTTGGATTCAAACGTGTTCATGGACCGGGATGTTTGGAACCTAATTTGATTCCATAAAGAAAATGGGCTTCGAGCCCAAATCGTCATTTGACCTAGCTCGGTCATCCATAGTTTTGATTATACTATCAGTGCAATCAAAAACTGACACGTGGCACATTTTGGTTTGCCATAATTCATTTAGGGGACAATATCATTTTATAATTGATCCCTAAATAAAAATATTTGATTTGCCATTAATTCTAAATAATGATGTGGCGAGCTTTGATTTGTCGAAATTTCTATTCCAACAAATGCCTACTTTTCGAGATTTTTGCACAAATATGTGTAGATGAATCTCGAAAAAGTTAGTGTGAATTAGTTCACATAGCACCCATTTGTTTCTAATTATGTCAACTTCTTGATGTGTTAAATCAAACAAGGTATAAATTTGTCTTATAACCTTGAAATATTTAAACACGAGTATTATGTCAAAGAATCAAATTTTGGAATTTGGCCAAAAGTTTGATTTTACTTATTTGACACAAAAAAAAGTTGATTTGGAATTAAAATAGAATAACGGTCTATTTAATTTCACATATGAACTTGAGTTCCAATGTTTAACCACCACTTGATTTGGGTCATCATTGGACTGTGGTCAATGTTTGACTTGAGCAGTTATCTTGCTTGAATTTGAAGTGAACCGTTAATCTTGCACCCTTTCTTGATTTGGTCCACCATTTGACTCACAGATAAAATTATAGCATCTCCTTATTTAGATTCAACTACTTCTATCTAAATTGAAATGGATATAAAATTTCATCCGACTTTAATTTGAAATTGGAATTGATTCTCATTTGAATTTTGGTCCAATTTAGATTTATATTTGAATGTAATTCAATTATATCATGGTACTATAATTTAATTCACAATTCACCATCAAAACTTGAATCAAATTGATTTTCTTAAAATAAAAATCAATAAAATTCAAATTTGATTTGCCAATTTTATCTAAACCAATTTTCCTTTATCCCAAAAATCAAAATATGAATTTATTATTTTATTTTTATTATTATTATTTTTTAATTTTGGGAATGAAATTTTATATTATATTTGCTTGTTGCACAATATCTTCAAATGGCATTCACGTACGAAATTCAACGAAAATCTTACTTTTATTTATTATTTTCTTCAACAAATATCTTGTTTCTAGCCTTTTCTCTAAATAGGAAAATCGATTGCATTCTTTCCAATTGAGTTTATCGTTCTACCAAAGTTGTGATTTCTTTCTTTCGCATTCATCCTTCTATTTTCTTCATTGAGGTTAGTTTTTTTTTTCTATTGCTTGCTGTCATTTTTTAGGACTATTTTCTTTTTCTTTTTTTTTTTTTTTATAATAACTTGAAAAAAGAGTTAGCATGGATCATTTTTAGGAATCAGTCAAAAAAAAAATATATATCGTTGTTTTCATGTTTGTTTTGTCTTTAACTTGTGTTTTTTTTTTACTTTTTTTTTTCAGGTCATAACATTTAAATATCGAAATTGTCGCTTTCTCTTCGCCAATCCTGGAGATCTTCGTTTGTGATTTTTTTTGCTACTACACCCATTCCCAATGATTGTATACTTGTGAATTTTTGCAAACCCTGTATTTTTTTTTTTTTTTTTAACGTAAGTTACTGATCTGAAGCCATGAGTTAAATAAGAAATAGTGAGCTAAGGAAATTGAGGGGGACGGCTATTGCAGGAAAGGTTAGGACGGAGTTTTTTTTTTTTTTTGAGAAGCATATATATATATATATATATATATATATATACATACATATATATACATATTATTTTTTAAAAAATATCCTTTTTTTTATTCAACAATAGATACAGTAAACTTTTCTTAACTAATTTTTTTTTCAATTTGTTTTTGTACATTTTCTTGGATACAAATTGCTAAACAACATTCATGCGAATTTTGTTTTATTTTAAATAGGTTGATACTTTTGTACACTGATCAAGATTTTTTTTTTTCTTTTAATAATTGTTTATATATTAAATTATCTATGAACAGGTGGAGAAGAAAAACCAAAACTCTATGATATTTGTTTTTAAATAACAAACCCACTTGGATTCTAAAGTTTCTCTAAACTTCGAATTTTTACGTATTTGTTAATGGGGTCAATTTTTTTACCTGTGTGAATGAAACTCGAATGGGGAGATAGAATTGAAAAGGGGGCACCAGACAAGAAAATTTAGCATTTATTTATCAAAATAATAATAATAATAATAATAATAATAACATATTCGTACGCAGCTTTTAATTAATAAACTTTTTTTTTTTTGCTTTTATTTATTTTTTTAAATAAGTCAAATTGTTTTTGTGAATTTTAAAAAAAAAACTTTACTCAAACACATATACATATATAAATATTTGATTTTTTTTTTTCATTTAAGAAAAATAAAATGTAATTGAAACCGTATATTTATTTTACAATTTTTTTTCAAACTCACATATGCATATCTAAATATTTGAGTTTTTTTTTTAATTCAATTTTTTTTTAACAACAATAATATATATATAAACATAGTTTTTTTTATAATCAATTTTTTTTCTAGTATCACAAATTGTATCAGTTATTTACCCAAAAATCAATCATCCCCAAGGTAAAGCAAAGGTAAATTTTTTAATGAATTTTTTTTTTCAAAGTTTAAAAGAAAATTTTGTATTTTTTCTTGTTATGGTAAGATGCTCTTGCGGTTCGGGTTCGGTTCTCGGTTTCTATGTTATATTTGGTCGGTTCGGTTCCAGTTTGGCTCTTAAACCGAACCGAACCGTTTACACCCCTACTTAAACCAATGAATCATATAAAATATATTCCATTCTTGAGAGCACTTGACGAATGAACATCTGCGAGAAATGTTCCATGATCCAAAGAGTACAAGATGAACATCTGCGAGAATTTAAACGTTCCAAGTTTATCCTCTAGTGTTAGTATTGCAGATTTTGCATCCAGAAGTGTTCCATTTTCCTAGAAGTACAAAATGAACATCTGCGAGGATTTAAACATTCCAAGTTTATCCTCTAGTGTTGTATTGCAGATTTTGCATATCCTCTAGTGTTTTGTTGCAGATTTTGCACCCAGAAGTGTTCCATCATCCAAGAAGTATAAAATGAACATCTGCAAGGACTTAAACGCTCCAAGTTTATCCTCTAGTGTTTTATTGCAGATCTTGCACCCCGAAGTGTTCCATCATCCAAGAAGTACAATATGAATACCTGCGAGGACTTAAACGTTCCAAGTTTATCCTCTAGTGTTCTATTGCAGATCTTGCACATAGAAGTATTCCATCATCCAAAAAGTGTAAAATGGACATTTGTGAGGACTTAAACGTTCCAAGTTTATCCTCCAGTATTGTTTTATAGCAGATCTTGCACATAGAAGTGTTACATCATCCAAGAAGTGTAAAATGAACATCTGTGAGTACTTAAACGTTCCAAGTTTATCCTCTAGTGTTATTTTATTGCAGATCTTGCACATAGAAGTGTTCCATCATCCAAGAAGTGCAAAATGGACATATGTGAGGACTTAAACGTTCCAAGTTTATCCTCTAGAGTTGTTTTATTGCAATCCAAGAAGTGCAAAATGGACATCTGTTAGGACTTAAACGTTCCAAGTTTATCCTCCAATGTTGTTTTTTGCAGATCTTACACCCCATAAGTGTTCCGTCATCCAATAAGTAACAAATGAACACCTGCAAGGATTTAAACGTTCCAAGTTTATCCTCCAATATTTAATCGTCGATCTTGCACTGGGGAAATCTTGTCAGTTTCTTCATCGTCATTCCTTTTGCTGACTTTTTGCAATGATTTTGGCTAACTTTTTTTTTTTTACAGGATCATGGTGCATTTTGGCGAGCGCATCACCACAGGGTTGAAGTACTTGGTGATTTTGAAAGATAAAGAACAATTAATTAAGGATGAACTTTCTTTACTTGTTGAGAAGCCTTTAGCTAGTACTGTTTCCCCGACATGGCAACACCTGAATGTCAAGTTTCCATATGAACTATCAAGAGAGTTAACCTTTGAAGGAAATGATAGAGTTTGGGTCTTAAAATCTTCAATGCATTGTCGAAATTATAATGAAGACCCTGAACTAACATTAGGGCATTGTTTGATTGAAGGTGAAACTCTTTGGAATACCATTATGAAGATTCATGGTGATTGGTCTTTCATTGAATTTTATTGGGAGTGGCTAGAATTTATTGTTGGTCGAAATGAGAAGTGCTTAATCAGAATCGTTTACGTAATGACGTGATGGCTTCTCTCTATACTTATGATCATTGTAATGATGTGGTTCGTGCCTTCTGTGAAGGTTGGTGCCCTCGAACGAATACCCTTTTTACCGCAATGGGTGAAATCTCTATCTAGCTATGGGATTTATGAGATATTTGTGGTCTTTCTATTAAAGGAAGATTTTATGAGGAGGTTATTCCGACTTTGCAAGAGCTGACGGAATATCGAGGTAACTATAAGGTTCTCCCTAAAAGTTGTGAACACTTATTCCACGCATATTATAAGATATCCACCTTGGGAAATGAACGTGGATCTCTTCAAACGTCGTATTTGTTAGCTCTTGGATCGCCTTTGGTTTAAAGACGTTAAAAGATACAAAAGACCTACCAGATGGTAAAAAAGGAAGAATTTTTTAGCTCCATCAACCCAAAAATCTAGACGGGACCAAAATCAAGTATTGTGCTTGGACGAGCTGTGAAAATAAGATGTTCCATGATCTTGATGTAGATGAAGACTGGTGCGACAAGCCTTATTTGGCTGCCTTCTTATCTTGTTGGCTATGCGTTTTTGTTTTCCTTAGAAAGGGAACTCAAGTGATCTTGCCTGGAGTGTTTAGAATTGCTAGCCAAATGGCTGAGGGTCACGTCTTTAGCCTTGCTATCCCAACCTTAGCTAACTTATACCATGAATTAGGTATAATCACTCAAGCTTCTAACCCGATCGGACGTGTAGACGTTTGTTTGCCTATGCATTTCATTCATGGATGACTTGTTTATTATTTTAAAACACATTTTGAAGTTTCAAAGAAAATTCGAGGTGCTCGAATGGTTGGTTTCTCTGGCGAAGGTGGTGCTATACATTTTAATGAGTACGAAGCTCGAGCATGATTCATTATGGAGGATCTATCACATGGGGTTCAACTATTCACAGAAGAAATAACAGATAATCAAAATATGTCATCGTTCAATTCCTCATATCTCGTCAGCCTTCGATCGTGCTACCTATCTGCTCGATTTGGTGATTCAATGATTATTGAACCCTACAATCCTCATCGAATTGGGCGGCAATTTGGATTTTTCCAAGTTATTCCATATGAGTTAGAAGGTAGTGTTCCATCAGCCAGCCTGGACAATATCCTACATCATTGGAGGATTTGCACAAAAACTAGAACAACATCTTGGGTTCATTTGCCAGCTCGATCACTACATTTACGGGATCAAGTCTCTCAGCGGTATAAAAGATGGTGGCTAGCGAAGCACAATAATTATTTAGAAGATAATGTGGTAAAACTAGTAGGAAGCATCATGCCTACTTCATCCAAACCCAAGCTCCCTAAAGGAAACGGAGGAAATCATGGTGGAAAGCAAATTCGTTTACCTGAAGAAGAACCTCCAGCTGCAAAACGAGGCATTCGGATTTCAGGTGCTAGAAAACAAGATGTGAGAGACGAAAATATTAAAAAACGGCATGTTGAGGAACAAAATGATGACGAACAACATGTTGAAGATTAAGATGTTTAAGAACAAAATATTGAAGATCGAGTTGTTCAAGAACGAAATGTTGATGATCAACTTATTGAAGAAGAAGATGTCGAGGCTCAACATGTTGAAGAACAATGTGTTGGAAGACCAAATCTTGATGAACAGGGTATTCAAGAATCCGAACATGGTGAATAGACTAATGAAAGTCTCGTGACCGTCATTGGAACAGACTGCCAAAACGAAAAAAGCTGGTTGATATCAACATTGATAATTTTTTTGACGGAGTTCCTGAGGCATTAGTTTTTACCATAGAGCCTTTACCAACGGTAAGTTTTTTTTTTTCATATATATTTATATTTTTTTCATTATCACTCATGTACCAATATTTTGTGCAGCCAGTTTTAAATGAGGATTTTGAAGACTTTGAAGATCTTAAAAAGACTTTGAGCGAGGAATCGAATTCAAGTCCTAATGCTCTTGATAGTGGTGATCATGAAGTTAATGGCTTTAAGAATGTATTTCCTGAGAAGCTGATTAGTTTATCTCATCCCATCAAAATGTTTCATGAGAAGTTGATTAGTTCATCTCATCCCATCAAAACGTTTGAAAATTTTTCCAAGCAAAAACAAAAAGTTGTTGAATAGCTTGAAGTTTCTGAATTTCGTCCTGAGTCGAGCATTTCTAACTTGAAACAAAATGCAGCTATAGCCATATGGGAACTTGGGCGAGACAAGGTGGCAAATACTGATTTTGAGCATATAGACTGCGTTCGTGCAGGAATACATACAGTTATTAATTCTCTTTCACTCTTTGGTAGTGAAAATTTTGATTCTCTTAGAACTTTGTCAATGATTACTTCACCAAAGTGGAATCATACAATCAACTGAAAGACACACACTCTCGCCAACTTAGTTCAGCAAGCAAAGATCAAAGTCTAAAAGAAAAGAATAATGACTTAGAGTTGGCAAAGGCTGCATAGAGTCAATCGATTAAAGAGAGAGATATGGCAAAACGCAAGCTTGCTCAAACGTCTTCAACAATGAAGGAACTAGAGATAAATATGCAGAAATTAAAGGTCGAACATGAAGGACTTTCAACTTACTTTGTGAAAGGGAAAAGACTTTAAACCATCAAGAACTCCAGGTTTCAAGGATTGAAGATGAGATAAATGATATAGAATCTGCTCTCATTTTAACTGACGAAGACTCCGAGACTTTAGATAATGCCCGGAAAGATTTGGAAACTGCTAGAAAGGAGTTGAAGAATTTTGAATGGAAGCCTTGATTTTTTCTTTTTCATGTAGATGCACTATTTTTTCCTTGATGTAAAACAATTTTCTATTTTTATGATGTAGATGCACCTTCCTTTTTCATTCTTTACTTCGACATAGATCTTGTTTAGCAATTCTTTTTATTTATCCAATAATAAACTTTCAGTGATACTTTTTTTTGGGATTGAACTTAAATTGCTTTAAGCTGCCTACGTACCTTTAAAATAAAAAGGATCAAGTCATAACGTAGTTCATAGTAGTAGATTTTATTTTTTTGGGCCATTCACATTTTAAGCTCGTGAGGGCTAGGAGCACCATGTAGTTTATACTCTTACAATAAGGAGTGTTACAAACTTAGGTATAATATTTCTTCAGAAAATTTCCATTAATTGGACCAACATTCAATCCATCTTTATCAACAATCTTATATGCTCCATTGTGAGTAGACTTCTTTCACCATGAATGGTCCCTCCCATTTTGGAGTTAATTTGTTCCCTGTGTGACGGGTTGAAATTATCGGTCTTCGAACAGCTAGAACTAAGTCACCAACTTGGAATGATCTAGGCTTGAGATTTTTGTTAAAGGCCTTGGTCATTCGTGCTTAATAGCATTCAAGTGTCTGTTGTGCATCTAACATTTGTTCATCAAGTGCTTCTAATTTTTGGAGACGTAATTTGGCATTGTCTTCAGTAGTTAGTCCTTCTTGCACTGCCATTCGTAGAGAAGAGATTTCTCTTTCAAGCGGGAGTATAGCCTTTACCCTATATACGAGGGAATAAAGTGTTACCCCTGTTGGTGTGCAATGTACAGTTCGATACGCCTATAATGCTTCACCAACTTTTTCATGCCAATCTCATTTTGTCTTGGAAACTTCCTTTTTCAATATATAGCATAACGTTTTATTGAACGCCTCTGCTAGCCCATTTGTTGGTGCATAATATATGGATGACTTATTCTGCTTGTACTTAAATTTTTCGCATAGTTTGTCCATTGAGCTATTGGAAAATTGTCTTCCATTATCAATCACAGTACGGTAAGGGATTCCATATCAATAAATAATATGTGTTCGAATAAAATCCACGATATTCTCTTTCTTAGCTTCCCTTAACGGGATAGCCTCTACCCACTTGGAAAAGTAATCTGTTCCAGCAAGAATGTATGAATGTCCTGCGGATGACTTAGGTGTTATAGGACCGACAAGATCAAGTTCCCAAGCTTCAAAGGGCCATGAAGCAATAGTTGGATGAAGTGGTTCATGTGGTTGGTGAATAAAATTGGCATAGAATTGACAAGTTTCACACTTCTTCACAAAACCCATGAAATCTCGAATCATCGTGGGCCAATAATATCCCATTCTTCTTAATTGGTACTACAGCTTTGGTCCAACTTGATGAGCGCCACATATTCTTGAATGTGCTTCTTCCAATGCCTTCAAAGATTCTTCTTTTCCTAAACATCTAAGCAGAAGACCCTCATATGAACGACGATATAGAATATTTTTATAATAGACAAATCTAGCGACCCTTCTTTGTATTTCAGCCTTATGTCGAGACTCTAGAGGAAACTTTCCATGCTGCAAGTAATCTATGATAGATTGTCGCCAATCTTCTTCTTCATTGACATTGTCGCCAATCTTCTTCTTCATTGACAGATATCATGTCAACTTCTTCAGCTTGAACTTGACTGGGTGGAACAATCCATTTTTGGCAAAGAGTGATATTTATGCGTTCATCGTCTGAAATTGTCAAGGCAGTTGCCAAGTTTGCCAATGCGTCTGCCTTTGTATTTTCTGACCTCGGGTCATGTTCTAAAGTTATCCCCTCAAACTCTTCTAGTAGTTGTCTTGCATACATAAAGTAAGCTCTCAAGTCTTCATGTTTCACCTCATATTGGAGTAACAGTTGGTATATTATAAGTTTCGAATCTCCATAAACCTCGATGTGTGTTATTCCAAACTCTAATGCCATGTGAAGGCCAATGATGAGTGCTTGATACTCAGTTGCATTATTCGAACATAATTCACTAAGAGTGAACCTATATGGTAGTATGTGCCTTTCAGGTGAGATGAAGATGATCCCAACGCCTGCTCTAGTCTTTCGCGCTGCTCCATCAAAGTACATGGTCCAATATTCCATATTCTCTACATAGAATACCTGTTCATCTGGCAATTCTTCATATATTTCCAATCTGACGAAACGGGATGATCAGCTAAGAAGTCAGCAAGTGCTTGTTCTTTGATTGCCCTTTGGGGTATATAAACAAGATCGTACTGTTGAAGTATAACTGCCCATTTTGCAAGACGTCCTAAAATGACTGGCCTAGATAGGATGTATTTGATTGGATCAACTCTTGCCACCAAATGTATGGTGAATGCTTGCATATAATGTCTTAGCTTATCAATAGCAAAGAATAAAGCAAGACACATTTTCTTGGTGGGAGAATAATTTAGCTCTGCCCCCACTAAGGTTCTACTTAAATAGTAGAGAGCTTGCTTCTTGTTATTTTCTCTGACTTGTGCTAAAAGTGCTCCAATAGATCGTTCTTGCGCCCCAATGTATAAGATAACTAGCTTTCCCGTTATAGAGGCACCTAGAATAAAAGAGTTGAGCAAGTATTTCTTTATGCTTTCTAATGCATTCTGGCAAACTTGATACCATTCAAAAGTTTCATTCTTCCTCATCAATCTTTGGAACGGTTGGCATCAACCTGCCAGATTGGATATGAATCTTCTAATATAGGCTAAATGACCTTGAAGACTTCTCAGCTTATGCAAGTTTCTTGGGCTCAACATCTTTTGAATAGCATCAATTTTATATTGATCAATCTCGATCCCTCGATGTTTCACTACAAAACCAAGGAAATTTCTAGAGGTTACTCCGAACGCGCATCTGAGTGGATTCATTCTTAATTGATATTTTCTCAAACGATCAAACACTAGTTTTAGTTCTCCCAGATGGTCATGTCGAATTTTGGACTTGACCACTAGGTCGTCAACATAGCATTCGACATGCTTATACAGCATATCATTGAATATCCTCTGCATTGCACGTTGATAAGTGGCCCAATCATTTTTTAAACCGAAAGGCATAACTTTATAACAATATATCCCATTGGAGTACGAAATGCGGTCTTCTCTTCATCTTCAAGAGCCATTCGAATTTGGTTATATCCCGACGATCCATCCATAAATGATAGAATCTCGTGACCCATGGTGGCATCTACCATGATTTCTGTGATAGGAAGTGGAAAATCATCCTTTGGGAACGCATTGTTCAAATCACGAAAATCGAAGCAAATCCAAAGTTTACCATATTTTTTTCTGACTGGGACAATGTATGCTATCCATGTTGGAAATTTAACTTCACGAATGAATCCTGCCTCTATTAGTTTATTGACTTCAATTTCGATCTGAGGGATGAGTTCTACACGAAAACGTCGTTGAGTTTGCCTGACAGGCCAATACCCTTCTTTAATTGAGAGGCGATGAACTGCAACTTTTGGATCCAATCCTGGCATTTCATGGATATGCTTAATCTCTGGAAAGCCGACACTCGTGTGGTTGGGGCTAACTATGTATTACTTCTACTTTTGGGTGCTATGCTTAGCTTTTGAAAGGCTGAAGGTCGTGTGACTTCAAGCCCCAAGCGACCAAAAGCAGAAGCTCTATGCTCTACATTTTCTTTGACGTCTTCAAAATTATCTATTTCTTCAACCGTGATATGGAGTGTATCAACAGATTTTTCCTTCCCCTTTCTTACGATACAGAATGGCTCTTAAGATTTATATCCAAGCCCCTACTTAGAATCAGGTACAACATAACCTTCTTTTTTAAAGAACTTCTAAGTTGCAGACAAGTCACCTCTTTCATCAAATATTTTAACACTTTTGAACTCAATATGAGTTGTAAAGTTATAACCCGCCTTTTCCAATAGCTTGTAAGCATTTGGGTCGAATCCTTCCTTAGTTCGTTTATCAGGAAAATTTTACTTTATTTTATCATTGTCGGCTTCTTGCCTTGTTATTTTTGTAAGAGGCGCAACAAAATTCTCTTTCAATATTTCAATGTCACCAATCTTCAGGTTATTTGAGCATTCTTTGAATGGTGACTCACCTTTTTTTCATCGAGATAGGGAAACATAACGCAGAACAGGAGGATTTGACTTCATCGCCTCTGGAATTGGCTCATTTCTACTTTTTAGCAACTCGCATTTTGATCCGCAGTTAGTTGTCTTACTTTCGAGGCTTTTAGAATTTTTTTTCTTTACCACTATCTTCTTTATTTTGATTTCTAGTTGTTCTTGTTTGTTAGTGCCTCTGATCAAAGGAATTTCTATTGGTATTGCCTTTCCCACGCTGTCAGTTTTCATGTAAAACTTTGCGTCTGTAAAATGAGATTCGGCTTCTGAAAAAGGACTAACATCTACAACAACTCTCTTAACACCGTCCTGGTAATATTTGAAGCACCGGTGCAAGGTGGAACTCATCACCTCATTCTCATGTATCCAAGGGCGACCTAATAATACTTTATAAGTAGTATTAGAATCTATAACATGGAATAATGTATTCGCCTTTAAATCATCAATAATGAGCTATAGATGAATCATTCTGATTGCTCATTGTTTACCCTGATTAAAACCCTGAATCATCAATTTACTGTTTGATAGTTCTTGCATCGGGATACTGAGATACTTCAAAGTTGTCTTGGGCATTATGTTTATTACAGAACCATGGTCAATAAAAATTTTGCTAAATTTTTGTTCTTTGATGTATCCAGAAACAAATAATGGAATGTTATGAGGTATGAACCCGAGCAATAAGTTTTCATCAACAAAGTTTATCACCATGCAACACGAGCCAAGTAAATTTTCTTGAGAAATAGATTGCATTGAAGCTTTAGGATCTTTTAACGCATCAGCAAGAGTATTTTTATTCTCCTGAGGGAGTGCAAATAAATCATCTACGGTAAAAAATGGTATGTCTTTCAACTTGGTTACTCCCACTGTTGAATAAGCAATATTGTCTTCTACTGTATTGGTAACATAACATGGGACAACTTCATAAACATTTCCAGGAAAATTCTTTGGAAAACATTCCTTTAAGGTTATTGGTTGGCGTGATCGAATAATTTCTCCATTCTCTTCCACCATAGGTCTAAGTCTTCTAATACTCTTTTTCCCTTTCTTCTTCGAAAACTTACTTTTCCTTGTATATTCTCGAAGTGAACGAGACTCTTTGTGAATTGGATTTTGTTTTCGCTTCTTTCGTCGAGTAACAAGAGTCTAACATTCATCTGCATCATCATTTGTTTCATTCTTTTGTAGAGAATATTGAGAATTTCCCTTCGTGGGCGTGTGTTGCTAGTTCCTCAAATGTACAAGGTTTTATGCCTTGTAAGATGTAAAGAAGTTTCCAATGTATACCTTCGATGCACATATCCACAACAGACAGTTCAGTCAAACGATCTTTGCAATCGAGACTTAAAGCCCTCCAACGATTAATATAGTCAATGACAAGCTCGCCTTTCCGTTGTCTCGTGTTTGTAAGTTCAATCATGCTTACAGTTTTTCTTGTGCTATAAAAGTGATTTAGAAACTCTGTTTCAAATTGGTCCCAACTATCAATAGTTTCATGCTCTATGGCAGTGTACCAATCAAAGGCGTTTCCTTTAAGGGTCCGGACAAATTTCTTCACAAAGAGATCACCACGTGTCCCAGCATTTTCACAGGTCTCGACAAAATAAGCAACATGCTGCTTCGGGTTTCCTTTTCCATCCAATTGCTAAAAGTTTGGAGGTTGATACCCGATTGGCATTCTCAAATTGTCAATTCTTTTGGTATATGGCTTGGAATATGTGAGATAACTTTGAGGAGGCCCACCATATTGAGCTTTAATGGTGTTTGTGATCATGTCATTAAGTTATTGGACGGATAATGAAGCGACAGAAGTTGAGTGTTGGGGTTGAACTTTTTGCATAAGAGTCTTCCCTTTTTCCATTAGTCTTTACAGCATGTGTTTGACTAGATTCAGTAGCATCCCGAGTCTCATGGTAATGCTTCAGAGAAGTAATTTCAAACTCTTTATCTTCAACTGTTTTCAACAACATCTCTACTTTTCTTTCAAGTTCTGCTATTCTTTCATCGTCTGATGTATCTGCATCAGCCATCATCACAGACATAATATCAGGAGTAGTTGCATCCTTTGATTATTTAGATGATGAGATGGATTGATCTAATAGAGGATTTTCTTGCATATAAATTTCACCTCCCTTATTTCCTTCCAAGTGAACCCATATTTTGGCTGCAAGGAAAGAAGCTGGCTCTTTTTCCATTTGTTAGATTTCTTTGAAGCGATTGCGGGTGATAGGTCCCAAGTAGGTGTTGCTTGGTATTATTGAAATGGATTTTTTGTGTGCCATGATTCCTTGAATTGATTTGAATGAGAAAAGAGATGAAAGGTAGTGTTAGTCCCACTGGGCTTGCCAATTTGTTTGACTAGATTTCCGGAGAAATGTAATTCGTTTGATGAACTTGAAAATTTATATTGATTTGTATGGAATATAGTGGATTACAACTCTATTCTATGTACCTTTGATTCTTCTCTCACAAATACAAGGATTTTCACAGCTTCAAATTTCAGGCAATTCTAGCAGTTTTAAACTTGGAATCATTTCAACACTTCAATTTTTAAGATTTATAGAAGCTTCAAGTCTTCGAGAAACGTTGTAAGGTTTCAGTTTTCAGGAATTCTTGTGTAGCTTCAATCTACAGGAGTTATGGAAACTCCAATCTTCAAGAATGCAGTAAAGCGTTGTGTCTCTTCTTCAGGAAGCTTTAATGCCTTTCTCAATTCTAGAACCCCCCTAAATGAAGGAAGAACTCTCAATTTATAGAGTTTTCCATGGACTTCAAATGGTCTTGAGCCAAGGAATGGGCTTGGGTCAATTGGATGGGCTTTGAGCCCAAGTATCTTTTGAGTTGGGTTTGGATCAATAGGTGATTTTGGATCCAAACGTGTTCATGGACCGGGGTGTTTGAAGCCCAATTTGATTCCATAAAGAAAATGGGGTTCGGGCCCAAATCGTCATTTGACCGAGCTCGATCATCCATAGTTTCGATTATGCTATCAGTGCAATCAAACACTGACACGTGGCACATTTTGGTTTGCCATAATTCAATTTAGGGGACAATATCATTTTATAATTTATCCCTAAATAAAAATATTTTCTTTGTCATTAATTCTAAATAATGACGTGGCGAGCTTTGATTCGTCGAAATTTCTATTCCAACAAAAATAAAAAACAATTATCAAATATATAATTTGGGTTTAAGTTTAAAAAAAATATAAAACTAAAATCAGTTATCAAATATATACCATTTTTATTTTTCAAAATAAAAACCAAAAAATAAAAAAGGAAGGATATGTCAAGAATATGTTTGATAACCATTTTGTTTTTAGTTTTTGAAATTTATAAGTCAACAACAATCATTTTACCATATACTTTTTCTTACTTGATATCTACATCTTACCTATAATTTGAGATCAAACCAAAATTTGGAAAAAAAAAAAAAGTAGCTTCCAAAAGTATTTTTTTGTTTTTGAAATTTGGATAACATTCGCATACCTTTTTAACAAAAGATGGAATATATCATAGAAAATTTGATCAATAGAAATAAGCTTTAAGTTTAAAAAAAAAACAAAATAAAACCAAATGGTTATCAAACGAGGTCGAAATAATTATCAAACAGAGTCTATATAATTAACCTTCCGCATATTCACTAGTAGAAAATCAAGCATCAATGGCGGGCATATCTCGCCATTATATAACATTAATGGCGGACGCAAACCCGCCATCAATATCGCTGGCATCGAAAACCAATGATGGCGCGCGTACAATCAATGGCGGGCAAAAACCACCATTAAATCGTTTTCATAGCGCATGTTGTCCCCGCCATAAAAAATATTTCATCGCGCGCGCCCACCTGCCATATAAACTTTACAATGGCGTGCATCCTGCCCGCCATGTAAATTTGGACAGCATAACAACACAATAATGCGATTTCCAAAAAATTCAGTACCTGCTATAATCAACAATTACCTGTATATAATGAAGAATAAAAAATTCAGTTCAGTCAGAGTAACTCAATCTTTCTCCATACCTAAACAACTTTGTTTCTTTTCTAAACAAAGATCTAAACAAATAACTAGACTACAACGATCTCCAATATACCTAAACAAAGATCTAAACAAAAAACTAAACTACATACACTAATTCTGCATCAAATGTCTACCTATGAATTCGGCCCATTCTACTCGTACCTCATCAATCTCGGCTTGAGTGAATGTGGTCGGACCGGCGATGTACTACAAATTTAAAGACATATAATTAAGAAGACCCAATTAGCTAGTGTATCTTATATACATGATTTTATCTAAACAAAATGTATAAAACAAAACTTACAAGTTTCGATACGTGCGTGGATGTGTTGTATATCATCTTCCACATGAACAGTTGGACGTAGAATCCACATAATATTGTTCCACTACCTTGTTCAGGGCACTAGTTAAACAAAATAGTTACATACTTAATTAGTATGATACATATATATAAATAATAATGACAAAAAATGACCAAAACATTATTAAAAGAATATGGAATCAAGTTTACCTTCACAGTTTTCCATTTTAATTTTACGGCCTTTGACTTGTGTCTCAATTGCCATACTCGGTAGGCACTATATTAATGAAGTTGAAAGTTGTAATTCAAATTGATAAAATAAATTCGAAGTTTCAAAGTTCATTAATTTAGAAACTTACTGATTGATGGTTTCTTGGCATCCTCTAAAGCTTCCTCAAATATTGGAGAATTTTCGTTAAAGTAATTTTGTGGAGCCTCAAACATCCCTATTGGGTCATCTAGGTCATCCAAATTTTCATCATCTATTGGAACACTTTCCATGTTTCTTGTCTTCGATACTGATTCTCCATGCCAAATCCATGTATTATAACTTTGATCGATCCCATGAAAAAATAAATGGTCTCTGATGACATTCACACTTTGGTACTTGGCGTTCACACATTTCAAACATGGACAACAAACGACATTTAAACCTTTTGAATGTCGTATTGCATTGCTTATAAATATCTCAACTCCTAAACCGTATTCCGGTGACATCCGATCCTTAAACATCCACGACTTATCCATAGCCATGTTAGAAATCTAGTCAACTAGGAGAAACTTAACCTACAAATTTTTTTAAACAAAGTAGAATCTAGTCACATATATAACTCAACTTAAATAAGAAAAAAAAAGAATCTAGCTAACTCCATAATCAAAGTATAGAATTCAAATCATGCATTGAATCAAGCTACAATACAATTTTGAGCTAATAGAAGGAAACTTTGAATCAAGCTACAATACAAATTGTGCATTTGTTGTTTTCAAAGCCATTTTCATTACAAAAGTGAGTTTTCCAAGTGAAAATGGCTATCAAAGCAACAAATGCACAATTCAATCAAATGATCGAATCAAACAAACAATGACTTTAAGAAAATGCACAAATTTGAAAGGTTAACAACATGCATTTGTGAAGAAATAAGATAACAAGAGACTAAAAAGAGTTAGGGAGTAATAAAATTACCAATTTGTGAAGAGACTTCCCAAGTTGAAAAATGTTGAAATTTGTGACCTAAGATGATGAAATTTGAAAGGTTACAACATGCATTTAAGAAAGAAATAAGATAAAAAAAGAGTTAAAAAGAGGTACCCAATTTGTGAAGGTCAGATGCCTCAAGTTGAAGAAAATTCGAAATTTTTTACCTTTTGAGCTTCAAAGAGAAAGGAGGGTTAGTCGGCAACGATGGGTTAGTTGCGGTGGTGGGTTAGTTGCTACGATAGGTTAGTCAGCGCCGGAGTCGGTGAGAATAAAGAAAGAGGGTGAGGGTTTCAGAGGTTTTTGTCGAGAAAGAGGAAATGAAATTTTTTTTGAAGAGCTAGCCCGGCGCATTTTGATTCTGTTTAATGGCAGGTAATGCCCGCCATCGATTGTATTCTACGACAGGCGTAAAAGACCGCCGTCAATGTGTTTTTACTGCACGCCATTGAAACCTTTCAATAGCGATCATTTTTGCCCACCATTGTTTCCTCCGTGTTTTTAAAAACCAAATTTTAAACCTGCCATCTATTCTACAAATTGTAGTAGTGATTCAAGCAGCGTTGACGAAGACAAGTCGTCGTGATGGATCACCATGAATGAATGGGGAAAGTCATCTACCTGGTCGAGAATGAATGGATGTGTTGTTGATTGAGAATGAAAGACTTGCCAAAATTCTAATTGAGGATAAATACAACCGAACCTGTGATGTTTTCTAATGAGGTTAATCTTGTGAGATAAATTCACTAGAGTGAGTCAGACAACTGCTTAGAGACATAAAAAAAAAAAGTTTTCTCATTTTTTAAGCTCTCATATCATAGAAACTTAGTTTTTCTTGTTAAATCATTAAAAAAAATTAAACCCTAGTTAAAGCTGGGAAAATTTAAATTTAAAAAATGGAAAAGACGACTAGAAAATGCATTCAACAATTTATGTACATATCCTTACATTCATATACTTAATTGTTGATCGAATGGATCAGTGGCGCAATAGTTTCATTGTTTGATTGTAAATCAGTTCAACACCAGCATCACAGACTCCATTCCGAGAATCGGTATTTGTCCTCCCTCCCCCGATATAATCGAACTTGAATAAAATAAAATAAAAATTATTTATTTTTTTGAATTAGAGATCTCTTGAGAAAGTATGTATTGAAGTCCTTAGTTCGACTGTGCTACCCCATTGGGACACATGCTGGTGGAAAGTTATCACCCTTAAAAAAAACTAAAGCATATATTTACATTGTATATCTCTATTAATAAAAAATCTTGTAGTTAGAGTAGACATTTCTTTCATTCCATACTCCACTTAATATGATAACTATCTTTCCCTCTGAGTTGATTTGAATTCTTAGATTATTTGTTTGAAAAAAATGTAAAATGATAAATTTGGGTTGATGTCTATACTATAAAGATGCATAAAAATATGAGCAATAGCTCAACGGTATTAATGTACTCCTAACGGTATTAGTTAGATCAAAATGTACAGGAAATTAATAGCAACAGAATGTTTATTTATGAATAACTTAGTTACAGAACTCTGAATGATAATTAATTTGCAACAAGAACAATTAACATAGTCTCATCTACATCAAATTATTTTTCATTAATATCATGTTTACCTCCTTTAATATTTTCCTTAAAAATTTAGTTTATGGCTAAAGAGAGATAGAACGAGGCATTCCTTGGACATGTGATTATAAAAAATGAAATAAAAAAAATATAGAGAGAAAATGCAAGTCCTTTATTGAATCGTCAAAAAATACTCCCAATTGTTGAGTAGGTTGGATACAAATGGAAGAAAATAAAAAAGCAATGAAAAATAAACTAAAAGCTACTGTATTGTTCTCATGGGAGGAGAAAAATAATACTTAAAATAGATCTCCTCTAACCTAACCTACTTCTTTTTTACGGTATAAATATACAAAAAAGACCATAGTTTTCTCTATCAATCTAACATCGTCACAATTTTCCTTATAATATTTTACTTTCAGTTTGGCCAATCCATATAATTTGCCCACTTCATGCTTGAATTTGAAAGTTTATCCTAATATATTATTGATTCTTCATCTTGCAATTTTTTACCGCATTAATCTTGATTCGAAATTTGATAAAAAAATTCTTAATAATTGCTCGAGTCTAAAAACAATAATAATAATAAATTAATAAACTACTAATAAGAAAATATTGAAATTTAGTTTAAAATGTTTCCATTTCTACTTTGGCAATTCATAATATGTTTTTTCATAAATTTTATTTTTTTCTAATTTATTTTAATTGATTCAAGTTTAAATTAATAATAATTTATTTTACTTATATTTAAGTTTAATTTACTTACTTTCCGAGACTTATCACCTTTTTTTTAAAACTAGCCATAAATTTGTATTCTACATTTCTATATATCTGAGTCTTATAGTTGGAGAAAACATTTATTCCTTTCATATTCAACTAAAAGCATATTAATGAGGGATAATTCTGATAACTCTCCAAACGAGAGAAATGTATCTTTAAATAGACAAAATTAAATAATTATTAGTCATTGGATACCTCCTTTGTGAAATTTAATTGCAATAATACATTTTCTTTTAAATAGACAAAATTAAATAATTATTAGTCATTGGATACCTCCTTTGTGAAATTTAATTGCAATAATACATTTCCTTTTAGTTTATTGCAAAAATGTATTTTTTGAATTTTATTGTTTAAAAAAATATTTATTTTAATACCGAATTGCCCTTGATGAATATCTAGTCTTTATTATCAATTTAAAGCTTTTCTAATAATATTCCTATTATACATATCTAGATTTTATTTTCATTAGGATTTTTTTATTTAATTTAAATTAAAAAAATACTTTCCTAATTTGTAACCAACATCATATTTTCCTCACACTATTTTTTTCTGCTCTCTCCCGTAGAATTACGATTCTTCCTCATCGATAATTTCCATTTTTCGTCTCCATTTTTGCTATTTGTCTTCTATTCTTCTAGTATTGGTGTTCTTTAGATCACTCTTATTTTTCTCTCCAACTTCTTGTTTAAAATTTTCAGAACTTCTACTGCTAAAATTGAAGTTTTCTGGCAACTATTATATCTAATTGGAGTTTGTAGAAAAAAAATCAATGGGTACATTCTATACATTGTTTCTAAATCTATTTTCATTATTTGTATATTTTTATTGAAAGTTTGCATCAATCTACGGTTCTATGTCAGTTCTACATCGTTATTTTTGGGATTCAATTATGTTAGATGATTTCAAAAAGGTTAATGCATATCTTGTTTATGATTAGTTTTAATATAAAGTAGTATTTATTTTAAATACCCCGTATTAATTTAAGTGTTGTTGTCATTTAACTATCCACGGTTTGTGTTATAGTGGATGATTTTGATGAGGGTAATGCATATTGTATTTAGTTTTAATAAAATCTTGTATTAACTATGAATACCTGGTCTTATTGAATGTGTTCTCGAATTTAAATATAAGATGTTTAGGATATTGGTCATTATGTCTATACATCATATGCATTGAATTATTATTTATAATGGAAATTCATCATAAATCTTTCATTGTTATATTCATTCTAAATACAACATACTTTTGCGACAATATGTATACCTATCATTTAACTTTGCATTTATTATCAAGTGTATTAATCAAATTAATTAATACATATTAATACACATTATAGATTTTATGTGTATTCTAGTTTTCATAGTTTATAATGATGTTTGGAATGAAGACGACATATATGTCGACTATCAAGTCTCTGAAATTAAATTAGATTCTCACATATCCTATATTCAATTGATGTGCTCCATAATAGGCCATTTAGGCATGCCGGAAACCATAGACATGCCTACCACACATGTAAGCATAGACTCCACTATATATATTTCTAAGGGTGTTAAGCTAGAAATTGATAAACTGAATGAGTTAGTGGCACAATGATTTTATTGTTTGGTTGTAAACCAGTTCAACACAAATGTCACAGGTTCGATCCTAAGAATCGGTAATTGTCCCCCCTCCCTCAATATGTGCTAAAAAAAAAGCTAAAAACTGATAAGGACGTGCAATGGCTATTAAATGTCCTATTAAGTGGAACTGTTTGTGGATGCACGTTGGTTGTAGATACAAGAAATTATCTTTCTATGGTATTAGTTGGCAACTCATTAGTTCTATCAATTGATGACATGGACATTAGCATTTGTCGATTTCATCACGATTTAGATATTAGCAAATTTCCTAGAGAATTTAACCTTATGTCAAATGACATTTTCCCTGAAAAGAAAAAAAAAACTTTAGGATACGTTAAGTGCAATTGCATTAAGATACAACTTTCAATTTTGGACCACTAAGTCTTGCAAAAAGTGATTAGTTATAAGTTGTATCGAAAAAAATTGTGAATGGATTATTCGGAAAAGTCGTTAGGGTGATGAACATCGTGAGACATGGGTCATGAAGAAGGTAATAAATGAACACACATGCTCTCTTGACATGGTTAGTTGTTCTAATAAATAAGCTTCAACATCTGTAATCAAGAACGCCATGAAGAATTAGGCTTCAAACATCATGGATAAGGAATATGAAAAACTCAATTCAATTGTGCAATGAAAGATATTTGCATGTTGCCTAGTGTGTCACTTCAAGTGATGGACTGATCATTCTTATTAACAATGCGTCTTAAGTTCAAATGCATATTGAAGAATCAGTCATAGTAAAACCACAATCTGACACCAATGGTATTTGACATTTCATGATGTCATCTCTTCATTTGGTTTCGAAGTGAGGTTATGGATCAATTTATATACTAGAGAGTTAGTGGGAGACATTAAATTTAGCTTTAAGTCTTGTGCTAAAAATGAGTTAAAAGGGCAACAAATGAAGATTATGTCATCATCATTGATTTTTGGGTTATCAAGTTTTCAGAGTAATCTGGGTGTTGACCACTAGAAAGCTACAAAGAAAATTTACGAGATTCCTTTAAGAAACAAAAGGTTATATGCTCATGTTTCAAACCACCGACAATTTGGAAGTGATTTCTACTTCCACTATGGAGATCTAGTTCGTATCATGTTTTGAAGCTATACCTCACATGATGTGTGGTTGTAGAGTTTCATTTTAGGGCTTAGATTCATTGACTCTATTTGTGAGCCATTAATAATGTATTGTGACAACTCATGTGTTGTTTTTAGGATTTGTTAACGATAATGTAACAACTCATGTGTTGTTTTTAGGATGTGTTAAAGATTAGAAAGTGGTCATTTAACACATTAATATTGAGTTGATAATTATTGATCCATTGTCTAATGATATGCTATTAAAGAATTTCAGGGATCATGCAATCAGTATTTTATTGAAACTCTTCTTCAGTTTATATTTTCTCATTCAGTTGTGCATATATATATATATATTCTTGAGAAAATATTACTTCAATATGGACCTCAAATAAACATAGGGTTTATTCATTAAAGTATATGAGTTGTGTTGAGAAACACGATACATTGTAATATATGGAAGATAATACTCACACTAAGAGGACTTGTAGCCATAATCCATGCACTTTATTTTTCACTATGAAATTGGTGAGGTTTTCATGAACCAAGTGAGAGAATGTTTGAATTATAATTAATTAAGTGGTCCATGTTTTGTGGTAACCGCCCACTTCCCATGGTTTTGAGTAAACTTCCACCTTTTGAGCTTAATAATCTAATCGATTGATTCTCTTAATGGTAGAGGATAATTGAGAAGTTTGTTCGACAACTCATTATAGAAAAATACAGAGAGAGTTTTACAGAGAACTCTCATGAAATTTCTACTCTTAGCTTTTGGTCCCCTATACCTACTCATTCGCTTAAGAAAAATCACGCCATTTAAATTAGGAAGAGTGAAGGTGTAGAAAAACAAGAACTCCATGTTGAGAAGTACGTTGCAAGTATTCGTGTTGCAATTCTAGGTCAACATTGGAATTAATCTTTCGGTTACCAAAAACAATGGCGAGAGGTACACACTATTTTTTTTTTAATTGTGTTTCCATTGCAGGTGATTAAATTTATTAATCACATTTATATATTTGTGTTAGAAATTTCTAACATGTTGGTGTGCTTCTTCATAGTGATGCCCGTTATTTTCAAAGAAGCAAGTGCATCAGCTTTGAGATGATGACCTATTGGCATTCCCCTCAGTTGTGAAGGTAGCACGTCAACTCACATACCAAGAACTATAAAAAAATCCTAAACTTTTGTTTGGGCATCGTATCATAGATAGTTCAGCTCGTTGAGAATTTGTATTAGAGATGCTTGGTGAATTTGGTTATATTCCTCTATATTAGGAATGGTTCGGGTTTACCATTGTCAAAAATGAGGATAGACTATTTAGTGCACGTCTTTTAGTTGTCGTGTTAACTTCACTTTACACCTATGATCGTAACAAAGACATTATTCAAGCTTTTTGTGATGCATGGGGTCTCGCTAATAACACTCTTTGCACCCAAGCTAGGGAAGTTTCTATCTCTATATGAGATTTTTGGATATTTGGAGAAGTACCTATTATAGACCGGCTTTATGAGGAAGTAATTCCCTTTCTCGTTGAGCTAACTCATTTAGGGAGTATGGGTAAGTATCTTCCAGAAAGTTGTCAACATCTCTTCCATGTCTTTTATATATTGTTTGCTGCGAAGGTTGATCATTCTGAAGTTTCGATTCGCTCTTGGATCTCACTTTGCTTCAAAGGTGATTCAAGGTGTAAAAATCGCTATCATGGAAAACCCAAGAAAACTTCTTGTCACATCACAACCAACAATTTTGACGGCACATAAATTAAAAATTGAGATTGGCTAAATGAGGAAGATAACTTTTTTCACAACCTAGGCATTGATGATGATTGTTCGACGAGATTTTCGGAGAAATATAATTTGTTTGATAAACTTCAGAATTTATATTGATTTGTATGGAATATAGTGGATTACAACTCTATTCTATGTTCCTTTGATTCTTCTCTCACAAATACAAGGATTTTTACAGCTTCAGATTTCAGGCAATTCTAGCAGCTTCAAACTTGAAATTGTTTCAACACTTCAATCTTCAAGATTTATAGGAGCTTCGAGTCTTCGAGAAACGTTGTATGGTTTCAATTTTCAGGAATTCTTGCGTAGCTTCAATTTGCAGGAGTTATGGAAAACTTCAATCTTCAAGAATGTAGTAAAGTGTTGAGTCTCTTCTTCAGGAAGCTTCAATGCCTTTCTCAATTCTGGACCCTCTCAAATGAAGAAGGAAGTCTCTATTTATAGAGTTTTTCATGGACTTCAAATGGGCTTGGGCCAAAGAATGGGCTTGGGCCAATGGATGGGCTTTGAGCCTAAATGTCCTTTGAATTGGGTTTGGGCCAACAAGTATGCTTTTGGATCCAAACGTCTTCATGGACCGGGGCATTTTGAGCCCAATTTGGTTCCATAAAGAAAAAATAGGCTTCAGACCCAAATCGTCATTTGACCGAGCTCGATCATCCATAGTTTCAATTATGCTATCAGTGCAATCAAACACTGACACGTGGCCATCTTGGTTTGTCATAATTCAATTTAGGGGACAATATATCATTTTATAATTGGTCCCTAAATAAAAATATGTGTCTTGTCATTAATTCTAAATAATGACGTGACAAGTTTTGATTCGTCGAAATTTCTATTCCAACAAATGCCCCCTTTTCGAGATTTTTTGCACAAATATGTGTGGATGAATCTCGAAAAAGTTAGTTTGAAGTTGGCATAACATCCATTTGTTTCAAATGTCAACTTCTTGATGTGTTAAATCAAACAAGGTATAAACTTGTCTTATAACCCTGAAATATTTAAACTCGAGCACTATGTCAACTAATCAAATTTTGCAATTTGGCCAAAATTTTGATTTTACTTATTTGACACAAAAAATGTTGATTTGAAATTAAAATAGAACTATGGTCTATTTAACTGCACATTTGAACCTGAGTTCCAATGTTAGGCCACCACTTGATTTGGGTCATCATTGGGATGTTGCAATGTCTGACTTAAATTGTCATTTTGCTTGAACTTGGGGTGAACCATTTTATACTTGATCATCTCATCATTTGGACTTAGAATGTGTCGAATTTGAAACGACAAAAAGCTTCAGGATGAGTCAAATCTCAAACTTTGCAAATTTGTGATATTTTTTCAAGATTTGACTTCAAATTTAACAAGTACTTGATTTTCTTGCACCCTTAGTTAAAGGCCGCGAATTTTGGTTGAAAGAAATTCAAAAGTTAGCATCGACTAAGAATAAAATTTGGAGTATGCTCAATTGATTTGAATTTTTGTTTATGACCAATAGTTGAGTTATGACCAATTGACTTGAATTTGGCAACCTCTTTGACCAAAATTTGGATTATGCCCAAACTTTTAATTTCAAATTGAGCTAAATACAAAATTGTCCAACTTTATTACTTTACTGATTTAAAGTTGGACTTCTTTTGCATTTAAATTACAAAGGAAAGGTGTGGACCCCAACATGCATTTGCACATTGTTCATTAAAATATTTCACATTAATAGAAATATTAAAAAGAACATAAAATTCTCTCATGTATGTGCAGCCTCCACGTAAAATACAAAGTTTGTTGCCAAAATTTCTCAGACAATAAATCTAGATTTAAATATCAAATCTTCGATATTAAAGAAAATCATGGCATTATTTTGGGAGATATAAACTGAAATTATTCAAAAATAGTTCTATAAATATGAGCCTTCATGAGTTGGACTTCCGTAAAAAAAAAAAAAGTGTCGCTGCTCTTAGCCGTCAGTCTGCAGTGGCCGTGAGTTTTGATTTCTCCCTTTTTTTTTGGTCAAGGTTCACAACTTATTTCATTGTTGTTTTTAATTTTTCATCCTTTTGCAGGCCAAGTGTTAACTTAGTTGGAGTTTTCTTGGAATTGCATTCGCCACACAACCCCAAAACCAAGTTTGTGACCTCATGCACTTATGACATTTTTTTTTTGGTGATGATGATATTCAAAATCAAACATTAGAAATTGTTGGGGTGAAGACTTTTTTTGTAATTTAAAATTAAATGATTCAACTTTTTGTTTTGCACCGCTTCAATTCAACCTAGAGTTTGCTCAGTGGCATATTTAAAGTGAAGATCGGCTCTCAGGCCACTATGGAATCAGTTTTTTTCAACTTATAACTGTTTTTTTTAATATCAAACTTATCCATAAAGGTGAAGAATTTTTTTTTGTTAACACTTTCCCCTTAGAACAATGAGAGGGATCCATAGTGGCGGCTGTCCAGAAGAAAATTTAGGGTTTTTTTTTTTTTTTGGTTTAGGAAGGAATTACTTTGATATTTTTTTATAAACTAAATAAGTAAATAAATAGTATATATATGCATGTAAATACACTGGGAACAAATCCTTTATTTTTTTCTTAAAGCAATTTGAAACAATATATTTTTTTACAGTTTATTTATTTAAACTTACATATCCATATATGAATTTTTTCTTTACAATGCAGAAACACTAAACTTTCTTTTTTATAATAAATAAATTAATTAATTAAATAAACTTTGTAACTTTTTTTCGAAAGTTTTTTTTTCAATGTATATTTTTTGTTTCACACACATTTTTTTATAAGTTTAGACATTTTTTTATATAAGAATGTTATGTGTAATGTAGGTGTATATAAAAAACCTTTTTTCTTTTTAACTTTTATAAATTTCAATATTTTTTTTATAAGACTCCTACAATATTTTTTTTTACAAACCATTTTTTTACTAAATATGAAAAATAAAATAATATATGTATATATGAATATTTATTAATTTTATTTAATCTTTTTTTTTGTTGTAGGATTTCAATTTTTTACCAATTGCATACACGAGGTTCCATCATCACCAAGGTAAATAAAGGTAAAAACTTCTTTTTTTTTCTATTTTCTTGTGGTAGATGCCCCCAGTGAACTTAAGCAAATGAAGTATATGCCATTGTAAGATCACTTGACAAGGGGAGTATGAAACAAACCACTATGAGGATTTAACGATACAAGTTTATCCATCCGAAGTGTTCCACCATCTATTTTGCACACCAGAAGTGTTTCATCATCAACGAGGACTTAACGATACAAGTTTATCCTCAAGAAGTGTTCCATCATCAACGAGGACTTAACGATACAAGTTTATCCTCCAAAAGTGTTCCATCATCAATGAGGACTTAAGGATACAAGTTTATCCTTAAAAAGTGTTCCATCATCAATGAGGACTTAACGATACAAGTTTATCCTCCAAAAATGTTCCATCATCAACGAGGACTTAACGATACAAGTTTATCCTCTAGAAGTGCTCCATTATCAACGAGGACTTAACAATACAAGTTTATCCTCCAAAAAATGTTTCATCATCACCGAGCGCTTAATGATACGAGTTTATCCTCCAAAAGTGTTCCATCAATCAATGAGGACTTAACGATATAAGTTTATCCTCTAGAAATGTTCCATCATCAACGAGAACTTAACGATACAAGTTTATCCTCCAGAAGTGTTCCATCATCAACGAGCACTTAACGATACAAGTTTATCCTCCCGAAGTGTTTTATCATCAACGAGGACTTAACGACACAAGTTTATCCTCTAGTGTTCATCGTTTGCTCTACATTGGGGGAAATCTTATCAGTTTCTTTATCGTCATTCCTTTTGCCATTTTTTTTAATGATTTTGGCTAACTTTTTTTTTTGCAGGATCATGGTTCATTTTGCCGAGCGCGTAACCTCAGGATCGAAGTATTTAGTGATTTTGAAAGATAAAGAGCAATCAATCAAGGATGGACTTTCCTTGCTTGCTGAGGAGGCTTTAGCTGACACTCTTTCCCCTACATGGCAACACCTGAATGTCAAATTTTCACCTGAACTATCAAAAGAGTTAACTTCTGAAGGCAACAAAAGAGTTTGGGTCTTAAAATCTTCAATGCCTGGTCGAACGTATAATGAGGGCCCTGAGCTAACATTAGGGCGTCGCTTGATTGAAGGTGAAACTCATTAGAATACTATAATGAAGATTCACGGTGATTGGTCTTTCATTGATCTTTATTGGGAGTGGCTAGAATTTGCCGTTGGCCGTAATGAGAAAGTCCTTAATCAAAATCGTTTACGTAATGCGGTGATGGCTTCTCTCCACACCTACCATCATTGTAACGATGTGGTTCGTGCCTTTTGTGAAGCCTGGTGCCCTCGAACGAATACCCCATATACTGCCCTAGGTGAAATCTCTATCTCGCTATGGGACTTATGGGATATTTGTGGTCTTCCTATCAAAAGAAAATTTTATGAGGAGGTTATTCCGACTTTGCAAGAGTTGACGGAATATCGAGGTAATTATAAGGTTCTCCCAAAGAGTTGTGAACACTTATTCCAAGCATATTATAAGATAGCCACATTGGGGAAGGAACGTGGGTCTTCTAAAAAATTTGTATTTGTTAGCTCTTGGATCTTCTTTTGGTTTAAAGATGTTAAAAGATACAACAGACCTACTGGACAGTCAAAAGGAAGACTTCTCGAGCTCCATCAACCCAAAATCCCGACGGGACCAAAATCAAGTATCTTGCATGGATGAACTGTGAAAATAAGATGTTCCATGACCTTGATGTAGATGAAGACTGGTCTGACAAAACTTATTTGGCAGCCTTCTTGTCTTGTTGGTTATGTGTTTTTGTTTTCCCTGGAAAGGGAACTCAAGTGATTCGACTTGGAGTGTTTAGAATTGCTAGCCAAATGGCTGAAGGTCATGTATTTAGCCTTCCTGTCCCAACCTTAGCTAACTTATATCATGGATTAGGTATAATCACTCGAGCTTCTAACCCGATCAGACGTGTAGACGTTTGTTTGCCTGTGCATTTCATTCATGGATGGCTTGCTTATTATTTCAAAACACATTTTGAAGTTCCAAAGAAAATTCGAGGTGCTCGAATGGTTGATTTCTCCGGCGAAGGTGGTGCTATACATTTTGACGAGTACGAAGCTCGAGAATTGATTCATCATGGAGGATCTATTACGTGGAATGCAACTATTCACGGAAGAAATAAATATGAAGAAATAATAGATAATCAGAATATATCATCTTTCGAGTCCTCATACCTCATTAGCCTTTGATCGTGTTACTTATCTGCTCAATTTGGTGATTCATTGATTATTGAACCCTACAATCCTCATTGAATTGGGTGACAATTCAGATTTTTTCAAGACATCCCATATGACTTAAAGAGTGGTGTTCCCTCGGCCAGCCTTGATAATATCCTACATCACTGGAGGATTTGCACCAAAACTAGGACGGCATCTCAAGTTCATTTGCCGGCTCGATCTCTACATTTGCGGGATCAAGTCTCTCAACGGTATAAAAAATGGTGGTTAGCGAAGCACGACAGTTATTTCGAAGATAATGTAGTAAAACTGGCAAGAACTGTCGCGCCTACTTCATCCAAACCTAAGCTCCCTAAAGGAAACAGAGGAAATCACGGTGGAAAGCAAATTCATTTACCTGAAGAAGAACCTTCAGCCCCAAAACGAGACATTCGGATCTCAGGTGCTAGAAAACAAGATGTCCAAGAAGATATTCAGATGTGGCATGTTGAAGGACAAAATGATGATGAACAACATGTTGAAGATCACGATGTTCAAGAACAAAATATTGAAGATCGAGATGTTCAAGAACGAAATGTTGATGATCAAATTATTGAAGAAGAAGATGTTGAAGCTCAACCTGTTGAAGAGCAATGTGTTGGAAGACCAAACCTTGGTGAACAGGGTATTCAAGAATCAGAACATGGTGAATCGACTAACGAAAGTCCTCGTGACCGTCATTGGAACAGACTGCCAAAATGAAAAAAACTGGTTGATATCAACACTGATAATTTTTTTGACGGAGTTCCTGAGGGAAGTTGTTTTTTTTAAAAAAATATATTTATAGTTTTTCATCATCACTCACATACCAATATTTTGTACAGCCGCTTTTAAATGAAGATTTTGAAGACTTTGAAGATCTTGAAAATACTTTGAGCGATGAATCGAATTCAAGCCCTAATGCTCTTGATAGTGGTGATCATGAAGTTAATGGCTCTAAGAGTGCATTTCCTGAGAAGCTGATTAGTTCATCTTATCCCATCAACACGTTTGAAAATTCCTCCAAGCGAAAACGAAAAGTTGTCGAAGAGCCTGAGGTTTCTGAATTTCGTCCTGAGTCGAGCATTTCTAACTTCAAACAAAGTGCAGCTATAGCCATATGGGACCTTGGGCGAGACAAGGTTGCAAATACCGATTTTGAGCATATAGATCGTGTTCGTGCAGGAATACATACAGTTATTAATTCTCTTTCACTCTTTGGTAGTGAAAATTTGGATTCTCTTAGAACATTTGTCAATGATTACTTCACCAAAGTGGAATCATACAATCAACTGAAAGACACACACTCTCGCCAAATTAGTTCAGCAAACAAAGATCAAAGTCTACAAGAAAAGAATAATGACTTAGAGTTGGCAAAGGCTGCACAGAGTCAATCGATTAAAGAGAGGGATATGGCAAAACGCAAGCTTGCTCAAACGTCTTTAACAACGAAGGAACTAGAGATAAGGATGAAGAAATTGAAGGCCGAACATGAAAGACTTTCAACTTTAGTTTGTGAAAGGGAAGAGACTTTAAACCATCAAGAACTCCAGGTTTCAAGGATTGAAGATGAGATAAATGATATAGAATCTGCTCCCATTTTAACTGACGAAGACTCCGAGACTTTAGATAATGCCCGTAAAGATTTGGAAGCTGCTAGAAAGGAGTTGAAGAATTTTGAGTGGAAGCCTTGATTTCTTTTTTTCATGTAGATGCACTATTTTTTTTTCTTGGTGTAAAACAGTTTCTTATTTCTATGATGCAGATGCACCTTCCTTTTTTCATTCTTTACTCCAACATAGATCTTGTTTAGCAATTATTTTCATTTATCCAATAATAAACTTTCAGTGATTTTTTTTTTTTTTTGGGACTAAACTTAAATTTCTTTAAGCTGCCTACGTACCTTAAAATAAAAAGGATCAAGTCATAACGTAGTTCATAATAGTAGATTTTTTTTTTGGCCATTCACATTTTAAGCTCGTGCTGGCCAAGAGAAGCACCATGTAGTTTATACTCTTACGATAAGGAGTGTTACAAACTTATGCATAATATTTCTTCAGAACTTTTCCATTAATTGGACCAACATTCAATCCATCTTTATCAACAATCTTATATGCTCCATTTAAGTAGACTTCTTTCACCATGAATGGTCCATCCCATTTTGGAGTAAACTTGTTCCCTGTGTGACGTGTTGTGATGATCGGTCGTCGAACAGCTAGAACCAAGTCTCAACTTGGAAAGATCTAGGCTTGAGATTTTTGTTGAAAGCCTTGGTCATTCGTGCTTGATAGCATTCAAGTGTCTGTTGAGCATCCAACCTTTGTTCATCAAGTGCTTCTAATTCCTGGAGACGTAATTTTGTATTATCCTCAGTAGTTAGTTCTTCTTGCACTGCCATTCGTAGAGAAGAGATTTCTCTTTCAAGCGGGAGTATAGCCTCTACCCCACATACGAGGGAATAAAGTGTATGTAACGACCCGACCCGAATGGGGTTCTAAATAGGCCATTACCTCAATGCATGCATACAAATCTACAGAAAATTTGCAAGATGGTGTTTGGATTCTAAGTAAAAGCTAAAACATGAAAACATCCATTTAAAAATCAACATAAATTCCTAAAATCTGTCCCTGTTTCCAAGCACCTGTTTCAAGGCAAATACATTTCCAAAACTTACTCTGATCAGAGATTTATTTAAAACATACAAGCTTTACAACAATGCTAGAATCCGGGAAAACATTCAGAAAACACCCTAGGGCTCCGTACCCAACTACATGCATTCATAGGACATTTAAATCATAAACATAAACATAAGACTCAGAGTTGAACAACGGGTTTCCATGATCACAGCTCCTCCTCCAGCCATCTTGTCTCGCACCATGGTTACCTGTGGAAAAATCACATAATAAGGGTGAGTAACGAATTACTCAGTAAGAATCCCCAACCGGGGTACAATACGATATACATGGTCATCTCGATGAGCGTATGCAAGCTATGAATATAAACACAGAATAGAGCACATAGCTTAGCCCACACTTGGGCCTCGGATGCCAACTCAGGGTCTTAGTCCGAAAATCAATCACCACATCCACACAATACACAAGTCGCCCTATCGAGAAACAAGTCACGGCTCTCACTGTCTCATCGTCGACGAAAGGTACACTAGCTCAAGATCCCGAGGAGCTCTCCGGTCGGCACTGTAATGAGCGTAAACATGCACCGCGTGCTACTGCAGACTATGGGGGGTGCCGGGTCTAGAGGCAAGCTGCCCATGTCCAGTCACCACGGCTAACTAATTCTTTGGATCGGTGTCACCGACATAGGGTGTGAGACACGAACACGTAAACTATGTCGGCCTAAAACCACCGCACTGGGGCTAAGGAACGGTCGTGGTAGGCTTACACCGTGAAGTCGTCCTTACCTTAACGGTGGCAATCAGGGCTACGGCCGAACACGCCGAGGACGTGCCGACTACGGGACGAGGCAATGCCAAGTCATCATCCCGATCGTTGGGGCATTTAACGATCGCCACCCTCACCCAAGATTGCGGGGGCGCAGGTTAGGGTTAGCTATTCCCTAACGGGATCGGCATGAGCTCCATCTCATACGTCCCCCGTCGGGGTGCAAGGTACGTTATGCACCGGCCGGATGATGCTATCTACCGCAACTCTAACTCGCCTTAGCAATCGGCAAACAAGCAATATCATCCAATACGTGCTCAATAAGAATACAACGAACCTAGCATGATACTACGAAGCAAGGATGAGATACGAGCATGCCGAGAAAGGAACAACCTAGCATGGACTAACATGAGAAACAACACAAGAAATCATGCCAGTCGGGAATTCAAAATAGAGCACTTATCACCAAACATGTCAATAAACACAAACAAGCATACAATCGGCAATCACATAATATATCGCAGGTCCACACAACTCAGTAAGAAATCCTTACGGCGGAAGACCTCTAAACACAAGAAACCTAAGCTGCGATCGAACCCGAGCTAGCTAGCGAGAAACCTAACAAAAACAACAATAATTACAATCAAAAGGCCCAAATATAATAAAACAAAGCAGGCTCGGCTAAAGGAGCAACTCACGAGGCGCGACGGACACACGAACGAGCCAGTTGCAGACGGCAAGACAATCTGGCTGGGTGGCTAGGCGCGTGGTGGCCGGGCTCGCTCGACGCTGGGCGGCGCGGCGCCGCGCGATTGATTGAGCGCGCGGACACGCGCTGGGGCACGGCTGGGGCGCATGACACCGCGGCGGCGCGCGCGACACGCGCGAAGGCACGCGAACTTCGCGAACGTCTGGGCGAAGACGTCGCGACACGGGGGCGTGACGAGCTCGGCCGCTGGTGAGCTCGCGGGCTGCGACGGCGAGCGACGACATGCTGGGGCATGCGACGGGCGTCTGGCTCGGCAGATCTCGTGCGACGACGAACGACGGCGCTGCTGCTCGAGCGGATTCGTGCGACGACGCGGCGTCGCGAGCTCGAGCTCGGCTGGTCATTGGCGACGGGTTTTCTCGGCCACGGCGTCGGCGACGGCGACAAAGTGACCGGTGGTGAAATTTGGCATGGCGCTGGGCCGTGTGCTGGGGGAGAGAGAGAGAGAGAGAAAGAAGGAGAGAGAAAGTGAATTTGGGGAAAAAAATAAAAGAAAAGAAAATGAATTTGGAAAAGAAAAGGAAAATGGGAAATAAAAGGAAAAATAAGGATTTTATCCAAAATACATCCTTATCCACTTTTATCCTTAAAAATCCCATTTCGGCTTCCTCCTTCGAGACCCATTTGAAGCAACCTCTCCCAATAAATAAAACTCACTAAAATCCAACTCCCAAATCAACACCAAGGGCCCGGGCTCGAATCCCAAAGGAAGCACACAACCAACCAACACTTTGCCCAAAAACCCAAATCACAACCGAATTCCCAAACGACTAGCCCAAACATCTCGGGACTCGCAAACAATAACAAACCAGCCTCGACAAATGCAGGAGCTACCTCGAAGCCTGAAAAACCACAAATCCTGCACGGAGAGCGAAAAGACCAAAATACCCCTAAGGGTCAAAACAGCTCTAACGGCCCAACCGAACCACTGAATCTGAACCGAAAGCACCTCGAGAACCGGAATAGAAAACTGGGTCGTTACAATACTTCCTCCTTTTAAGACTTTCGTCCTCGAAAGTCCTAAGACGAAACGGCTCCAGGAAACTCCACTAAAACCTAACCAACTGAACTTCTCGGCTAATACAACGCCAACCTTCTCCGAAAATCAAACCCTCTTGTGTTCTCAAAAACTCAAAGGCACTATGCCATCCAGGCTGCCACAAACAAACTCAACCAAGACTGGGCATATACTGAACTCCGAAGGGAAATAGACGGCAATCCACATCCTCAACTCGCACCAACTCTCAAACGGTGCTACTCTCAAAGAAACTCGAGGATCGCCACAAGCTCAAACTCTACACCACGTGACTGGCAAAACTCCTCTCGAAGCTCACAGCTGCTAACAAGCAGCCTCAACCCTACAACAAGCTGGCCAAACAACTGAACCTCCTAGGTTCCAGAATCTAAACAACCTACTATTACTTCACAGAGACCAGCGAACCTCGAATCTTGCCTACGGCCTTAACTAGATGCAAACGAACCACCAACTGGCGACTGATCCAAAAAGCAAACTTCTCCAACTAGAACGCGACCACAACACTTAAGCAACCATCTTAAGGAGAAATCGCCGAACCAAAGACAAGGGGCACCATCCTGGTACACCCGACGGCTAACAACACTCACACCAGCTGAAACTTCAGCTACGACCACCTTAAAAAGACAAGGGCCAAGCACAGACTCCACTAGGCCAAGCCAACAAACTATCCTCATCGGCCGAACGCAACATTTCGGAGCAAGCCTACCAGCAACTGGCCAAAGAGAACACCGCCAGGCAAGGAACAACCAACATTCCTCTCAAAATCTCAGGAAGCAAGGACTAAACCATCACGCAGCTATCTGCGACACAACACCACGAGGAAACGGCTCAACAGCTTACCAACCAACGCCACGGCACCTCTGTGCCAACTCACTCAAACGCGGCTCTGCTAATGCCAACTGCGAACGCACAACAACTAGGAACAAAGCCCGAGAAGGGCTTGCTCAGCAGAACTCAACCCAAACTTATAACGAGCAACGCTCGCCTCCAAGCTACCACTCAACTCTTAAAATCCAACTGGCTACTCAAAAGACTTCTCCTTTTAGCCTAGGCCTAACTCAACTTCCAACCAGAAGCTCCACTCTTGAAACCTCACAAGGAAAACGGATGACGACAACCTTCAAGCTTACGGATCCTGAGCCACATGAATCCGCAAGACTACCTCGGAAGCTAACACTCGAGGCTGGCATCCAAGGAGCAACTCAACCACCACAGAGGCTAGGGGAAAAGGAAATCTTCAATCCCCAAAGAACCATCAACTTGCCAGAACAACTCAACTCTTATTGGCTGGCCTCCGCCCTTGCGGGGACAAACAACTCTTGCTTGCTATCAACACAAAGCAGGGACCCTCTCGCTGAGCTGACCGCTGCGCTACTCTGATCGACTCCACAACTCAGGAGCTAAGCTGACTTCTGCCAAACGGGAAACGACTTCCCAGCAAGCAAACTCCAGAAGGGCAGCGAACTCCACACACGCTCGCTGACTTGCTCAAACCCAAGGCAACAGCAACCAACTCTCTCTTGGAAGCAACACCCAAGGGAAATCTCAACCAATCGAATCACCAATCCAGAACTAACAGAACTTACTCAATCAATCACGAGGAGGGGTCAACTCCCAAAACTTTCTCGACTAGGAACAAGACCTCGAGGCAACGCCCTCGGCTAGAACCGAACTAGCTCTCGAAACAACAAAAGAACCAAATCTTGGCCAAACACTCACAAGAGGCAGAACAACCTTTACTGCAGCCTCTAGAACACCATCCAAGAATCCGCTTAACTGGACAAACAACTGCTTCCAAGCATCCAACAAACTTTTCCTTCTTGCTAGCACCTCTACCATCGACTCATGGCTACGGGAGAAACCTGACAACTCCCAGAAGGAAAGCGGCTCTTACAAGCGGATAAACCGAAGGACGAGGCTCCACATATGCTCCTTTGTCTCTTGCTCCTCTAGAGCAACAACATCTAATCTCACCGGGCAACAACAAGGGGTCCATCTCAGACTGAACCTCCAAATGCCAAACGGGGCAACTCAACATCCTAGAAACAGGAAAACAACCAACAGGGCACGAACCATTCGCCCCGCCAGCAAAACTAATTTCTAGCAACTCCAATCCACACCTTGGTCGACACCAAGCATCAACTTGCCACCACACCGGAACCAATCCGGACTTTACTCCAAACAAACACTAGCCTGCTAGTCTACCAAGACTGCTAACAACTCAACCGAGGCTACAAACTACACGCCTCCAGCTGGCCAACTAAACTCACTACCTGGCGAAGGCGCGCTGACCGGCGGTGGGGCTGGCCACCGTTGCTCGAGGGTCAGTGTGCTCGGGGAGAGAGAGAGAGAGAGAGGAGAGAGAAAGTGAATTTGGGAAAAAAATAAAAGAAAAGAAAATGAATTTGGAAAAGAAAAGGAAAATGGGAAATAAAAGGAAAAATAAGGATTTTATCCAAAATCCATCCTTATCCACTTTTATCCTTAAAAATCCCATTTCCCGGCTTCCTCCTTCGAGACCCGGCTGAAGCAACCTCTCCCAATAAATAAAACTCACTAAAATCCAACTCCCAAATCAACACCAAGGGCCCGGGCTCGAATCCCAAAGGAAGCACACAACCAACCAACACTTTGCCCAAAAACCCAAATCACAAACGAACTCCCAAACGACTAGCCCAAACATCTCGGAACTCGCAAACAATAACAAACCAGCCTCGACAAAGGTAGGAGCTACCTCGAAGCTTGAAAAACCACAAATCCTGCACGGAGAGCCAAAAGACCAAAATACCCCTAAGGGTCAAAACAGCTCTAACGGCCCAACCGAACCACTGAATCTGAACCGAAAGCACCTCGAGAACCGGAATAGAAAACTGGGCCGTTACAGTGTAACCCCTGTTGGTGTGCGATATGTAGTTCGATTCGCCCATATTGCTTCACCTACTTTTTCATGCCAATCTCTTTTTGTCTTGGAAACTGCCTTTTTCAATATTTTGCATAATGTTTTATTGAACGCCTCTACTAGCCCATTTGCTGGTGCATAATATATGGATGACTTATAGTGCTTGAACTTAAATTTTTCACATAGCTTGTCCATCAAACTATTGGAAAATTGTCTTCCATTATCAGTCACAATACGGTGAAGGATTTCATATCGATAAATAATATGTGTTCGAATAAAATTCACGATATTCTCTTTTTTAGCTTCCTTTAGCGGGATAGCCTCTGCCCACTTGAAAAAGTAATCTGTTCCAACAAGAATGTATGAATGTCCTGCGGATGACTTAGGTGTTATAGGACCGAGAAGATCAAGTCCCCAAGCTTCAAAGGGCCATGAAGCAATAGTTAGATGAAGTGGTTCAGGCGATTGGTGAATAAAATTGCCATGGAACTGACAAGCTTCACACTTCTTCGCAAAATCCAGGGAATCTTGAATCATTGTGGGCCAATAATAACCCATTCTTCTTAACTGGTACTATAGCTTTGAACCTCCTTGATGAGCGCCACATATTCCTGAATGTGCTTCCTCCAATGCTTTCAAAGATTCTTCTCTTCCTAAACATCGAAGCAGAAGACCCTCATATGAACGACGATAAAGAATATTATTAAAATAGACAAACCTCGCGGCCCTTCTTCGTATTTCAGCCTTATGTCGTGACTTTGTAGGAAGTTTTCCATGCTGCAAGTAATCTATGATAGAATGTCGCCAATCTTCTTCTTCGATGACATAAACAGACATCATGTCAACTTCTTCAGCTTGAACTTGACTGGGTGGAACAATCCATTTTTGGCAAAGAGTGATATTTATGGGTTCATCACCTGAAATTGTCAAGGTAGTTGCCAAGTTTGCCAATGCGTCTGCCCTTGTATTTTCTGACCTGGGACATGTTCTAAAGTTATCCCCTCAAACTCTTCTAGTAGTTGTCTTGCATACACAAAGTAAGCTCTCAAGTCTTCATGTTTCACCTCATATTGGAGTAACAGTTGGTTTATTATAAGTTTCGAATCTCCATAAACCTGGATGTGTGTTATTCCAAACTTTAATGCCATTTGAAGGCCAATGATGAGTGCTTGATACTCAGCTGCATTATTCGAACATAATTCACTAAGAGTGAAACTATATGGTAGTATGTGCCTTTCAGGTGAGATGAAAATGATCCCAACGCCGGCTCCAGTCTTTCGCGCTGCTCCATCAAAGTACAAGGTCCAATATTCCATATTCTCTACATAGAATACCTCTTCATCTGGCAATTCTTCACATAATTTCCAATCTGACGAAACTGGATGATCAGCTAAGAAGTCAGCAAGTGCTTGTCCTTTGATCGCCCTTTGGGGTATATAAATAAGATCGTACTGTTGAAGTATAACAACCCATTTTGCAAGGCGTCCTGAAATGACTGGCCTAGATAGGATGTATTTGATCGAATCAGCTCTTGCCACCAAATGTATGGTGAATGCTTGCATATAATGTCTTAGCTTATCAATAGCAAAGAATAAAGCAAGACACATTTTCTCGATGGGAAAATAATTTAGCTCTGCCCCCACTAAGGTTCTACTAAAATAGTAGAGAGCTTGCTCCTTGTTATTTTCTCTTACTTGTGCTAAAAGATCTCCAATGGATCGTTCCTGCGCAGCAATGTATAGAATAACTGGCTTTCCTGTTATAGGGGCACCTAGAACAAGAGGGTTGAGCAAGTATTTCTTTATGCTTTCTAATGCATTCTGGCAAGCTTGATCCCATTCAAAAGTTTCATTCTTTCTCATCAATCTTTGGAACGGCTGGCATCGACCTGCCAGGTCGGATATGAACCTTCTAATATAGGCTAAATGACCTTGAAGACTTCTCAGCTCATGCAAGTTTCTCGGGCTTGGCATCTTTTGAATGGCATTGATTTTAGATTGATCAATCTCGATCCCTCGATTCTTCACTACAAAACCAAGGAATTTTCCTGAGGTTACTCTGAAAGCACATTTGAGTGGATTCATTCTTAATTGATATTTTCTCAAATGATCAAACACTAATTTCAGTTCTCCTAGATGGTCATTTCGAATTTTGGACTTGACCACTAGGTTGTCAACATAACATTCGACATGCTTATGCAACATATCATCGAATATCCTTTCCATAACTTTAAACCGAAAGGCATAACTTTATAACAATATATACCTTTTGGACTTCGAAATGCGGTCTTCCCTTCATCTTCAAGAGCCATTCGAATTTGGTTATATCCCGACGATCCATCCATAAATGATAGGATCTCGTGACCCATGGTGGAATCTACCATGATTTCTGTGATGGGAAGTGGAAAATCATCTTTTGGGCATGCATTGTTCAAATCACCAAAATCGACGCAAATGCGAAGTTGGCCATTTTTCTTTCTGACTGAGACAATGTTTACTATCCATGTCGGATATTTAACTTCACGAATGAATCCTGCCTCTATTAGTTTATTGACTTCAATTTCGATCTGAGGGATGAGTTCTGGACGAAAATGTCATTGAGTCTGCTTGACAGGCTGATACCCTTCTTTAATTGCAAGGCGATGAACTGCTACTTTTGGATCCAATCCTGGCATTTCTTTATACGACCACGCAAATACATCTTTATATCGAGTGAGGAGACTCATATAATCACCTCTTCACTCCGTGTAAGGGATGCACTTATAAAAGTAGGGCGTGGCTCGTTTTCCGTGCCAAGATTGACCTCTTTTAGTTCATCTATTGTCGATTGACTACCACCTCAAAGGTCATTGGCGCCTCTTCAACATCTTTCTCGGTCATTTCATCTTCTGTAACTTCCTCTACAGTAATATGATAAACAAAAGTCATATCTTCTTCATTGTTCGATTCTTCTTTCGTCGTGTTTGTAATGATAATATCAAGTCGCTTCACCTTTAATGAGCCATATGTATTTACAGAAACAAACATTTTCCTCTTCCTTTGAGAGGGAACCGCACTACGGATTTCTCCTTCACCTGTCTCATTTGAAACTTTCATAATGACAGGAGGTTGTTCCTTCTTTTTCATAGATATGTTCAATCTCTGGAAAGCTGACACTCGTGCGGTTGAGGCTAACTGTGTATTACTTCTACTTCTAGGCGTTATGCTTCTCCTTTGAAAGGCTGAAGATCGTGTTGACCTAGAAGTTGCATGTAAACTTCCACCGTTGGTATTGATAACACTTAGTCTACTAAAAGCTGAAGGTCGTGTGACTCCAAGCCCCAAGCGATTAAAAGCAGAAGCTCTACGTTTTACATTTTCTTTGACTTCTTCAGAACCATCTATTTCTTCGACCATGATATAGAGTGTATCAACAGATTTTTCTTTCCCCTTTCTTACGATACGGAGTGGCTCTGAAGATTTATATCCAAGCCCCGCCTTGGACTTAGGTACAATATAACCTTCTTTTTTAAGGAACTTCTGAGTTGTAGACAAGTCACCTCTTTCGTCAAATATTTTAACACCTTTAATTTAGTATGAGTTGTAAAATCATAACGCGCCTTTTCCAATAGCTTGTAAGCATTTGGGTAGAATCCTTCCTTAGTTCGTTTATCAGGCAAATTTGACTTTACTTTATCATTGCCGGCTTCTTGCTTTGTTGTTTTTGTAAGAGGCGCGACAAAATTCTCTCTCAATATCTCAATGTCACCAATCTTCAGGTTATTTGAGCATCTTTGAATGGTGACTCACCTTTTTTTCGTCGAGATAGAGGAACATAACGCAGAACAGGAGGATTTGACTTCATCGCCTCTGGAATTGGCTCATTTCTACTTTTTAGCAACTCGCATTTTGATACGCAGTTAGTTGTCTTACTTTCGAGAATTTTAGAGTTTTTTTCTTTACTTCTATCTTCTTTAGCTTTGATTTCTGGTTGTTCTTGCTTATTAGTGCCTCTGATCAAAGGAATTTCTGTTGGTAATGCCTCTCTCACGCTGTCAGTTCTCATGTAAAACTTTGCTTAAGCAAAATGAGATTCGGCTTCTGAAAAAGGATTAACATCTGCAACAACTTTCTTAACACCGTCCTAGTAATATTTGAAGCACTGGTGCAAGGTGGAACTTATCACCCCATTCTCATGTATCCAAGGGCGACCCAATAATACTTTATAAGTAGTATTAGAATCTATAACATGAAATAATGTATTCGCCTTTAAATCATCAATAATGAGCTCTAGACGAATCATTCTGATCGCTAATTGTTTACCCTGATTAAAACTTTGAATCATCAATTTACTGTTTGATAGTTCCTGCATCGGGATGTCAAGATACTTCAAAGTTGTCTTGGGCATTATGTTTATTACAGAACCATTGTCAATAAGAATTTTGTTAACCTTTTGTTCTTTGAGGTATCCAGAAACAAATAATGGTCTGTTATGATGTATAGACCCAAGCAACAAGTCTTCATCAACAAAATTTATCGACATGCAACACGAGCCAATTAAATTTTCTTGGGACATAGCTTCAATTGAAGTTTCAGGATCTTTTAACACATCAGCAAGAGTATTTTTAGTCTTTTGAGGGAGCGCAAATAAATCATTCACGGTAAAAAAAGGTAAGTCTTCCAACTTTGTTACTACCTCTATTGAGATTGAAGAAACAATATTGTCTTCAACTGCATTGGTAACATAACATGGGACAACTTCACAAACATTTCTAGGAAAATTCTTTGGAAAACTTTCCTTTAAGCTTATTGGTTGGCGCAATCGAATAACCTCTTCATTCTCTTCCACCACAGGTCTAAGCCTTCTTATACTCTTTTTCCCTTTCTTCTTCGAAAACTTACTTTTCCTTGTATATTCTCGAAGTGAATGAGACCTTATATGAGGATACCTTTGTTTTCTCTTCTTTCGTCGAGTGACAAGAGTCCAACCTTCATCCACATCATCATTTTTCTCGTTCTTTTGTAGAGAATTTTGAGAGTTTTCCTTAAGAGGGAGTTGTTCTTTCATCCACACAATAACAGGTTCGAATGAACCAAACTAAATTAAGCATCCTTTTAGATCATGAGAAGATCCCACAGGTGATTGTGCATTTGAATGACTTATTACAGCAGCATGGTTCGTTTGAACTATCTCATCGAGCTCTAGTTCAATCTTCTTTTCTTGAGCGAGCTTAAGGATTTTCTCTTTCAATACGAAGCACTTCTCTATTGGATGACCGAGGACCCTATGATACTTACAGTAATTAGGTTCATTAACTTTTACCATTTCCTCAGGTCTTTTACATTCAGGAAGTACAATCAACTGATTTTCCAACAACTGCTCAAACATATTAGCAATATCGGAATCTGGGAAAGGGTAAACCTTCTCTTGCCTCTCTTTAAGAGTTAAGCGACGCTTCTCATTTTCATCTTGGCGCTTCTCTATCTTCTTTCCCTTTTCTTTCGGGGTGAACTTAAGAGGGTTCGTATTGACAACCATGGATTCCCTAGTAGCAAGTTTGGACATCTTTTCAAAGCTCTTCACTTCTTTCTTTTCTTTCTTTACCTCTGGAATGGAATGTTTTTATTTCCTCTAGTAGCAATGCTCAACTCCATATCGTGGGCGCGTGTTGCTAGTTCCTCAAATGTACGAGGTTTTATGCCTTGTAAAATGTAAAGAAGTTCCCAATGCATACCTTGGGTGCACATATCCACAGCAGACAGTTCAGTCAAACGATTTTTGCAATCGAGACTCAAAGCTCTCCAACGATTAATATAGTCAATGGCAAGCTCGCCTTTCCGTTATCTAGTGTTTGTAAGCCCAGCCATACTTACAGTTCTTCTTGTGCTATAAAAGCGATTTAGAAACTCTCTTTCAAATTGGTCCCAACTGTCGATGGTTTCAGGCTCTATGTCAGTGTACCAATCAAATGCGTTCCCTTTAAGGGTCCGGACAAATTGCTTCACAAGGAGATCACCACGTGTCCCAGCATTTTCACAGGTCTCGACAAAATGAGCAACACGTTGCTTCGGGTTTCCTTTTCCATCAAATTGCTGAAATTTTAGAGGTTGATACCTGATTGGCATTCTCAAATTGTCAATTCTTTTGGTATACGGTTTGGAATATGTGAGATAACTTTGAGGAGGCCCGCCATATTGAGCCCTAATGGTGTTTGTGATCATATCATTAAGTTGTTGGACGGATAACGAAGCGATAGAAGTTGAGTGTTGGGGTTGAACTTCTTGCATAAGAGTCTTCCATTTTCCATTAGTCTTTACAGCATGCGTTTGACTAGATTCGGCAGCATCCCGAGTCTCAAGGTAATGCTTCAGAGAAGTGATTTCAAACTCTTTATCCTCAACTGTTTTCAGCAGCATCTCTACTTTCCTTTCAAGCTCCGCTATTCCCTCATCGCCTGACGTATCAGAATCAGCCATCATCACAGACATAATATCAAGAGTGGCTACATCCTTTGATTGTTCAGATGATGAGATGGATTGATCAAACAGAGGATTTTCTTGCATAGAAATTTCACCTCATTTATTTCCTTCTAAATGAGCCCATATTTTGGCTGCAAGGAAAGAAGCTGACTTTTTTTCCATTTGCTGAATTTCTTTGGAGCGATTACGGGTGATAGGACCCAAGTAGGTGTTGCTTGGAATTGTTGAAATGTTTTTTTTGTGTGCCATGATTCCTTGAATTGGTTTGAATGAGAAAAGAGATGAAAGGTAGAGTTGGTCCCACTGGGTGTGCCAATTTGTTCGACGAGATTTCCGGAGAAATATAATTTGTTTGATGAACTTGAGAATTTATATTGATTTGTATGGAATATAGTGGATTACAACTCTATTCTATGTTCCTTTGATTCTTCTCTCACAAATACAAGGATTTTTACGGCTTCAGATTTCAGGCAATTCTAGCAGCTTCAAACTTGGAATCGTTTCAACACTTCAATCTTCAAGATTTATAGGAGCTTCAAGTCTTCGAGAAACGTTGTATGGTTTCAATTTTCAGGAATTCTTGCGTAGCTTCAATTTGTAGGAGTTATGGAAAACTCCAATCTTCAAGAATGTAGTAAAGTGTTGAGTCTCTTCTTCAGGAAGCTTCAATGCCTTTCTCAATTTTGGACCCTCTCAAATGAAGAAGGAAGTCTCTATTTATAGATTTTTTCATGGACTTCAAATGGGCTTGGGCCAATGGATGGGCTTTGAGCCTAAATGTCCTTTGAATTGGGTTTGGGCCAACAAGTATGCTTTAGGATCCAAACGTCTTCATGGACCGGGGCATTTTGAGCCGAATTTGGTTCCATAAAGAAAAATTAGGCTTCGGGCCCAAATCGTCATTTGACCGAGCTCGATCATACATAGTTTCGATTATGCTATCAGTGCAATCAAACACTGACACGTGACCATCTTGGTTTGCCATAATTCAATTTAGGTGACAATATATCATTTTATAATTGGTCCATAAATAAAAATATTTGTCTTGTCATTAATTCTAAATAATGACGTGACAAGTTTTGATTCGTCGAAATTTCTATTCCAACAATGATGAATGGAAGGACAAACACATTTGGCTACATTCCTTTCATGTTGGCTTTGTGTTTTTCGTTTTTCCACAAAGGAATGCTAAACACATCTATCCTAGTGTTTTTAGAATGGCATGCTTAATGGCTGATGGGGAAACTTTTAGTTTAGAAATCCCTGTTCTTGCCAATATTTATTGGGGGGTTACGCCAGATTTTAGAGGCCTCTAGTCTGGTTGGACTTATGGATGCCTCATTTACAATGCACTATGTTACATGCTAGTTGGTTCATTACTTCAATACTAACTACAAAACACATGTAATAGTAAGAGGTCCAAGGATTGCTGATTTTTATGCTAAAGGTGGGGCTATATACTTTGATATTGTCGTGCCCGAGGATTAATTAATAAGGGTGAATCAATAGCTCTGCATGTGAACCTTCGACATAGTTACAAGTATGAAACATTGAAGGACGATGCCTCTCTTAGCTCATTTCATCGTTCTTACATTTCTAGTATGAGATCGAGATTTATTTCATCGCATTGTGGCTATTCTTTTATTATCGAACCTTATAGTCAGAATCGATTTGGTCGTCAGTTTGGATTTTATCAAGACATACCAAATGATTTGTCATATGTTTTCCCAGCTACTACTTTGGAAAATGTTTACTTCACTAGAGGTTGTGCGTCCACACTCGCACATAATCTAAGGTGTTTCTTCCTGCACGTTCACCAAGTCTTCAAAAACATGTTACTACTCATTACTTAAGTTGGTGGGCTAATAATTTTAGTACTTACTTGGAAATTAATGTGGATAAACTTGTGGAGAGTGCCACAACTGATTCTCCACCTAAGCTGCCAAAGCGAAGCACGACCAACTTTGGGGGTAAACAACTTTGTTTACTTGAAGGTGGACTGTCTGTAGAATATAGTGAAGAGAGAAAAAATAATACTGATGACCGTCACTAGAAAAAGGGCAAGAAAGTCTAAAGGACCTGCTGATTTAAAAGACAAAAGTCTTAAAGATGCTCTAAGTTCTTCCCAAACTAGTGAGAATGAAGATGTTTCAGTAATCATCATTCCTTAACTTTTTTTTTTATACGTCCATCATATATATGCGTATATCTCTCACTTTTTTTATGTAGCCACATCTACACCCTTATTTTTTATACGTCCATCATATATATGTGTATTTCTCCTTCTAAATATGATGAACACAAAATTCATGTGACCCTAAACCCTAAAGTTGTGAATAATTACTTTGAGAAAGTGAAAGACTGTGAAGAGGAAAAACCCTTGTTTTCGATTCACTTAACTTCAGGAGACAAAGATGCAAAACCGAAAGAGAAGAGACATAGGTTGGGGATATGCAGGCTTAGAGAATAGGTTACAAGCAACGAAGACTAAATTTGTGCAAATTTAGTCTCCTTGAGAATAAAAAAGAACTAGATTATGAGAGGCTAGAAATCTCACGAGTGCGTGATGAGATTAGCAATATTGAATGTGCCCCTGTCATTAATGATTTCGATGCTTGAACTAAGATTCTTTACCAACTTATGTAGGATGCTCATGACAAAGTGAAAGAGTTTTAACGAATGCCTTGATATATATATTTTTTTGTTAGGTTTTTTTTGTTGCTTTCAAACACCAGCTTGTTGGGTTTTTTATTTTTGAATAATTTTAGCATTTTTTTTATTGCTTTCCTATTGATGTCTAGTTGAGACTTGTGATTAGTTTACACTTTTTTGCTCATGGTATAATAAAATATCGATCGCTTTTTGCTGATGAGATAACGGCTTAGTTGTCTACACATCCTTTTACTTGAATATTGGAGCAAACACATCCAAAATGTTGAATAAATGAACTAAACTTGAAACTTGCTTTAAATTGTTCATGTATCCTTTTGTTGAATCTAACACTTTTTTTTATGAATAGACTGAACTTAAAACATACTTTAAGCTGCCTACGTACCTTTTAACATAAGAGATCAAGTAATATTGTAGTTCAAAGAGAATCACTTTTTTTATTTTAAGCTCATGCGGGCCACGAGCATCATGTAGTTTATACTTTTATGATAAGGAGTATTACATCTTTAAGCATAGAACTTTTTAAGAAATTTTCTGTTAATCAGGCCGATTCTTAATCCGTCTTTATCAACTATTTTATATGCCATCGTTATGTAGACTTCTGTCACCATGTACAGTCCCCATCCCACTTTGGTGTAAATTTATTTCTTTTGTGCCGTATGGTGATGATAGGTCTTCCAACAGAAAGCACAAGGTCCCCAATTTGAAACGTTCGAGGCTTGACATTTTTTTCAAAATCTTTAGTCATCCATGCCTGATAACACTATAATGCTTATTGAGGTTCAAGACTTCTTTCGTCCAAAGCTTCTAACTCTTGAAGATAGAGTGTTGCATTTTCTTCAACTGTGAGGCCAATGGGTCAAAGCGGACAATATCTTGGCTAGCAATGGGTTAGGTCGTTAGACAACCTTTCCTATACAACCATTCAAAGTGACGGGAGTTCTATTTCTAACGAAAGTACAACTTCTACTCCATAGACTAAAAAATATGGAGAGACTCATGTAGGTGTACGATGCATAGTTTAATAGGCTCACAACGCTTCATTGGTTCTTTCTAGCCCATTCCTCTTTGCCTTGGAGACTATTTTCTTTAGTAAATTGCACAAGTTCTTGTTGAACGCTTCAACCAACTCATTTGTCGCTGCATTGTAGATGGATGACTTGTACTACTTTCAAGTGGATTTTTTTCACATAACTTATCCATCAAACTATTGGAAAATTGTCTTCCATTATTCGTCACAATGCAATGGGGAATGGAGTAACTAAAGATGTAAATACCGTATTTTGGTATTTTATTTTATATTATTATTTTTTTCTTTTTCCCTTTTCTCTATACAAAAATAAAATAAATATGAAAGATATATTTTGTTTAAATTTTAAAATTATTTAAAATGGAAAAAGGAAAAGGAAGTAAATAGTTTTACAACCTCCTCTTACCTAGTCAAATCACTCCCTTAATTTTTCTCTTACTCATACCACAATTCCACAATCCTTCAATCTCTCCCCCACACTTCCACATTTAAGTTACTAAAATAAGCTCACATTTTTTAGTTAAATAGTAGAAGAGATCAAAGGATTAGGGGAGGAAAAAAACAAGAGGTAAAAATAAAAAGAAAGTTTTAGGAGAGGGGGAAAAGAAAGAATACAGAAAAAAGAGGAGTAAAAAAAACACAGAGGAAAAGAGAGAAAAAGGAAGGCAGAGTTTAAAACTGAGAACTCAAAAGAAAAAGAATTTGGCCAAACCTTAGAAGTTAATGGAAGTATCGGGATCCCAACAAATCAATTTCTTCATTTCAAAGTAAGTAAGGTGAGAGTTTAGATTTGCCATATCCCTTTTTCTCGGTTATATTTCTGTTTTTATGCATCATCCCATCATTATTTTTTAGATATTAAGTTATGGTAGATTTTAATGATTTAATTGTAGATGTATGATTATAATTTTTAATTATGAAAAAAATATAATTGAATCAGGATTATGCCATATATTTTTCCCTAATTTGTGATTAAATTATGATTTTGGGAAGAATTTATAATTCCAATTATTAATTTTTTTGGCTACTGGAACCATAATATTATGGTAAATCATGTAATCTAGTATTTATTTTGTGAATCCTATTGTAATCTTGAATGCTGAGAGATTTTAGTACGATTTCATTTATCATTTATTTATTTTTTTTATTATTATGATTCATTTTATTTAAATCGGGTTTAAATTTTTTATTTTTAATTGTTTAAATTTCATAATATAGTTCAATGTTGACTTGGTATAAAATGTTTATTTAATTTCAATTAATTGAATTGTTGTTTAAAATAAGATTTTAAGTTGATTATGAGATAACATTATGATATAGCTATTTTGAGTCATGATTAGTATAATGTGAATTCTAGCTTGTTTGACCGTTTCCATTATTTCTAAATTATCATTAAACTGTTACAATAATGATTCATTTGTTGAAATTTTAAATTAGGATGATATTGTATCGACTTCAATTTATTTTTAAATTGCAATTGCAATTGGAATTATGATGAATTCTTATGAATATCCAGGCTACATAATCCAATGTCATCATGACGTGGTTTAATTATGAAATTTACTATAATGTAACATGTTAGTTTAATCTTGAAATTTGACTTAACATATTGTTATAATATTGTCAATTTGGTTGTAGCTATATGTTTATTGAATTGATGTTGTCAATTTGGTTGTAGTTATATGTTTATTGAATTGATGTTGTCTATTTAGACTTTGATTCATATCATATTATTTAATTTACGATACATTTGTATCAGTTGGTTAATATCGATTGCTTGATTGTCAAACATTAAGTTTAAAAATTTTAATAATCCAACTAGTCATCTAAGTAAGATTATAATTGACATTATTTTTATTAAAATAACAATTTTTTTTTTTTAATGGAAAATTCAATTTCATGTTTTCAAATCAATTATGAGTCCTAATAAAATTGGTCAAATATAGTTCTTTTGACAATTCTGTCTAGGTTGGGATTTTTAAGTATCTGTAGAGAACGCTCCTACCTGGGAATTGATTTCAGAATTAAATTAGCCAACTTTTATGTGGCTTCATTACTTTTTTCATATATTTTAAAATTGAATTTTTGAAATAAGAACCCTCCAATTTTTCTCAAGTTATTATTGTAAAAAATTGGATTTATGAAATAAGAACCTTCCAATTTTTCTCAAGTTGTTTTTAAAGTTGGATTTATGAAATAAGAATTCTCCAACTTTTCTCAATTCACTATTTTCAAAATTGACTTTCTCAAATAAGAACCTTTCAATTTTTGCATTCTACCATTTTCAAAATTATATTTCTAAAATAAGAACCGTCTAATTAGAATTATTATTTTTTTATTATTATTATTATTTCAAGTTGATTGTTTTTAAAGTTGGATTTTTGAAATAAGAACTCTCAAATGTCTTTTTTTTAATTTACCATTTTAAAATTGGATTTCTGAAATAATAACCCTTCAATTTTTCTGAACTTTGTTTCCAAAATTAAATTTCTAAAATAAGAACACTTCAATTTTTTATTTTTTATTTTTATTTTATTATTATTATTATTTTATTTTATTTTTTACATTTTACTGTTTTCAAAATTTGATTTCTGAAATAAGAACACTCCAATTTTTCTCAAGTTATTATTTAACAAAATTGGATTTCTGAAATAAGAACCCTTCAATTTTTCCAATTTGTTATTTTCAAAATTGGATTTCTGAAATAAGAATACTCCAATTTTTCTCAAGTTGTTTCCAAAGTTGGATTTCTAAAATAAGAACCCTCCAACTTTTCTCAATTCACCGTTTTCAAAGTTAAATTTCTGAAATAAGAACCTTTCAATTTGTATTTTTTTTAAATTTATTTTAAATTTTAAATTGGATTTCTGAAATAAGAAGACTCTAAATCAATGTCTTTTTTAAAATTGTATTCAAAACGAATTTATGAAATAAGAACGTTTCGTTTTAAATCTTTAATTTTTTTTTTAATTAAATTTTAAATTAGAGTAAAAGTAGTGTTTTCTTTTTGGGTTTCTTTCGAAACTCCAAAAATACATGAAATTCTCCTAAACTTATTTTCATTTTAAAATAAACATTCTTCAGGGAATTTAGTAGTGTTTCTTTCTTGGATATCATTATGAGAAATACATGGAATTTCTCAAAACTAATTCAGTGATGGATCATTAGTTAATATTTGTTTTCTAATGTTCTTGAGTGAGAAGTTTATTTTGTAATTCAAAGTAATTCCAATCATTTTCTTATGGCCTAGAGCTACCCATATTTATTAATTCATGCTTATTCGATAAATGTGAATTAATATCATTTGAGACATTCAAAAATAAAATACAATTATATATATATAATTTTTTTTTTAAATAATAGGATAATTTTAAAATAAAATGTGGTAACCATTTTTGTAAAATGGGTGTTGTAGGGGTGCAAACGCCTTCCTTACACTCAATCGACTCCCGAACTTTAAATCTGATTTCGTAGACCATCTTTTTATTTTTATGGGTGACCAATCACATTTGCTACATCATTGGTGGCGACTGCAGACCTCTCACCTCGAAAGAGACCCTTAGAGACGAACGTCGGTCGCTCTGCATCGCAATGAAGTTGCGAAAGCTTGGTGGCGACTTCACTAGGAGTTGTTAGAGAGTCAAGCCACATATTTTTATTTTTGTTCATCCTATTATTTACTTTTTTTATTTTTCTTTCTTTTTATTTATTTATTTATTATTATTATCATTCTTATTATGCTTATCATCATGCATATTTCACACAAATCACAACTCTATACCCGAGCTTTATCCTCTAGAATTAGAATTGAGAAAGAAGTAGTTTTGACCTTTGAGGGGATCTAATTGCCCCCTTGCGGGGACATGAAACATTCTCGCTCAAGTTAACCCATTTGTTAAATTTTAGAATTTGAGTTAATTTGGGGGCCTTTATATTTTTTGGATTAGAGTTATACCATCACAATATTTGTTTTTTAAAGTTTATTATCATTTCCTCGAATAAAATATATTTTCTTTATAAGTAAACATATCATTTTCAGAGGGTGACATTCTCACAAAGTTTTCTTTTTCATTTTACAAAATAGAAGATTTCAATTATTTGATCAAATGAATCTACACCTCATGATTTGTAATTTTGTCTTTCTTTTGAAAATTGGGCTTTAGATGGGGAGATAGGATTTGCACTCTCATTTCATTTAAAAACTTGCATTTTCTTTAAAAAAAATAATAAAATATGACGGTTTGAAAACTTACATTACCATCGTCATTTTTATGCATGTTTCCCCTTTTCATGTATTTAAACCATACAAGTGAACTTTTTTAAAAATAGATTGAGTAGTGTTGACCTTCGAGGGGATATAATTGTCTCCGTGCAGGGACATGAATATATATTTTTCATGTTTATAGTTCCAAATGTCAATAATACACGACTTTTATTTATTCGATTGTTTTTCTCTCTCTTTGATGATAACAAAATGAATTCCAAAGTACCCAATGTGTCGACACGAACACCCAAGACTATGCACGATGAGGAAAGTGATGTGCTTGAATGGGCTGAAAGAATGCACCAACAACACGGAGATAGTCTACAATCATATGATGTACCACCTTTATTTCATTCTCAAGTCATTTCTAATGAATTAGAAAAAATTTAAGTTATCTGGGAAGGCCTGACACTAGAGCGAAGATATAACTTCTTAGTGAAATATGGAAACATAGCAGATTTTATGTATATTCCAGTTAACCATTTTTCCGCCAAAGCTTTGGTGGATCATTGGAACCCCACTTACAAATGTTTTACATTCCAAGACATTGATTTGGTGCCCACCATCAAGGAATATCAGACGTTAATAAGTTTTCAAGAAACAACAGGATATATTCTTTATTGTTTCAACCCAAAGCTTACCGCTAAAAGAACTTTGTAAAATTTCTTGGATATTCAAGCTTCTGAACTTCAAAAGTGCGTGAAGATAAAAGGAATAGATGAATTCGTATCGGTGGATTACCTTATGAGCCTTATTAATTTTCATGTTTCAGAGAGAAAGGTCTTACTCTCCTAGCATTGTGTGTGTACGGGAAAGTTTTGAAGGGTACATTGATAGTCAAGTTGTGAAACTATTCTTCGATATAGAACAAGGTGTGGACCCAGCTATTCCCCTCATTGCAGAAACTTGTAGAACTCTAAATTATTGTCGAGTTAAAGAAGGAGGAAAGCTCAGATGTTGTACCTCTTTGCTTTACATATGGATGCACATTCTTTTTAGATTTCTAGAAGAGTTCAAATGCCAAATATTAATTTCAACAGATCTTGGAATATGACCAAGAACCAAATTTCGAAATTTTCCTAAAGAAAAGAAGTGGGATTACTTCTTCAACCAAGTGAAACAAGAAAGCATAATCTGAAAGGCGTATTGGATGCCCTTAAAGCCTTGATATACAGATGCAGTAACTTTCACACCGTTCCTTTATTGGGTCCATGGGGTGGAGTTTACTATGCACCTCTACTAGTTCTTCGACAAATATGGCACAATAAATTCTTACCACCAACCCATGATCTTAGTAAATTGCATTTTTCCTATGATGATATTGACTTCTATGAAAGAAGGCGTCACATATTAGCGTCCTTGAAGGTGGTCAGGAAAATTAGTAGTAAAGATCATTGTGAATGAGCTACGTGAGAGTTTTTACAATGGCACTCGCACAGAAAAGAAAGTGTAAAGATGGCTGCTAATAATAAGAATGAACGAAGGGTTTTAGCCGAACATTTCTAAGAAAATTCAACAGGTGGGTGTTGGAACACGAAAGAAGAAATAAAATCTTTGAAGAGTTGTAGAATGAGTTCAACCAAGCGAAAGAAAAGACCTCTCAAGCCAACAAAAATTCCTAAGAAAAAGGAAAAAAGAAAAGGTCAATAGAGGAAAGAGATTACAATTCAATGGAAAATTAAAATATACGTCTACTTAAAGAAAATCACACTTTGAAAACTCAAAATGCAAGGTTAATAGAAAGAATTTGAAATAAGGAAAAAGAATCTTCAAGTCTCTTTATTGAAATGGACAAAATTATAACTGAGCAAAGGATACAACTCACTGAATTTGAAGAAGCCAATACTTTGTTGCGTCAAGCTCTAGACGAAATTCAGGCAAAAATGATAGAGCAGCAAGAAGAGCATACAATTCAGGTAAATTACGGAAGATCAATCAAACATTAACTTCAGGGATACCAAAGAGCCAATGAGCAGTTGTCATATAATTATGATCAATTGGAAAAGGAATGTATGACATTGAAAAGAGATTATGATCATGTGAGGATTGATTTACAAGGGACTTTGAACAAAGTAAATGAGACTTTAGGCATTGTATGAGTAATGGCTAGACGAGCTCGAGGCTTTGCATCATGGGCCAGAGATCTTCGTGACAGTACTTCACCCATGGCCTCAAATGCTGATGAGTTGTATGAATTCTTGGGGGCAATTCGTAGAGACTTGGGAAACTTTGGAAATTTTCATTAAGTATTGTTTTGTTTTTCCATATTTTATTCATTCTCATGTTATAATATACTTTTATTTTAACGAAGCAATAAAATTTCATTTATTTTATGTTGTTTTGTTCATATAATTCTAAAACTTTTTTTTTATAAATAAAAACAGAATAATCATAAAATAGCTCGATCATCACGCATACGACGCACTCATGTCACAAGATACAGAAAAAGAATCATGGAAGAATAAAGTCTTGAAATAGAGAAATCGAGGAAGGATATAGAAGAACTGAAAGAAAAGATGAACGCTATCCTTACCATTTTAGAAAAGGGAAAAACGGTAGCAGATACTAAGCAGTCTATAAAGCAATGGATGATAATATGGGTCTCAACCATCAACCTCGTCAGATAGTAGATAATTATTTGCTGCAGTATGCATCATATAGTTCCATGTTCAATGTTCCACCCAAGCAAATGCATTTTCTATTTCCCAATAGAGTGAAGCATGCCCCCACAAATGACCAAGCAGGGGTCCCAACCTCTAATAATGTTTCTGATCTTAATGTCCCGATGGTAAAAGATGAGCTAATTGGGGGTGAAAAGGCTTCATCCAATGAACAATTAGAGGTGTTGGAAGAAAGGTTGAGAGCAGTTGAGGGCACTGATGTATTTGGAAACATTGATGCTACACAACTCTGTCTAGTACCCGATGTTGTCCTGCCAATAAAATTTAAAGTGCTAGAGTTTAAAAAGTACGATGGAACATCATGCCCTAAGAGTCATATAATAATGTATTGTAGAAAGATGGCAGCATACGCCAACAATGATAAGTTGCTCATACATTGTTTCCAAGATAGCTTATCATGCCCAGCTTCCCATTGGTACATGCACTTAGATGTTGTTCACGTTTGTACATAGAGAAATCTAGCAGACTCTTTTCTTAAGCAGTACAAACATAATATAGATTTGGCCTTGATCGATTAGATCTACATAGGATGGAAAAGAAGAGTACTGAGAGTTTTAAGGAATATGCACAAAGATGGAGGGACTTGGCAGTTCAGGTTCACCCTCCCTTAACTAATAAAGAACTATCTACTATGTTCATAAATACCCTTAAGTCTCCATTTTATGATCACATGATAGGGAGTGCTTTAACTAATTTCTCTGATATCATGACAATCGGGGAAAAAATCGAGTATGGGATCAAACATGGTAGAAATTTTCAAACTCAAGAGTCATCGACAAAAAAAAAAGGATCTTTTCTGAAAAAAGAAAAAGGGAAGAAGAGGTACATATGGCAGGGAGGGTAAATAGTTCATCTCAACAACCTCAACAATGGGCACCACAACAACCCTTGGGTTATTATCCATCTTCGTATGGGTAGTATCCATATCAGGTGAATAATGCATCTATGCAATATACTCCTTATGTGAATCAAGGTCCAAGACCTCAGATGAATCAAGGCTGTCAGGCTCAGAAGCAACAACACACCATTGTTCCTAAATCTCAAGGCGATAGAACAACAAATAAACCTCAGTTTGATCCGATCCCCATGACGTATACTGAACTTCTGCCTCAGTTAATACAGAATCATCAATTGATGCCCAAACCTATGCCACAAATTCAACAGCCGTATCCATGGTGGTATGACCTGAATACTCGTTGTGATTATCATGTAGGGTTCATAGGACATTCGACTGAAAATTTCACTACTTTGAAGTATAAAGTTCAAGACCTTATTAAGTCAAGATGGTTAAGTTGTAAAAAGGAGATGCACCTAATGTCAGTTATAATCCTTTGTCAAATTATCAAGTGAACGCAATAAATTGTCTAAGCAACGACAATAAGCAGAATGTTAGGGATGTCATGACTCCCATGAAGAAACTTTTTGATATTCTTCTAGTTAACAGATACATCTTGGCAAAACCATCGCACACAGAAGCTACTTGTGACAAATATAATGTTAACTTATCTTGTCCTTTTCATGGTGGGGCAAAAGGGCACACGTTGGATCAATGTTCTGAGTTTCATGAGAAAATCCAAGAGTTAATGAATTCAAGGCTTCTTACGATTTTGCAAGCCTCTGACTTCACCACAGATGACAAAATATGTACAGTGGAGTAGTCATTTTCTAAAAAGAGTTCGAATCCATTTAAGTAGCCAAAACCTTTAACAATAGTGTACCATGAGAAGCCTGCTATACTTAGCAATAGCCCAAAACCAATCACCATCCATGTGTCAGCCCCTTTTGCAGATATAATTTTGAAAGCAATACCATGGAATTCTGAGTACAAGGTGTCCATCAATACAGAAACACCATCACTTCCAATTGACAACATCACTAGAGTAGGAGGTTTGACACGAAGTGGGAGATGTTATACACTTGATCAATTGGTGAAACATGTTGAAAATAAAGGGAAAGAACTTAAGTTTGAAAGTGAAACTAAAATGTCCAATGACAACAAACTCAAGAAGTTGAAAGATCATGCGAAGACTAGTTCGTCAATATGTGAAGAAGATGCTCAAGAATTTCATAGATTGGTTAAGTAGAGCGAGTATAAGATTGTTGATCAATTAGCTCAAACACCAGCAAAAATTTCAATATTATCTCTATTTTTATCTTCAGAAGCACACCAAAATATGATATTAGAGGCGTTGAATCAAGCATATGTTTCTAAAGACATCACGTAAGAAGACTTGGACAATATTGTTGGAAATATAACCGCATTAATTCTATAACGTTCATTGATGATAAAATACCTCCTGAAGTTACGGGACATAAAAAAGCACTACATATTTCAGTCAAGTGCAAGAACTTCATGATAGCAAAAGTTTTTGTTGGCAACGAGTCCTCTTTAAACATAATGCCAAAGTCCACATTAGACCAATTACCCATTGATATATCCCATATGAAGCCTTGTGTAGTAATAGTGAGAGCCTTTGATGGAGCGCGCAGTTAAGTTATTGGAGATGTAAAAATTCCAATACAAATAGGTCCTTGCACATTTGAAGTAGCTTTTCAAGTCATGGATATTAATTATGCTTATAGTTTCCTACTTGGACGACCTTGGGTACACTCAGCTGAAGTTATACCGTCATTACTACACCAAAACCTTAAATTTTTAATTGGTAACAGTTTAGTGATTGCATCTCGCCAAGAAGACATTTTGGTGTCTAGACCGCTGTCAATGCCTTATGTTGAAGCTATAGAAGAAACTTTTGAGTCATCTTTTCAAACTCTTGAGATTGCAAGTGCCACGACCTTACATGGAGAATCTAAAAAAATTTCAAATACATTTATCAAGGAAGGTGACGATTGTTTAGACAAAAGTCTGAGTCTAACAAACAATATGGAAAGATTTGGGCTTGGATACAAACCGAGCAAAGCAGATATGATCAGAGTGAAGAGACAAGTAAGGGAAAAATGATTAGCAAGATTTGAAAATTGAGAACCAAAATGCCAAGGAAAAATTATTCTGCCTCTTTATCACTCTTTCAAAAATACTGAAATGACTCATTTAGAAGGTTGTGGACATTTTGCAATTACAGCCATGATTGAAGAAGAAGAAGAAAACCTACAGATTTATCCATGTTCAGAAGTCGTTAAGTTTGATAACTAGAGTGTTATTGAATTACCATCATTCGATGTTAGGATGTCAAAGTAATCGTCAAAATTTTATGTTCATTTTTGTTATTTTGATAATTTAAGTTTTATGTTACTCTAATTTTTGCTTATTTCAAACAATTTCTTTACTTATTTAATTTTTTTTTTCTTTCTTTCCTAAATTCATTTGTCATGAATTCAATCAAGGCTTTCCTATTAATGAAATTTTCTTTTCACATTGCGCTCTCCATATATTTTCCTATCTTTGATAAAATGTTCACTCACTCACTCACTTTATTTTATTTTCTTCTTTTCTTCTCTCTCCTCTCCCAATCAACTTGTCTACGTCTTAAACAGTAATACTGAGGTAGAATATGGAAGTGATTCCCAATGCAAACTTGAAACTCCTTTATACAATGTCGGGTTTGATGAGAACGTGGATGAGGAAGAGGAAGATTCAGAGCCCTCATTTGACTTACTAAGAATGATTGAACAAGATGAGCAAATATTGGGTCTTCATGAAGAGCGAACAGAGAAAATTAATTTGGGCTCAGAGGCAGAGATCAAAGAAGTCAGAATTGGCAGTAACATATCAGTTGAAACTCGTAATACAGTTAATTAATTTACTTCTAGAGTACATCGGTGTTTTTGCTTGGTCTTATCAAGATATGCCAGGACTTAATACAAACATTGTCGTTCATCGTTTACCACTTAAGTGAGATTACAAACTCGTAAGACAAAAGTTAAGCAAAATGAAGTCTGATATGTTAATTAGTATAAAAGAGGAGGATCAAAAGAAAATTAATGCAGGATTTCTAACAATATCAAATTATCCAAGTTGGGTAGCCAATATTGTCCCTGTGCCAAAAAAGAATGGTCAAGTCAGAATGTGCGTGGACTATAGAGATTTAAACCGAGATAGTCCTAAAGATAATTTTCCGCTTCAGCATATTGATGTACTTGTAGATAATACATCTAGTTTTCTACAGTTTCTTTCATGGATGGATTCTCAGGGTATAATCAAATCAAAGTGGCGCCCGAAGATAGAGAAAAAACTACTTTCATCACATTATGGGGAACGTTCTGTTATAAAGTTATGCCATTTGGTCTAAAGAATGCTTGTGAAACCTATCAACGTGCCATGGTCACCCTTTTCCATGACTTAATGCATAAAGAAATTGAAGTCTATGTAGATGACATGATTGCCAAGTCAAAGGTTGAAGAGGAACATCCATCCGTTCTTCGTAAGTTGTTTGATATAATGTGGAAATTCAAATTGAAGCTCAACCCAAACAAATGCATATTTGGGGTGACATCAGGGAAGTTACTCGGATTCGTGGTTAGTCAGGAAGGCATCAAAGTGGATCTAGACAAATTTAAGGCAATTCTAGAAATGCCACCTCCACGAACTCAGAAAAAGTCAGAGGATTTTTGGGTCAAATAAACTATATTGCAAGGTTTATATCACAATTGACAATGACATGTGAACCTATATTTAAATTGCTTTGTAAGAAAAATGAAGGAATTTGGAATGAAAAATGTCAAGTCATATTTGATAAAATCAAGCAATATCTAAAGAGCCCATCGATCCTTGTACCACCAATTTCAGGACGTCCTCTCATTTTGTACCTAACAATGAATGATAAGGCAATGGGCTGGGTCCTGGGGTAACACGACGATTCTGGAAAAAAAGGAGCGAACAATATATTATCTTAACAAGAAATTTACCAGTTGTGAGACCAATTACTCTTCAATGGAAAAGACTTGTTGTGCTTTAGCTTGGGCTGACGTTGTTTAAGTCAATATATGCTATATCATACGACATGGCTGATTTCAAAAATGGATCCAGTCAAGTACGTCTTCGAAAAATCATGTTTGACAAGAAGTGTTGCAAGGTGGCAAGTTCTTCTATCAGAATATGATATCATGTATGCGACTCAAAAATCAATAAAAGAAAGTGCGTTGTCAGATTATCTAGCGTAACAGCCCATAGATGATTATGAACCAATGAATTTTGAATTTCCAGATGAGCATATATTTAACATATCTACAGAGATAGAAGAGCAAGATGAGGAAATATGGACCATGTTCTTCGATGGGGCCTCAAATGAGTTTGGGAATGAAATAGGCGTAATTCTAATATCCCCAAAAAAAGAATTGTTTCCCCTAACTGCCAAACTATGTTTTGATTGTACTCATAACATGGCTGAGTACGAGGCATATTCAATGGGGATTGAAGCTGCAGTCAATATGAAAATCAGAAAGCTTAAAGTTTTGGGAGACTCTATGTTGGTAATTCATCAGCTAAGAGGAGAATGGGAGACTAGGGATTCAAACTGGTTGCCTTATAAACAACTCATAACAGGTTTATCTCATAAATTTGGTCATATTACTTTTGACTATTTATCAAGAGAAAATAATCAAATAGTAGATTCTCTAGCCACTCTAGCAGTTATGTTTAGCATTGATTTAAACGAAGAGGTGAATTCAATTAAAATTAAGAAACGAGACTCCCCAGCCTTTTTAATGAATATTGACGAAGAATCAGATGGTCAACCATGGTTTCAAGATATCAAGAAATATTTGAAAACTGGAGAGTTTCCCTTTAATCCGCCCATGAATGACAACACATACCCTCAGACGATTGGCAATGAAATTTTTTCTAAATGGAGATACACTATATAGAAGAAACCACGACATGGTTATCTTAAGACGTGTAGATTTCATACCAAATGGGTCAGTGGCGCAATGGTTTCAGTGTTTGGTTGTAAACCAGTTCAACACCAGCGTCACAGGTTCGAGCCCGGGAATCGGTATTAGTCCCCCTTTCTCCAATATGTATTAAAAAAAATGATGTGTAGATTTCATCGAGGCTAATCATATTATGAAAGAAATTCATGAAGGAATTTGTCGCACGCACACAAATGGACATCTGATGTATAGACAAATCTTACGGGCCGGATATTATTGGTTGACCATGGAAATAGATTGTATTAACTATTAAGTATGCAAGAGAATGTCATAAATGTCAAATCTATGCAGAGAAAGTTCATGTTCCTTCGTCAGAATTACATGTTTTAACAGCTCCCTAACCTTTCTCCATGTGGGGAATGGATGTTATAAGCCCTATAGATCCTAAAGCTTCAAATGGACATCAATTCATCCTAGTAGCTATAGATTATTTTACCAAATGGGTTGAAGAAGCCTCCTATCGTGAAGTGACAAAAGGAGTTGTGATAAAGTTTATAAAAAAGGAGATTATTTGTCGATACGGTCTCCCTTAGAAAATTATTTCTAACAATGCAAGAAATTTGAACAATAGGATGATGAGTGAGTTGTGTGAGCAATATAAAATCAAGCATCTGAACTCAACTTCTTATAGGCCAAAAATGAATGGTGCAATCGAGGCAGCTAACAAAAATCTAAAGAGAATTATTGAAAAAATGTCAGTAACATATCGAGATTGGCATGAGCTGCTTCCATTTGCTCTACATGGCTATCGTACATCCGTTTGCACTTCAACTGGGGCAACACCTTTCTCTCTGGTATATGGTATGGAAGTTGTCCTCCCAATCGAAGTAGAGATCCCTTCATTAAAGGTTCTGATGGAAGCTAAACTAGAAGAAACTGAATGGGTACAACGATGATACGAGCAACTTAACTTCATAGAGGAAAAAAGGATGACAACACTGAGCAAGGGCCAACTTTATCAAAGGAGGATGATGAAAGCCTATGACAAGAAAGTTCGTCCCACGGTGTTTAGGGAAGGGGATCTTGTGCTTAAAAGAATCATTCCTCCTAAAAAGATCACAAAGGTAAATGAACACCAAATTATGAAGGATCATATATGGTAAAGAAAGCCTTTTCTAGAGGAGCTTTAGTGCTGACTAATATGGATGGTTAGGAATTATCAAATCCCATGAAAAATATTATACATGAGTTCCTCATCTATTTTTCTTCGAAAGATTAAACAAAGTTGCGGGAAAATCAACAAGTATGAGGAAAAGCCTATGTTTCAATTTCAGTGTTTATTTAAGAGGTTATCCAGACCTTTATCGTTTTATTTTTCTTCTTCTTTTTTTCTCTTTTTCATCTTTTTTTTTCTCTCTTTATTTCGGCACAACCTTGAATCCTTAGTTGTTGACTATTCATTGCAATACAATTCTTGTCACTAAAATTCATATGCATTACTTGGATAACATATTTGCTTTATTATCATTACGATTATTAAATAAATTTTGCATAATTACGATTTCTGAAGCAATGATGTTGGGTTTAATACACTTTATTAAAAGAAGTTACAGATGTTTGGGGGTTAAAATAAATTTAACCATGACGTATTCACTTTCAAGAAAGAACGTCAAATAAAGACAAATCATCGTGCTCTCAATTGGGCAAAACAAAATGCTTTCAATTGGGCAAAGAAAAATGTCTTCGACTAGGCAAAGCAAAATGTCTCCGACTGGGGAAAGCAATGGTAGCTGGAATAAAACAATATTTCGTGAGGGTTAACTGGTTGAACTGATTTGAATTGATTTGACAGTTCATGATTCAAAAAAGAAGCAATACGCAAAGATCAAGCTATTTTTATTATTAAAAAAAAGAAATATTTTCACTTGTATTCATATGTCATGCATTTGCATTTCATGCATTCTTATTCCGCTAATTTCATTTTTTTTTCAGAAATAATAATAAAAATAAAATTCTAAAATACTTTATCTTTTCATTTATTCTTTTTTTTTTTGAAAAAAATAATAAATAACAAAGGGGGGCAAACTGTAGATACCATATTTTGGTATTTTATGTTATTTTTTATTATTTTTTTTCCTTTTTCCATTTTCTCTATTTTAAAATAAATTAAGTTAAAAATATCTTTTTGGTTTTACAAAAATAAAATAAATATGAAATGTATATTTTGTTTAATTTTAAAATTATCTAAAATGGAAAAAGAAAAAGAAAAGAAAATATTCTAAAAACCTCCCCTTACATAGTCAAATCACTCCCCTAATTTTTCTCTTACTCATACCCACAATTCCACGATCCTTCAATCTCTCCCCCAAACTTCCACATTTCTACATTTAAGTTACTAAAATAAGCTTACATTTTTTAGTATAAATAGTAGAAGAGATCAAAGGATTAGAGGAGGAAAAAAACAAGAGGAAAAAATAAAAAGAAAGTTTTAGGAGACCGGGAGAAGAAAGAATACAGAGAAAAGAGGAGTAAAAAAAACATAGAGGAAAAGAGAGAAAAAAGAAGATAAAAGTGTTTAAAATTGAGAACTCAAAAGAAAAAGAATTTGGCCACATCTTATTATGATTGGTTTTGTTTAAATCGGGTTTAAATTTGTTATTTTTAATTGTTTAAATTTCATAATATAGTTCAATGTTGAATTTATATAAAATGTTTATTGAATTTCAATTGATTGAATTGTTATTTAAAATAAGATTTTATGTTGATTATGAGATTACATTATGATATAGCTATTTTGAGTCATGATTAGTATAATGTGAATTCTAGCTTGTTTGACAGTTCCATTATATCTTAATTATGATTCATCTGTTGCAATTATGATTCATTTGTTGCAATTTTAAATTACAATGAAATTTGTACCGACTTCAATTTATTTTTAAATTGCAATTGAAATTGGAATTATGATGAATTCTTATGAATATTCAAGCTACATAATCCAATATCAATTATTTTAATATGTTTTCTCATGACATATGGTTTAATTATGAAATTTACTATAATGTAACATTTTAGTTCAATCTTGACATTCAACTTACATATTGCTATAATATTGTCAGTTTGATTGTAGTTATATGTTTATTGAATTGATGTTGCCTATTTGGACTTTGATTTATATCATGTTATTTAATTTATAATTCATCTATATCAGTTGGTTAATATCGATTTCTTGATTGTCAAACATCAAGTTTGAAAATTTTAATAATATGTAACACCCTAGTTAACTCTAAAATCATTCAAGTGTTTTTATTGAAAATTTTTATAATATTATAACACTCTAGATAATTTTTAAGTATAGTTAGTGTTTTATTGAATAGGCTAATAAATCTCAAACTAATTATATTATTTAATGCTTCATGAAATTTAAGTTATGAGTCACCTTGAAAAGTTATTTAGAAAATTATAGTAATAAAAGCAAAAATGCAAAAGTTATTGTGTTTTATGGAATTTAGAGTTTTAAAGTTAAATTAGGGTTTATGGATTTAAATGGAACAAATTATACATACATATATATATATATATATATATATATATATATATATATATATATATATATATATATATATACATATATGTTTTATATTTGGCCACGTTTTCTCTCTTTTCTTCATTCAACCCCAACAACCACCATTACCACCTAAAACCAACTCCTTCCTTCCCAGTTTCACGGAGTTAGAGAGTTTCGTTCGTGATTCCGAGACCAGTTTTGTGCTCAGTGAGTCGAGATTTTTGAAACAAGGTAAAATTCGTTGGTTTTCATGGAGTTTTCCGGCGATAGGGTTTTGAAATCCATTTCTTTTTTCGCAGTTTCGCTGAGCTAGAGAAGTCTGTTCGCGATTCCGAGACCAGTTCCGTGCTCACAGAGTCGAGAGCTTCGAAATAAGGTAAGATTCGTTGGTTTTCATGGAGTTTTTTGGTGATAGGGTTTTGAAACCTGTTTCTTTTTTTGTAGTTTCATGGAGCTAGGGAGCTCTACTCGCAAAATCGAGACCAGTTCCTTGTTCAGGGCGAAGAGACGAAGAGAAAGAGGTATGACTCGTCTCTTTTGTGATCGTATCATCATTTTTCGATTTGTATATTTGCTTGTATATGTGATAAACTGCTTATCTGTTTAAGCTTTTGATCAACTAAATTGCCTTGGGTTAACGCATGTTCTATGTTATTGATTTCCATCCATGTTTGACTATATACTTGATGCCATGATTTTGCTCGGTTTCTCTGTTTGTTACCTAAAGGGTTGTCCATATATGTTGTGTTTGACGTTAGAATAACTAGGGTGGTTATCGTGCTGACCACCTAGAGGAGCAAGTAGCTCACTGATTTTAGGACCCGTGGTTGCGTGTTTCAATATCGTATTGTTGATGTGATTCGCTAGTGCCCCTTAGGAACCGAGTAAGGATATGGATCCTCTTTTTCTTTAAGACATGTGGTTGGGCTGCACAAACCCATGGGTTTGACACTTACATCCGACCAAGGGTTCGGATCTCATCCACGTGTCACATTTGTGTTCGGAACAACGGGTTTCTTGGTTGTTGAGCACACGTGCGAGTTGTACCAACCCTCGGGTGGGCTGGGTGCACTCGCCTAGGCTAGGCTAAATCTCGTGTGACTCTAGTGCTAGTATTATCTCTCTGTGTGTACTAGTGGAACCTCATATGTTGTGTGTATTGTTCCACCAGTTTACATTCCCAGTACGTTGGATAGGAAGGCCGGTCATGTCGTGCTTGACCCTGAGACTACTGGAAGAGGCCACTAGGACAAATGAAAGCGCCGAGGAATGCCTGTTGGTGAGCCCACTAGGCTAATGAGGATGTTGTCTGCAGGCAGGTTGATCCTCTCGCATGCTAGCGATTAGCAGTTGGCACCCCCGAGCCTGAGGTTTAGGAACCCTGCAGTTTTCATCACTTGTGGCTCTCCCTGATAAGGTCAGGTGATTTTTTTTTGGCATTGTGTATGCCCTTGCTGACATGACTCGTACGTCGTTGTCCCGACCTGAGGTTTAGGGATGTTGTGTGTTCCCCTCACTTGTGGTCCTCCCCGATAAAGTTGGGTGACTTTACTAGCATTTCTATTGCCCTGCAGATACGCGATGAAAGTTGCGCAACGGGAGTGTGGCAGGTCCCTGATGTAGGTCAGGCTACCCCCAAGCATTCGGGTATGTCTCTGTTGATACGCTAATTGGAGCTGCGCAGCGGAAGCGTGTTGGGTCCCTAGAGTGGGCTAGGCTACCTTGAGATACTAGAGTATGTCTCTGTGAACATAGTGTTGTGGGTCACCGATAGGTCAGGTTACCCAAGGCATTCGTGTATGTCTTCGCTAATGCAGTTTTGCGGGTCCCTGACATAGGTCAGGCTACCCCGAGGTAATTGTGATTGCCCCTTAGGACACGGTTTGGGACGTGTCCGACCTGAGGTTTAGGGAACTTATATGTTCTCCTCACTTGGGGTCTTTGCTCTCACCATAGTCAGATGATTGCTCGGCATTTAGCCGTATCTTGCCCACAGCTTGCACGCCACTGTTTAACATTGTTTGCTCGTGACCGGCCTGAGGGTCGGCCACGCATGAGCGAGCCATTTTACAGCAGCTGTCTTATCATCTAACTTGTTTATGTTTACATTCTTAACCCCATGGTGAGGCTCCTTACTGGGTATATTTCGATATACTTACCCCTTAAATTTTCAGGTACTAATCCATTCTGAGGTGGCGAGGCTGGGAGCTGCATGGATCATGGACATGGTGTCGTCATTTTTCCATTCCACATTATTTTATCTTATGTCGAACTTCATGTTTAAAACTCTGCTAAACTGTATTTTGTTTGAACCATCGAGATCCCGAATCATGTTTTTATATGTTTTCGAACTATCATCGGTGTTCATGGTTTTACGAGTTTTTGTTTGGAAATTGCATGTGATTATTAGATCGAATTTGTGAATTTTAAATGCATTCATCCATAACACCCCATTAGAGTATTTTAGAAAGTCGGGTCGTTACATAATCCAACTAGTCATCTAAGTAAGATTGTAATTGACATTATTTTTTTAAATATTATTATGGAAAATTCAATTCCAAGTTTTCAAATCAATTAACGAGTATTAATAAAATTGCTCAAATATAGATCTTTTGATAATTCTATCTAGACTGAGGTTTTTAAGTATCTGTAGAGAACATCCCTAGCTGGAATTGACTTCATAATTAAATTAGCCAACTTTTTTTTGGTTTCATTACCTTTTTTCGTATATTTTAAAATTGGATTTCTGAAATAAGAACCCTTCAATTTTTCTCAAGTTATTATTTTAAAAAATTGGATTTCTAAAATAAGAACCCTCCAACTTTTCTCAATTCACTATTTTCAAAATTGAATTTCTGAAATAAGAACCTTTCAATTTTTGCTTCTACCGTTTTCAAATTTTGATTTCTAAAATAAGAACCCTCCAATTTTTATTATTTTTTATTATTATTCTTTTTTCTAGTTGATTCTTTTTAAAGTTGAATTTCTAAAATAAGAACCTTCTAACTATTCTCAATTTATTGTTTTCAAATTGCATTTCTGAAATAAGAACCCTCAAATGTTATTTTAATTTACCATTTTAAAATTGGATTTCTGAAATAAGAACCCTCCAATTTTTCTAAACTTTGTTATATATATATATATTTGCATTTTACTGTTTTCAAAATTGGATTTCTAAAATAAGAACCCTCCAATTTTTTTCAAGTTATTATTTAAAAAAATTGGTTTTCTGAAATAAAAACCCTCCGATTTTTCTCAAGTTGTTTCCAAAGTTGAATTTCTTAAATAAAAACCCTTCAACTTTTCTCAATTCACTGTTTTCAAAATTGAATTTCTGAAATAAGAATCCTTCAATTTTTGCATTCTACTATTTTCAAAATTTGATTTCTGAAATAAGAACCCTCCAATTTTTATTATTTATTTATTTATTTATTATTATTAGTATTATTTCAAGTTGATTGTTTTTAAAGTTAGATTTATGAAATAAGAACCCTCCAACTGTTCTCAATTTATTTTTTTCATATTGGATTTTTTAAATAAGAACCCTCAAATGCTTTTCTTTTAATTTACCATTTTAAAATTGTATTTTTGAAATAAGAACTCATCAATTTTTCTAAACTTTGTTTCCAAAATTGAATTTCTAAAATAATAACCCTTTAATTTATTTTTTTTATTTTATTTGCATTTTACTGTTTTCAAAATTAGATTTCTCAAATAAGAACTCTCCAATTTTTCTGAAGTTATTATTTTAAAAGATTGGATTTCTTAAATAAGAACACTCCAATTTTTCTAAGTTATTGCTTTCAAAATTGAATTTCTGAAATAAAAACACTTTAACTTTCCCAAGTTGTTATTTTCAAAATTGGATTTCTGAAATATGAATCCTCCGATTTTTCTCAAGTTGTTTCAAAAGTTGGATTTCTAAATTAAGAACCCTCCAACTTTTCTCAATTCACAATTTTCAAAGTTGAATTTCTGAAATAAGACCCGTTTCGATTTTAATTTTTTTTTCTTTTAATTTATTTAAATTTTAAATTGAATTTCTGAAATAAGAACACTCCAATTTTCAATGTCTTTTTTAAAATTGTATTCCAAACGGATTTCTGAAATAAGAATCGTTCGTTTTAAATCTTCAATCTTTTTTTTTAACTTTATATTTTTTTTTAATTAAATTTTAAATTGGAGTAAAAGTAGTGTTTTCTTTTTGGGTTTCTTTCGAAACTTCAAAAATACATGAAATTCTCTTAAACTTATTTTCGTTTTAAAAGAAATATTTTTCGGGGAATTTAGTAGTGTTTCTTTCTTGGATAACATTCTAAGAAATACATGAAATTTCTCAAAACTAATTCAATGATTGTAACGCCCCAGTCTCTTTTTACTCCTTCAGGTGAGTGGGTTTCTTTTATTGCACTCTATTTTTAGACTAAAATAGAAAAAAAAAAAAACGAAAAAAACAAAAAACAAAAGGGAAGGTTTAAAAAAAAGGTATTAATAAATGTGTTCATTCTTTCTTGTTTTTCTTTCTCTTTTTCTCTTTCTCCTTCTTTTTCCGTTTTTTCTTGTCTTTTTTTTTTCGTTTCTTTTTTTCTTTTTCTCTCTCCCTTCTCTCTTCTTCACGCACAGACCACCCCTTTTCCCCCCCATTTTCTTCCTCTTTTCACCGTCGCCCATAGCCAAACCCAAGTGCTGCCATCACCGAGCGTCGCCGTCGCAGCACAGATACCGCAGGCCGCACACCCGCCACCCACCTAAGCAATGAACCAGCGCCCCGTGCGTGTTCTCCGTGTGGTCGGCCTTCGTTCCGCCCGATCACCGTTGCCAATCCCGTTGCCAGTTCGTGGTCACCGCCGATCGCCAATCGTTGGGCTGATTTCTGGGTAGATTTGAGGTATGTGTTACAAACGGTGGCCTATGTTCTCTTTCATGTTTTCAATTGGGAACCTGATTTGTTTTCTGACCCATGATTATTGACCAGGTTCGAGACTCTAAACCACTGGCTCCGTGGTTGATTGATCAAGCTGATCAGCTTCGGCCAACAGGTAATTAAATTCTAGAGTTTGTGTTTTTGTGGCATTTTACGGTATTTTTCCTAATACCAAAGCCATGTTTAGGACCCGAGAGACGGAGAACTAGGAGAGACAGCCCAGACTTGGGTACGTAGAGCGTGTGTTCGGCAAGGTAAGGGTGAATCTTGTGTTGTTGCGTTGGTTGAATTTATTGCTAATTACTGGTGTGGTTTACAATTAATAATTGGACAGTGTTGGGGTGTTACCCATTATTTTTATCTGAGGGGTTTTGTACCCATTGTTGGGGTGTTTACCCATTACTTATTGACTGAGGGGTTTCGTACCCATTGATGGGGTGTTTGCCCATTAATTGTCTGAGGGGTTTCGTACCCACTGTTGGGATGTTTGTCCATTATATATTTTGTCTGAGGGGTTTCATACCCATTGTTGGGGCATCACCCATTTATTTAGTTGAGGGGTTTCGTACCCGTTGTTGGGGTGATTACCCATTATATATTTTGTCTGAGGGATTTCGTACCCATTACAGTTTTGCTAGAGATTTTACGGCGTGGTTCCGCTGGGAGCCCCTACTGAGTCGAAAACTCACCATTTTTCTTTTCCTTCTCTGTGGTTGTCCACAGGTACCCATGTGATGTACCGGCATGACTCATTAGAGCTGAGAGACCATGGGACGAATCCAAAATAAAATGAGTCTTGGGTGGATATTCATTCCTGCATAAACCGTTTTGGCATGAAGTCATTGACATTGCATCTACTTAATACTTACTGTTTTAACTGTTTTCCTTAAGGGTGCCCTTAAACCGTTTTTTTTCTTGTTCGAACATTCTAGTTCTATATTCTTTTACCAAAGAAGTTTAATAAAATAAGAGATTGACGTTTTTGTCTTTGGATCTTTTGGATAAATGTCGTTGTTTTAAGTTATGCATCGTAGTAGGGGCCTGAACTCGGGTAGGTCCTTATAGTTGGTATCAAAGTTTGAGTCATAGATTGTGTAGACTGACTTGCAATGTGAGTCATTTTTAGTCCCATGGTCCTTAGCAGCCGATTGTCATCAGGTAAACGTGTTAGTTAAAAATACTATTTGGGCATATTAGTTGTTGTTTGTTTTTCTTAACTATCTGGTTTGTTGGCCACCTGTGTGGTGCTTGGTCGTTGTTATAACTCTTTAGCTCAGAGTGTACTAAGAGTTTGAGCTTTCTTGCAGACTTTGAAAATGTCTGAGCGTGTAACAAGGATCTCCACCAGTGTGGGGGGCCGAGGAATGGGTCGGGGAAGGGGCCGGGGAAGCCAGTTACCCATTCCAATTCCTAGGTTGACTCGTTCAGCTAGCAACCAGAATCCAGAGTCACTCGCTCAAGGGTCCATGCGAGGAATTTTGAAAGGTTTAGCCCAAGCAGCTCATCCACAGCCAGCTCAAGAGGTTAGTTCTGCGTTGGTTGACCCTGCCTCGAAGACTGCACTTGCAACTGAAATTTTAAATGGGGTGTAAGCCAACGGAGTTGAAATGCAGAATGAGGCTTATAGCAGCAAGGGTGTTTCTGAAAATGCCCAGATCATTAAGGATTTAATGAAGTTCAAGCCGAGAGAGTTCTTTGGCAGCTGAAACCTAGTTAGCCGCCAAAAATTGGGTGTCCCATATGGAGACGGTCTTCCTTCATATGGAATGCCCTGAAAGGCAAAAGGTGCGTTGTGCTTCATTCGTCTTGTAGGATGAGGCAAGAAGCTGGTACATGCAAGAAATTAAGAGAAGAGCACCTGGTGAACCACCACTGACGTGGGACGAGTTTAAGTCGTTATTTTATGCGAAATACTTCACCGAGTCTGACCGACAGCAGAAGATCTCTCAGTTCACCACCATTCAACAAGGGACAGATTCGGTAGAAATGTATGAATTTAAATTCAATGAGTTGAGTCCCTTTGCTGAGGAATTGATTCCGACGGAGAAATAAAAAATCTGTTATTTTGTCAACGGACAGCATGACGGTATCCAGGGGGATGTGCTAGCCCACAATCCAACCACTTTTCGAGATTGTGTAGAGAAAGCAAAGAACTTGGACAGGAAATTTAGGAAGGCAGGTTATATAGTTCCCTCGCCTGTAAGCAATCAGGGATTTAAAAGGAAGTTCGAGCCTCCCAGGTCGTCTGGGCTCGGGGAGTCAAGACCGAGGTACGATCATGATAAGCACAGGGGAAAATGATCGGAACAGTCATACCATAAATATGAACAGCGGGAGTATAGATTTGAGCGACACCATCCTAGGCCCGAACAATAGAACTTGAGGAACTGTAAGGCACGTGGCAAGAAACACTTGGGGCGATGCAAGACATGGGCTAGAATCTGTTACAAGTACGGCAAGGAAGGCCATTTTGCTAGAAATTGCTCAATGAAAGATAATGCAGAAAAGTCAGGGCTTCTAAGGGAAGCAAGAGCGCCTACTGTAAGATTGGCCCAGCAGGAAGGTAGGGTGTACACTACTACCAGGAAAGAGGCTGAGACTTCAGCTAATGCAGTCACAGGTACACTACTTTTACTTGATTATTTTGCCTTTGTACTGTTTGATTCCAGTTCTTCGCATTCGTTTATTTCAGCATGCTTTGTGTCTTCTGCGGGTTTTGAGTTAGAACCTTTAGGGTTCGAGTTAGTAGTGGCCACTCCAACCAGAGTCAGCATGACAGCTCATGAGAAAGTTACGGCTGGTGAGTTGGTTATATCGGGTCAGTCCTTAGGTATTATACTACTAGTTTTGCCTATGAGTGAGTTAGATGTAATTATTGGAATGGATTGGTTGGCCGATAACCACGCCATGATCGACTGCCACAGGAAGGAAGCCGTTTCAACCTGCCATCGAGACCAAGCTCTAAGTTTAAAGGACAAGGATCTGGGGAATTCCCCAATGTAGTTTCAGCTCTAAAGGCAAGTAAGTTAATGTCTAGAGGAGCTTGGGGATTCTTAGCGTCGATATCTGGGGAGCAGGATTGAGAGTTGGCTGTTGATGTCGTGCCAGTGATCAGGGAGTTCGTCGAGGCATTTCCTAATGACCTACTAGGTTTTCCACTGCCTAGAGTTGTCGATTTCTATATCGAGTTAGAACCAGGAACAGTTCCAATCTCGAAGGCACCATACAGGATGGCCCAAGCTGAGTTGAAAGAATTAAAGGTACAACTGCAGGAATTAATTGACAAGGGGTTCGTCAGACCTAGTGTGTCGTCGTGGGTAGCTCCAGTGCTCTTTGTTAAAAAGAAGGATGGATCGATGAGATTGTGCATCGATTACCGCGAGTTGAATAAAGTGACGATTAAGATTAAGTACCTTTTTCCCAGAATTGAAGATTTGTTCGACCAATTGCAGGGAGCCTCTGTGTTCTCAAAGATTTACTTGCAATCAGGATACCATCAGTTGAGGATACGGGAACAAGACATTCCTAAGACAGCCTTCAGATCCAGGTACGGGCACTATGAGTTCGTTGTGATGTCGTTCGACTTGACGAACGCACCGGCGGCTTTCATGGACATGATGGATAGAGTGTTCAAGGAATTTCTGGACAAGTTTGTGATTGTGTTTATTGATGACATCCTAATTTACTCAAAGACTACGGTCGAGCATTAGAAACGCGTGAGGATGGTCTTGTTGGCACTCAGAGACAATAGGTTGTATGCTAAGTTTTCAAAGTGTAATTTTTGGCTTAGCAAGGTTGCTTTTTTAGGCCATGCGGTTTCCAGCGAAGGAATCTCGGTGGACCCCGCTAAGGTTGAGGCAGTAAGTAATTGGAATAGCCCGACTTCTGTATCTGAGGTGAGAAGCTTTCTAGGCCTAGCCAGTTACTACCGTCGTTTTGTAGAGGGTTTTTCCAAGATAGCAGGACCCATGAAACAGTTAACTAGGAAAGGTCAACCTTTTGTGTGGACGGATAAATGTGAGACTAGTTTCAAGGAATTGAAAAGGAGATTAACTGAAGCGCCAGTGTTAGCAGTGCCAGAGGGAATTGGAGACTTTGTGGTTGACAGTGATGCTTCGAAGTTCGGACTCGGTTGCGTTTTGATGCAGAAGGGGAGAGTCTTTGCTTACACTTCCAGGCAACTTAAGGATTATGAGCAGAATTACCCAACGCATGACATGAAATTGGCAGCGGTGTTTTTTGCGTTAAAAATCTGGAGGCACTATTCGTATGAGGAGAAAATCAAGATATTTACGAATCACCAGAGCTTGAAATACTTCTTCACTCAGAAAGAACTGAACATGAGACAACGCCGATGGTTGGAGTTGGTGAAAGACTATGATTGCGAGATCTTGTATCACCCATGAAAAGCTAATGTCATTGTTGATGCCCTAAGTAGGAAGACATCACATTCTGACGCCCTGTCGGCATTGCTAGTGCCCCTACGACGAGATCTTGTTGGCCGGTTTGAAATTCTGGAGCTGGTTGGTCCCGTTGCTTACAGGTTGGCTTTGCCTCCGTCCCTGTCAGGGGTGCATGATATTTTCCACGTATCGATGCTTAGACGGTATGTGCGGGACTCTTCCCATGTGATCGATCATGAGCCATTGCAACTAGATAAGGATTTGACCTTTGAGGAAACGCTTGTGCAAATTCTAGCAAGAGCTAAAAAGGTACTAAGGAGTAGAGAGGTCAGCCTGGTTAAAGTTCTTTGGAGGAGCCAGTCGATTGACGAGGCTACTTGGGAGTGCAAGGAAGATATGCGTGCTCATTACCCGGAGCTGTTTTTACCTTAGTCAGCTTACGGGGATGAAAGTTTCCTAAAGGGGGAATGTTATAATGCCCCAGCCTCTTTTTACTCCTTCAGGTGTGTGAGTTTGTTTTATTGCACTCTATTTTTAGACTAAAATAGAAAAAAAAAATAGAAGGGAAGGTTTTAAAAAAAAAGGTATTAATAAATGTTTTCTTTTTTTTCTTTTTTTTTCTTTCTCTTTTTCTCTTTCCCCTTCTTTTTCCTTTTCTTCTTTTCTTTTTTTTGTCTTTTCTTTTTTTCTTTCTCTCTCTCCCTTCTCTCTTCTTCACGCACAGACCACCCCCTTTCCCCCCATTTTCTTCCTCCTTTCACTATCGCCCACAGCCAAACCCAAGTGCCGCCACTGTCGAGCATCGTCGTCGCAGCACAGATACCTCCGACCGCACACCCGCCACCCACCTGAGCCACGAACCAGCGCCCCGTGCGCATTCTCCAAGTGGTCGGCCGTCATTCTGCTCAATCGTCATTGTTGATCCCACTGCCGGTCCGTGGTCGCCGCCGATCGCCAATCGTCAGGCTGATTTCTGGGTAGATTTGGGGTATGTGTTACAAACTGTGGCCTATGTTCTCTTCCATGTTTTCAATTGGGAACTCGATCTATTTTCTGACCCGTGATTATCGACCAGGTTCGGGACTCTAAACCATTGATTCCGTGGTTGATTGATCGAACTGATCAGCTTCGGCCAGTAGGTAATTAAATTGTGGAGCTTGTGTTTTTGTGGAATTTTACGGTTTTTTTCCTAACACCAAAGCCATGTTTAGGACCCGAGAGATGGAGAACTAGGAGGGACAGCCCAGACTTAGGTACGTAGAGCGTGTGTTCGGCAAGGTAAGGGTGAATCTTGTGCCATTGCATTGGTTGAATTTATTGCTAATTACTGGCGTGGTTTACAATTATTAATTGGACACTGTTGGGGTGTTACCCATTATTTTTATCTGAGGGGTTTCGTACCCATTGTTGGGATGTTTACCCATTACTTATGAACTGAGGGGTTTCGTACCCATTGATTGGGTGTTTGCCCATTAATTGTCTGAGGGGTTTTATACCCACTGTTGGGATGTTTGTCCATTATATATTTTGTCTAAGGGGTTTCGTACCCATTGTTGGGGCATCGCCCATTTATTTAGCCAAGGGGTTTCATACCTTTTGTTGGGGTGCTTACCCATTATATATTTTGTTTGAGGGGTTTCGCACCCATTACAATTTTGCTAGAGATTTTACAGCATGGTTCCGCTGGGAGCCCCTACTGAGTCGAAAACTCACCCTTTTTCTTTTCCTTTTATGTGGTTGTCTACAGGTACCCACGTGATGTACCGGCATGATTGATTGGAGCTGGGAGACCATGGGACGAATCTAAAATAAAACGAGTCTTGGGGTGGATATTCATTCCTGCATAAATCGTTTTGGCATGAAGTCATTGACATTGCATCTACTTAATACTTACTGTTTTAACTGTTTTCCTTGAGGGTGCCCTTAAACCGTTTTTTTTTCTTGTTCGAACATTCTAGTTCTATATTCTTTTACCAAAGAAGTTTAATAAAATAAGAGATTAACGTTTTTGTCTTTAGATCTTCTGGATAAATGTCGTTGTTTTAAGTCATGCATCATAGTAGGGCCCTGAACTCGAGTGGGCCTTACAATGATGGATCATTAGTTGATATTTATTTTCTAATGTTCTTGAGTGAGAAGTTTATTTTGAAATTCAAAGTAAATTCTAATAATTTCTCTAATGGCCTAGAGCCACCCATATTTATTAATTCATGTTTATTCGATAAATGTGAATTAATATCATTTGGGACATTAAAAAATAAATTTAAAAAATATTTTCTTTTCTTTTTTTAAATAATCGAATAATTTTAAAATAAAATGTGGTAACCGTTTTTCTAAAACGGGTGTTGTACAGGTACTAACATCTTCCCTACACTCAATCACTCCCGAACTTTAAATACCATTTCTTAGACCATTTTTTTTATTTTTATGGGTGACCAATCACACCCGTTACATGATAGGTGGCAACTCCAAACCTCTCACGTCAAAAAAGACCCTTAGAGACGGACGTCAGCAGCTCCGCGTCGCGATGACGTGTTGCGACAATAGATAATATGTGTTTGGATGAAATTTTCAACATTTTCTTTCTTCGTTTCTTGTAGTGAGATCGCTTTGGCCCACCTGGAAAAGTAGTCACCCGCAACCAATATATAAGAGTGACTTGCCAATGACTTCAGATTCATAGGACCTATGAGATTGAGTCCCCATACTTCAACAGACCATGAAGCGATGGTTGGATGAAGAGGCTCTAGCGATTAAGTCCCACTAGGCGTGCTAATTTTTTCACATGAGATTTCTTGAGAAATTTAGATTCATGGAGTTGAACTTCAATTTGTTGAGATGAGTTTGCGAAAGTTGTTCTATCTCTATGACTTGATCCTTTGATTTGTTCTCTCTAAATGTATGTTCTTGATTTGAAGAACAAGATATGTTTTCTTCGTATTTAGCTGCTTGTTTATGAAATTTCTTAGCTTTTGAAGTGATTTTGAGCTTCAAAAAGCTTCTAGATCTTCAAGACTTTGGAGAAATTTCAGCTTTGGCAAATTCCATCTCTAGAGTTTTAAAATAGACCTTGGGCTTGGGCCTTGAAAATGAAGGTGAGCTCTTCTATTTATAGATCTCAAATGGACCTTGGGCTTGGCCCGTGGACTTTGTCTTGGGCTTGAATTCCATAATTGGTTCACTAAAAGAACTTGGTTTGGTTTAATTTTGACCCAAATTCAAAATAAACCAATTTTTAGCCCAATTTAATTTTGAGAAATATTGTCCCAAAATTTATTTTAACTTCACCATTAAATTTGGAATAATGACGTGGCAATTTATGATTTATCGAAATTTCTCAATCAACAACAATTAATCGAAAACGACTAAATGGTAGTTTGAGGGAAAACATTTATCTCTCCCACATGTTTTTTTAGATATTCATTTAAACTCTCATACAAAGTAGTAATGCCCTATATTATTTCCCTCAATCTAGCCATTTCCTACCCTCTTTTTTTTTTTGTAATTTACAAACATTTAGCTATCTTCCCATAATCTTAGGGAACTCTTTCTAACTAACTATTATTAGTATTTTATTTTTGCAATATTATAAAATAAAAAATGGGTTAGTTATGCTTAGATTTAGGAGAAATAGCTACATTTCTCATTTCACGCACAGACCCCCTCCCTCCCCCCCTCCTCCCATTCTTCTCTCTTCACCACCACAACCTAGACGACGCCGCCACTATTAGAGAATATGAGGTTCCACCTCAAAACCAATTGGTCTTGAGGTGGAACTCCATATTCTCTAATATGGTATCAGAGCTCATGTGGGTTATTGGTCCTCCCAAATTCTGATCCGACCAAAAATGCTTTGAATTCAAAAAAGCGGGTGTGGACCCCACCCAAAGCGGGGAAAGAGTAAACCAAAGCGGGTATTTCGGCCACAAATTCGGATCCAATTCAAGATGGCATTTCCCAATATATGGCCGCCATCTTCAGGGGGCATGTTGGAGATACTCATTGTGGTGCAATTATCCCACATTGATAAGGTGAGGATTCTTCAACACATTTATAAAGGATATGAGTTACTCCCCTCATTGCCAATTGGTTTTGAGGTAGAACCCCATATTCTCTAATATGGTATCAAAGCCCATGTGGGTTATTGGTCCTCCCAAATTCTGATCCGACCCAAAAATGCATTGAATTCAAAAAAGCGGGTGTGGACCCCACCCAAGCGAGCAAAGAGTAAGCCAAAGCGGGTATTTCGGCCACAAATTCGGATCCAATTCAAGATGGCATTTCCCAATTTATGGCCGCCATCTTGAGGGGGCATGTTGGAGATACTCATTGTGGTGCAATTATCCCACATTGATAAGGTGAGGATTCTTCAACACATTTATAAAGGATATGTGTTACTCCCCTCATTGCCAATTGGTTTTGAGGTGGAACCCCATATTCTCTAATAGCCACTGTCGAGAGTCGCCCCCCGCATGCCCAGCCGCCGTTTCGCACCATTCGTCGTTGCCGATCTTGCTGCGGGTTCGTTGTTGCCACCAATCACTAATCGTTGGGCTATTTTCTGGGTAGATTTGGGGGGTATGTGATACAAACTGTGGCCTATGTTTCTTTTCCATGTATTCAAATTAGAAATCCGACCCATTTTTCTGACCCGTGATTGTCGACCAGGTTCGGGACACTGGACCTCTAAGGGGAGGTGGAAACCAATGTGGGAATCTTACATCGGTTGGGAAGGGGAACGAAGCACTCCTTATAAAATGTGTGGACACTTTTCCCTAACAAGACGTGTTTTCCCCATAGGGGAGAAACAAATCCGTGAGTCCAGTGGGCCAAAGCGGACAATATCTTGGCTAGCGATGGGTTGAACCGTTACAAAACTTTTGTTATATCTAAATGTTGTTGAGCATCACGATGACAATATGGGTGTTTTAGACCAATTCACAGTTGATTAAAGTTTGAATAGGTATGTTTAAAAAAATGTTTGAGTAGGTATTGTAATTCATAAGAAACACATCATTGTATTTATCTTTTCACTATATATAATAAATACATGGTATGCCTTTTTATGTATAAATATCAGATAAATACATGATATTTTCTTTATTTGATTATTATGATTAGTGATTCATGTTTAGGTATAAATGTTTGATGATTTGATGTTTATATTAATTCATCTTTTTTCATATTACAAAATAAATGCCATGGGTTTGAGAATCTAATTTTTATGTCTATTATTAAATACATAGAAAAGTACTCGAGAATGAACATGATTGTGAATAATGCAAAGTTAAATAAAAGTTGAATCTGTAACGACCCTAATTTCCCAACTAAAAACTAGAATAATTACCATGCATGCATTTAATACTAAAATTCAAAGTAATGAAAACTTTTACCAAAAGTTTCTGGAAAGTATTAAATACGCATTAAATAAAGTTAAATAGTTGTTGGGGACCCCCTTGAAAATAATGAAGCCAGAGTTTAATAATGAAGTACTAAAAAATGTTAAAATAAAAATGCTCTAATAAGTTTAATGCAGAAAAATAAATAACTTAGAACGGTCACCATGATCTCATTAGCCCTTCTCAATTAGCCACCACGATATGCATCATTACCTGAAAAATATGTTTATGAAAAGGATGAGTATTGCATACTCAGTAAGAGGCTCCATTATAGGGTATTACACATAGATTAAAAATACAAAATAAGATCTTTAAAGAACATCATAACAAGAAACTTAAATTCTTCAAGTACCTAACTTATAATAACGACCATCATCTTCAATTATAAAAATTAACATGACAACATAGAGAGTCAATCAATAATCTAAATGGGATATTAACCCTTCCATCGAGACCCGCAATGGAGTTTTCTTCTAACCAAGAAAATGGCTTCAAATTGGAAAGATGGTTCACGAAGAAAGAGAAGGGTGGGTTGGAATGGAATAGGTCTGAATGAAAAGTTGCGTTGTAGAGGTAGGGTTCAAATATCAAAGATGTGGGCAATGGACAGCTTGCACAGTAAAAGAAAGGAAACTTTTATTTTCATTTAAAACCATATTTTGTAAGATATTTTAAGGAAAAGAAATCAAATTTGTTTTGCACTTTTTCTTTTTTTAAAAAAAAAAACTTAAAACGCCATTACACGTTTTTGGGAAAATATCAAGTATTAAAGTCAAATGTCATTTTCTTTTCATTTTAATGTTTTGATATTTTCTATTATGTGTTCGCCCCACATACTATTTCATTAAGGACAACAAAACAAAATCTCCTTTTGCAATAAGTATCATAATAAATTAATTCAATTGAAATATAAATGGTAAGAGAAATTTCATGTTGGCATAAAATAAAATAAATTATATAACTAATTTATACTTAATGCAATTAATTGTTTTGACCATAAATAATGTAAATGTATTAATTACCAAAAATCTGTGTCACTATAGAACCTGTAATGTGTAATAAAATCTATTAATAAACATGTTCAATACTATTAAATAATAAATACATCGTAAAAAATGATAGATAATAATGATAACGGGATTTCTTCTTAATTTTATTTACTTCTAAGTCAATTTTCATTTGTTTTTCCCGATGTTCATGTTTGCCATTAGTGTTTGACCACATTTCTATCGTCTTCTAAAACGCTGTTGTTGCCTTGTTGTCCAACCAACATGTGGCCTGTGATAAGATTCACCAAAGAAAAATATAGGAATTGAAGAACGTAATAATTGTTCTGCCTTTTCCATTCATTGGTATGTGTATATATACAAAATATTTGTAACAAAATATAAAATATCACAACTAATATCTACAATAGTATGCAAATGATTCTCTTAAAATTATATTCAAAATTTTCAAAATTGGGCAATAGTATCTTGTAGCATCTCATCACGTATAAAATGACAGTTGATTTCGATATGTTTCGTACACTCATAAAAAATGGGATTATTAGCAATATGTAAAGTATACTGACTATCACAATGTAAAGGAATAAACTCTCCTGTTGAACACCAAGAGTGTGAAGCAAACTTTTCAACCATAAGATTTCATAAGTAGCAGAAGCCATAACACGATATTCTGCTTCAACAAAAGAATGAGAAATTGTTGTATGTTTCTTTGTTTTCCATGAGATGGGAGAACCCCCAAGGAAAACAAAGTATGAAGTAAGGGAAGGACGACTCGCACGACAGCTTGACCAATGTGCATCACAATAAACTTGTTAGGTCAATGGTGAATCATTACGAAGCAAAAACCTTGCTCAGGACAACACTTTAATAATGGACAACCTGCAAAGCAGCCTCCCATTGAGATTAAGTTGGACGTTGCATAAACTGAGAAAAAATGTTAACAAAATAACAAAGCTTAGGGTGTATGATGGTGAGATAAATTAATCTCCCCACTAGTCGCCTATATCATCCAGGATCCGTCATAAGGGGATCTAAATCAAGACTCAAACGATGATTCTCTACCATGGGAACACTAGCTGGTTTAGAGCCAAGAAGGCCCATTTCTATCAAGATGTCGAGAGAATATTTGTGTTGACAAAGAAAATTCCACTAAAATTTTGAGCCACTTCGATGCCAAGAAAATATTTCTACTTGCTCAAATTTTTCATATTAAAACAATCATTGAGATAAGCTTTAAAGTTTGCAATGACAATACTCTTATTACTAGCAATGACAAGGTCATCCACATACACAAGGACATTTAAAACATCATCATTCTTACAATACATAAATAAAGAGTGATCAAAATAAGTAGTAGAAAATCCATATTGTATGCAAAGCAACGACTAATTTTGCATACCAACAGCGAGAAGCTTGACGTGGACCATATAAGAACTTATGTAGTCTGCACACTTTCTTTACTAAATCATTACTAAAACTTAGAAGGAAACACATACAAACTTCTTCATCCAAGTCGCCATGAAGAAAAGCGTTGTGTACATCCATTTGGTGTAACTCTCATTTATTAGTTGTAACGACAGTAAGAAATGTGCGCACATCGACCATTTTCACAGTTGGTGCAGAAATTTCAACAAAATCAATTCTTGATCTCTGATGATTTCTAAAAATATCTAACCTTGCGTTGTATCTTTCAATGGTTCCATCAGACTGATGTTTGATTCGAAGCACCCACATTCACCCAAGGGCAATTTATCAAGAGGTAAATCTTTTATAGTCCATGTAGCAAAAGCTTCCAATGCCTCAATTTCTTCCGCCATTGCTTTCCTGCATCTTGGATCACACATTGCTTCTTTAAAGGAGGTAGGCTCCACTTCAGCAAAAATAGCTGCAAGAAACTAACGATGTGCAATAGAGAAAACATTATAATTCACATAATGTGTTATAGGATAAGGAGTACCTGAGACTTGGACTAGCTTAGGTGAAGCTTCGGGGGAACCAATGTTGTGTTAGTTTTCATTGAAACATTATGCCATTGAACAAAGTCTTTATAGCGAACATTCTCAAATTTCTCGCGTTTGCCGCAACCAAGCACATCATCTTCCAAAATAGTCTTGTCTAGATTATCATTCATCTCATTTTGTTTGTCCTCAACAGAACCATTTTGTCTTCCATTATCATGCTACACAGACGTGTTGGCACTTTCTAGGATCTACTATTGTGGTGAAGAGACAACATCATCATTTTGTTGTTGTTCTTGGGGATCATCGATTATAGAATGCTGCAACTATTCTTGTTGTATTGTATCAAGTTGCCTATAGCTAAATTGATTATCTTTATTCTACTAACTTGAGGTAGGAGCTCCAAAGCTTGTAGGGATGGGTGCCCTAGTCGTTTGTGCCACAATTCCACAATCTTTCTCTCTATTACGACATTAACAGGAGTTGATTCCCCCATTTTCAAGTAACGGAGTCCATTGATGAGCTTACCCACACCAATATCAACAATCCATGTATGAATGTTCTAACCATTCATTTGAACATGATTCACATCGGTTGATACCTCACCAAGAAGGCGTTGACTTTGGGTGAATGACCATTATTCGAAAAACCTAACTCATCTTTGTCGCAGCGTACCCCATAAAGCCTTGGTTCAAAGCCATATGTGCAGCCATTTTTGTCCATCACTAAGTCAAAAGGAGAACTTTCTCTTCTTGCACAAGTCCCAAGTACACGGCGTGAAGAGATGGTAAAGGTTTGATACCTAAAACATTTGATTGAAGATTGGCATAAAAGGTTGCAAGATCCATTAGAAATTCACATACCTGATTAGATTCAAGTCGTTTGTGATAAACTTTATTCAAGTCGCATTTACATCCTAAGCTCGATCATAAGGGTAGAGCATCAAAATCATTAATGTCATCCCATAATTTATTCAAGGTTAAAATACCATTTTCGTTCCTCAACTATCAACTTAGATTCACTTTGGTCCCAAACTTTCAAAAGTCCAATTTTAGTCCTTCAACTTTGGGAAAAGCTTAAAAATAGTCATTGAGTTAAAAAAAAAAACTAAACCATGGTTTAAAATTTGATGAGTTGGCAAGAAAATAAATAGCTTAGGTGGACTTCATCTTACTCATTTCATCTTCTTCATCTCTCTTTTTTCACCATTATTTTTCCTTTCATCTTCTCCAAGTGATTTTCTACTTTCATTACACAAATATTCTCTATTTCTTCAAAATTATAAACATTAAAAAAAAAAAAGATAACTCACCAATTAAATATTAACAAAATTTTAAATCATCAAATTTCTTATTTTAGTATGAACTAGTGTCAAAAGGAGTACATAATGTTTTGGATATCTCTTATTCTATAATGCAGCTTCATTCATATTCTCCATTATGTCGATAAACCTCTCATTGTCGCCGCTAAAACCTTTGGATACAAGAAGGACAGTTTCTATTTCTTCCTCTAAATCGCTAAATCCAACATTCTACAGATAAACATAATGGTTTTCCCTCTCGACGAAAAAGGATTGAAGAGCGGCGTCTCATTCTCGACCTCGCCACCGATCAAGCTTCTGACGAGAGTGGAGCGATTGAAGCTTCCGAACAAGGTGGAGAGGGTCGGCCTACTGTTTGTGGTGGTGAAGGGTGAAAGAAATAAGAGTTTTTTTTTAGAAGGAGCAAAGACACTCTAATTGAGTTTTTTTTATGTGGTGTGTTACAAATTGTAACTAGGCACCCTTTTTATATAGTGGAAATGAAACAACTCTTGCTACAAATTAGCTACCACTAACTAAACTTACTAAAAACTAGTTCAACTCATTTGACAAACTAGTCCTATCTTTATGGAGAAATAAACACCAAAATTGAAAAAATCAAATGCTAACAAATTGCTACTTTTACCTAAAACTAACAGCAAAAGAAATTAACAAAAAAAAAAAAAAGTTTATAACCAACAATCACTCCCTTAAATTTGTTAACTATGCTGAATTGACTTTCTTCAGCCCAATCTTCTCTCTTAGCTCCAGGAACCATTGTCTCGCTAATGGCTTTGTAAGAATATCTGCCAACTGTTCATCCGTGTTCACATATTCCAGTTCAATAGCTTCACTTTGCACATATTGACGAATAAAATGAAACCTGGTATCAATGTGCTTACTTCGATCATGGTAAACATGATTTTTCGCCAATGCTATAGCTAACTTGTTGTCAACATTAAGCTTTGGTTTTACTTGCAGTTGATTGATGTTACTCAAAATTCTGCCCAACCATACTCCTTGACACGTTCCAGCAGTTGTGGCTATATATTCAGCCTCACACGATGACAAAGCCACCACCTTCTGCTTCTGCGATACCCAAGTTATTGGATTTACTCCCAAATAGTACAACACTCCGGTTGTACTCTTCCTATCATCGATATCCCCAGCCATATCATGGTCGCTATAACCTACCAGCTCCACATTCGAAAACTTCTTATAAACACAACCAAAACTAAGAGTACCTTTCACATAACTGTAAAGACCCGACCCAAAAAGGGCTCTAATGAGGCCTTTACCCCAATGCATGCATTCAAAGTAAAGGACAATATGCAAATAATTTTCGGATTCCCAATTAAAACAAAACAATCAAGGTTCAATCAGAAATAAAGATAGTTTGCTGAAACCTGTCCCTGTCTCCAAGCACCTGTTTCAAGGCAAATACATTTCCAAAACGTACACTCTGATCAGAGATTTCTTAAAACATTTGAAACATCCTCAAATTCAATAAAGCAGGAATCCACGAAAACATTCAGAAAACATCCTAGGGCTCTGTGCCCGACTACATGCATTCAGGGGAAAATAAAAGACAAGAGTCATAGAAATAAAAAGTCAGAGACGACAGCAGGTTCCCATGATCACAGCTCCTCCTTCAGCCATCCTGTCTCGCACCTTGGTTACCTGTGGAAAACCACAAAATAAGGGTGAGTAACGAATTACTCAGTAAGAATCTCCAACCGGGGTACAATACGATGCACATGGTCATCTAGATGAGTGTATGCAAGCTATGAATATAAACACAGAATAGAGCACATAGCTTAAGTCCACACTTGGACCTCGGATGCCAACTCAGGGTCTTAGTCCGGAGATAAATCACCACACAATACGCCCTATACGAGAAACGAGTCCCGGCCTCAGCCTGTCTACTGTCGATACGAAAGGTGCACTAGCTCAAGATCCCGAGGAGCTCTCCGGTCGGCGCTGTAATGAGCGTAAGCGCGCACCGCGTGTGCACGCAGCACTATGGGGGTGCGGGTCTAGTGGCAAGTCGCCCATGTCCGGGCCACCACGCCTAACTAAATCTCTCCGGATCGGTGTCACCGACATAGGGGTGTGAGACACTGGACACGTGAACTATGTCACCTGAACCACCGCACTGAGGCTAAGGAATCGGTCGTGGTAAGCTTACACCGAAGCCGTCCTTGCCCTATCGGTGGCAATCAAGGGCTACGGCCGAACACGCGAGGACGCGTGCCGATCGCCGGGGACGAGGCAATGCCAAGTCATCATCCCGACCGTTGGGGCATTTAACGATCGCCACCTCACCCAAGATTGCAGGGCCTACCGGTCGGGTTAGCTAAACCCTAACGGGGTCCAGGGACGGAGAACTGTCTCGACGTCCCTACCATGGATGCAAGATACTTTATGCATCAGGCCCGGATGATGCTACCTACCTGAATTCTAACCTGCCTTAACAATCAGCAACAATCCAATACGTGCTCAAAAGAATACAGAAGACCTAGCATGGTACTACGGAACAAGAATGAATATGAGCATGCCAGAACGGAACAACCTAGCATGGACTAACATGAAAGAACAACATACGAAGTCATGTCAGTCAGGAAATCAGAACAGAGCACCTAAAATATACATGTTGATAGTCACAAACAAACATACAACATCAATCACATAGAAAATCGCAGGGTCCACACAACTCCGCTAAGAAATCCTTACCTGGCCGGGAGGCAACTACACACAAAAATCCTAAGCTGCGATCGATCCTGAGCTAGCTAACGAGAACCTAACAAACACAATAATAATCACAATCCATAGGCCTAAACATAATAAAATAAACAAGGCTTGGCTCAAGGAGCAACTCACGCGCGCGCGCACGACACGCGGACGGGCAGACAGCATGGCGAGGCTGCTACTGGGCGCTGATGGGCGGCAGGGGTCGGGCGCTGGGCGCTAACAGGCGCAGATGGGCGGCAGAGCTGGGCGCACGCGCGCGCGCGGACGGCCGGCTGGCGCAGGCGCATGGGCGCGGACAAGCTGGACGCGGACGGACACGCGCGGGCGCGCTTAGGCTGACGACGACGCGGGCGCGCGGGCGACGAAAGCGTCTGGGCGTCGCGATCTTCTCTTCTGCGCAGGGGCTCGGCAGGCGCATCTGGCTGGCGAGATCGAGGCTGCGGCAGGGTGTCGAGCGTCTTTGGCCGCGACAGGGCTGTCTCGGGCGTCGCTCGGCCGCCGAGCGACAGTGCTCGATGGCACTGCGCAGGGGCGATGGAGCTGGGCGACTCCGGGCGATCTGGGCTTGCTGCTGGTGCGATCTGGCCGGCTGGGGAGCTGAGATGGTGGGGCTGCTGGCTGGGGCTCCTCTCGGCAGGCTGCAAACAAACACACACACACACCCACACTCTTCTATTTACATTCGGCCAGCAAGAACTCAAATCGGAGAAGACGAAGAGACGAAGAAACTTACCCGGAAAGACGATCGAACCACGGGGCTGCAAAGGGAATGAAAATCGGCTTGGGGCTTGGGAGAGGAAGGGTTGGGCGGCCATGGAGCATTTGGAGAAGAAGACATAACAAAACCTAATTTCTTTTCATTTAACCAAATGCACCAAACTCCAAGGTCCAAGGATAACCATAATATGACGCAGAAAGAGCAACAAGAGCTCTCCATTGCTCCACTGGCACGCATCCTCACAGGCTTTCCCGGAGACCCGGGTTCGAATCCCAGTTGCAACATAATTTCCTTTATTTTTACTTTTGCATCTATCCATGCTCAAACCCATCCACAAAGCCTCAAAAACTTACATAAATCCATCCAATAATTTTAGCAACTGGAAAAAGACATAAACGGCCCTGACGGCCCTACCAAATTACCAAAATACCACCACGGCATACCTCGAAGACCGGGATGAAAACCTCGGCCGTTACAATATTCCCTCCTTTTTATGACTTTCGTCCTCGAAAGTCCTTAAGATCAAAACAAAGACAGATACTGCAATCTCATCCGTCTTCCCGCTCACAAGCGCCTCCTCTGAACTCGACTCCTCCACCGAACTTTTACCAAACGGATCCCACGATTATGCAACGTCTTCGTCTCAAAGACCGAATACTCACAGCTTCCCCTTGAAGCTCAAATCCTCAATCAGCTGCAAAGGCTCAAAGTCCACAATGAGCGATGGGTCCGACACATCCGCCTCTCACACCGATACATGAGAACACTGCACACGGCTGACAATGACAGAAAAAGCTAACCAATATGCAACTCTGCCAATCCTCTCGAGAATCTCAAATGGTCCAACAACAGGAGACTCCACTTGTCCCGCTTACCAAACCTCAACACAACTCACAACCGCACAACCTTAAAACTACGCACTGTCCAACCTCAAACTCTAAAACTCGACGCCGAACATCGGCGTAACTTTTCTCTGCTCGCTCTGAGTTGACAACACTAGCTCTAAACTCCCGCACATCACCTCCGGTCAAATGCAAGAACTCAGACCCAAAACAAAATTGATGGCCACCAACCTTTTCCCTGAACATTGGAATCTCGCAATACTTACCTTGCAATGCCTCAATGGAACAACAAGAATTGACCACGAGAGCGCAACCCAAGGCAACCTCATAAAACCACACTAGTCCCCATTCCTAATCACGGAAACACCAACTCACAACAAGTTACGAAGGATCCGGCTCACTCTTCCCAAAAGACCATCGGTCGAGGGTCAAAACTCTCTGAATCGCACTCGGCTCATAAGCCTCTTAACAACGCTCTCCGAACCACGGTTCATCAACGCACCGCCTAGAACAAACCTTCGTTGCCACACTGGTGACAACAACTCCGACTGAAATTGACATGCCTCTACTCCATAGAAATGGCATACGCACACGAAACGAGGTGCGAGCTCTCACTCTGAAACCAATCCTCCAAGAATCTAATCTCACACAACAACCTCAACTAATCGCGCAGCTCCCACACGGAAAACTTACAATCCAACAACTTGAGTGCTACGGCCTCGGAAGCTCAAACAACTACAAATCGCATAGCTATGCCAATCCACACAACTCTAGCTTGACTCAAATCACTGTTTGGACAAGTCACCGCTAACAACAGGGCCCTAGAGGGCTCCTCCACCAAACTTACCTCCATGCAAGCAACAGAACGAAGCTTGCCTCAAAAAAATGAAACACATCTCATAAGTCCAAACGATAACACATACAAAGCTTAACCTCTAGCTTAGGCTTATTGCACCTTTCCACCGAAACTTCATAAACGGAACTCCACTATTCGGTTAACACCAACTACCATGAACAGATTACAAAAATGGTGGCAGAGCACAAGCCACACTAACCAAACAAGGATCCTCAAAAGGTCAAGACCCTAATCCAATCACAATGGTGCAACCTCAACCCACAACTGATACAAATGAGTTCTTCAACTACAAAGGTGCAACAACTTCCATGCCAACACACAAAACCTTAACCAACTAGGCCAAACACTCATAGGAGGCAGAACAACCCTTACCGCAACTTCAGAACACCACTCAAGAGTCCGCTTAACTTGGACAAACAAGCGCTTCCAAGCAACCAACAAACTTTTCCTCCTACTAGCACCACTACCACTAATTCCAAGACCAAGGAATAACCTGACAACTTCCAAGGAGAAACAGATCCTTACAAGCGAACATCCGAAGGACAGAGAGCTTCACAACCGCTCGCTGTCTTGCTCAGCTAAGCACAACATCCAACTCTCCCAGAGGCAACAACAAGGGGTCCACCACAGACTGGACCGCCAACCACGGGCAAGAGAAGACTCACCCCCAAACACCAAATAAGGGCACTCTCAAACTCTGGGAACAGGAGAGACATCCTACAGGGCAAACCACTTACCCACGAACAAGGCTAACTCCTTGGAAACTCGAAAACCACACCTTGGCCAACATCAAGCACCAACTTGCCACCACACCGGAACCAAATCCGGACTCTACTCCAAACAAACTCTGGCTTGCTAGCCTACCAAAACTGCCAGCAACTCACCCGAGGCTACAAACTACTCGACTCTGGCTTGCCAACTAAACTCACTACCTGGGTCTGACTGAGCTCTGGTGAGGCTCTCCACAACTAGGGTTCTTCGACAACCCTCGACACACACTGTCGTCTAACGATCTAACAACCAACTGCCTGAACAAACAACTCATTTTCCCAGCATCACAACCACGCTGGCCTGCTCCAAACCTCGAAACCAAAAAGACCAGAAACGCTTCAGAATGTGTCATCCTCCTACTCAAAGCGTCAGCCACCATGTAGCTTCCACCCAGGGTAAGGATTCCGAGCAACACTCTTAGCAACTGCGATCAGGAACTACGCGGCTTCACTACAACCACCATTTGTTCAGTACCATCTGAACTCCAACCAAGAGCCACAAGAGGTTCCACCAACCAAGCTTAGGTTCAACTTAACAAACTTTCCTAAGCAACAACCCAACTATGAGCACGGTATCCTTACAACCTCAACTAAAGCCTTACAACATCCACCTGGAGTCAAACTTCTCCAAGAACTGAGCACCAGTTCTCCAATGCAAACCCTACATGGTTCTGGAACTCTTGCCGCCAGAACAAACTACACTAAACACACTTGTGTGCACAACTCTCAACCTTCCTTCAGAGATCCAAGACTAACAGGTGTTGTTCCAAAAGGCAACACTAACTTCTGGCAGAGATACAATCAACCCAAGGAACACCAAAAGTTCCATCTCCACACGATACTCGAAGCAGTGGCAACCTTGCTCTGCTAAAACATAACGATGCCAAACCGAACTTACTTTATACCAAGACTCTACCAAGTGTGCTTTACACATAAGACAACCTGCTCATCTCATAAGGCATCCAACTCATCTCATAAGCACCAAACTCATCTCATAAGCATCCAACTCACGGTCCCTCTGCTGGACCGAACTCGCATCTACAATGCTCACTCAACTCAGGTTTAGGCACCCGAAGGTAGTGGACCGCACTACCAACCACAAAGATCTCTTGGCCTTAGCACTAGCGTGAGACTCACACGCACTAACACTTACCAGCCGCCAACCTGCTGACTTACTCAACCCCCAGTAACACTGGGAAGAGGCTCCAGCTCCTCTCGAACATCCTTTCACTTGTAGTCCTTCGACTACCACTGAACTAGCCCTCTTGCACGACCTAAACAAGTGCATTTTCTATAAATGGATCCAATGGCTAAAGAAGTGTCTTTGAACTCGGACGGTCATAGAACCATCCGCTTATACCCATGCCACACTCAGTGCGAACTGGACTTAGAGCCAAAGCGGCACACCAACCATTGCACCTCAAGTGCCACTACTACCAAATCCACATCTTACTACAAATGGGGCCAGCAAGGTCACAACCTCAAGTGACAAAAACTATGGCGAGGCATACAAGAGCTCAACTCAAACAACCATGCCTAAGGCATCTCATCAAACCGAAGTCTCATCGCTACTCTTGCATCTCCACACGATGCTCAACAAAACTACGGCGCCTCTCTCAACATGCAGCAGCCTAGCCCTACTCTAGGGGCTCACCATAAGAAGAGTGCTCAACTCTACTGGACAAGCTGGGAAACCACCAACGGATCACGTCCGATGGGAACATCGCCACTGCACCCTTAACCACTGTGGTTCCGACTTACTAGCCGCAAAACAACAACACTTACAGGAGATTAAGGATGTCTCGGCAACCACCTCGAAGGCTACCAACTCTGCAGCCTACTCACTAGGCAATCAACCATCCGCTAAGGTTCAAGATCAACACCGAACTACCGAGGCTAGTCCACACTAGGACCGCTCCACAAGCATCAACATGAGCAAAAGCCAAAGCTAACTCCTCTCACGGAGTGGTACTCCAGGCAAAACACCTCCACCCTCTCACTAGGGGAATTAATAGGTGGGCCACACGTGGCCTACACGGGAGTCTAACCTCGCCTCCATCCGAACGATGTCCCAGCGGTATCCGAATCTATCCGGATATCTCAACAAACCACAACATACACTCACACTGCGGGAAGTTGGCATGAAGGCGCTCTAAACCCAAACCAACGGCGAGTCGTAACTCGCTTCGTCTCCGCTCCACAACACAAAACAAGGCATACACTAGATGAAAGGTATTGTAAATTCTTAACCCTTTTATAAAAGCAGAAAACTTAGGCGCACTGATGATAGCCTGAGTGTCTTTGGTGATCATGAGAAAGACGACCTACAACAAAAGGTCGGTCTACAAAGTCTATGACTCGAGCTCTCGATACCAACTGTAAAGACCCGACCCAAAAAGGGCTCTAAATAGGCCTTTACCCCAATGCATGCATTCAAAGTAAAGGACAATATGCAAATAATTTTCGGATTCCCAATTAAAACAAAACAATCAAGGTTCAATCAGAAATAAAGATAGTTTCTTTGAAACTCATCCCTGTCTCCAAGCAACTGTTTCAAGGCAAATACATTTCCAAAACGTACACTCTGATCAGAGATTTCTTAAAACATTTGAAACATCCTCAAATTCAATAAAGCAGGAATCCACGAAAACATTCAGAAAACATCCTAGGGCTCTGTGCCCGACTACATGCATTCAGGGGAAAATAAAAGACAAGAGTCATAGAAATAAAAAGTCAGAGACGACAGCAGGTTCCCATGATCACAGCTCCTCCTTCAGCCATCCTGTCTCGCACCTTGGTTACCTATGGAAAACCACAAAATAAGGGTGAGTAACGAATTACTCAGTAAGAATCCCCAACCGGGGTACAATACGATGCACATGGTCATTTAGATGAGTGTATGCAAGCTATGAATATAAACACAGAATAGAGCACATAGCTTAAGTCCACACTTGGACCTCGGATGCCAACTCAGGGTCTTAGTCCAGAGATAAATCACCACACAATACGCCCTATACGAGAAACGAGTCCCGGCCTCACCGCTTCATCGTCGATACGAAAGGTGCACTAGCTCAAGATCCCGAGGAGCTCTCGGTCGTATTTGTAATGAATGAGCGTAAGCGCGCACCGCGTACTACTGCAGAACTATGGGGGTGCCGGGTCTAGTGGCAAGCCGCCCATGTCTAGTCACCACGCCTAACTAAATCTCGGATCGGTGTCACCGACATAGGGGGTGTGAGACACGGACGCGTGAACTATGTCACCTGAACCACCGCTTTGAGGCTAAGGAATCGGTCGTGGTAGGCTTACACCAGAAGTCGTCCTTGTCCTATCGGTGGCAATCAGGGCTACGGCCGAACACGCCGAGGACGTGCCGACCGCCGGGACGAGGCAATGTCAAGTCATCATCCCGACCGTTGGGGCATTTAACGACTGCCACCTCACCCAAGATTGCGGGGCCTACCGGTCGGGTTAGCTAAACCCTAACGGGGTCCAGGGACGGAGAACTGTCTCGACGTCCCTACCATGGATGCAAGATACTTTATGCATCAGGCCCGGATGATGCTACCTACCTGAATTCTAACCTACCTTAACAATCAGCAACAATCCAATACGTGCTCAAAAGAATACAGGCAGACCTAGCATGGTACTACGGAACAAGAATGAAAATGAGATGCCAGAACGGAACAACCTAGCATGGACTAACATGAAAGAACAACATACGAAGTCATGCGGTCAGAAATCGTAAGCGAGCACCTAAACTATACATGCTGATAGTCACAAACAAACATACAACATCAATCACATAGAACATCGCAGGGTCCACACAACTCCGGTAAGAAATCCTTACCTGGCCGAGAGGCAACTACACACAAAAATCCTAAGCTGCGATCGATCCCGAGCTAGCTAACGAGAACCTAACAAACACAATAATAATCACAATCCATAGGCCTAAACATAATAAAATAAATAAGGCTTGGCTCGGGAGCAACTCACGCGGCGCGGCTGACACGCGGACGGGCAGACAGCATGGCGAGGCTGCTACTGGGCGCTGATGGGCGCTGATGGGGGGCAGGGGTCGGGCGCTGGGCGCTGACAGGCGCAGATGGGCGGCAGAGCTGGGGGCACGCGCGCTGATGGCGAGCGGCCATTGGAGCGAGACGCACGGGCGCGACAAGCTGACGCGACGGACGGACGCGCGGCGCTGGCGCTGGGGACGACGACGGCGCGCGGCCGACGCAGCGTCTCGACGTGCGATTCTGCTGCTGCGAGGGCTCGGCAGGCGATCTCTTTGGGCGATCGAAGGCTGCGACAAGGGCTGCTCGAGCGTCTCGCTGGCCGCGACAGTGGGCTGCTCTCGGGCGTCTGGCTCATTCCGAGCGTCAGGCCGCTCGATGGCACTGCGGGCGATGGAGCTGGTCGACTCGGCGATCTGGGCTTGCTTCTTTGGTGCGATCGGTGGTGGGGAGCGCGCGACGGTGGGGCTCTTGGTGGGGGCTCCTCTCGGCAGCCGCAAACAAACACACACACACACCCACACTCTTCTATTTACATTCGGCCAGCAAGAACTCAAATCGGAGAAGACGAAGAGACGAAGAAACTTACCGGAAAAGACGATCGAACCACGGGTGCAAAGGGAATGAAAATCGGCTTGGGGCTTGGGAGAGGAAGGGTTGGGCGGCCATGGAGCATTTGGAGAAGAAGACATAACAAAACCTAATTTCTTTTCATTTAACCAAATGCATCAAACTCCAAGGTCCAAGGATAACCATAATATGACGCAGAAAGAGCAACAAGAGCTCTCCATTGCTCAACTGCACGCATCCTCACGAGCTTTCCGGAGACCCGGTTCGAATCCCATTGCAACATAATTTCCTTTATTTTTACTTTTGCATCTATCCATGCTCAAACCCATCCAAAAAACCTAAAAAACTTACATAAATCCATCCAATAATTTTAGCAACTGGAAAAAGACATAAACGGCCCTGACGGCTCGACCAAATTACCAAAATACCCCCAGGGCATACCTCGAAGACCGGGATGAAAACCTGGGCCGTTACACCTCAATATTTGTTTTACTGTTGTGAGATGTGAAGTTGTTGGTGCCTCCATGTATCTACTCATCACACCAACTGAGTAAGCTATATCGGACCGGGTATTAACCAGATAGCGTAAGCTTCCAATAACACTTATGTAAAGTGTTTTGTCAACAGGTTCTCCATTCCCATGTTTGCTCATCTTCGTTCTTGGTTCCATGGGAATCGAACAAGGATTGCATTCCCCCATTCCTAGCTTCTCTAGAATTTTCCTTGCATTTCCGGCCTGACATATAGTGATTGACTCACTACTTTGTGGTACATCAATACCCAAGTAATAGCTCAAAAATACAAGATCACTCATCTCAAATTTTTGTTGCATCTCTTCCTTAAACTGAGCTATAACTTGTTTGTTTGCATCAGCTATGATTAATTCATCCACATACGTACTGACTATAATTGCTTCAACTCCATTAATTTTCTTGTAGAGAGCATGTTCCAGAGGACATCTAATAAAACCAAACGACTGCAAACATTGATCAAGTTTAAGATTCCAGGCCCTCGGAGCCTGTTTTAATCTATACAAGGCTTTACGAAGTTTTAATACCAAGTTTGGATTTTCCTTGTCAACGAAACCTTCTAGTTGAGCTACATACAACTCTTCTTCTAACTCGCCATTGAGAAAGGCTGTCTTCACATCCATGTGATGTACTTCCTAATTCTTAATTGCTGCATAGGCTAAAATTAATCTCACTATTTCTAACCTGGCAACTGGTGCAAATACTTCACTATAATCTACACCAAACTGTTGTGCATATCCCTTTGCCACGAGTCTCGACTTATGTTTCACGATCTCTCCATGTGCATTTTTCTTTAACTTGAAAATCCATTTGATGCCTATTGCTTTATGATTCTTCGGCAAATCTACCAGTTCCCACGTTCTATTCTTCTCAATGGAGTGAATTTCAGACTTCATGGCATTTCTCCAATTTTCATTCTTAGCAGCTTCCTCATATGGGTTTGGCTCCTCAATAGAAAGAAAACAAAGGTCCACTGCTTCCTCCTCTACTTCGTTCCGTTCCCTATAAATATCTTCTAGAGTTCTAAACTTTTCTGGCGTCAACGAGCTTGATGATGATGCATTTGAGGTATTTTTTGGTGTTGATAGAGTTGAAAATGCATTTTCCCATTGCCTTTCATCTTGATCATCTTCAATTTGTTCAATGTTCCTCTCCTCTATTCTACTCTGATTTTTTGAAATTTGAATAGTGAACGTTCCTCTTTGCTTATCATAACTGTTTGTGATTTCTTCCTAGCACCACTTCTTCTTCTCTTCGAACATCACATCCCTACTCACCATAATTTTGTTCTTTTGTGGGTCCAATTGTCTGTAAGCTTTAGTTCCATCTTCATATCCCAACATAATTATCTTCACACTCCTATCAGCAATTTTGGGAAGATATGAATATATATTCTTAGCATGAGCAAGACACTCCAAGATTTTAAAGTGATAAACCTTCAATATCTTGTCAAACCAAGCTTGATACAGTGTACCATCTGCAACTCCTTTTGTTGGTGATCTGTTCAGAATATACATGGTAATTTTGACAACTTCTCCCCAAAACTTCGCAGGCATCTATTTGCTCTTCAACATACATTTGGCCATCTCTACAACCATTCGATTACGTCTTTCTACTACACCATTTTGTTGTGGTGAAAATGGTGCAGTAAGAAATCTCTTCATACCTTCATTCTCGCAATAGTCTTTAAAAGCATTAGATATGAACTCTCCTCCACGTTCCGTTCTAAAGCTTTTAATCTTCTTGTCTTTTTCTACCTCCACACCGATCTTGAAATTTTTAAACACCACCGATGTTTCATTCTTGTTTTCAACAAAAACACCAACATAAATCGTGAAAAATCATCCACCAATAACATAAAGTATTAGTTACCTCCCTATGTAATTGGCGAAATAGGTCCACATAGATCTCCATGGACGAGATCCAATGGATTTTTTGCACGATATGTTGCTGCTTGCGGAAAATGAGTCCTATGCTGCTTTCCAATTAAACACCCAGCACATAATTGATTGACCTGAGTGATTTTCGGCAACTCTTCAACCATTCTTTTGTCAGTTAATTTCTTTAAAGAATGAAAATTCAGGTGTCCATACCTCGCGTGCCATAGCCAACCATCGTTACTGATATTTGCTACTGAACACACCTGGTCCGCAAGCTTCAACTTTGCTTCATAAAATCTATTGGATTGTCTAGACACCATAATAATCAAGCTTTTGGCCCTGTCATAAATCTTCATCACACTGTCCTCTCGTCCAATTGTCCCAAACTTATTATATTGCTTTTGAGTTTGGGTATGTAATAGACTTGTGATAAGATCAAGTGCTCATCGGTTTGCATTTGAAGAGCATTATTCCTCTACCACAAATGTCTATCATAGAGTTATCACTGAAACGTACCTTTCCAACAATAGATGTGTCGAGCTCACGAAACACCCTCTTTTCTCCTGACATGTGGTTGCTTGCTCCAGTATCTAGGGACCATGAATATATTTCCCCAATATTTGTTAGTGGCGTCACTGTAGACTCATTCAGCATCACAAAATCAGGCTCTTTGTCACATGTGTTTTTAATTTCACACGCCTCTATCATCAGCAATGAAGACTCCTCATCATTTTGCATCTCTATCAAGTTGAGTTGTTCGTCTTTCGTGGAACACTCTTATGCAAGATGTCCCATCTGTTGAAAACTGTAACATTTAATTTTACCTTTGTCAAACTTCTTCTTCTGAGTTTGTGATCCTTCTTCATCTCCTCGATGCGAGTCATTTCTTCCACGACCCCATCCCCTGCCTCTTGTTGAACTGCCTTCATCCTTCATTTCTTTCTTTGAGGATTTTGCATTCTCTCGTCCCTTCCATTCTGTATGAGTGAGGAGAACGGTTTCATCCTTATCTCCAAAGCCTTGCAACCTTTCTTCATGTGCCTTGAGTGATCTAATAGTCTCATCAATAGATTTCATTTTGAGATCACTGAATGTAACGGCCCAGGTTTCTATTCCAATTCTCGAGATGCTTCCGGTTCAGATTCAGTGGTTCGGTTGGGCCGTTAGAGCTGTTTTGACCCTTAGGGGTGTTTTGGTCTTTTTGCTCCTCGGGCAGGATTTATGGATTTTCAGGGCTTCGAGGCGCTCCCGCTTTGTTGAGGCTTGTTTGTTGGTGGCTGCGAGTCCCGAGATGTTTGGGCTATTCGTTTGGGAGTTCGGTTGTGATTTGGGTTTTGGGCAAAGTTATGGTTGTTTGGGTGTTTCCTTTGGGATTCGAGCCCGGGCCCTCAGTGTTGATTTGGGAGGTTGTTTTAAGTGAGATTTATTGATTGGAAATGGTTGCTTCAGTCGGGTCTCGAAGGAGGAAGCTGGGAAATAGGATTTAAGGATTTTGAGGATTTTTGGAAAATTGGAAAAAATGGATAAGTTTGGATTTTGGATAAGGATAAATTAAAAGAGAAAAAGGAAATTTCTTTTTTTTTAAAATACCCAAAATCCCCATTTTTCCCCATTTTTCCTTTTTCCTCCATTTTTCCCCTTTCTCTCTCCTCCAGCCCGACCCGAGCCCCCTTGGTCGCCCAGCTAGCCCAGCCCGAGCCCCCTGGCCGCCCAGCTCGCCCACGCCCGAGCCCCAGCTCGCCAGACCAAACCGGCGCGCAGATGCTCAAACCAGCTCGCCCTGTGCCGCCCCGCGTCGCTCTCAGCCGCTCGAGCCGCGCACGCGTCGCGCCCTCGCCCGAGCCGCGTCGCCGGTCGTCGCCGCCCGTGATCTGTGCCGAGCCCATGCGCCCTGTAGCTCGCCGTGCCATCCCGAGCGTCCCCGAGCCCATCACGTCGTCTCGCCTCGCGCCCGCGCCCCTGTGCTTGCCGAGCTCGCGCCCGCGCGCCGTCCCCTATGCCGAAGCGCGCGCGCGCGCGCCGCAAGCTAGCTACTGCTCTCGCGCCCAGCCGCGCGCCAAGCTAACGTCTGCGCCTGGGCGCACTGCTGCCTGCGCCTAGCCATTTGACCCTGCGCCGCTACCGCGCTGTTGTTTCTTTGGTTGGTCCGAGCCTTGTGGCTTCTCGGATGGTATTTCCTGAGTCTTTTCTTCGTTGGGCCCGGATTTGTTGGCTGCTGGTTATGGATTTATTGGGCTGTTTTATTGTATTTGATTTGGGTGTTTTTTTTATGTATAGGCTGTTCGGGATCGATTAGAGGCTCGAGGGTCGTTCGTTGATTTGTGATTATTATTATTATTTTTCTGCTTGTCCCAGGTAAGGATTTCTTACCGTGGTTGTGTGGACCCTGCGATATATCTCGATTGTACCTTGTATGTTTGCTGATTGTTATGAGCATGTTAGAGATAGAGCAGTTTGATTGATTTCTTGCTAGCATGTTTGCCTGATTTTACATGTTAGTGCCATGCTAGGTTTGTTCTCACAAAGATGCTTATGATTCCCGCTAAGTTGTAGTATCATGCTAGGTAATGTGATTTATGTCGGTCATTGCTTGCTAGCTAGGAATCATTGATTTTGCTCAGTACTCTTAGATAGAGTTGTAGGGTTTGTCATCATCCCAGGTGAGCGGACATAACGTACTTTGTCCCCACCGATCGGGAGTAAAGTGTGCGCAGATAACGTATCTTGCTTCCCCTGGCCGCCAAGGTGGATTTAGCTCGGTCGGGAGTAAAGTGTGCACAAAGATAACGTATCTTGCTCCCCTCCCCGGTCGCCAAGGTGGATTTAGCTCGGTCGGGAGTAAAGTGTGCAAAGATAACGTATCTTGCTACCCCCGACCCGCCGGTTGTGAACTTAGCTACCCACTTCGGCAATAGCCTAGTTTGTAGCCTGCTAGAGCGAAACCCCGCCAGCGGTGTAAGCCTACCTTGGCGGTTTCTAGCTTCGTGTCGGTGGATCAGCCGCATGATGAGCGCCGAGGGCCTCGCGCTCATCGTGATCGTGACACCGCTTCCAAGTCATAGGCATGCGTGCACGCCCGCGTAGTTTGCCCTTAGGCCCCCGCATTTACGCCCGGCTGCAGAGAGCATGCGGTGTGCACGCACACGCCGCGTTAGTTGCCGGTTCGGAGAGCTCCCGGGCTAATGTCGTGAGTACACCATTCTTTCCGTTAGAGAGCGACTTCCGGGTACTCTCCGTAAGTCCAGATTAGTGCAAGGGCAAGGAGGCCCTTGAGAACATTCTAGGGATCGGTGTATTCCCGAGTGACGAGATACCTCGGTGATGTCCCGAGATTGGTCGTGTATCCAATCCCGGTTAGGCGAGAAGAAAGAGACTTCCGATGGCTCCGGATCTTGTTTTATGAGCTCGTTGAGCTATGATCTTTGTTGATAGCTGTTTGCTTGCATGTTGAGGTGCTAGATGACCGATGTATCGTATTGTACCCGGTTGGGGATTCTTACCGAGTATGTTTATACTCACCCTTATTTATCTTTGAGATAACTTGGGACAAAGCACCGGGATGGCTAGCGGAGGAGCCGATTGATCATGGGAGCGCGGCACTGTCATTTATTATTGCATTGTTATTCAAAGATGTAGATGGACAGAGTCCTAGGGAACATTGTTTAAAACGTTGTTTAAATTGTATTGTATATTTTTATAAATACTGGCCAGGTTGTTTTACTTCGTTGGATGTTTAAATGAAAACTGTTGTTTATGTTTTAAGGGTTCCCCCTTCTCATATGTTTTGAAAGGTTTTTAAATATGAGCACCAAACCGCTTGTTATCATATTTAACTTGCATGCTGAGTGAGAACCCCGGTTTAGGACCATGTTTTGGGTCGGGTTCGTCACACTGAACTCCTCAATCGTTGAAGTGATTTTAATAAACTTTGCAGAGGTGGATGGTAGAAGTTTCTTAACTACTTGGATATCACCCACAGTTAATTTGTTAACAATAATGGTGAGTTTTCTAGAATACTCATCAATACTTTCTGAATCACCCATCCTCAAAGCTTCAAACTCCTGCCATAGGGTTTACGTTCTAACTTCTTTCACCTTTTCCGCACCTAGATTCATATTTTTCAAAATGATCCAGGCGTCCTTGGCTGTTTTCTTGGCACCCAACTGTAACAACGTATCTTCTCCAATACTTTGATAAATAGCTGCCAAAGCCATCTTATCTTTGCGGTTATTTACTGGTTCAGGTGATTCAATAGCCTCCCAAACACCTTGTGCCATCATAAATACCTCCATCTTAAGCGGACATTTGATGCAAAAAACTTCCTAATTGGGCGTCATCTAGAGGGAGCATGTTGGAGGTACTCATCTTGTGGCAATTGTTCCACATTGGAAAAATAAGGATTCTTTAACATCTTTTTAAGAGATATGAGTTACTACCCTCATTGCCAATTATTTTTTCGGTGGAACCCCATATAATCTAATATTTTCCTTCCATTGCATATTAGGTACGCTTTCCTTTGATAATACTCTGTCTCTCAATTCGTGCATCATCTCAATTGGCACTTCTTCCCAATTAGCCGGAGTTCAATTCTTGCCGATATCATCTAGACCTTGATTATACTAGTTTATTATTGTTATTATTTTTCTTCTACTGATCCACAAGTTGAACTTTCTCCAACTTGCGAAGACTTTTAGATTATATAAATAAGTTGTATTTTGTTAATTAGTTATTTGTATTTGTTATAGATTTGTTAGTTTGGTTGAGATTTTATTCATTAAGGTTGTATATATATTTGCCCCATATGAAAGATTTGTGACTATAAGAGATCTAATTTGAACAAACAATCTTTATGGATTAAGAGTTATGTCATACATTCTAAGCTAGTATTACAAAAATAAACATTAGAACAACTGAGAATTATATTAATACATACATTGAATTCTTCAAAATGGCAAAGTATATTACAAGAACAAACTAGAACTTTAATTTCATCCATTTCTAGAAAATAAACAACCGATTCTTATATACAAAGGATATATAAAGGGACGTTGAAAAAAAAAATACTCATTCAATAGCAGGTTCAAAGCAATTATATGAATGGTTTTTTTAATTAAAGATGAATATCACAAAGTGAAAATTTTCAGAAAACAATCACGTCCTAAGTATGAAATGAATTGGTATACGTTAAAAATGACTAAGCTCAAAGCCAAAAGTAGGGAGTTAGAGGTTGGATAGAATGCAAAGAATACATGTCGAATCATTTCATCTTCTCAAAGAGATTGAGAAACCTTGGAGTGAGATATAGTCCCTTTGTTAGATATCTTTTTTTTCTTTGGATGTCCATGTGTGAAGATTTGTATAATAAACTTTGATGTAATAAAACTTTATTTTACTTGTGTATATTCGATCAATTATAGTTGTATATATTTGGTAGTTTTTAGAAATGTGACTACTAAAATATTAAACTAACAATAGCACATTTGAACTCCTAATAAGTTCTTACTAAAACACATGACTAGACAACTAAAACATTTAACCACGAATAACAATAACATGATCGTTTTATGGTCATAGAAACTTAAAGTGTTTAATTAAAATCTGATAGGATTGTACAATCGTAGAAACTTAAAGTGTTTAATTAAAATAAAGATTTGGTTTAAAATGGAGACAAATTGTCTACTCAGTACGCCGAATGAGTCTTTAGAAATGGTAAAGTCACATGTCAACAACATGGAGAGAAATTAGGGCCCCGTTTGATAACGTTCTCGTTTTCTGTTTCTTGTTTCTCGTTCCTCGTTTCTTATTTCTTGTTTCTTGCTTTTTTAGAATGAGAAACAAGAATGTGTTTGATAACTATTTTTATTTCATGTTTCTTCAAAAAAATAAGAAACGAAAACAAAACTCGTTTGATAACTATTTTTTGTTCCTTGTTTCTATATTTTTATTTTTTTTATATAGTTTAAAAATATTTAAATGACATGTTATAAAAATTCATTGAAATATATATATATATATATATATATATATATATATAATTATTCCAGTATATAAAAAGTAATTATACAATTTTCATATGAAAATCAATGTTATTTCTTGTTTATAATAAAGTCGAATCAAGTTTAACTTAATTATAGTGTTTTACAAATATCGTGGTTCGTAAAATATTGAAAGCCAAATTCATAGTTTAATAGAAAAAATTTTATATTTTAATTTTCTATGATGATTCTAAGTAAAAATTAAATGATATGTAAATACACACAGTAAATTTTATAAGCCAAATAATATATGAAAAAAATGGAAAACTTCAAAATTTAAAAGTATATATGAATATACAAATTTCAATATTTTAAAAATATAAACATACATACTGTAACAATAAATAAAAATACGAATGGTAAAATTAAAAAATAAATGTTAGTAGAAGTAAATATAAATAATATATATTACTAAATAAACTAAAATAATAGCTGTAAAAAAAACTAAAATAATATATCTAATATTGTAAAATTAAAAATGGAAAACAAGTGCCTCGTTAGAGTCAAACTCAAATTTAAAAAAGAAATATTGCAAACACGTCAAAGTCTAGTATCTCGCAATTGTTGAGCAGCGCCTTTTGATAATGGAAACGGAACGGTGGAAACGTCATTTTTTAGTTTCTTACATTTTAGCAAAAATTAAGAAACGTTTCTTTTTAAATTTTGGAAACAAGAATCGAGAACGGTTACCAAACAAATTCGTTTCTAAAAAATGAGAAACAGAAACAAGAAACAGGAAACGGGAACGTTATCAAACGGGCCCTAGATGTCCGTGTTAGCATTATATGAAAGCATTGTGGCAACCTCTAGATGGAATAGAAGGTCATTATTTACATACATAATGTTACCTTTATATTGTAATCATTGGATATAGCACAAAGAACTGTAGAAAGTCAAGTTGTAGAAGTTGAGATTCTCCTCGTATTTCTCTGTTGCTATATCAAGGGAATTCTATTTATAGATACTTTGTTAGAATTCTATTTATAGATAGTTTGTTAGAACTCCTATAGTATAAATGTATTCATCCTATAATCATTTGATTGTGAATAGGATTATCCAATTATACATAGTTTCATCATATTAGAGCTTTGAAAGTATACTAGCCTCAAGTCGAAACTCTAAGCCTTATCTCTCTCATAATGTAATCACCTTCTTCAACACTTAAAACAAATTTGATGGCATTACTACACTCTTATGTTGTTGTCTTCATCCAATCAGTCATTTAAGCAGATTACAATTGTACGAACTCAACCTCCAATCCATCATCACACACAACATTGTGCGTCAGTCACAAATCCCATATTGAGATCCACTCTACTTTAGTAAAAATTTGTTAATCACATTGCTCAGCTCCAATCATGAATCATGCACCGCTCAACTCTGGATGCAAATCGCGTACCACTCAGGTCTGTGCATCTCATCCCTCAGAAATTACACCTGAGGTTCAACAGTTTTTTTTCCTTCTTTCCAAACGAGACACTCACAATACACTTAGAGAAGAGAATCTAATTGTTGGTTCATCAAGACTGATCAATTATCAAAGTTTCCATTCTAAAAGTTAAAGTTGCTACCGAAGCTTGCCACCTGCTGAGCCTCATGTCGAAGCTTCCATCGTTGCATGATCACGTCCGAGCCCACGTTCAAGCCTACACAACTACAGGATCCCACCCAAACAACCTCCTTAACTACGCGTGCTTTCTGAATCGGAGGTGTGCTCTCGAGCCTTATGCGTCAACTGATTTGTTGTCAAATTTGCTCGCACGCGACCGAACTGGATCCGAGCCTCCAGTGACACGTTGCCGCCATTGACCGCCACTAAATTTTCCAAATAGTCATTTTTGGGTAAGTTTGATGCTTTAAGTCCATTTTTGGAAGTCTAAGGTGCTACCTAACTCGTTTGTCTGATATAGGCCTGGGAACTCAGTGAAGTCTTTTAAGATCTATTCAAAAGGGATTCCTTAGTAGATGTAACGGCCCAGTTTTCTATTTCGGTTTCCCAGGTGCTTTCGGTTCAATATTCGGTTGTTCGGTTGGGCCGTTAAAGCTATTTTAACCCTTAGGGGTATTTTGGTCGTTTTGCTCCTCGGTCAGGGTTTGTGGATTTTCAAGATTCTTGGGTCTTTCCTGCCCTTTATCGAGACTTGACTGTTGTTGGTTGCAAGACCCAAGAAGTTTGTGCTAGTTGTTCGGAAGTTTAGAGGTGGTTTGGTTATTAGCAAAATTAATGTAAATTAAAGTGCTTCTGTTGGGATTTGAACCTTTGACATAATGGTGATTTGGAAGCTTGGTTTAAATGAGTTTTAATAAAGAGAAAAGATTGATTCAGCTGGGACTCGAAGGAGGAAAGCCCTGGGAAGGAGCTTTAGGTCGTCAAAGCCTAATTAAATTAGGAAAGGGAAAAAGAAAACAAGGAAACCCTATTTTTCCCTTGCTCTTGCCGCACACACACTCTCTCCCTCTCTCACCCTTGCCGAATTCTTGCTCCTCCTTCCCCATCTCCTTGTCGTTTCATCAAGATCAAGAATCATGTAAGTTTCTCTTCTTCTTCTTCTCCTCAAAACCAAATTGTTTCCTTTGGTGTTTGGCCAATCCCTAACCGAGGAGTTGGTGTTTTCCTTGTGGCCGAGACCCTCTTGGGTGTTTATTGGAGTTGTCGAGCCTTGAGTTCCCTTTCTTGGAGAGTGCCGAATTGCCTTCTTGATTCCTCTCTTGGTGTAGCTGCAAACCAATTCAAGAACCAAGGCCGAGAGGTGAGTTTTCCTTTATTTTCCTTCTTCTCCTTGCCGAAGTCTCTTCCCTTGTTGATTGCGCAAACCCTAACCAAGCAAGAACTCATTGCCCTAGCTTGTAGCCGAGAGGTAGGAGGAGTTTGGGGCTGCCGAAGTTGATGATTCATCTTGTAAAGAGCTGAGCCTTCATCCTTGCTTATCCCCATTATTGCCGAATCAATTCCCTAGCTTTCCTTGCAACCGAAACATTTTGTGGTAAGTTTTTCCTTTCCTTGGCCGAGAACCTTTGGTTGCTGGTTGGTAGTTTTCTAAGTGCTTCTCCTTTGTTTTGCAAGCTTCGAACGAAGCCGGAAGAGTTCCCGCATCAAACCCTAGCAGCCGTGAGCAGTAGCCAAGCCGAGTACACACTCCCGAGGTGAGTTCTTTCCCCTAGCCGAGAGCATGTTGGTGTGGTTTGGGAGTGTGATGTTTGTTTTCCCGACAAGCTAACCTATGTTCCTTCCTGTTGAGGTGAAGCCGAGCGTGTTCCAGGAGGTGTTGTGAGGAAGCTAGAAGCAAAGCCCTAGCCGAGAGTTCCCTTGGACTTTCCCAAGGGGTTGGCCGAGAGCTTGTATAGTTCACCGGGTAACTTCCTGGTTCTTGTTTCTTTGAGTTTAGTTTAGAGATAGCTAGTTTAGGTTATTGATGTAACTATGTATGTTTTGCTAGGTTGTGTGTTCTGCAGCTATAGGAGCGTTATACTTATTCACTGCTTGTTTCCAAGTAAGGATTTTTTACCGTGGTTGTGTGGACACTGCGATGTATCATGATTGTGCCTTGTATGCTTGTTGACTGTTATGAGCATGATAGTGATAGGACAGCTATGATTGATCTCTTGCTAGCATGTTTGCCTATTTGTACATGTTAGTGTCATGCTAGGTTTGTTCTTCCAGCATGCTTATGATTCCTACTTTAAGTTCGTAGTATCATGCTAAGTTAAGTGTGATTGATGTTGAATATGTATGTTTAGCCCAGAATCAATTATTCTGTGCTCGTAGTTAGAACAGTAGGGTTTTTCATCATCTAGAGGCTGAGAGTGGACATGACGTACGTTGTCCCCACGGGTCGGGAGTTAGAGCGAAGCTTAACGTACATTGCTTCCCCCCGGTAGCCGATGTGGATTTAGCTACCACATCGGCGTAAGCCTAGTTTGTAGCTTGCTACAGCAGAACCCTGCCAACGGTGCAAGCCTACCTTGGCCGGTTCTTAGCTTCAGGTCGGTGGTACAGGCTGTTACAGATGAGTGCCGAGGGCTCGCACTACTGTGTTCAGTGACACTGCTTCCGAGTCTTTAGGCATGCATACCTGGCCCGCGTAGTTTGTCCCTAGGCCCCCACATTTACGCCGGTTGCAGCAGCATGCGGTGTGCGCGCACACGCGTTAGTAGCCGGTATGGAGAGCTCTCCCAGGCTAATGTTCGTGAGTACACCAATTCCTTCCAGTTTAGAGCCAGACTTCGGGTACTCTCCCGTTAGTCCAGATTTGTTAGCAAGGGTAAGAGGCCCTTGAGGACACCCATTGGGATTGGCTTTTGAGTTGATCATGTGGTCGAGGAAGAGAGAACCTCGAGGGTGTCGGACATCTGTTGGGATCGTTTTTTGAGCTGATCAATTGGCCGAGGGAGAAAGACCCTCGGAGATGTCCCGGGATTGGTTATGAGAGCCAATCATTAGGCCGGAAGTAGGAGACTTCCGAGGACTCCGAATTTTGCCTTGTCAGCTCGATGAGCTAAGATCTATGTTGATATCTGTATGCATGTGTACTAGGTTGCTAGATGATTGATTGCATCGTATTGTACCCCGGTTGGGGATTCTTACTGAGTATGTTTATACTCACCCTTATTTCTGTGGTTTTTCCACCAGGTAACTTGGGACAGCACCGGGACGGCTTGCGGAGGGAGCTGCATGATCATGGGAGCTGCCGGCACTCTGTCGTTTTTATTTGCATTATTTATTCAGCATGTAGATGAACATGAGTCCTAGGGGAACGTTGTTAAAAGTTGTCTAAACTATTTTGAGTGTTTTTATAAATACTGGCCAGGCTTGTTTTTACTTTATTGGTTTTGCTTAATAAAAACTGTTGGTGATGGTTTAAATGTTCCCCGTTCATTGATGTTTGAAAAGTTTAAAATATGAGCACTAAACCGTTTGTAAACATATTTCTTTTGCATGCTGAGTGAGAACCTAGGTTTAGGACCGTATTTTGGGTCGGGTTCTTACAGTAGATTCTATAGATTTCGATAAGGTGAGTGAGTTATATCGTTAGCTCATGTTCTGGTGGTAATTAATGAGCATGTCTAGGGCAACTGAATTGAGTTGTCTTTGATAAGATGAAATGATTGGTTCTTATGCATAATATGTTTATTGTTGTTGTGATTAACTTGTTGAGTTGATATGAGCATGTAGAACCCTATTTTACTACTAATGAGCATGTGAATTGATTGTAAATTAGTTGATGTTTGTATCCTAATGGGGATTAGTTACAAACCAATGAGGTTTGCTTTAGTGTCCCAAAGAGGACTTGATTGTTAATATCACATGTCAGTACCAAGGACAGACGTGGCTTGGTATCGAATAGAGACGTTGTTCAGGATGGTAGACGATAGGTGATATTCCACTTGTAGTTAGGGCTCGAGACCGGTCGATCGTCTGGAGTACTCCCCTTGCCCGAGTTCTCCTAACAGTATTCTTGGATCCTTATCATGGTCTTGGGAGTCGTGGGCGATATCACACTGTAAATGGTACTTGTACAATTGGTTCATTACAAGAGAGGGGGGGGGGGCGAACAAACCCATAAGGCCAGTGGGCCAAAGTGGACAATATATTAGTTAGCGATGGATTGGGTTGTTACATATATCGTTATTTACAATGTATACTCTGCATCAGGGTGATAATTTTGTACAAATTAATGATGGCAGTTCAATAAAAGTTGTTGGAATAGGAAGTATTCAAGTATTAACTCTTCAATCTTTCAATCAATTTTGTTTGTACCCAAACTTGAATATAACTGTAACGGCCCAGGTTTTCATCCCGGTCTTCCAGGTTTGCCCTAGGGGTATTTTGGTAATTTGGTCAGGTCTTCAGGGCCGTTTGTGTCTTTTTCCAGTTGCTAAGATTATTGGATGGATTTATGTAGGTTTTTGAGGCTTTGTGGAAGGGTTTGAGCAAGGTTTGATGCAAAAGTAAAAATAAGGGAAATTTTGTTGCAGCTGGGTTTTGAACCCGGGTCTCCAAGAAAGCTTATGGGGATGCTTGCCAAATGAGCTATTGAGAGCTCTTGTTGCTCTGTCCGTATCATTTTATGGTTAGCCTTGGATTTTGGAGTTTTGGTGCATTTGGTTAAATGAAAAGAAAATAGGTTTTGCCATATCTTCTTCTCCAAAATCTTGTGGCCGCCCAAGCTTTCTCCCAAGCTCTCTTGCCGATCCTTCATTCTCTTTGCATCTCCTTGGTTCGATCATCACCATTCAGGGTAAGACTTCGTCTTCTTCATCTTCTCATTTGGGTGTTCTTGCTGGCCGAAGGTAAGAAGAAGTGTTGTGTGTGTGTGTTTGTTGTAGACCGCCTGACACTGCCCAAGCGACCCTTGTCGCGGACCAAAGAAGACGCCCAGAGCCCCCGTCGCGGCCAGGCCACGGATCGCTATCCACAGACACACAGCGCCAGATCGCGATTCGCCGTCGCAGCAGGTCGCCCGCGCCCGCATCGCACGCTCAGCTCCGCGCGCCTTCGCTCCGAGCCGCTCGCCCGCACGCCTAGACGCTCGCCGTGTCCGCGTCGCACGCCCAGCGCCAGCGCGCCTTTGCTCCGAGCCGCACGCCCAGACGCTCGCCCGTGTCCACGTCGCACGCTCAGCGTCGTGCCGTGCCGCTCGCCTGCCGTGTCCTGCCCGTCCGCGCGCGCGCCGCGCCCAGCGCCGTGCCAGCGCCCAGCCCAGCCGCATCAGCCTGCCAGCAGCGCCTAGCCTCGTGTCGCCGTGTCGTGTGAGTGCTCCCGAGCCGAGCCTGCTGTTTTATTATTTTTAGGCTTATAGATATTGATTGTTATTGTGTTTGCTAGGTTCCGTTAGCTAGCTCGGGATTGTCCACAGCTTAGGATTTGTGTGTAGAAGCCTCCCGACCAAGGTAAGGATTTCTTACCGGAGTTGTTGGGCCCTGCGATGTTCTATGTGATTGTTGTTTGTATGTTTGTTTGTGATTATTAGCATGTATAGTTTAGGTGCTCATTCGAATTCACGACTAGCATGACTTCGTATGTTGTTCTCTCATGTTAGTCCATGCTAGGTTGTTCCGTTCTGGCATGCTCATATCTGTTCTTGCTTCATAGTACCATGCTAGGTTCGTTGTATCTGTTGAGCACGTTTTGGATTGTATTGGATTGTATGTTATTGTTATGATAGGTTAGAGTGTAGGTAGGTAGCATCATCCGGGCCTGATGCATAAAGTATCTTGCATCCATGGCAGGGACGTACGAGGTAATCTCGTCCACTGACCCCGTGAGGGTTTAGCTAACCCGACCGGTAGGCCCCCGCAATCTTGGGTGAGAGTGGTAGTCTGCGCGATGCCCCAACGGTCGGGATGATGACTTGGCATTGCCTCATCCCCGACAGCCGGCACGTCCTCAGCGTGTTCGGCAGTAGCCCCTGATTGCCACCTGTTAGGGCAAGGACGGCTTCCTGGTGTAAGCCTACCACGACCGATTCCTTAGCCTTAGGTGCGGTGGTTCAGGTGACATAGTTCACGTGTCAGGTCTCACACCTCTATGTCGGTGACACCGATCCGGAGATTTAGTTAGGCATGGTGGTGGACACAGGCGGCTTGCCACTAGACCCGGCAACCCCGAGTTGCGATAGCATGCGGTGCTTGGCGCATACGCTCATTACAGCGCCGATGGAGAGCTCCTCGGGATTGTGAGCAGTGCACCTTTCGTATCGGCGATGAGACAGTGAGGCCGAGACTTGTTTCTCGTATAGGGCGTATTGTGTGGTGTGGTTTATTCGGACTAAGACCTTGAGTTGGCATCCGAGGTCCAAGTGTGGACTTAAGCTATGTGCTCTGATACGTGTTTATATTCATAGCTTGCATACACTCATCTAGATGACCATGTGCATCGTATTGTACCCGGTTGGGGATTCTTCTTGAGTAATTCGTTACTCACCCTTATTTTGTGGTTTTCCACAGGTAACCAAGGTGCGAGACAGGATGGTGAAGGAGGAGCCGTGATCATGGGATCTGCTTTGCGTCTCGACTTTTATTTCTATGACTCTTGTCCTTTTTTATTTTCCCCTGAATGCATGTAGTCGGGCACGGAGCCCTAGGATGTTTTCTGAACGTTTTTGTGGATTCCAGCTTTGTTGTATTTGAGGATGTTTCAAATGTTTTAATAAATCTCTGATCAGAGTATGCGTTTAGAAATGTATTTGCCTTGAAACAGGTGATTGGAAACAGGGACAGGTTTCAACAATCTATTTGATTTCTGATTGAATCTCTTTTGTTTTGTTTTAATTGGGAATCCAAAAACTTAATTGCATATTGTCCTTTACTTTGAATGCATGCATTGGGGTAAAGACCTATTTAGAGCCCCTTTTGGGTCGGGTCTTTACAATAACTTATTATATATGAGTAAATTAAACAAAGATTTGAATTGCGAGACTAACTCTCGCATACCTTCATGTATTTTTTAGGACTTGGGATCGAGGAAGGTGATTGGTCTTGTGGAATTATGTGTAGGATTGTATCTTCTCAAGATAAACTGTCTTCCATTCAATAAGCCAGTAAATCAGTCTAGTAAAGCATTAGCATGTGTTTCCAATTTCTTAGACCTCTAAATAGTGATAGACTTGTTATTATGTGATACTACCGCTTAGGTCATCCTAATTTTTCCTACCTCGAACATTTATTTCCATCGTTATTTTTCCATAAAAAAAGAAAAAAAATATCAATGTGAGATTTGTCAACTCTCTAAACACACTCGTACTTTATAATTGCATCACCCTTACACACCTTCCCAACCTTTCTCCCTTATCCGTGTAAATATTTGGAAACCTTCAAGAGAAAAAATGTTAGTTGAGCAAACTGGTTTTTCCTATTTGTTGATGTCATGCTTAGGGGTGTACAAAAAAATCGGCGAGCGACACGGATTACCCAACCCAAACCTTAAGCGTTGGATTGGGTTATATATTTTTTGGATTGGGTTGGATTATAATTTTGTAATTTTTGTTGGGTTGGGTTGGTTCTTGGGTTGGAAAAATTTTGGCTCGTTCAACCCAATCTAACTCGAACTAAGAATATTATATATAATATGTGTATGAATATAAGATAAATTAATAAGAAATATTTTTACCATACTTTGTAAGCCTTCTAAAAAAAAGAATGTGCACTAATAAGATAGGTAATAGGTTAAAATATATTATTATACATTTTTTTAAACATATTTGTGGACCTCTGGATTGAATCTTAGATAGAAAATATGAGAGTAATATAACTCGAGAACCCAACCTAACCCAACCCGAAAATCTAGGGTTGGGTTGGGTTGGGTTGCACTTATGCATAGAGTTGGATGGGTTGGCGAATTGACTAACCCGAAAAGTTGGGTTGGTCCAAAAAAAACATTCAACCCTACCCAACCTAGACCATGTACATCCCTAATCATTCTAGACTAAACTAGACATTTCTCATGAAAGATAGTTTGAAACGAGTCATTTATTTTAACTTTTTTCTTAAAATGATCTAAAATCATTTTTTAACCAATTTCAAAATCTTAAAAATTGGTAATGCTTGTGATTTCTTCACCCCCAATCTGGGAGACTATTGTAAAAAATTAGTGCAACTTAGTTAAATGAATTTATTTTCTTTTACTTGGATATTTATGTCAGACTTAATCAAATCAAAATGTCTCAGGTTGTTTCTATTTTTATGCTTAGTGGGTTAAGTATTTATTTTCTTCTTTTAGTAAAAGGTGAGTTAAGAAATTGAAAAATTTATGAAAAGGTTGTTTAATCCTATGTTATAATAAGGCTTGTAATTGACAATTCTAAATATCACATTCTTGGAAATATTCAGCTAATACAAGTTTCATTTTATTCCAAATTGTTTTGTATTTCTTTCTTTCCATCTTAAAGCTTTTTTAGTTTTGTTTTAGGGGATTTTTCATGTATAATTAAAAAGGGTAAAGTATTTCCATTTATAGCACAAAATCAAACTTAATTCATTTGTAGCAAGAAATCCAAATTAAGTTTTATCACTGGTTAGTTCTATCATTGATAGAATTCAATTAGTAATAGACTCATTCTATCACTGGTTGAGTTCTACCACTGATAGAAATCATGTACTATAGATGAATTATTTTAGAAATTGTGCGATAAATACACTACAAGAGGTAGAATGTGTTGTTGATGGTAAATTCTCTTTGTTTTAACTATCTCGAAGCTCATGGTATTGTCCACCAGAGTTCTTGTGTCTATACACCCCCAACAAAATCGTGTGGTTGAGTGCAAAAATCTCATCTTAGTAGCCACATACCAACAGAATCTCATGGCTCGATCTATTATGCTTGCTTCAAATGTTCCAAAGATTTTTTGGGGTGAATTAGTCTTAGTAGCCATATACCTTATAAATCAATGTCATCATGTATCCTAAAAATCCTAACACCCTTATTGACCTTGCTCATGATACATCCTACATCACATCTTGTGTCTCATCTACCATTCAAGATATTAATGTGTAATGCTTTTGTTCATGTCCATTCTCCACGTCAAAGTAAACTTTATTCTTGATCAATAAAATGCATGTTGTTTTGGTTATTCACCAAATCAAAAGAGATATAAATGTTATCATCCTCCAACTCATCAATTATTTCACATCATGGATGTCACGTTCTTTGAAGGCCTAAAGTTTATAATTAATAATTATTTATTAGATTGAGTTGAAATTGATAAAGATTTATTAATTATTAATTATTTTTATTTATTTTTCACATTATATTAACAAAACACGTTAATTAGATTAATAGAGTTGAACCCAAGGTCATCATTGTCAACACTTGAAAAAGTATGGGGGGCATATAAGTTGATCTACGTCCAAATAGATGACTTGAACTCGTCTACAGTATATAGATTGAGGTTGGGCGTCTTGTCCTATTGATACTATTGGTTCGACCTGCTCTGTAATGGTTATAGACAACCTTATCCTAATTATTCAAGTGAAGACATGTGGTATGCTATTCCGATGCAAATATAAATATTGAATGAATTCTAAGCTTAAACCTATTGTTAAGTATTGGCTTCGGAAACGTTTTCACGCAAGTACACACGGTCAAAATTGCAGCAAGTGATAAATATTTATTTTATTGTTCTCCATAAGAATTGATGTCTAAAATAAAGTTGTTTAACTCAAGAATTGTGCGAAATAAGAAAAGATAATGATTGATGATTTTTTTTATTTTTTTAAAGTAAAGACTCTAAATGCAATGTAAATGAGCGTAGGTAAAAATGCCGATGCAGAAGATGTTTTTCATGCGATAATGATAGTTTAGATTTCATGTTTCCCTATTCTAACAAGTACTTCAACACTTGCTGATTTATGACAACCCAGCTTCCGCAATGGTTCTTCATACTTAACTTTAGGCGACGCATGCAATAATAGGGTTATTCCTAACTATTTAAATGATGCAGGAGACCTCGCATCAAACCTAGCATAACATTGGATCTCCCAACAATTTCTGCTTCCGAGTTCACTGAAGGTTACCATACATGGGTAGCTGATCGACGCATACTTGTAAAAAATTACAGCAATATAAAACTTAATTACCCACAATCCTAACATGCATTCTATATAAGAGTTCTTACCCAAGCTTCTAACCTAATGCAACATAGAAATGAGCAACAAGTGATAATGAAAATTCTGAAATATCATTACTAAAAGTTGGTTACAAATATATGATCTACTCTAGATAACTCTCAAAGAGAGCATATTTTAGGTTGTTTAGGCTGCATTATTTTAATACTTAGGTAAAGAATATTTGCGTTCTTAGAAGAAATACGGAGAAATAACTTAGAAAATCATCATGCATTTATAATATCGCATCAAAAGCATGAATCTATGCTTTAGCGCAAATCGCAAAACAACTGTGTCTAATTTACGCTTTTTAGCAGGATTTCGTGCAACATCGAGGAAAAGGAAATGATACAAACGCTGGTTAGGTCACCCAAATACGTTGAACCCGAAAGAAGGAATTACGATCGACAAAGTTTCATCTACAAGGAAAAAATCAAAAGAATCTACTATGTAATCAAGGCGATGGCAATCAAATAAATCCCGACGAAAATCATAGAATATGCATTGATGATGATTTGTACAGCTCACCTCTACTGGCGGATCACGAAATTCAATCCTATAAATATAAATACCAAAGCAAGGAGAGAAATTCATCTAGCTGGTCGGTTGGCCATAAGTCGATCGGGGACTGAAGCCAAAACTTGAGTCTACTGTAGAGAAGCTGATGGTGGTGTTGTGGGAACTAATGACAAGGAGCTACTCACCTTCAACCGTGCCAATTCCATTTATTTATTTTTATTATGAGTAGTTATAGTATTTAGACATTTTTAGTCGTAATAAAATCGTCTGGTTTAAACTTCTATTTGGTGTTTATTTACTATGATTGCGTTATAGGAGTATATGATGATTAAGTATGAATAGATCATGTTATTAGTATAGGTCATTGAATGTTACACTGCTGAATGTTTATATATATATATATATATATCTGTGTGTGTGTGTGTGTGTCGATTAGCTACCCATGCATGTACCTTGCGAAGAATTGGAAAAGGAATTGCTTGTTGACCCAGTACGCGACGTTAGGTTGTATGAACAGTTGTTCATCATTTAGGGAGTTAGGAATAACCTCATTACTACTTACGTCGACATGTGTTTAGTATGGTGCTCGCAGCGGAAGCTGGTTCGCCCATAAATCATGAGTCACGGAACTGATAATTGTTAGGGAAGTAAGACATTCACTGGGTAGTCCACGCTCTTATCATTTTCTTAGACTACATAGTTAGCATTACTCATTGCACGCATTTTATTTTATCTTATTAAACAAAACAAAACCACTCAACATATATGCTTATTTACTTTTTCGTACGACTCTAACTTAAGAGATATTTGCTTTAGACATCAATCTTTATGGAATCGATAAAATTATATACATATTACTTGCTGCAATTCCCAACTGCGTATACTTGCGCGTAAATGATTCTAATTGCGTTTCGCATAAGAATTCGTTACTATTCAATATATTAGCAGTAGAATCATCCAATCAACTCCAAACTACAAAAGAAATAAAATAAGGAATTGGTGCAGTTGTTGAAGATGTGCAGACTCCTTGTCATTAGATTCCATGATCACCGTCCAGTTGCCTTCTTTTCATGGTAAACTATCCCAAGCGAATTGGCTTTTGGCCAACTGACCAGCTCCCCGATTATAGCTTCATTCATTCTTTAAAAAGAGATGATTAAAGCCAGTATATCTTCATAAATGGAGGAATCTTCTAATTGTTGTTGGAATTCCTTGATTAAAGCCGGTTTTAATTAATTGATTGATTCTCTATTCTTTCCTTATTGGCATGAATCTTCGAATAATGTTGTCTTATGAATGCATTATGTGATTTTTCCTTTCACTGTTTGCATCTAGTCCGTTCTCCAGCATCCAAGTTTCGCACTCCTACATTTTATAATATTTATTAGCGCAATTTATTCATTCCCTTACTTTAAAACGCAATGTTTGCCCTTCTTATGCTGAATAATCGATGTGTGCAACTTCTAACAGTTTTACTCGCAATTTGCTCTTAACTATACAACTATTCCCCCTCAACCTTAGTAAAATGCATAGTAAAGTAGCCTAATTTATGCTCTATTTGATAGCTATCAACATGTTAGTTGGGGTGTCTATGCAAAAGGGTTTTCCATAACACTGGACCAAAAACACTTGACCATTCTAAGTAATTTTGTTAAAAACTTGGATCAATACTTCACTTAGATGATCGTATGCTATTATGATCAGAACCTTGAGTGAATTGTGATCTCCTACTTGTGAAAACGTTCTTTGATTTGCATGGGTGAAAGCAGCAACATCGTTGTTCAATTTGCCTCTCACTTTGGAAATTGTCGTAGCGAGTAGCTTAGAACGCAGAATCACAAGATGGAATTCACTCTTTCCATATTCTTGTGGAAGTAGAGAAGTTGTTTTCTTAAGAATTCATTTCAGTGCTTGAACAAAGAGTACCCGCCTCTCCTTGGCCCAAGAGAATACCGGTTCATGGTTGGACCATGAACAACTTGTTCATTAGAGGAGTCAGTGGCACTTAATGACAAAGATGTCATTACATGGGTAAAAATAGACATTTGACCCAGGTGTAATTATGAACAACTCGTGAAAGATCATTTAGCAGATGACATAACTTGTTCTATAGTGCAAGAGAAAACAACACGGGCATTTAATGGATAAACATGTTGTTTGCAAATAGGGATTAGATCTCTAGTCGTTTAGCTTCCAATAGGTAGGTTCATTGGCCTTTGGGCTAGCTCATAGTTATTGATAGACATAGAGGTATAGAACTAATGATTAATATATTATAATTATTAATTAATTAATATTTTGATAAATATTAAATTGAGAGAATTAATCGATATATTAGATGTATTAATTGAAAATATTTATTGAGGATTTTATTAATATATGGGATATATTACTAATTATTTAATTAGTAGATAATTAAATTAAAATGCAATTAATTGATTAATTTTCTAGCTTCTTCCTATTGGATGGGAAGGAGACAAAGACATAAATAGAGACCTTAGGTCTCTAGAATTCACGCACTTTTCTCTTGACCTAAATTGTCTCCTCAAGATTTCTCTCACTTCCCCTCCATACAGACTTGATGGAGAAACATATTTTGTAAGATGCTAAATTCAAGAAGGTTCACTATGAATAACTATAATCCTAGGCGTTGGAGATAAAGAACCGACAGATTAATTCGGAGTTGTCATTCACTATAAGTTTGATAGTTATTAAATAAAATGTCAATCATCAAAGGGAATTGCATATAGATTAATTAATTAATTAATATCGAAAATCAATGACAATTTCATATGCCACTTCCCAACCATTTTAGATCGGAGAAGAGGGACTTTGATCTCCAATGACGATGGATTTTGACAAGAAAGATGCCCCAAATAAGTGCAAAATCTTTCTGAATACTTAAAGATATAGATAGTCGCATTTGTCGTTTAAGTTAGCAATGACCAATTTGTGTGTTGAAATAAACTTTAAATGTTATTTTTAATGTGTGATTAAATATTTTTAGTGGGAGTTTTTTTTTATTTAGGAGTTAGTGAGCTCTTAAATGTTGTTAGTGGGTCTTAAATTAGGAGTTAGTGGAAAAATAGTTTTGGAAATTGAATAGCCAAAACAGTTACGAATTTATGACCAAGAGTCTTGTAGAACAAGTTTGTAATAGGTCTATAAATAGAATGGTCTCTCCATTGTGAAATATAGAGCAAGAAAGCAAATAGAGAAAAATAAGTTGAGAAATAAAGAAAAATGTTTTGTGAAATTTTTTAGAGTATCTTGTCTCTCCAGTTCCGAAAGCAACTATTCTATTCACATTTTCTATTCTACAAATTGGTATTAGAGCCATGGCGAACGTGACGGGTCAAATGCAGCTATCACAATTGACGAAGGTGAATTACGATAATTGGAGCATTCGAATGAAAGCTCTTCTCGGCTCTCATGATGCATGGGAGGTGCTTGAAGAAGGTTTCATAGAACCAGAGAATATCACGGGTTATACGATGGCTCAAACCAAAGTGTTGAAAGAGATGCGTTCAAAGGATAAAATGATATTATACATGTTGTTCCGAGTAGTTGATGGATTGGACTTTGAGAAGATTACGAGTGCAACAACTTCAAAAGAAGGGTGGGACATTTTAGAGAAAGTGTTCAAATGAGCCGACTAAGGCAAGCAAGTGCGTCTCCAAACTCTTCTCAGCGAGTTGAAGAGCATTAAGATGAAGGAGTCAGAAAGCATATCTGACTACATCACTCGTGTACAAACGGTAGTGAACCAACTCAATTGCAACAGAGAAAAACTAACCGATACGTGAGTTGTTGATAAGATTTTGATATCATTGACCAACAATTTTGAGAATGTTGTGTGGCGATAGAAGAGTCAAAGGACCTTGCGACGATCACTGTTGACGATCTTTCTGATTGTCTTAAGGCACACAAGCAACATAATAATAAGAAGAAGGAGGAAATGTTCGAGCAAGCGCTTCAAACCAAAGCATCAATCAAAGACGAAAAGGTACTCTATTCTAAAAAAATTTAGGGTAGAGAACGTGGTCGTGGTGGTAGTGAAAATGGTTGTAGTGGTCAAGTGACAGTCATGAAGAGAAAGAACAGTCGAGCCAAACGAATTGGCACGGAGGAGGACGCGGTCAAGGAAGAGGCTATTGATCGAATTATTCAAACATTGGGTGCTACAAATGCCACAAGTATTTTCATTATGCGAGTGATTGCAATTCTGACAAATGTTACAATTGTAGAAAAGAGGGACATTTTACAAGAGATTGTCGAGCAGATAAAACGGTTGAAGAAACAACCAATTTAGCATTAGAAGACGAAGCAAATGAAGGTCTTATTTTGATGGCAAAAATGATGACAATGTCAATAATGATACTTTGTGGTATCTCGACTCAGGAGCAAGCAACCATATGTGCGGTCACGAGCATCTATTCAAAGAGATGTGGAAAATTAAAGACGATCATGTTTCTTTTGGCGATGCGTCAAAAGTGGAGGTCGAAGGCAAAGGTACAATTTATTATTTGCAAAAGGATGGCTTGACAGGGTCAATCCAGGATGTCTATTATGTACCAGATCTCAAAACAAATATTTTGAGTTTGAGGCAACTGATAAAGAAGGATTTTCGATATTTTTTAAAGATCGGCTATTACATTTGAATGGCAAGAAAGTGTGTTTAGTCGTTCAAGTTGAGATGGGAATAAATTGCATGTATAGATTGAATCTGAGAAGCGTACGAGAAAAGTGTTTACAAGTCAATGTAGAAGATAAAGCATCACTTTGGCATCTTTGTTTTAGTCATCTACATCGTGGTGGACTGAAAGAGTTAGCGAAGAAAAATATGGTGCATGGGCTACCTTACATGGATTATGATGGAAATTTTTGTGAAGAAAGCAGAATATCGGGAAAAGAAGACGCTCGAGACGATTCATAATGACATATGCAGACCAATTACCCCCAGATCTTTCAGCAGTAAAAGGTACTTCATTCCTTTTATTGATGATTTCTCACGAAAAACTTGAGTTAATTTATTGAAAGAATAATCAGAAGCATTTTAGGCGTTCAAGAAATTCAAAGTGAAGGTGGAGAAGGAAATAGGTAGACTGATGAAAGCTGAGTGATCTGACAGAAATGGCGAATATACTTCGACAGTTTTCATAGAGTATTGTAAGGAGCAAGGCATAAGGAAATTTCTAATCGCACCGTATACTCATCAACAAAAGGGTGTGGCTGAGAGGAAGAACAAGACCATTTTTGACATGGTTTGAGCAATGTTGAAGAGCAAAATTATGTCAAAGGAATTTTAGGCAGAAGCTGTGCAATGCACAATTTATGTGCAAAATCGAAGTCCTCGAGCGAAGTTGGGTGATAAGACACCACAAGGAGCATGGAGTGGACAGAAGCCGACAGTTTCGCATCTCAAAGTATTTGGTATTGTGGCTTATGCACATGTACCAGATCAGCGAAGAACGAAGCTCAAAGACAAGAGCAAGAAGTATATTTTCATTGGCTATGATGAGAAAACAAAAGGGTACAAACTACTTGACCTAGTAAGCAAGAAGGTGATGGTGAGTCGCGATGTGCGAGTCAATGAAGAAAGTGAATGGGATTGGAACAATTCGATTGAAGTTAGCAATAAAGTTAGAGAATCACCAGTCATTGCATCATCAAGTAAATCAGCAGATTTTGAAGCTACTGATGATGATGATGAACCGCAACAACCCAGAATGCAAAGTTTGCAAGATTTGTATTTACGACCAATCAGGTACATCTTTTATGTCTTTTGGCAGATGCGGAAGATATTAACTTTGAAGAAGCAGTGCGAGACAAGAAATGGCAAAGTGTCATTGATGAGGAGATCAATGCGATTGAGTGCAATGATACGTGGAAGCTAACAGAATTATCGAATGTAAGTCATCCAATTGGCGTGAAGTAGGTATTCAAGAAGAAGATGAATGCTCAAGGCTAGATAGAGCGATATAAAGTGCGACTTGTTGCAAAGGGATACAAACAAAAAGCTAGAATTGACTATGATGAAGTCATTGCTCCCATTGTGAAAATGGAGACAATTCGATTGCTTATTTCTCATACGGCTAAATTCAGATGCCCAATTTCTTAGATGGATGTAAAGACGGCATTCTTGAACGTTTTTCTTGAAGAAGAAGTGTACATTGAGCAACCACCTAGATATGTGAAAGTTGGAAAAGAGAAGAAAGTGCTAAAATTGAAGAAAACACTTTACGGGTTGAAGCAAGCACCGCGAGCGTAGAATACTCCCATTGATACTTATTTCAAGGAGAACGGGTACAAGTAGTTTCCTTACGAGCATGCATTTTACTCAATGCAGAGTAGAGGTAATGCGATTTTTGTAGCTTTTTATTTATGGGTAACAGTGATGTGATGATCGAAGAATTTAGGAGCGCAATGATGCGAGAATTTGAGATGAGAGATTTGGGCTAGTAAAGTTTTTCCTTAGTTTGGAGGCTAAACAAGAAGAGACAGACATTTTTGTATCGTAAGAGAATTATGAGAATGAGATCTTGAAAAAGTTAAAGTTATCAAATTGCAACCCAGTTTTAATACCAATTGAACCCGGTACAAAATTTTGAAGTTTGTTGAAGGAGAACGTGTAGATGCGAGCAAATACAAAAGTTTGGTGGGAAGCCTTCGTTATCTCACATGCACAAGACCAAACATCGTATTGAGTGTTAGCATTGATATTCGGTTCATGGAGAAGTCGGTTTATAAGCATTGGAAGGCATTGAATCAAATTCTCAATACATCCAAGGTACACCATTTGGGATGTTTTATTCGAAAGTGGAAGACTACAAGTTGATTGGATACTCTAACAACGATTGGTGCGGAGACATAGACTATCGGAAGAGCACTTCTAGATATGCATTCTTTGTGGGCAATACAACATTTACTTGGTTGTCAAAGAAGCAACTAATCGTAACACTTTCGACATGCGAAGCTGAATATGTTGTAGCTTCTTGGTGTGTATGTCATGCAATATGGCTCAAAAATTTGTTGAGCAAGATGGAGATAAAGCAACTTGGTGCGACTATGATTCAAGTTGACAACAGATCAACAATTGAATTAACAAAGAATTCAGTGAATCATGAATGAAGCAAACACATTGATGTTCGTTTTCATTTCATCTGAGATCATGTGAAAGAAGGAAGCGTGGAATTGTTGTATGTGGCGAGTCAAGATCAAATTACAGATATCTTTACAAAACCATTACCAAAGGTTTTGTTTGATAAATTCAAGAAAATGATTGGCATGGCAGATGGTATAATCATTTAATTTTATGGAGGAGGATTTGAAAGAAAACACAGAAGAGAGTAACGGTTTGGAGATTTTGGAAGAATGGTTTTTTTTTTTTTTTGAAATTTTAGGACTCCATAGAGGTTTTAGTGAAGAAGAGAATAAGATTTGGGAGGAAGAAGGAAGTTTGGAGTTTTTGATTTTTTTTTTTTTCTTTTTTCTTGAAGTAGTTTTAGGAGGAAGGAAAGAATATTTAAGGTTTTCACCTTGAATAAGATTGGAATGTTAAAAATTAAACATGTTTTAAAAAATAACTTATGCAAATCACATGAGTTTTTTTTTAGTTAATTAAGAAAGTTGTTATAAGTTTATGAGAGTTTAAAGAATAAATTGTATTTTGCATGAGAGTTTTACGTTCATGAAATTAAGTTAGAATATGAGTTAGATCTTGATGTAAGTTATAGATCTAGATTGTTCCATGGAATCCTATAAATAGAATGTGTTGTAAGAGTTGAGATATCAAGCATAAAGCATCAAAGCTTAAATAAAAGTGAAGTAAGTTTTAGAGAAAAAATGTGTGAACCAAGTTTGTAGTTTTTCAAGAAAAGTTTCTCAATACAAGAGAAATATTGTGTCAAATATACCTTGGTTGATTCTTTGTTTTTGTGAGTGTTTATAACATGTTTCCAACAAAGTGGTATCAGAGCTTGAGTTTGAAAGAAGAGAATTGTTTTTGCAAATGAAAAACAAAAATATGGTTCCTTTCCAAGTTCCTCATCTAACGGAGGAAAATTATAGTAGTTGGTGTATCCGAATGAAAGCTCTACATAGCTCACAATATGTTTGGAAAATTGATGATAGAGGCTATGACGAGCCTGGAAATGATGCAACTTTAAATCAAGCGCAAAGGAAAACTTTGCAAAGTACAAGAAAGAAAGATCAAAGGCGCTCACCATTATTCATCAAGCAATACTGTGATGCAATCATGGAAAATTTTAGAGAATAAGTACAAAGGAGTAGATCGCGTTAAAAAGGTTCGTCTTCAAAAATTGAGAGGTGATTATGAATCACTACACCTGAAGGAGTCTGAATCAATCTCAAATTATACTTCAAGATTACTGGCGGTAGTAAATGAAATAAAGAGATATGGTGAGACAATAAATGATGAGCAAGTAGTTGAGAAAATACTTCCCTCATTATAGGAAACATTCAACTTTATCGTTGTAGCGATAGAAGAATCAAAAGATTTGAGTACGATGTCGATTGATCAACTCGTGGGTACGTTGCAAGCTCATGAAGAGAAGCTTCTCAAGAAGAACAAACAAACAACTGAGCAACTTTTCCAATCAAAGTTGCAGTTGAAAGAAAAAAACATGATCAAGAAAAAAGTAGTAAAGGAGGACGTGGTCATAATCGTGGATGGAGAGGACACGGTAGAGGAAATCTCAATAAAAGAAATTTTGATGATAGTAATTCAAGTACTAATTCATCAAGAGGTCGTGGACGACAAAATTACTCAAGGTCATATGGTGGAAGATCAAATAATAATGACAGGAAGTATGACAAAAGCCAAGTTGAATGCTACAATTGTCATAAATTTGGTCATTATTCTTGGTTGAGATATCAAGCATAAAGCATCAAAGCTCAAAATAAAAGTGAAGTAAGCTTGAGAAAAAAAAATGTGTGAACCAAGTTTGTAGTTTTTCAAGAAAAGTTTCTCAATACAAGAGAAATATTTTGTCAAATATTTCTTGGTTGATTCTTTGTTTTTGTGAGTGTTTATAACACGCTTCCAGATTCTAATTTTTCTCTTTTAAGGATTTTAGTCTTTCTTTTTTTCTTGAAAAGAAGAGGAATAAGAAGAAGAGAAAAAGAGGAGGAAGAAAGGTACATCTTACTCGGATTTGGAAGAAGGGAGTAGCCTTTTTAGGCTTAATACCATGACAACCTCGTGAGAAGGGAAGTAGCAAGAAGATGAATGGAAAGCTATTGTTGAGAGGATCAGAAATATATATTTATTTATAGAAGATAGGACATATATATTGTAAAACATTTTAACCTAATGAGCTCATTGAGCCTTACATGACACCAAAAATACTAACAACCAACGCCAATCTAGTACTAACACTCAAACATCCCTCGGAAGCAAACAGAACTGTGTGAACCTTAGAGGAGAGAATTATTAGTAGAAAACATCAAAAAACAACGGGAGTCAAATGCGTGAACATAACACATACATAAACAAAAGAAAAATAAAAAGGGAACATGAACTTTGAAAAAACGTCCAAAAAACTTCAAAGTTGGATGTAGATGGTAATACTATAGAACCACGGCCTTGAAGAATATGAGGGGGTTAAAAGAGAAAGCTGAGATTTATTGGAAATGTCATGATGGGTTTGGGGCTAAGTCAAAACATGGGGTGATTGAATTGATTTGGTAGATACCGAGTGTCAATGGCGCAGAACCATCTTGTTTGATGTTAATCCATTCCAACTTCATAGTCACGAGTTTGAGCCCGAAAATCGGTATCTGGCTCTCATATTATTTGAGAGTGTTATGAAAATGGCAATCAATAATCGGTAAACGAAGATATGAAAACAGATAACGATCAACGTGAAAGACGAAGAAGAAACAACACATAGAAGTTATGTGGTTCACCAACGTTATGTTGGCTAGTCCACGGGCAGAGGAGGAGAGCAATATTATTGAGAGAGGCGGAAATTTACAGATACAGAGATTATGTCATAATACGGCTAGACTTTAATTCAAGTTTAGTCGGGCACTCTCATTAAACCCTATTACAGAATACGTAAACATTAAATAGAATGCGGATGCGTGGACGCACAACGGAAACAGAATGCTCTGCGGAGTGCGGTTAGCGGGTGAAAAATGCGGGTTGCAACGTGGAATGCGCTTACGCACATAGATGCGTTTGCGCAACAGAATGCTAAACGCACAAATGCGTTTTCACAACTGGGGCGTTGCGCCCGCACCTTCACTCGTTGACTGGGCAACGAGACCCCCAACTGCTAATCGCAGGACATTAATGCGTTCAAAGCATAACACAACAGAGAGAAATTGTGCACTCTATATAGGATTTGTTGGTCTTCTTTTTTCCAATTTATACTAAAAAAGAATTGATTTGGTAGATGGAGTGGTTGACTAGTCAGCATTGGGGAGTGTAGAGATAGAGCGAGAGAAATTTTGAGAATAAGAACAGAGGTCGGATCACGTGGAGAAGGGTGAGCCGTTGGTGCGGGTGATGATGGAGGGACAAGATTGTGAGTAGAGAGATTAGGAGAAGCTTTGGATTTAATGGATTTAATATACAAGAGCATGCTACTAATCTCAAATAATATTATCAAGTCTAAGCCAAAATCTTAGGTAAAGTGGAGTAGGTCCTTTTTGACCGAATTACAATACATCGCTGTGTTCAAATTTTCCAAATTGCTTAAAATGATATAAACTCATCTTAGGGGTCATTTCTTGAATTAAGAACTTGTAATTTTAAAAGTAAGGTTGTGGATCATTTTTATAAAAAAACATGAAAGTATTTTCATCTATTACACAAAATCAAAACTAATTCATTTGTAGCAAGAAATTTAAATTAAGTTCTATCACCGATAAAATTCAATGAGTGATAAATTTATATCATTGATAAAGTATATCACAAATAGAATTCAATTAGTGATATACTCATTATATCACTGGTTAAGTTCAATCACTAATACAAATCATCTATTATAAATGAATAATTTTAGGAATTTTTATGCATGCAAATATAATAAGAGATAGAATAAGATGTTGAAGTTAAACTCTCAATATTATAACTCTTTCAAAGCTAAGTATATTTAGCCCTTACAAGTCAACACTTTGGAAACACTCGAAACTCAACGCATGTGCACCTTTGACTTTGACCTCCTCCTATCTTTGCTAAAAATGTAGCTACTTGGAACAATTTAATAAAATTTGGTAATTTCTAGACTCAATCAATTTTTAAAGTTAGAAGAGTTGTTTGATTTTTTAAAAAAGAATACCAAATTTCCATTTAAAATATGTCTGACCCCCATGGCTTTCGTTTATGAATTACTTTCAAAATCATATATGAGCGGTGACTTACTTTATTTTCAACCGCATTATATGTATAATTTGAAAAATGATTTATTTTGATATGGTTGACGGTTTTTGCTTGTAACTTAAAGTAAATACTTCTATGGTAAATTACTTTCGGTTTTGGACCCTTTGTAAAAAAAAAAAAAAAAGGATATTAGTTTAAAAATATGTTGAGTATTGAATTGAGGTCTTTTTTCAAGATTTAATCAAACATTTGGAAAGTATAAAAACTGAAATTAAAAAAAGATTTGAAAGTCGAGATTAAAGTTTGAATCTCATTTTGTTTTTAAATCTAAATTTTTTAAATTTCTAATTTACATCTTTTATATTTCAATAATATTTTAGAGTAAAAAGATTCAATCATATGATGCAAACAAGAGTTGTAGCATCAATAATCTTGTGATGGTGAAATTGAATTGGAATTTCATCCTCCAAGAATGGTGCAGTGGTTGAAAACTTGGAATATGAAGGTATGCTCCCTTCAAGGTCTCAGATTTGAAACTCACCTATAACACTACTCCTTCAATGTCTACGGTGCCTAGTATAGGGACAGGCGTAGTTACAATAATATCATATATCAATTAAGTCAACACATCACCAACTCTTTCATTAAAAAGTAATTAATAATATGAAAGTAGGAGCTAAAATAGATATTTTTAAAGTTAGGTATGGTATTCGAATGTGAATTTGAAGATAAACATTTGAGAAAGCTAACCAAAATACAAAATCAATAATTGTCCTGTATAGTTTTTGTAAATTAAAAAATACAAGGGAAAGAAGACAGAGGACTACTAGCCTAGTGGGATATCATAATGAAAAGAGCAAGTTAGAAAAGTCTCAAAGGGCCACAAGTGTATGATAATAATGGAACTGCAATGGAAGAGTCAAAGCAAAGATGAGAACCATCAAAATTTCAAAGCAAAACAAAATTAAGCTCTCAGAAGATCATCCATGGCATGTTCTTCGTCGTTGTCGTCAACTCGCCTTTGGAAATACGACGTGTTTTTGAGTTTTAGAGGCGAAGATACTCGTGTAAATTTCACAGATCATTTGTACAAAGCCTTTATACGAAAAGGGATCGTAACATTTAGAGATGACAATGAGATGGAAGAAGGAACAGACATTTCTTCAGAGCTACTGGCTGCCATTGAAGTTTCGAGGGCTGCTGTGGTTGTCGTATCAAAAGACTACGCTTCTTCAAGATGGTGCCTCGCCGAGTTGGTTAAGATCTTTGAGTGCAAAGAACAGAAGGGAATGAAGATTATACCAATTATTTATAAAGTGGATCCTTCTGATGTTCGAAATCAAAGACAAAGTTTTAAAAAAGCTTTTGTTAAGCATGAAAAACGCTTTGGAAAAAATAGCTTGAATGTGTTGTCATGGAGGAAGGCGCTGTTTGAGATAGCAAGTCTCAAAGCTTGGGTTTTAAATGAACGGTAACCAATTCCATTTCTTAATATTCCATTTAATTAATTGTTGAATTATGTTACATCATTAAGGCTTAATGACTTACAAATGCTTCAACTCTCGAGTTTTGATTCCATGTTGAATTATGCTAAATCACTAATCAATCCAAAAGCATAAATTGATGGGTTGGGATAAATTTGATTATATCAACCAACAATAATAGATATAATACATTTCAAAACTATAATCTGAACCTGTGAGAAAAGTTTAGAAAGTTGATCTTCATTCATGTCTGATTTGTAGTTGCAATGAGAATGTCTCATTGATCTAAAGGTCGTACGTTCAAGTCTTAACTCAAATATTATTGTTGTACTAAAAACAAATATAATGTTGTTAGTATACTCGAAGTACTAATAAAGCGATATAGCTATTTTTACTTGAAAACAAAGTTAATTGGTGTATGAACACTAGTGATCTTCTTAACATAATATTGAACTGATACACTCAAATGAATGATGAATGATGAATGATCATATACTTTGTTAATATACTCAATATTACTAGTAAGGTGATATGATATCACTGATATATTTTGATCTGTTATATTATTGAAGCAATCAATAATATTGATATATTTGACTATGAGTATATACGAACGATATAATTAATATATTGAATTATGATATACCAATGATATTTGATACACAACACATTAATATATCATTGATATATTTCATTTGGAAGAGTAAAATTGGATTAACTAGACCCTGTTTTTCTTCAATAATAGTTTTCAGGATCTTAGTAAGTAAACATTTTGAATTCTTATCCATATTCCAAAAATAAATTAGGTCACATGAATCAGAATTCATAGAAGACATATGTGAAGCAATATTGAGAAGAATCAAACCGACCTTGTCACTCATTGAGAAGGACCAACTTGTTGGAATCACTTCAAATCTAAACCAACTTTCTTCCCTTTTGAATCCAAACTTGGATGATAATGTGATCTTGGTTGGAATACATGGAATGGGGGGGATAGGCAAGACAACCATAGCTCGAGTTTGTTACGAACAAATTCGAGAGGAATTCGAAGTGCATTGCTTCCTCTCCAACGTTCGAGAGCAGGTCGAAACCTCTAAAATTACACACATACAAAGCAAACTCCTTTCAAGAATAACATTCTCAAAGAACATTGACATATGGGATGAAGAAGAAGGCATGGTTCTGATAAGCAAAGCAATTTTTCAAAAAAAGACACTTCTTGTCCTAGATGATGTGGATCATTTCGACCAAATGACGAAATTGACACCGAAAAATGAGGGTTACTTCGGCTATGGTAGTAGAATCATAATCACAACAAGAAATGAAGATTTGCTTTCGACATTGGGGGTGAAAAGAATGTTCAAAATGGAAGAACTAAAATACAAGGAAGCTCTTCAACTCCTTAGTTTGAATGCTTTTAAAGAAAGATGTCCAAAAGAAGGCTATTTGGGACATTCCAACACTATTGTGAAGCTTGTTGGAGGTCATCCTCTTGCACTTAAAACATTGGGGAGCTCTTTGCAGAACAAAGATTTGTATGTTTGGAACAATGTAATAGAAAGGCTCCAAGGTGGTTGGAGCATTGATGAGAAGATTTTCAAGTGTCTTAAAGTAAGTTATGATGGGTTGGATGATGAGGAGAAAGAGATATTTCTTGATGTTGCTTGCTTCTTCAAAGGAAAGAAAAGAGATGTTGTAGAGGAAATACTTGTTGGATGTGATTTCCATGCTAATGTTGAACTTCTCATTAAAAAATCTCTCCTAACTCTATCTCATGACAGTAGATTACAAATGCATGATTTGCTGCAAGAAATGGGCCGAAAAATTGTTTGTCAAAAACCCGTTCGAGATCGACTTTGGGGCCTCAAGGATATAAATAAAAGTGTGGTAAGATGTGCTATTTGTTTTATTTTTCTTTCCTTTATTCTTTATCAAATTGAATATCTAATTAAATTGTGTTGTACTTGTTATTTTAAAATTTCAGGGTATGGAAGCATCGATCCAAAGTATATTTTTCAAGTCCACAAGAAATGTTGTTCCAATTCCAATTATGTTTTCAAGAATGCACCAACTTAGGTTGATTAATTTTCGGAATGTGAAATTGCAAAACCAATCAGAATATTGCATTCCATCTGAGTTAAGATATTTGAAGTGGAAAAGATATCCAATGGAGGTTCTGGAATTAGATTCTGAACTAGAATATAAACTTATTGAGCTTCACATGTGCTCCAGCAATTTGAAACAATTTTGGCATGGAGAAAAGGTAACAACTCAAATCCTTGGCTTTCTTTTTCTTCTTCAGAAACTAAAATTCAGTTCTTCAAAATCCAGTTGTTTTGACTTTTATAGTTAATGAAAAAAAACTCAAATTTTCAGGAAGTGCAGTGTTTTTTTTTTTTTTTTTTTTTTTTGAGTTTAACCCCAATTGGAGAGGAGAAGATTTGAACTTATAACCTCTTGGTTACTCTATCATACATGATACCGCTGGAGTTTTGCTCATTTTGACAATCTCGAGTTATATAAGTGATCAAAATACTTCGATGGATAGTTATAAAAAAAACCATAAAACTTAATATTTTTTACTGATGTTTTTTTTTTTTTGGATATAAAATAGTTTTTGATTATGTGAATTGTCTCTACTCGTAACAGTACTTAGAGAAGTTACAGTATATCAAAGTCAGCCATTCTCAGAACTTATACCAAACTCCAAACTTCACACAGCTTCCAAATCTACAAATATTAGATCTTGAAGATTGCCCAAATTTAATCAACATTCATCCATCCATATTCACTGCTAAAAGCCTAACTTTTCTGAGTTTGAAAGATTGCATCAATCTCAATAACCTTCCAGGCCATATAACCATAGAGATTCTTGAAGTTTTAATTCTATCTGGTTGTTTGAAACTGAAGAAAATACCAGAATTTAATGGCAACACACAAAGATTACAACAACTCTATTTGGATGGCACATCCATAACAGAGCTACCTTCATCAGTTGCAAGCTTGGATTGCCTGAGAGTACTGAGTTTAAAGAATTGTAAGATGTTGGTTTCCATTACAAGTGCCACTAACTGGCTACCATCCCTTAAAAGCCTCAATCTCTCTGGATGTTCAAAGCTTGGCAACCCAACAAGTGAAACGACGCTCGAATGGCTAGTCTCAAGGTTGTTCAAAGCTCCGACGAGCAGAGTTTTCGGGATTGCATCGTTCGCTGGTTTATACTCTCTTACGGAATTGATTCTTAGCGATTGCAACATCGACGTTGTGCCAGAAGGAATTGAGTGTTTGGTGTGGTTGAGAGTGCTGAATCTAAGTAACAATAGCTTTTGTGAGCTTCCACCATGCATAGCTAAACTTCATAATCTAAGAGGCTTGAACATTAATGGATGCAAGAAGCTTGTGCAGGTTCCAGAGCTCCCAGAGAGGATTATGAAGTTGAAGATGAAGGATTGCATTTCACTGAAAACATTTCCAGACATTTCTAAGATGGACCATTTGTATTACATGGGAGAAATGAACCTTATAAATTGTTACCAACTTGCTGACAATAAACAGATCCAAAGTTTGCTCACTTCCTGGATGCAGGTTAGCTACTTCGATGTGGATTTGATTTATTTTAAGTTAAAAGTTAAGTTTGATTTTGAAGTTGGTTATATTTTGTTCTCTAAACTTTTAAATATCAAATTTTAATTCGTATACTAAACTTAAAATTGGTTACTACTAAATTGGAACAAGTTTGAAAGTTTTTTTTTTTTTTTGAAAACCTAGAAATCGGAGCTTCGCTCCCCTATACCCGAGGCACAACTAGCCCGTCGCTAGACTGTGGCATCGGGATTCTTCGAGGGTATTCTAGTTTAAGCGCTTTCCAGCAGTCTCGAACCAGGGATCTATCAAGGAAGCATGCCTTGAAGTACTTTGCCTCAACCGCTGGGCTGCCCCTTAGGGACAAACAAGTTTGAAAGTTCAAAAACTAAAATTGAAAGATCCTACTTCCTTGATGAAATGTATAGACTACTTCTCTCATTATCAGTTGTATTTTAGAGAAAACGATGAAACTTTTTTTAACAACAACAACCATTTGAGAGTAGGAGGGTCGAACCAGCATCTTATAAAAAAATACATGTCATTACCGTTGGACGAAGGCCACTTGAACTAAACCCTATAAAACTTAAACAGGTATTTGGTCTGAAAAGAAATTGAGATCCAACACAATAATGGTGAAAAGAAGAGGCGTGATGTTGAAGATTCACATTAGATTTTTTAATAAGATACATAGATAACTGTTCTTGTTCTTATTTGATTTTGAGATGAAATCTCATTTTCTGATCATATTACGTTTAATGAGTTAGTTTTTGTCTCAAATGAATTAGAGAAGTGTAATAGACTAAACCACACAAAAAATTGATCTGATTAGTGGATTTGATGATATGCAGAAAATGTTCTTCCACAAAGAAAAATTCAGCATTATGATTCCTGGAAGTGAGATTCCAAGTTGGTTTACAACAACAAAAACAGGATCTTCAATAAGTATAAAGTGGGATCCAAATAATGCTAACCAGATCTGTTTTGCTTTGTGCGTGGTTTGTGGCCCAACTGACCAACAACAAAATGGCACCATTCCTTCCTTGGGAATCTTTGCATCAATGGTTGTAAAAGAACCTAATCACGACTTGGATTCGGAGGATGACGACGATGTTTGTGGTCATGGCATATTGGTTTCAGGGATGGAAACATTAGATCATATTTGGATGCTTGTTCTACCTTGGACGAAGTCGATGTGGGACGAGATTAACAAATGCACAGAGATTGAGTTTCGATTTCATATGAAGGTTAATCGATATCACTCTGTTAATCCATTAAACATGGAGTTGAAAAGGTGTGGAGTTCGTTTGATTAATATGGAAGAAGAGAAGCAAAATGTTGAATGGAAAGAAAATTATATGCTCTTGAAGACAGCATTCAATTTGTGGGCAAAACAAGCCAGAAATGTTAGGAAAGTTCACAGGACAGTACTTTGATTTCTTGACAATAAAGAGACATTAGTTATTGCATACAAATAGAATATTTCAATTTGAAAAACCAACGGCTTTTGAAGAATCTTAATGTTATTGTATTATAGTAGTAAATGAATCATAGTATGTTTGTCAAATTTAAAGAACTATTACAAATGAGTTTTTATGGTTATCTTCAAACAACTATAGCTAAATAAGCTATTGTGTCCCACACTTCATTTCAAAACTACTCAAAATAATTATACAACATATATATACATTTTAATTCATATGGGGAGGGGACCAACAACCCTCTACATAAAAGGCTCTACTACTCTTAAATAATATGAGAGCCAAATATCAATTTCCACGACCGAACCCGTGACTGTGGAGTTGATATAGATTAACACCAAACAAGATAATCAACGCGCCACCAACAATATTTAAAAAATCCATAACAAAATAATTATAAGAGATTGACAAATATCAATGAAATGAGAGATTATGTACAAATGAAACACTCGAGAGTTATCAACGTTAGTAGGTGTTTCACTTGTCAGTAAGTGAAAGCACCGCATAAGCCAATAGGACTGTTTGTAGACACTAAGTGTACCTCAGTGGAAGTGGGAGGAAACTTTGATGGATTACATCTACGATTTATTGAGGAGTTAAGAAGCGTTTACACATATTTGGGTGATAGTTGATTGGTTGACTAAGAATACACACTTTATCCCCGGTAAGTTCATCGATACCATGGAAAATGGGCACAGTTGTTCCTAAAATAGATACCATGGGGTGCTCGAGAAGATTGTATTAGATAGAGATCCCTAGTTCACTTCTCACTTCTTTAGAGTCCTCTCAAAGGGTATCGGGACCGAGCACATTTTCATTATAGCTTTTCACCCATAGACATGTGGTTGGACTGAGAGAGTAAACCACATTTTAGAGAACATGTTGCGTACTTGCGTCATGGACTATGCAGACAGTTGGGATCAATACTTATATTTTCTAGAGTTTGCCTATAACAATAATTTCCAGACGACCATACAGATGACTTCGTTTGGGGCATTGTATGGTAAGTGTTGTAGGTCTCATGTGTACTGGGAAGAGGTTGGAGACAGACAATTGTTGGGTACCAAGTTGTTGCAAGTGACAAATGAGGTAGTTCAAATCTCGGATGTTAACAACACAAAGAACACAAAAAAGCTACGTCATTGTTTGGCGTAGGGATTTAGTGTTTGAGGTTGGCCAACATGTGTTCTCCTAATGCCAGTAAACTTGAGGTTTAGGAAGAAAAGGAAGTTGAGTCTCAAGTTTCTGGACCCTTCTAAGACTCTGAAGTGAATTAGGGCAATGACTTATCATTTGGCCATGCCTTTGTTTATATCAGCAATTTACAATGTTTTTCATGTTTCTATGTTGTTTCGGTATGTCGTGTGACCCGTCAAATGTTGTGGATTATGAACCTAGAGTGGAATAAAGATCTAAGTTTTAAGGATAAGCTAGTGCAGATTTTGGCTCTAGAGTGCAAAACTTTACATAACAGTGAGAACAATTTGTTTAAAGTACCATGGACAAGCTAGATGGTTTATGAAGAAACTTGGGAGCATGAGGATGATATGTAATCTCATTACTCGAAGTCATTCGAGTCCTAGGGACGAAAGTCATAAAAAGAGCTAGTGATGTCACGCCTTGTATTATCGATACGGCTCTCTAGGTATAATTTTCTATCTATTTTCATACCCAATTTTATTTTCTAACCCATCGCCCATGTAGCCCCTATTGCACCTACCCACCACATGTTCCATCGAGCATGTTATCATGCTTAACACTAACCTAAGTCTCTTGTTCAAGCCCACATCAGATGCATCACTCAATCGATTGCACCAACAATTGTAGCCCCAACTATTGCCTTATTCCCCTCAGCTTGTTGTTGCATTGTGTGCATGCACGTTGCCCCATAAATTGTGCAAGCCACCAGTCACCTTGCTTCATAAGCATGAGAGTCAATTCCTTGGACGTCCATTGCATGAATGTTGCATCCAACGGGAGCTAGCTGTAGGTCGCTTACTAGTGCGCTCTTATCTAAGTAGCCAAGGTTTGCACACGACTGCTCGTCCAGCTCTGTATCTAGGACATGTGATGTCAGTGCCCCTACGGATGCTTTTGTACGTGCTCTACCACCCACGCCTGCATACCTGAATTTTGTTGTCGCACACCAAGCCTAGTCAGGTGCCTTATCATGCACACGGTTGTTCGTGAGTTGCACCCCTCCAACCGATCTAGCTTCTCAACTAGTGTCTCGTCAATGCACCACTCGTCGTTTGTCATAGTGCACACATATTGCATCTCGTTTTACGTGCCAATCTCAGATTTGGCACTCTTAGGTAATTTATCGACTTTAACCACCTGGTTAGCTTAGTTTGACTTGTTTGAGACCTAATTGTCTTTTTTTTTCTTAGGTTGACTTGTTTAGGCTATTAGTGTTGTTTTGAGTTTGAACGAGCTATTTTTTCTATTATTTCAAGGTAAAGACTCATTACCTTAAGTTGTGTGGACTTTGTGCACTTATTTGGGTCATTATATGCCTTGCATTTATGTTATACTATTTATGGTTCATGCTTTGAACTAAGCCTACTTACATCCTATGCAGAGCGTACCTTAAATCCTTATTCACTCTACTCCACGGTCTGTACCAACTTCCACCTAACTCTGTCGAACTTTGCTTTACCTTATGGTACATCACCATCATTCGATCACTGATGTTTCCTCTTTTTCGATGAAATGTAACATTTTTTTAGGCGTTCTCCGACGACCCATTTTGAAATCTTCAGTCATTATTTAAGTAAGCCTTTCTTCAAACTTACTTTGATCCTCTTTCATTCCATCTCTTTTCTTCCTCTCCGCTGCCTTATTTTTCTCTAGTTTGATTAAACCTGATACCAAACCTGCCTCCAATTCCAATTCCAATTCCATGACCATGTCCCCTTCCCCATCCTCTCTACTCTATGAACGAACTGGGGATCTTTCCCCTTTAAAACCCGACAGAGGCTCACGAAAAGCTTCACTAAATAGAAAAGGTTGTCCTTCCCTAATAACCACAAAGGAACACGAGTCTGCTAAAAGCCCTATTCTTTCACAACCCAGACAAAATCTAGGCAACTTTTCATACGACAACCTACTTTATTTCTCACTTGCCATTTCCTCGCTCTTGATCTTCAACGCTCTTCTTAGAGGAATTCTAATATCAATAGTGACTTTCACTCTTAGAATTTTACACATGTTACGTCGGTCCCTTTTTAGTGTCCCACCTGACATAAAACTCTTAACATATTTCCTAAGCCTTTGGCACTACTTTCAGTGTGATAAGTAGGCGAAACATCATGGAGCCTCACTTAGAACGACGCAAACCCGAACTCCAAATTTTACATACTCTTATCTCCACTCAATGATTTAAAGAGGATTGGAGAATTATCGAAAATCCCAGACTCACCTCTAAGACGTTGTCTTTCAAAACTCTCATAATAAAAGTACATAAAAACATATTCATGTCAATAGTCTCAAAACTTACCTTCTTCTCTACATTCCAAATCTTGGGGTTTGCCTTTTTAAACGCATCCAAGCTAACCGTCATTTCTGACAAGATCTTGCATGTGACAACATTCTCCAGCTCGTGTTCATAAGCCTTAATCTCATTTTCATCCAGTTCAAAAACGTCCCTCTTACTTTGTTAATTCTAAAGCTTCATCATATTAGCAAATTGAAATGCATCCATTTGGCCACCTCCACAGTAGCCAAGCAAGCTCAATCAACGCTCGACCACACCTAGAACCAATACCTGATAATAAAAAATCGAAGAAATACTAGTCCTAAAACTGTACACACAGTTTGTATACAAACCCCTCAAACACTATAAACTCACACACACAAATATATATGTATATATGTATATATGTATATATGTATATATGTATATATGTATATATGTATATTATATGAATGTATGTGTGAGATACAATTTTGGGTATAGCAATTTCCATCCAAGGACTTCTATTTGTACAAAACTGTAAAAGTAATTCAAATATAACACAAAGTTGATACTACATTCTTTTATTTCAATTTTACCCCACTAGGGATTGATTATGAGTATTATTTATTATTGATATAGTATTATGTATTATTAATACAATATTATATGTTATTAATATAAAATTGTGTATTAATACAATATTAGGTATTATTAATATTGTATTATTATTAATACATATATGACTATGGTTGCTAAATGTTTTTAGAAGTGACATATTTGTAAATATTTTCTAAATTTGACTAATTTTGTAAGTTTTCCAATATTTTTGTAAATTTTTTTTTTGTAATCATACTACCTTAAAGGTGGCTTAAGGGGAGAATCATTTTTTGACGATTTTATCCCTTAAGCCATACTCTAAATTACAAACAAGTCATCTATTGGAATATAAAAAAAAAATTAAATGCAAAACGTAGAAGATATTTACAATATCATTTAGATTTTCACCATCTTTATAACGAAGAAGATAAGATATTTTTATCAAATCTCATAGATTTTATGACTAAGTTAGAAGATAAGAGATTCCACGTATATTATGAACAATCAAATAAAGTAGAAGATATTCACAATATCATTTAGATTTTCATCATCTTTATAACGTAGAAGATAAGATATTTTTAAATCTCATAGATTTTATTTGACCTTTTATATTCTAATTAAAATAATACAATCAACTATATTCTAATAACGTTGATAAAATATTCATACGTATAAATATTATATCTTAATTCGTGTAAATATTAATTTATTTTCACGTCCATGTAATTATATTCAATTGATATTATCCTTAAATTTCATAACAACAATAATAAATTGAATTTTTCAATCCTATAAATAGTTCTTTACATTTTGTTTACAAGCACATTTGATGCTTTCTTTTTGCTTGGATTTACCTTTCTTTGTTTCTTTTTGTTTTTTGTTTTATAATAAATGTTGACCGAGAAATTTTGACCAATAAAAAATTGCCACATAAACAAATAAATCTAATTAAATATTTGGTCAATTACAAATCAATAATTGACCAAAAATTAATTGGATTCAAAGTCAGTTCTTTTAAAATTTAGTTCCATATTAAGTTGGACTAAGTCAATATATTGGGCCCGAAGATTCACAAAACTCAAGCCCAATGAAGATTCAAAGACGCATGAGGCTCTAATCCAATGGTCAAGCTTAAAAGGATCCATAAAGGCCCAAGACCAAGGCTTAGGCTCAAAAGCCCATGAAGTCTAAGTCCACAAGCTCATGGGAACTCTATAAAGACAGAGCTCTTCCTCATTTGCAGAGGACCTGGACCTAGACCCTAGCTTGAGAACTACAGACTAAAGACTCAAAAACTTCAAATGATCAAATCAAGAGAATTCAGAGCATCCAACAATCCATCTAGAAGCCTTCGAGATCAGTTGCTGAGTTAAGGAATTCAGAGATTAAAGGCTCCAAAAAATCAATCGTCCTCTCACCAGATCAACAAGTCCAAAGACTGATCATCCAAACCGATCAGCAAGTCAGAGACCGATCCAAAAATCAACAAGATAGAGACCGATCATCCAGGAAGATCAATAAGTCAGAGACCGATCCACGGATCAACAAGTCAGAGACTAATCATTCAAGGATCAATAAGCCTAGAGGTCGATCCAACATCAATTGAGTCAACTTTGAGAACAAGTTGTGAAGCCCTCAAGAAAATTCCAACATCGAGAATAAGATGCGAAACTGTAAGGGACCGACCCGAATGAGGCACTAAATGGGCCATTACCCCAATGCATGCATTCAAAGTAAAGAATATTAAACAGACATGATTTCGGATTCCAATTAAAAACAAAAACATTCAAAATAACCCCTTTAAAAACTAGACAATTTCCCTGGAACCTGTCCCTGTTTCCAAGCACCTGTTCCAAGATAAATACATTTCCAAAGTTTACTCTGATCAGAGATTTACTAAAAACCATTCAAAACCTACTCAGATACAAAATGTTGAAATCCACAAAACATTTACAAAACATCCTAGGGCTCCGTGCCCGGCTACATGCATTCAGGGGAAACAAAACATAAAGAGTCATAACACAAAATCAGAGTTTGATGATTGAGCCCCATGATCACAGCTCCTCCTTGACCATCCTGTCTCGCACTTGGTTACTGTGGAAAAACCACGATGGGTGAGTAACGAATTACTCAAGAAGAATCCCCAACCGGGGTACAATATGATATACATGGTCATCTCGATGAGCGTATGCAAGCTATGAATATAAACACAGAATAGAGCACGTAGCTTAGCCCACACTTGGGCCTCGGATGCCAACTTAGGGTCTTAGTCCGGAATAATAACACCACACAATCCAATACACAAGTCGCCCTATACGAGAAACAAGTCCCGGCCTCAGCCTGTCTACTGTCGACGAAAGGTACACTGGCCCACAATCCCGAGGAGCTCTCGGTCGGCGCCAGAATGAGCGTAAGCATGCACGCGCGTACTCTGCAGACTATGAAGTGCCGGGTCTAGAGGCAAGCCGCCCATGTCCGATCACCACGCCTAACTAAATCTTTGGATCGGTGTGTCAGCGACATAGGGGTGTGAGACACGACACGTAAACTATGTCGGCTGAACCACCGCACTTTGGGGGCCAAGGAACGGTCGTGGTAGGCTTACACCGTAAAGCCGTCCTTGCCTTAACAGTGGCAATCGGGGCTACGGCCGAACACGCCGAGGACGTGCCGATTGCGGGGACGAGGCAATGCCAAGTCATCATCCCGACCGTTGGGGCATTAAGAAGCGCCACCCCTCACGCAAGATTGCGGGGCCTACCGTGGGTTAGCTAATCCTCACGGGGTCCGGGGCGGAATGACTTGCTCGACGTCCCCGCCATGGATGCAAGGTACTTTATGCATCGGCCCGGATGATGCTATCTACCGCAACTCTAACACCGCCCTAGCAATCAGCAAACAATTCCATAAAATCCAATACGTGCTCAATAAGAATACAACGAGCCTAGCATGATACTACGAAGCAAGGAATGATCACGAGCATGCTAGAAAGGAACAACCTAGCATGGATTAACATGAGAATTAAATTAGGAAAATCATGCTAATCGGGAATTGAGAATAGAATACCTAGCTACACATGTCAATAAACACAAACAAGCGATCAATCAAGAATCGCATAATATATCGCAGGTCCACACAACTCCGGTAAGAAATCCTTACCTTGGTGGGACGATTTGACACGAAATCCTAAATGGCGAACGAACCCGAACTAGCTATCGAGAACCTATCAATCACAACAAAAATCACACAATAGGTCTAAATATAATAAATAAGCAAGGCTCAGCTCGGGAGCAACTCACGAGGCGCATTTAACGCATTTAACGAGCCGATTGCACTAACGAGGCAAAGAACGGGCCGCTGGCTAGGCGCGCTGGGCGCATAATCGGGCGTGCTTAGGCGCGGACGGGCGCTGGGCTGAGCGCGCGCGACGAACAGGCGCGACGCGGCGCGCGCGAGCGATGCAGTAGGCGCGAGCCTTGCGCGCGCGCGAGAGCGCACAACCGGACGCTGGCGAGGCGAGGCGCGGCGCGCAGCGCGAGGCGTCTGCGCGCGCGCGCTCGAGGCGAGGGCTCTGTTTCGAGCGCGCGAAGCAGGCGGGGGAAACTCGAATTCGAATTCGAGCGATCCGAGGATTCGACGAGCGATTCTTTGATGGACGAACTCCCTACTCCGGTGCACAAAACCCACCCAAACATTTCACCTCGACTCGGCCGGAAAATGGAAGACGGAAACAGGGGAGAGCTTCGACGGAAAAAGGGAAGGAGAAGAAGAAGAGAAGATGTACCTGCTGCTCGGGGGAGATCGACTTCGAATTTGGGAGAGGAACTCGGTCGAAAATGGAGCTGGAGGGAAGAAAAATCGCGAAGGAAAACGTTGTCGGTCGATGGAGATTTGCGAAGAAGAAAGGAGAAGAAAGGGGAAGAAGCTCGACGATTTTCTGCTTATAAATAAGACGCACGAAGACACGGTCATATACCGGATCGCGCGCGAAGATTAACAAACACGCCCAGTGGCTCGGCTGGCAGCGACATATGCCTAGCATGCAGCGCGTCTTTGGCTCGAATCTCATTCGACGCGCTATTTAATTCCCTATTTATTTTTACCTTTTTCCAAGCCCAAATGTCTTCACCAAAATTCCCGATCCCATTCAAATTGACTCATAATTTTTTCGACAATTAACAAATACAAAACCGGCCATGCCGGCCAGACCAAAATTACCAAAATGCCCCTGGGCCTCCCGGGAAGACCGGGATGAAATTTCCGGGCCGTTACAATATTCCCCCCTTATAAGACTTTCGTCCTCGAAAGTCACTTAAGATTGGAACAGCTCGGGATATCGCAATCTCATCTCATCCTCCCGCTCCCAAGTGGCTTCCTCGAACTCGACTCTCCACCGAACTTTTACCAACCGGATTTCACGATTACGCAGTTGTCTTTGTCGAAAGCAAGAAATCCCACCGGCTTCTCCTCGAAGCTCAAATCCTCATTCACCGCAAGCGGCTCAAAATCACCAATGTGCGACGGGTTAAGACGCATCGTCTCAACTCGAAACATGAAAAACAACGTGGCATCGCCGAAAATGGCGGAGGCAAGGCTAATCGATAAGCAACCTTGCCGATCCTCTCCGAATCTCAAACGGACCAACAAAGCGGGGACTCGGCTTTCCACGCTTGCCAAACCTCAAAACACCTCGCATCGGCAGTGCGACCTTTAGGAAAACATGTTGACCAACCTCAAACTCCAAATCCCGACGCCGAACATCGACATAACTCTTCCATGCGCTCTAAGCCGTCAACATACGAGCTCTAATCTTACAGACGGCACCATTGGTCAGCTGCAAGACAACTCGGGACCCAAAACACGCCTATCACCAACCTCTTCCCCGAACAAAGGAGATCGGCAACGCTTACCATACAAGGCCTCGAATGGAGCCATCTCGAATCGCCGATCGATAATCGTTGTTATATGCAAACTCCATCGAGATCTGAATCTGGTCCCAATCGCCCGAAATCCAACACACAAGCCCTCGGCATATCTTCGAGAATGGTTCACCCTCTCGACCGCCCATCGTCTCGAGGGTGAAAAGTCAGGTCTTTGAAATCGCACTCGAGGTGCTAAAACCCTTCGAGCGCTTTCGAAAACGAAGTGAACCTCGAATCACGGTCGGACACAATCCTCACAGCACACCGTGATAACAAATGATCTCGCTCCAAAAACAATCTGCGCCCCCTTTCGTTACGGTATAAGTGTCTCTACAGGGAATGAAGTGTGTGCGCTCTTAGCCAATCGGTCGACTATCACCCAAAATCGAGAGAACTTCCTCGAATCCTCGGCAAACCGTAAATAAAGTCCATGGATATCTCTTCCCATTTCCATCGAGGCACACTCGTGGTACGCAAATAAACCCGTCTGGTCTCTGCTGGGGTGCCTTCACTTTGCCGACAAGTGAGACATCGATCGACAAACTCCGCAACATCTCTTTTCATACCCATCCACCGAATGTCTACTTAAGATCTCGATACATCTTGGTACCCCGGGGTGCCAAGCAAACGGAGAACTGTGGGCCTCACGAGAGCAACTCGCTCGCAATCCTACAACATCCGGAAACACACAACCGGCCTCAGACGTCACCCCACTATCTCGTGAATACACAAAGTCAAAATCTCCATCAGCACTAACTCTGTCAAATAATCTTTTAAGTGCGGGGTCACTCAGCTGACTATCAATAATCCATTTGTCTAATCGATGGTCGGATCATCAATCGAGCCACTCTAGCAGTAACCTCACCCAACAACACTGCGGAGTGCTACGTCTTCCTACTTAAAGCATCAGCTACAACATTTGCTTTGCCCGGATGGTACAACATCTCGCAGTCATAATCTTTTACCAACTCTAACCATCTCCTCTCGCCTCATATTGGCTCCTACGAGTAAGCAGATACTTGAGGCTCGGTGATCGGTAAAAGTCTGAATCCGCTCACCATACAGGTAATGCCTCCAAATCTTTAGTGCAAACACCACTGCTGCCAACTCCATAACATGAGTCGGATAGTTCTGCTCATATGGCTTCAACTAACGGGAAGCATAAGCAATGACCTTCCTGTGCTGCATCAACACACAACCCAACCCAAACTTGGAAGCATCGTTGTAGACCACCAAACCACTGTGCCTCCTGGGATCGCCAACACTGTCTTTGAAGTCAAATCGCGCTTGAGCACGCAAAGCTCTCATCACACTTACTGTTCCAAATAAACTCGACACCCTTCCTCGTCAGACGAGTGAGGGGCGAGGCTATGGCGGAAAAATACTTAACAAACCGACGGCAGCAAACTGCCAAACCCAGAAAGAAACGGCTCCTACGAGCAGACAACCGAAGGACAGAGAGCTTCACATGCACTCACTGTCTTGCTCCACTAAAGCAACAAGATCAAAATCTCACGGGGTAGCAACAGGGGTCTACCACGGATTGAACCTCCAAATACCAACAGGGCAACTCTCAACTTTCCTAGAAACAGGAAGACAACCAACAGGGCACGAACCATTCGCCCCACGAGCAAAACTAACTCCTAGCAATTTCAATCCACACCTTGGTCAACACCAAGCATCAACTTGTCACCATACCGGAACCAATCCGGACTCCACTCCAAACAAATACCAGCTTGCTAGGCTACCAAGACTGCCAGCAACTCACCCGAGGCTACAAACTACACGGCTCCAGCTTGCCAACTACAACTCACTACTTGGCCTGACTGAGCTCTAGAGAGGTTCTCCACAACCTAGGGTTCTTCGACAACCCTCGACACCCACTGCCAACTAACGGACTAACAGCCAACTGCCTGAACAACAACAACTCTTTCTTTTTTTTTTTCCAGCAACACAACCATGCTGGCCAACTCCAACTCCTTGGAAACCAAGAGGACCCGAAACGCTACCGAATGCGTCATCCTCCTACTCAGACATCAACCACAACATAACTTCTACCCAAGGAAGGATCCGAACAACTCTCTCCGTCATGACGATCAACAAGAAGATCCGCCAACCAAGCTTAGGTCCAACTTAACAAATCTTACCTAAGCAACAACCTGATACCACGAGCATGGTATCCTTACCACCTCACCAAAGCCTTACAACATCCACCTGGAGTCCAACTTTTCCAAGCACTGAGCACCAGATCCCCAAAGCAAACCCTACATGGATCTGAAACTCTCGCCACAGAACGAACCACACAAAACACACTTGTGTGCACAACTCCCAACCTTCATTTAGAGATCCAAGATTAACAAATGCGTTTCTCCCAAAAGCAACACTAGCTCCTGGCAGAGATACAATCAATCAACGGAACACCCAAAGTTCCATCTCCACACGATGCTCGAAGCTGTGGCAACCTTGCTCTACCAAAGCATAACCATGCCAAACCAAACTTACTTTATACCAAGCCTCTACCAAGGGTGCTTACCCATAAGGCATCCAACTCCTCTCACAAGGCATCCTACTTACCTCATAGGCATCCAACTCATGGTCCCTCAGCTGGAACCCAAACTTGCTTCTACGATGCTCAACTCTCCTGAGATTTAGGCACTCAAAGGTAGTTGACCGCACTACCAACCACAAAGATCTCTTGGCCTTAACACTATCGTGAGATGCACGTGCACTAACACTTACCAACCAACAACCAGCTTGACTTACTCAACCTCCAGTAACACTGGGAAAAGGCTCCTTTCGAACATCTCTTCGCTTGAAATATTTCGATTACCACTGAGCTAGCCCTTTTTCACGACCTCCACAGGTGCAACTACCATAAACGGATCCAAGGCTAAAGGAGTACGCTAAACTTAGAACGGCATAGAACCATCTGCTATGCCCAAGCCAGACTCAGGCCTAAACCAGATTTAGTGCCAAAGCGGCACACCAACCCATGCACCTCAAGTGCCACTACTACCAAATCCACATCTCACTACCAACGGGGCCAACAAAGTCACAACCACAAGTGACACGAACTCTGGCTCGGCTGTAAGGGACCGACCCGAATGGGGCACTAAATGGGCCCTTACCCCAATGCATGCATTCAAAGTAAAGGATATTAAACCGACATGATTTCGGATTCCAATTAAAACAAAAACATTCAAAATAACCCCTTTAAAAACTAGACAATTTCCCTGGAACCTGTCCCTGTTTCCAAGCACCTGTTCCAAGATAAATACATTTCCAAAGTTTACTCTGATCAGAGATTTACTAAAAACTATTCAAAATATGTCTAGATACAATAATGATGGAATCCACAAAATATTCAGAAAGCATCCTAGGGCTCCGTGCCCGGCTACATGCATTCAGGGGAAAATAAAACACAAAGAGTCATAACACAAAATCGAGTTTGATGATCGAGCCCCATGATCACAGCCTCCTCCTTCACCATCATGTCTCATGACTTGGTTACTGTGGAAAAACCACGATGGGGTGAGTAACGAATTACTCAGTAAGAATCCCCAACCGGGGTACAATACGATATACATGGTCATCTCGATGAGCGTATGCAAGCTATGAATATAAACACAGAATAGAGCACATAGCTTAGCCCACACTTGGGCCTCGGATGCCAACTCAGGGTCTTAGTCCGGAAATAAATCACCACACAACACATCACACAAGTCGCGCCTATACGAGAAACAAGTCCGGCCTCGCACTCATCGTCGACGAAAGGTACACGGCTCACAATCCCGAGGAGCTCTCCGGTCGTGGCGTTGTAATGAGCGTAAGCATGCACCGCGTGCTCACTGCGAACCATGGGGGTGTCGGGTCCAGAGGCAAAGCGCCCATGTCCGATCCACCACGCCTAACTAATTCTTTGGATCGGTGTCAGCGACATAGGGGTGTGAGACACGGACACGTAAACTATGTCACTGAACCACCGCACTGGGCCAAGGAACGGTCGTGGTAGGCTTACACCGAAGCCGTCCTTGCCTTAATAGGTGGTAATCAGGGGCTACGGCCGAACACGCCGAGGACGTGCCGATCGCCGGGACGAGGCAATGCCAAGTCATCATCCCGACGGTTGGGGCATTAACAATCGCCACCCTCACCCAAGATTGCGGGGCCTACCGCTTGGGTTAGCTAATCCTCACGGGGTCCAGGGGCGGAATGACTTGCTCGACGTCCCCGCCATGGATGCAAGGTACTTTATGCATCGGGCCGGATGATGCTATCTACCGCAACTCTAACTCGCCTAGCAAACAAACAAACAATTCCATAAAATCCAATACGTGCTCAATAAAAATACAACGAGCCTAGCATGATACTACGAAGCAAGGAACCAATTAGGACAATGTAAAAAGGGACAAACCTAGCATGGATTAACATGAGAATTAATCAGAACAACATGCTAATCGGGAATTCAGAATTGAGTACCTAGCTATACATGTCAATAAACACAAACAAGCAATCAATCGGCAATCGCATAATATATCTCAGGGTCCACACAACTCCGGTAAGAAATCCTTACCTTGGTCGGGGACAATTTGACACGAAATCCTAAGCGGCGAACGAACCCGAACTAGCTACCGAGAACCTATCAATCACAACAAAAATCACACAATGGGCCTAAATATAGTAAAACAAACAAGGCTCAGCTCGGGAGCAACTCACGAGGCGCGATTTAACGCATTTAACGCGAGCCGACAGACGAACGGCAAAGAACTGGCTGGGCGGGGGTTGGCGCGAAGTATGGCGGCGTGGCTGGTGCGCTGGCGCGACGACGGGCGGGCGAAGCGAGCGCGCGACGAACAGGCGTTGGCGCGACGCGGCGCGCGAGCGCGCAGAGGTTTCGAGGGCGCGCGCGAGCGCACGGCTTGGGACGGCGTTAGGCGTGACACGAGCTGGGCGAGGCGTGCGCGGCGCGCGGCGATGCGCTGCGGCGCGCGCGCTCGGAGGCGAGGCTCTGCTTTCTGCGCGCGCAAAGCAGGGCGAAGGAAACTCGAATTCGAGCGATCCGAGGGGATTCAACGAGCGATTCTTTGATGGATGAACTCCCCTACTCCACCTGCACAAAACCCACCCAGCATTTCACCTCGACTCGGCCGGAAAATGGAAGACGGAAACAGGGGAGAGCTTCACTAAAAAAGGAAGGAAGAAGAAGAGAAGATGTACCTGCTTTGCTCGGGGAGATCGACTTCGAATTTGGGAGAGGAACTCGGTAAAAAATGGAGCTGGAGGGAGGAAAAATCGCGAAGGAAAACGTTGTCGGTCGATGGAGATTTGCGAAGAAGAAAGGAGAAGAAAGGGGAAGAAGCTCGACGATTTTCTGCTGATAAATAAGACGCACGAAGACACGGGCATATACCAAATCGCGCACGAAGATTAACAAATATGCCCAGTGGCTCGGCTGGCAGCAACCCTTGCCTAGCATGCAGCGCGTCCTTTGCTCGAATCTCACTCGACGCGCTATTTAATTCCCTATTTATTTTTACCTTTTTCCAAGCCCGAATGTCTTCACCAAAATTCCCGATCCCATTCAAATTGACTCATAATTTTTCCGGCAATTAACAAATACAAAACCGGCCCTGCCGGCCCAACCAAAATTACCAAAATGCCCCTGGGCCTCCCGGGAAGACCGGGATGAAATTTTCGGGCCGTTACAGAAACCCGACCAAAATTACCAAAATGCCCCTGGGCCTCCCGGGAAGACCGGGATGAAATTTCCGGGCCGTTACAGAAACCCTCAAGACAAATCCAACATCGAGAAATAAGTTGTGAAGCCCTTGAAATAAATTCAACCTTGAGAACAAGCTATAAAGCCCTCGAGATATTTTTATATGAGAGAGAAAGAATCAGAGGATAAAAATTAGAGATTATATTCCACACTCGCACATATTCAAATCAATACAAATGCAAATTCTTAATTTACACGTGTCCCGATCCTAGATTATCTGTCGAAATCTCAGGTGAACAATAAGTTGTCTTATTTTTGTTAGATTATTTACCTTAAATTTCATCTAATTGTTCTTTTGTTGCAATAATGTTTGTAGGGATCGTTTTTTGCATAGTTGTTGTCTTTCGAAAAAAGACTTGGAGATGTGGAAAAAAAAAGTTTGAAGAATGATAAGATATATTATCATTTGAGTTTAAAGTGTATGAATTCTTTCGTTTCAAAAGTTTGGTAACAATAATCTCCTACTATTTATCTATATATACAGTTCTCTATATTTTGTTTACAAACACACATTTGAAACTTTCTCTTTGCTTGGGGTTACCTTTCTTTGTTTCTTTTTGTTTTTTGTTTTTTGTTTTATAATAAAAAAATTGTAATTATCTTATTTTTGTTGGATTATTTACCTTAACTTTCATCTAATTTTTCTTTTGTTGCAATAATTTTTGTAGGGATCTTTTGTTGCTTAATTATTGTCTTTCAAAAAAAGACTTGGAGATGTGGAATTGTTTTTTTGAAGAATGATAAAATTATCATTTGAGGTTAAATGCATGAATTCTTTAGGTAAGTTCATAGATGTATACTAATAAATATATTTAGCTTATTTATAATTATAATAATGATAATAATATAAACTACATTTGTTTTCACTATTCTCCCCTTGGTAAAACGACCTTTACAAATCATGTCACTAATAGGAATTAATTCCTCAAATTAAATAATTATTGATTTACTTGATAATCGACTAAAACAACTCGCTTATGTGTTTCATTTGTTAATCAATTTATAACATGTATTTTTTTCTAATACTAACCTTCCTTTGTTTCTTTTTGCATTTTTTTAAAAATCTTTTTACATTTTTCCAATACTTAAAGTGGCTTTCTTTCAATGAATTTTGATCTTTATCGATTTATAATTACTAATAAATATATTAATAATTTTGAATATAAGCGGCTAAAAATAAATTGTTACGAGGACTTAAAAAATTAATTTTTCTTATCAATTTTTTAGACGAAAATAGATAAAAAAAAATTAAATGTAATTGTGGCAAACTTTAGAATTCAAGAGTTAATTTGTCTATGAATAGATAAATTGAGAAAAAGCTTAAGAAGATGAATTTGAAAAAAATAAGTTATAAAATTCAACTACATCCTAATATGGTTTTATTGAATGTTCAAGACATCCATGTATCAGATCAATATATTGAATTCGGTTTAAAAGATCACAAAATATTGTAATTATTCGATTATGTAAATATATTTTAATTTTTAAAATTTAGAGAATAAATATATAGTTAGAGACTTTGGTTTTATTATTTTAAAATAAAAAAAACTTTGACTTTATTATTTGTCTTTTATTATCATTTTATTATTATTATTATTATATTTTGTATATTTGTATAACTACTTTATTTAAAATATTGGTTAGAATATATTTACAAAAAAAAAGTCATATATCAATTTTATCCTTTATATTCACAATTTTTTGAGAAATAGAAGTTGTGACAAAAAGAAAAAAGAGAGAAAGACATTTAAAAGAAAAAGAAATATATTAATATGACCATTGTTTTTTTCTTTTTTCATGTATTACTCAAGTTTATCAAAATAGTTAATTGTTCCTACTAAATTTTAAGAAAACAATCGATCAAAATAAAATTTGTAAAATATAACTCTTATAAATTTTATAATTCAAGAGTAATTGGTTTATGAATAGATAAATTGAGAAAAAACATCGATTTTTAAAAATCACAGATAAATTTAATTTTAATGTGATAAATTTTATTAAGTTTTTTTTAATAATAACACCTATTATTTTTTAAGCTCAAGATAAAATATTAATTGTTTTTTTAACATAAATGTGAATTTTAATAAATTTAACTAACATGAAAAAATAGTTATAAAATTCATTAGATTAAAATAATTATTTGATGATTTAAATTTAGTGCAAAAAATATAGGAAACAATTTATAATTATAAATAATATATATATATATATACACTTACTATTTATTGCACTCAATTGATATATTTTATTAAACATATATATAATTTATTATTTAAAAAATGATCACATGCAGCGCAAGTTTTTTAAAAATATAAAAAGAATTAAATAAATTTATGAATTAAAATAGAGAATTTACTCTCCCTAGCATCTTTTTTGTGTCTATTATAATTATAGTTTTTTTTAGGAAATATTACACATATATCATATTTTTATGTGTATTTATCTATATTCCAAGTCTGCCCATGCACGTCTAACATGCCCTACGACCTTTTCCTCGTTGGATCTAATTCACGCTTGCGTAGTTTTTATTTTTGTTTGGGTCGATTGTGAAAGACAATGGTTACAAGGTAATATATCAAATAATTTTTATTTCACTTTTCAAAGTTTAGCTAAAGTTTAAAAACATTGGGAAGAAAATACAATCAAACATGATTTGTTTTAATTTATTAAAAAATATTAACAAATATGCACTTAAGAAATTTATCTTACGGTGTATTATATTTGAATGTTATCATCAAACTAATTGAAGGCTATCAGCAAATTGATTAATTCTACTAATAGAAAAGTTGACTGAATCTATCAAGTGAAAATTGATTGAATCTATCCGTTGAAATTTGATTGAACCTTAAACCATCGATTCTGAGGAAAAAGTAAATCAACAATGATGAAGAGCTGCTTGGACTTAAAAACTATAAATGCTAAAACAAGGATCAAAATTACGAGCACAATTGGAGTAAGCAATCAGTTCAAAATTTGCTAAATCAATTAACATTGAATTCGATGAGTTCAACTGATACCGATAGAACTCAATAAATTTTTAAGTAATTGAAGTCAATCAGTTCAATCGATAGAAATCCAAATTTTCATGAAAAACTATAAATGATTTCAAAAGTTAATTTTGAGTATATTCGAAGTTTAACTAATATCAAGCTAAACAAAGGTGGTGTTATTTCAAATGGAAGGAAATTGAAGTGCACTCCGCTCAAGTTCCAATTTGAAATTAAGTAGAAAATAAATTCTACTTTAATTTCAAATCAACATCTTATGTCAAAAAAAGAAAAAAAAAATCAAATTTTAACCAAATCTCAAAAGTTTGATTGAGTGGCATAACAAATGTGTTAAAAAAAAATAATCAAAGTTATAAGACAAATTCATATCTGGATCAAATTAACACATCAATAAGTTTGCGTTTAAAACAAATAGATTTATGTCAACTCCAAACTATCTTTTTTTAGATTCATACACACATGTTGGTGCAAAAACCTTGAAAAATGCGAATTTGTTGACTAAGAAATTTCGATCAGTCAAAAATTGCTACATCATTAGAATAAATCTAATTAAATATTGTGTCAATTACAATTAAATAATTGTCCCAAAATTAATTGGATTAAAAGTCAGCTCATTTGGAATTTTGGTCTATATTAAGTTGAGCCTAAGCCCATGTATTGGGCCTAAAGATTCACGAAACCCAAGCCCAACGATAAGATCCAAAGACGCATGAGACTCTAACTCAATGGTCAAACCTAAAGATCCCATAAGGCCAAAGACCAAGGTTTAGGTCCAAAAGCCCATGAAGCACAAACTCACAAATCCATGAGAACTCTATAAAGAAAGGGTTCTCCCTCATGCAAAGGAGACTTGGACTTGGACTTTGGCTTGAGAACTACGGACTGAAGACTCAAAAATTTCAAAGTATTAAATCAAATAGAAGAATTCAGAGCATCCAACAGTCCATATAGAAGCCTTCAAGATCAGTTTGCGAGCTAGAGAATTTAGAGATCAAGTCTCAAAATTTAGAATACTCAACGACAAAGGATTCGACAAATCGATCGTCTCCTCACCAGATCAACAAGTCAAAAACTGATCATCCAAATTGATTAGCAAGTAAGAGACCGATCCAAAGATCAACAAGCAAGAGATGTATCATCCAAGTAGATCAATTAGTCAGAGACCGATATCAACAAGTCAGAAACTAATCATCCAAGCAAATCACGCATAAGTCAAAGACTGGTTCAAAGATCAACAAGCCAAAGACCGATCATCTAAAAAGATCAATAAGTTAAAGACCAATCCAAAGATAAAAAAAAAGGTTAGAGACTGATCATCCAAGCAGATCAACTAAAATCAAAGACTATCCAAAGATCAACAAGTTAGAGACCGATCATTCAAGGATCAATAATGCTAGTGGTTGTCCAACATCAACCAAGTTAACCTTGAGAACAAGTTGTGAAACCCTGAAGACAAATCCAACCTTGAGAATAAGCTATAAAGCCCTCAAGACAAATAAAACATCGAGAACAAGCTGTGAAACCCTCAGAACAAGTCAACTTCAAGAACAAACTACAAAGCACTTGAGATAATAAACTTCAACAATAAATTATAAAGCCTTTGAGACAATTGTATATCAGAGAAAAAGAATTAAATGATAAATATTTGAGATTGTATCTCACGCTCACACATATTTTCAAATTAATATAAAATACAAAATTACGTATCTCGATTCTATTTATCTGTTGAGCTAATGGAAGGTTATAATTGAAAATTAATAGAAGTGGCTTTTGATCATTTTACGAAGGATCTTCACAATTTTAAAAAGTGGTGATAGATAGTTTTTTTTGTTATTTCCCAAAAAAAAAAAGTTTGTAAGCTTATGAATAAAGATGGATTATTAAGTATAGCATAGCTAAATTCCTTAAACGCCCTCGACCAAAAATGTACACTCTCTCTTCCCCACCAATTTTTCGTCACCGGCAGCTCTGATTTGAATCTCCTCAGTCGCCGGTCACCGCCACTTTTGTTGCCTGTAGCCACCTCTCGCCGCCACGCCAACCCCATCTTCCGCCGAAGGCTGCCCGGATCAATTTCGTGTGTTTGTTATTTTTGTATTTCTTCGATTAAACCAACTTCAGTTTAGGGTTCTACACTGAAGGATTTACAGTAACTTCAGGCCCTTGTCAACAACTCTTCTTTCCATTGAAGATGATGATGCAACATTAGCCTTCTAACCCAATTCCCACAATACCACATTCTTCACAAAACTACTTTTGTTTGCCTGGATTTGATCATCACTCGCTGTCCATGTAAGCCCTGAGATCTCCCTCGGCTTGCAGGTAATCTTTTTTTAGTTTCAAAGTCTCCTTGATTTTGTCAAATTTCGAACCAAATTGGCTATAAGCTATACAAATTCGCTAATGAAGATGGTCATTTAAGCTGTGGTATTCAGATTTTCTGTTTTCCTGTGAATTTTCAGATTCGGTGCTGAAAGCAATGGCGTCATTTCATCGACTGATGTATTTGCTTTTTTTGCCGATCTTATTTGCTGTCTCAGCCATTGGATTGGTATCTGCGGGAACTGAAGAAGGTTTCTCTGAGGATTTATTGCTTAAACCCTTGCCTGACCGCAAGGTGTTGGCTCATTTTCACTTCCAAACCACAGCTCCTTCGTCTGCCTCCAACTCCCATGGCCGCCACCACCACCTTTTCCCTAAGGCCATTTCTCAGCTGGTACTTACCCATTTCGTTTTTATTGTTGTTTTTACTTTTTTTTTTTAGAGCAGTGAGGGAAAACTTGTATTTGGTGCTTGGATTTTCTGTGAAATGTTGATCAAAATTTAGTGTTGAGAGGCACAATGGACGTAATTACAGTTTCAAATATCGAAAAAGAACTTGAAAGGGCCGGTGAAGAGGGCAAAAGCTTAAGCACTGTGCATTGGAAACTATGCGCCTTGGGCGCAAGGCGCACTCTAGCGCCTTGCCTGGGAAAGGCGAGGCGCAGTTAATTAGGCGCGCGCCTTTTGGCGCCTTACATGAAGCCCCCCGTACTAGGCATTTGAAGCGCGGCATGACTGATTCAAAACATTTCAATACCTTAAATAACTTAATTTTTTAACTCGCAAAGACAACATTCGCTTAAAATGAAAGGTTAATAGTTGAATCTTATGTATGTTTTGTATAGATTCTTTGTTAAACTTCATTTCTATCCATGAAATGAAGGTTAATAGTTGAATGTAATGTATGTTTTATATATTATTCTTGGTTAAAACTTCATTTATATCTATGGAAATGTTTTTATTGTGTATACACACACATATATATAGTTTTTGTGTTTTTTTATATAGTGTGCCTTATGTAAAAAAGTCCTCGCCTTTTAGTGCGCCTTGCGCTTCAGGCTCCAGAGGGTCATTGCGCCTTAGTGCGCCTTGCGCTTTTTAAAACACTGGGAGCTACTTACCCTCCCCATATTGAGGGCTGGAAGAAGAAATTGAGATGGGTTTTATTCGAGCAAATTGATACAGGATGTCTGTGGTAACAGTATTTGAAAAGGGAAGAAAGAGTTCAAAAAGAATTTACATCTTTATTTGGATAATGAAATTTAGTACTAGCCTCTTTTTTTCTTTGAATCAAGTTTACTACAATAACCCCTTCCTTCAATAATCTGATTTCTGTAAAAGGAGTGTGTTAGACATGTTTCCTATTTTATGCAATGTTGTTTGTTTCTCATTGATCCTTCTGGTCTGAATTGGTTTCACCCAGAGAACATTGCACTTTTATTCATCATACTGGGATTATATATTTACATAGTTGACGTATGACAAGATTAATTAAGCTATGAGCAGGCTCACTCATGATTGAGTGTGCCTTTTTGCTAAGGTTGGGAACTGTGGCAGAATATTTTGGTCCAATCCTGTCAGGAGTTTGTGTTGGCTTCTGTGGATAATAAGAACTAGAAGGTCTTTTTAATCAGCTAAGGAGATAATAAGCATTGAACCTGTAGTTTTCAAGTCTCAAAATGAAATGACCTTGTTAAACTCTTTTGTAATTGTACCTCTTTGTTGAACAATCAATTAAGGGATTTTTTAAACCTCCATAAGATTTCTTGATGCTGGCTCACCCCCTTTTTTGGTTTTGTCATTAGCAATTCATATTAAATATTACTGCAGTTTTTCTTTCTTATTAAAGGGAAAACCTGATGAATCTGCCTATTCACTTTGTATGTGAAGACCATATTTAGCCTTTCTTATTGTTTTTTCTGCCTTTCTTTCCGTCAGTTTTTTTTCCTTTCACATCAATAAAGTTCTGTGAACTAGTAAGTCAAATGCTAATGCATGGATTTCTGCAAACCTAGTAAGTCAGATGAGTTTTGTTGGAGAATTAAAAGATTAAATTGCTTCTACCAGGTTCATAAATATCGAATTAAGGAAATGGAACTGTCTTTCACACAAGGTCGATGGCGATATGATCGTTGGGGTGGATTTGATTCGATATCAAGCCACAATGCAAAGCCTTCGGGAGTTGAATTGTGGGCTGTTTTTGATGTTCCCCCAAATGAGGTTGATGCATCTTGGAAAAACTTAACCCATTCACTTTCAGGTCTTTTTTGTGCTTCAATCAACTTCCTCGAGTCTTCAACTTCTTATTCTGCTCCTAAATGGGCCTTTCATCCTGCTTCTGAGAATATGAGATATGGTTCATTGCCGCGTGAGGCTGTCTGCACAGAGAATCTAACACCATGGTTGAAGCTTCTACCTTGTCGTGACAAATCAGGGCTTTCAGTATTGATGGATCGACCATCTATCTACAAAGGATTTTATCATTCTCAGAGATTGCATTTGCTGTCAACTGAATTTGATTCAAATGCTGTGAATTCAGCCATTGTACTTGACCAGACGCTCACAGTTGTTCTTCAGCCTTACAGTCACAAAGGGACTTCGAGTTATTCAACTGCAACACAATTACAACCAAGCTGGTCTCTCAGCTCAATTTTTGGGAGGAGAGTTGCTGGAAAATGTGCTCTTGCCAGGTCTAGTAATGTTTATATTCAGCTTGATAGAGGTCTCATGGCAGAATTGCAAGGCATGCTTGGGGAACCAGAGATCTTAGCAATAAGATCTACCTCTGAAGGTTCTAGAAGCAATCCTGCATTCGAGTTGTCTGCTAATCCTGATAGAGTACATATGGAGCTAAGTAGCAGCGGTGACAAGCACTTATCTGTTCTTTACATGTTTATGGTAGAGGAGAAGTACGATGACTCTGAACCACTTGACGTGAGATTCACATGGAAAATTCCTGTAGTTTGGTCTATTCCACAAGCACCATTACATGTCACCAGGTTTTTACTGGGTAGTGGGAATGAAAGGGGTGCTATTGCCTTACAACTAAAATCTACAAAACCAAGTGATCAATCGGTTCATGATACGATGATCCCAGACAGCTGTAGCTTGCTGGTTCGAGTTTTTCAAGTTGTTCCCTGGTATATCAAGGTGTATTATCACTCTCTTCAAGTATTTATTGATGACCAACCCCATACAATTACAAATGTTGTTGAGAAGATGCAAGTTTCACCTTCAAAAGATAAGGTTTCACCAGGTGTGATGGAGTTGCTCCTGAAATTTCCTTGTGGCTTGAAATCAGCTGCTTTAACCATAGAATTTGATAAGGTATGTTTGATCATTTCTTACCTTAGAACATGTTCAGTTGTTATTGCAATTTAGAACCAAGTTTTGTTTTCTTTATTCTTCCTCTCACTTTGATGAATTCTCTGTCTTTTGTAAAATATAAAAAGAAAACATAATTTCTGCATATCTAAGAACTAGTCAAGTGTAACTTAAGTTTCTGGCTTTCCTTTTTTTTTTTTTTAACTTTTCTTGTCTGTAATTCTCATTGGACTGGGCTAAAAATCACTTCTGTTCTGAATTTGTCCAGCCATTTATAAAGTGGATATGGAGTTTTTTTCCTTTTTATTAAATTAATTCTCATTTCTTGTTGTATATATTTATTGATTGATTATTATAACACTTTGTGCTTTGTTAATAATCATCTTTAGTTCGTTATTCTGGAAAACTGCTAGAATTATGTTGTTTAGATACATTTGTTCCTTTAACTCCACATTAGTTATAATTTTGATTAGCATGCATAATTGTTGTGTAGATATCTTTTTTTATCGAGACGGAAGGGTGGGATATTTGGAATTAATGATCTCTTTATTTCCCTAATGTTCTTTTAGGCTTTTCTGCACATTGATGAATACCCACCAGATGCTAATCAGGGATTAGATATTCCATCAGCTGTAATAAGTTTTCCAGATTTTTTCACAAGCACACTGTTCGTGGAAAATAACTCCTCGAAATCACCAATCTTGTCAAAACTTCAGGTGGTGTTTCGAGTTCCATATTGGTTACTAGTATTCTAGTACAGTTCATTTGAATTTTGGTTACTTATTCCATTTATAAATCTCCATCCATAATACAGGGGCAGAGTCCCATTCTATCTTACACAGAAATATTGCTTGTGCCTTTGACTACTCCCGATTTTAGCATGCCTTATAATGTGATCACTATCACGTGCACGGTGCTCGCTTTGTATTTTGGATCTTTGCTCAATGTCCTCCGAAGGCGTGTCGGTGAGGAGGAAAGATTTATGGTGGCCAAAGGTAGAACCAAGCTTTTATCGTCTAGTCTTATTTTTCAATTTTCAATCTACGGAATTGACAATGATTAAATTATAAGCAACTTACAACCGAGGAATTAAATGTGAATGTTTATATGATTGTAGAAATCTCAAGTTTACGAAGATGTTCATAAATATATCAATAAAATGTCTACAACTCTTTCGGGTGGAAATCAAGAAACTTATCAAAATTATTCCATATCAGAGATTGTAATAAAACTTATTGTCGGTATTTATATTGGTGATATTGTTGTTGACTTCTTTATATTTCATTCATATTTTTCATAGTTTGAGCCTTGATATTATTATCAAATTTTTCTTTATTGAAAATATCAAAATGACCATGGATGTTAAATTCTCTGGTAATAATATGGATGTTACACAAACCTCATTTCAGGATTCCTAGCCTCGATCAATTTTACTTCTTGTTTTTTACCTGTACTTTCTTGTGGCAGGTACAAAAAAGTTTCAGCTTTGGCAGCTAAAATCGAAGTTATTAGCCAAACTTAGAGGAAGACATTGGGAACCCTCTGAATCCCAATCACCTTCTTCATCATCCTCCAACTCAAAGTCAAAGCTGCTTTTTAAAGTCATTTTGGTTGCTGGGCTTGCTATTGCTTGGCAATATTATTTTGGATGAGGTATTTAAGAAACCAAGTGTTGTTGTTCAATTAGGTTCTTACTGATGTACATTGTGCTTTCTTTTCTAACTGTACCCTTAATTTTGTTGAAAGGGTAAATTTACATACTAGTACGTTTGCATTCAGATAAATTTTTCCCACGAATATGACCCTTTCAAAATACAAATGTAGAACCTGTTTTGTTAAACTGCTGTATTTATTGTCATATTTTGTTATCATTCAAGGGGGAAGAGAATGAAGAGAGATTATTTTCTTATTGTTTATCCATGGATTCCTTATAACAGTATTATGAATTGTAAATAGGCTACAATTCTATCTTAAATTGTCATTTTTTAATTGCTCTTTAATGTGATATAGTTACAATTATAGTGCATAACATGATTTGAGAAAAATAGGAGTAAGAGATCAATGATCACGAAGAGAGAAAGACTTTCATTAACGAGCGATCAAAATGACAGCGACTGAATAACTTAATAGTACAATGTAAAAAGAATAAAATATAACTAATACATTTCAGTTGACTAACAATTGAACTGCCAGACGGTTTTGTTCAAAACTGAAATGAAATAATAAACAACCAACTGACTAAGAAACCGAGAGCCCAATGAGCAAGGCTAATGCTCTCTCGATAATCCCCTGCAAGCCAATGTGGGATGAAGACGACACATTGGGCTTGAAAACCAATTGAGTGAAAGTAGAAGCTGATAAAGGTTTCGTGAGAAAGTTCGCCACCTTTGTTGTTGCTTGTAAATGTGGAATGCAGACTTGATTAGACAAATCATATCCCTCACAAAGTATATGTCAATTTCTACATTTTTGGTCCTAGAGTGCAATGCCGGATTAGTACTAAGATGGACCGCACTTAGGTTGTCTCACCAAATAGTAGGATGAGAAGAAAGGTGTATGTCTAGGTCTCGAAAAGAGATTTTAACTAAATAATTTCTGCTGAAATACTAGATCTTAGCCCATTGAATGAGATTTCTTCCAAAGAAAACAAAAAATCTGGAAGTTGATTTCCTGTCATGAGAGTTTGAAGCTCAATCTGAATTGGCTTATCCTTGTAGTGTCAGTGTAGAAGGCTTCCTACACAGAAGACCATGATCAGTAGACCCAACTGATATCTAAGAATTTTCTTGACTTGCCAATGCAAATGAGTAGGAACATCAACATCAACATGCATAATTTGACACAACTTTATTCACAATGTAGATCTCTGGTCTGGTAGTAGTGAAAAGTTCTCACAGTACTTTTATACAAATGTAAATCAGTAAATTTGTCTCCTTTGAAAGTTGATAGAAAAGTTCCTCCCACCACTGGAGTAGATATACCCCAAGCCTATTCCATCTTAGTTTTACAGAACAAGGGATGTACTTCTGTTGAGACAGAAAAGGTTGTCCAGACTTTGTTAGGATACCTCAACTCCGAGAAAGTAGGTCAGTAAACCAATATCCTTTAGTGTACACTTCTAGTTTAAACAGCCAATAAGTTGCTCAATAGTAGTTGTAGAACTACAGCTACTTGTGATGACCATCCCACATACACTGGAATGTAGCAGTGATGGCCATTTCTACAAGACGCAAAAAGAGAAGTGCCATCTTTAGAATTAACAGAACCAAGAGATTTGAAGAAGGTACTTTGACTCTCAAACCAAGCCTGACGGTCTTGTTTGAGACCATATAGGGCTTTTCAAAATTTGCAAACCATGTTGGTCGGAGAGGGAGCGATCATGCCAGGACAAAGCCAAAGCCAAAGTAAAAAGAACTCGTATAGTCACAGACTTCACAACCTGGCTGAAAGTAACAGTATAATCATGTCAATAGCCTCATTATACCAAGTATCAGTATAATCGATGTCAATAGGCTGATTATACCCTGGAGCAATCAACCCTGCTTTATACCTTGCTATAGAGCCCTCAGAGTGCCTTTTCAATTTAAAAATCCACTTGCTCCCTATAACTTTTTTGTTTGTTGGAGGTCATACCAGTTGCCAGTTGTTGATTATCAAGGCATTGTACTCTTCATTTATAGCCTCATCTAGTGAGACCACTTCAATGCCTCCTTCACATTGGACGGCTCAGTATTAACATACTCCTTTTTCGGATAAGAAAAACTGCATTTATGTATGAAATTACGATATAGATGGGTTTCATATAGTTATGCATAAGACCTCCAACTATTCATAAGTGAATCAAAGTATAATTATGGAATAGTGGAGAAAGTTTACACCAAATAACCACATTCATGGTGATATTATCAATGAGCTGGCTATAGGAGGTAGGGGTGTAAGCGGTTCTGTTCGGCTCGGTTTATGGGCTGAACCAAAGTCGAACCGACTATAATCGGTCAAGTTATGTGGAAACTGCCGCCAAACCGATTAATTTTCCAAGCCGTTCCGACCGAACCGACGGTTTAGTCGGTTAGGTTTATCGGTTCACTAAGAACCGTCACGAATGCAAAATATTATGGCAAAACACAGGTTCGAACATGCGATCTGGTGCCAAGCCGACCAACGCTAAATCCACTGAGCTACTACCACAATTGCTTTATTTCGTTATTTATGTATATTTAATACAACATTAAAGTCACTAAAATATATACAAAAAAAACACGCGCTGCAACTTATTTGAACCCCTGCAGAAGGTAAACATTAACAATGCAGAGACCAAAGACCAACTAAGCTACACCACAACATTTTTTAAATTTTATTTTACTATATTATATATCGGTCGGTTCGGTTTTTACCCGATGCAAATTACAAGAAACCGAAACCGAACCGAATTTATTCGGTTTTCCTTATTATAAAACCGTAATCTATTAGTAAATTCGGTTTCGGTTTGAACCAATATGGGTTTCGGTCAGTTTTAGCGGTTTTTCGGTTTTGACTTGCACCCCTAATAGGAGGATGATTTATCTTGATAAATGTGTCTGTTCCTATCCGTCCAGATATTCCAGCAGAGAGAGGGGGTCTCTAGGCGAAGTGAAACTCCACGAAAATGTCCTCCTGACAAAATTCCAAAAAGGTACTGTATACTCGCATGAACTTACAAATGCGACTGGGAATCCGAGTGCTTGCAACAAACTACACACAAGTGAGGGGTCTCCTTTCTCATGTGTGGTGATCACTTTATGGCTCACTTCCCACTGGAAGAATTCGATTCTCTTAGGAAATTTCCATTTTCAAATAGCCTAAATAGGGAAAGGGGGCTTTGTGGGGGTGAGTTGAAGCTCTGTAAGGTATCCAACTCCAGAAAGCAACCAAGACAGTAGGAAAATATATAAAAGCAGTGAGTTATGAACTATATTGCAATCTCAAGGAAGAAATTACAATATCATAGTCCCAATCAACCCATCATGGAAAGATTACCCAAAATAAGACCTACATACTACAAACCTTACCATCACTCTTTACAACAGAGTTTATCTACTAATTCCCAAAATCCCCCTTACCTCTATCCCCCAAAATACCCTTAAACAAACAGGGGTCTCTCACAAGCTCCTTCATCAAAGATTGTACCGAGAATTGACCCGTAGGATCCGTCTTCCATGAGCAAATGATATCCCCCAAAATACGCTTAAATGGGTCTCTCACAAGCTCCATCATGGGTTCCCAAGAAGATAGGGTTTTTGGCTTGCCATTTAGTGGGAGACCACGTTTGTAGTTAGCCATGAGCCCAGTTTGCATCTCCTATTTGTTCAAGGGAAACTTACAAGATTAGTCAAATTTTAGAAAATAATTATGTATACAGTCGCTTTAAAAAAAATAGTTTATGGACATAAATACTTTAGAATTTACTTACATTTATAATTTCTTTTGAAAAGAGTTCATTCATTACAATTTTCCTATAATTGTTGTATTGCTTTTGGGAGATGGTACTTGGTGAATTAAATATAACCCAAAATCTTGATGGAACTTATATTTCCTCTAAGAGGCTTAAATTCCTATGCCTCGTTAGAAGAATAATATTAATATTTTTCATTCTTATAATATTTAATATAAGGGTTTGAACCATAACAATATAAATTTTCTCTTATGGATTCTTTTGTTAGAAAGACACAATTGTCAATTTTGATAATTTGTTGTCTTATTTTCCTCTAACATCTCTTTTTGGAGCTCTTTGTTGTATTCACTATAAGTGCTTGGAGAATTCATTTATGTTTCATTTATCAATGAAATTATTTTTTATTCCAAAAGAACTCAATTCTTTTAGTGTTGGTGTTACGTTTTATGTATTTGTATGTAAGTATTATGTCTTACCATACACGTTTACACAAATTTTAGATTTTTTATAATATTTTTAATTAAAATTGAGGCTTACGCCTCATGCTGCTTCAAGGCCGCCTTTAGCCTTTCAAAACATTGGTTGGCAGATTACCATGGCTATTGTATGAACATTCTCTTTCTCTTATTTGCTATACTGATGATCACCATTCATCCATTTCAAACAAGATATTTTGTTTCAGCTTTTTACGGCATTTATGATCTCTGTGGATTAAAACGACAACCGAATTCGTAACAAATTCGCAAGAAATGGTTACAAGCTTTTAATTGTATTGAAGTTAATGTAGTTCACAAACTTCAAATGCTTTAATTCAGTTCTTAAACTTCAAACTACCTGGCGAACATTACAATTCAGTACAACCATAAACAACCACAAAAATCCATATTTGAGGTGAAAGGACATGAAAGAAAGGTTGAGGGAGATATAATAATAACAAAAATGAAGAGACATGACAATAATTTATTATACTTTTAAATTTACACCAAAATCAAATGAAGGGTTGAAATGACATTAAAAAATAGATGATTTTGGAATCAATTCTAGAACCATGAACCAAACTCGACTTTTGAATTTCAAATCAACTCAAATCCAATTCAATTAGTGAACCAAACATTATAATACATAGAATTTTTATAATATGGTTAAAAATGTTATATTGAATTATGAATAAATGCACCAATTATTATGATTAAAGATTCAAACACTAGTTCGGTTAATATAACCTAACATGGGAGATTAGTGGAACCAAAAAACTCTTAATTATTTAAAAATATTTACATATTGAAAGTTACCATAAACTTGGCAACCACTTCGTTTCTTAACATTTTCAAACCTCAACAAGAGGAAGAAGATAACAATCCAGAAAGAGAAAAACAACAAAAGTTATGGAGAAATGGGGAGTGCTCATCTAGTTTTCTTGGAGAAAGTAGAAACAAAAGTCTCATCTTCTCTCATTCTTTTCAATTTCTTACTATTGTAACTACATGAATATGCCGAGCGTGGGGCAACATTGGCTGCGTTGCTTAATAGTCTTCTGCCTGCATCGGATAATTCGCTCAAACCTGCATCATTTTACAATCATTCAAAGCATTGAAACTTTGTTGGAATATTTGGTTGGAGCCAAGGATTTTTCAAGACAAAGTTTCATCAGACAATTGCTTTTTTGACACCATTACTCGTGTTATATCCTGGCGTTAACTAAATCTCTTGTTTTATTCATATAGTTATGAAACTTTACTTAGCTATTGGAGATTTCTTATTTCATCCCTAATATTATTTATCTATGAAATTGTTTCTTATCCAAAAAAATAAAAACAGTTTATATGTGGAAAACTGAGATGCCATCATAAAGCTTAAGAAATAGGCATCATGATTGGTTGGGATGGAAAGAATGTTCAGATTTTGAATATGCTCATAATCTTCTCAAACTAAATGTTGAAAAAGGAAAAAGAAAATGAAAACATATTAGTGCTAGACCTCGGCTAGTCTATAATATAAGAGGTAATAAGTATATATAAAAAGTTCTAAGAGCCAAAATAAGATTTAAACCACTACCAACTATTTCTTACAAACTACGACTAACTTCTCCACAAAAATTCAAGTTTCGTAGATATGGAACTTCTTTTTTTTTTAATATTTGTAACTGTTTGGATCAGCTTGCACACACTGAGGCTATTGTCACAAGACATATCATCTGACTATACAATATTTAGATATCAAAAAAATTCGTAGATAACTACCATTGATTGAACACTTCAACCTTTAGTTTTTCAAAATTCTCTTGATGGTTAGATATGGAAGTTTTCGGAGAGATGAGTTTATAGACTAGTTTTATTGGATATATTAAATACCTGATTTTGTTTCATTCAACTTTAATTTCTTGAGTAAGGTGACTGCTTCCATGTGTTGTTGTTTTCTTTTATTATCATTGGGGCTACATTTGGATACTGAAGAATCTACATTTTTGCTACCTGCATAAGATCAAGCACAAGTCAGTTCCAGGGCAGAAAGTAATATGTTCAAACACATCTGAACTCTCACTGATGTCCATTATTTCTAATTTGGTTAAACTCTCAATAATATTATTTTGAATGAAAAATTCGAACTTGCGATCTTTTAATCAATAATATATACACCAATGAGATAAACTCACTTTTCTGTTTCTTCTCTGTTCTTTACTACTCATATTTCAAGAATTCTTGAAGTCCATTCTTGTAAGTTGTTGAGGACTCTGTTGGTGGATTGTGGACCTTTTTTCTTTTTTATATTTGAGGTACATTTTTCTCAATAAGTTGGGTTTTTTAGAACATTAATTTTCCTCCCACTGTTATTTACGACCTAGATTAGCCCAGTAATGAGAAAGATGTAGCAGACAAAAAGTTATGAATTGAATTCTTATTGGTCACCTATTGATTAATTTCATAAGGTTTAAACAAATGATGTAGAACAAAATAATATTAATGTCTTACCCAAGTCCATAGAGATAAACTTTTTATTGTTGACCAGGTTGCTTCCTGTTTTCAGGCTTGGTCCATGTCCATTAAGATTGGCATCTTCTTCATCAGCCTCATTTACAATATCCCGAGGGCCGTGAGCTCCTAAAAGGAACCAAAATAAACAAGTACCAAGTAAAACACTGTTACAAACCTTCAAATTTAAACTAAAAACTACGGTCTTAATAGTGAAAGATGAAATAACTAAGACCCGTTTGATACCCACTTGGAGAGTGTTTGAGCACCCGTTTATGTAAACGGCCGGGTTGGTTATAATAATCCAACAAAGGCTTGCCCAATCGTTACCTAAACCTGCGTACGTGCCCGTTTATTTTAAACCTTACCTATATTACTTTTTGTGACATAACCAACCCCTCGAACACCGTTTATCATAATCCCTATTATAACTTACCCCTCAAACCTCATTTATAATAATCCACCGTTCATCATAACCTTCGTCTATCATAACCAAAATGGTGCTCCAAACGCACCATTAATTTTTTGATTTTGAAATTTAAGCTTAGTTTTATTCAGATTTCCTATCATGTACTCCATGTTTTATACGATGTATCTAATTTTTCGGTAAAAAAGAAGAAGATGAATTCTAACTTTTATGTAGAAGAAAACATAGGGTGGTATGCTTAAATTTGAAAACCCAAAAATGAAAAACAAAATAGCTATTAAAGGGAGGATAGGAAAGAGAACCGACTGTTGAGGCCAATTTTAGAGGGGTTTCCATGAACAACAAGAGCATCATCAAGGGAGGCGCCAAGAGGCAGGCGTTTGGTAGAGAAGAAGGAGAGAAGAGAGTTCCAAGTAACGGAAGAGACGAGATCGACGCCGCGGCTGAGGAAGCGGCCATTGAGCTTCACCGAAGAGGGCTCGAGGCCGAAGGTGGCGGCGATGGACCCGATATCGACACACTCGTCCTCGGACGCCACGAAGGGGGCAATGGCGGAGAGTGAAGGGCAGAATAGGTTGATTGTTCTGCCTTTCTGCATTGCTATGCAAATCGGAAGCTGGATTGATGATTCAACTGCTTGCTGTTGTTGGAATGTGTTTCCGTTTTTTCCTTCCAATGCTCTCTGGAACTATCTCGGCCTCTCTTCATAATATAATATAATCCCTAAATTATCAAACATACCTTTAATTGGGTTTTGCCTCAAATATACTCTCAAACTTTGAAAAGTTTAAATAATACCTCTAAATTTTCACAATTGTTTCAAAAATATCTTTCACGTTAATGTTGGATGAAAACCGTTAAAATATTATTTCAAATATACCTTTAAATTTTGAAAAAATTTAAAAAATACTCTTAAATTTAAAAATGGCGAATCAGAGTCTTTATCAATAATTTTTTTTAATGAATATATTAAAGTTTTATTTCAAATAATCACTTCTCAAAAAAAAAAAAAAAAATCATAACCATTCATCATAACTCTTTGAAGTAAAAAAAAATTATTTGGATGAATTTAAAAACTTAACTAACTGGGTGCGAATCGATTTTTACCTTGAATTATATAAATATTTGGAGGTGAAAATTAAACTCTCATAACATAATTTTAAGTTAGATTTGTTGTTTATTATGAATCAAGATTAACACTAGAATTAAGAGTTTATTTGTAATTATATGATACATTTGAACTTCATAGATTCTTCCTATCAATTTTTGATATGACATTGAACTTGAAGATTTAAAAATATTAGCTAGTTTGAATTATTATTCGATAAATTTCTATGATAAAGACCTAAAATAAAGGATATATGAATAATCGAAAGAGAAAATATTAATAAATTATTTTTAATCATCAGACTAGCAATTTAATTAATTGGATTGGTGGTGTGGGAGTTTCATTATTTGCTAGTATTCTAATTCAACACTACGGTGACGGGTTCGATCTTAGAAATCGATATTTGACTAATTATAACCCTAATCTTGACACAATGATAAATAGTAAATTTGATTTAAAATTGATAGGTGTCTTATTAGAGTTTAATTATCATATTCAGAGTTTGACATTAAATTCAAATATTTGGGGGAATGTAAAATTATTTAAATAAAAATCGATTCACATCTTGCTAGTTAATTTTTTAAATTCCTCAATAAGTTAAAAATATATATATATATCTTCAAAGAGTTATGATTAATAGTTATAATTATGTCCAGGGTATTTTAAACAAAATTTTAATATATCGATAAAAAAGTTATTGATAAAGATTTTTTATAGAAAATTTTAAGTTGAAAGGGTAATTTTGAAACTTTTTCAAAGTTTAGGGGTATATTTGAAATAAAACTTTTAATGGTTTCCATCCAAAATTAACGACAATAATATTTTGGGAAATTGTACTATCTGTCCAGTTTTAGAAAAATAATTGCAAGTGTGTTCAAATCTCAACTTATTTGCAACAATATTTTTTCATTCTTTTTTATTTAAATCAAACAGTTGTTAGTTACTATTTTACCCTTCTTTTATTATTTTTCCATATTCATTTTATTTCCAATTTATGTTTCTTTTCGTGCACTTTTTCACTGTTTCTTTATCTTTCTCCCACCGACTTCTAAATCCATCTTCTACTATTTCTTTGATTTTTAGCGATTTTTGGTGGATTCCATCAATTTGTTCTTTGTTTTTTTGATTTTCGGCGATTTTTGGTGTTTTCCTTCGATTTCTTCTTTTTCAGGTGGATTTTCTATCAATTTGTTCTTGGTTCTTAATTTCTTGTTGTCCAAAATCACACGGTTCTAGTTTTTTCGGTGATTTTTCTTTAGATTTCTTCAATTTTGTGGTTTAGATTTCGTCAATTTCTGTTTCGTCGATTTCGTTGGATTTCTCTATTAGTCGATTTATGTTTCGTCAATTTCGAGGTTTTGATTTCGAAATCTCTGTTTCCAAAATCTAAGGTTTTCTGGTGAATTAATGTTCTCTGAATCCTGCATTTTCTGGAGTGTTGGTGATGTGTACTGGTTTTTTTACATGATGTATTTTATCACTTTATAATTTGTATATTGTATTATATATTGTATTATTGCTTTTCATTGCTATTAATTTTGTGTTAACTATTAATACTATATATCTATTAATACTGTTCCACTTTGTTAGGTTGTTATAATCTGTTTGTGTTGTTAACCATTGGAATACAGACCTAATTCATGCAGGTATTTGGATTTCTGTTCTATTTATAGGTTGTATTATATTAGTATTACTATAGTAATTATGTTTACATACTATCCTAATGTATGTATTAATACTGTCCTCAAACAGGTGTTACCTGTTGATACTGATTAATTTCAAGTTGTTTATGCAACTCATCAAAATATAGTCAATATTAGAGAAAAAAAATGCACATGTCAACAATATGATCAATTAGGCATACCATGTCCACATACTTCTGTTGTTATTACTCCACAACGACCTTGGCGCAAAAGGATTATGTATTTGATTATTATTCAAATGATAAAATACGAAAGTCATATGCTGACCTAGTATTCCTTGTCGGTTTTTCTAGCTATTGGGATGTATCTCAAGACATCAAAGATACCAAACTTTTGCCCCCTTCAACAAGACGCCCCATTGGTAGACCGAAGAAACAAAGCATGAAAACAAAAGTTGAAATGAAGCAAAGAGTTAAGTGGACGTTGTAAAAAGTTTGGTCACAATAGAAAGACATGCATAAACCTTTTTTCTTAGTAACATTTTTTTTCCTCATTGTATTTCATACTGGTAGGTGTATTGCATTTGTTTACATTCTTTCAAACATGGTATTAATAGTTAATACCATGTTTATGATTTTTCTCTACTATATTTTTTTATACTTCGATTGTAATCCAATTTTTCCAAAAAATAATGAAACTGTGTAAGTATTACTTTTGGTACTTATTTATAGTTTTTCATATGAGAGAACGAACAAATTTAAGAATTCTCAAATCTGCATAATCCAATTTTATTGCTCTAGTTCGTTGTGAGGACTCTCAACTTTGCAAACTGTTCTCTACAGCTCTAGTTACCATTTTATTTTTATTCATGTTTATGTGTCATGAAAACCTGCTATAAGACAACTTTGCAAACTTGCTATAAACTTTGCAAACGGGAAACTTGGCCAACATTGCCATTGTTTTCATTCTTTCAAAAATGTTAATAATAAATACCATATTTATGATATCCAATTTGAAGCTAAGCCAGTTCTAAACGTACTATGCTAAAAAGTATGAGCATTAAAATAGTGTTCCCAAATATATTCCATTATATCAAAAGGTATGAACAATAAAGTTGCAGCAAATATTTTCAAATAAGATAAGTAAGACAATTAAACCTTAAATGTCTTTAATATAAAAAAAAAGAATTAAATTCTAAAGTTGTGACATTAAATAAAACTTGGAGGATCAATATAATCATAAGTGTCGTTCACTTTCTCCATCGAACTTTTCTTCATTTTTTTTCTTCTGATGAGCCAAACTTAGATGCGTAAGAAGACCATAGGCGAATAGAAACTATTTTCTTCTTTTTCGTCCTCTTCATCATCTTTGTTGCCTTCTAAGAAAATCCCTTATCCTCGGAGAAGTCAATTAAGACCTAATTCAGTAATAAAAGTTCAATACATATTTCAAAAATCTCATACACTATTAAACAATCAATACAAATTTAAGAATCAAATACAATATTTTAAGTTCAATACAAATTTAAGAAAATCTAATATAGTATTAAACAATCTATACAGATTTAAGAAACAAAATACAATAGTAAAACTGTAAAAGTTCAATACAAGTTTTAGAACTCTCATATAGTATGTATTTTGATACAAAATTAAGAATCTAATACAGTATTAACAACTCAGTATAGTAATAAGAATTCTCATATAGAATTAACCAATATAATACAGAATTAAGAAATTAATACACTATGAATCAATATAGTAAAAATTTTCGAAACTAATACAATGTTTAGGTTTTCATTTGGGATCCACTTGTTGTACTACAGAATAACAAAATGTCTATGAATAAAACTGTATTCTAATATAAATACTTAATAATACTACGAAATTTTAGATAAAAAATCTGTTTGAAAAAGAGATTAGAATAATGTCCTCAAACAATATAAGAAATCATAAATTAGAACCTATAAAACACCCTAGTAATCGAAACTAAAAAATCTGAAATCATAAATAGTAACCGTAATTAGTGAAATCGAATTTTCACAATTAGTATTCAAGATGATAAGTATGGAAAAATAGCTTAATACGGTTGATTTTATAACAGAAACTAGTGCGAGGTTGAAATCAAAAGATTTGGGGAAAATACCTTTAATATGCAGCAATAGAGGTTGAATAATGAAGGAAATCGATGGAAATAATTGCAAAATCTAACAAAGAAAAGAGAAATTAAGAGGATTGAGAGTATGAAGGTCTGAGGTGATTTGAAGAAAATGAGAACTATGGAGCTGAAAAGTTGCAACGTGAAAAGAGATCTGAGGAAAGAAAATGGAAAAGACGAGCATGTGGTTTCAAAATGAAATTAGGGTTTTTTTCCGGGCATCATCTAAAAATATTAATATATTATATTAATTAAAATGAGAGGGCACATCCGTCTTTTCAATTATTTCGAATTATTTTTTCTTTATTTAGTAAATTACTTTTGCTAATTATTCTTAAGATGACAGATTTGCAATAACTTTTCTGTTTTGGCCTACTCTTAAACTTTTCCGTAATATTTTTTAAACAATTATGAAAGTTTAGGGGTATTGTTGAAACTTTTCAAAGTTTAAGAGTATGTTTGAAATAAAGTCCAAAGTTTAGGAGTATGTTTGATAATTTAGTCTAATATAATTAGATGCAATTTTGAAATTTTGTTTACTCTTAATAAATAAATAAATAATTCTGCTCAACTGTGCTCTTCAATAGAGAGAAACTCCCTAGGTGAAAAAGGACCCTACATTATTTTGGGATAAGTCCCTTATATATGTATAGAAAAAGTTTTCTCTTCAATAAAATATTATCAATTGGAATTCATATCTTTAAATAATAATAATAGTAATAAAAAAAATTTAAAAAAAATAACTCTTTTCTTTTTTCTTTTTCTTTTTTTTTTTAAATAAAAGATAATTCATTAATCATAATAATTGTAATGGCAAGGTCTAAAAACCCACTCCCAATAAAAGAGGAGCAAACACAAAGAAAAAAAATAAACTTCTTAACTAATAAGGCATCGTTCCACAACTCAGACCAACATCGACCACAAAACGTTAAAAATAAAAAAGAATTCTCGAAGATCGACATAACCCAAAAAGTAAATCATCTTATATTTGAGACTTGAAAATCCCAACATAAGTGATCGACTTAAGAATTTTAACATTTCAATGATTGAGTTTTGATTAACTTTGGGGATCAAATCAACATATAAAATAAATACTGACGAACACATAACCACAAAAAAAAAAAATCTCCAAGACCGTAGAGGAATGAAAGCTCATTCAAGGGTAATAATAATTCGATTCTATGGAAGAGAGACCTTTATTGATCAACTCGTCTTCAAAAAAGACAAGAACAAAATCAAATCTAAACAAAATGGCTTGTAAAAACCTAACACCAACCTTATTGTTACTAAAGAAAAACATACTTGAGTTAGAACATATTCGACATACCTGCTCGGGCCGCCAACTTTGATGGACACTCATGGCCAACATAGCGAAGATCACCACAAATGAAGAAGATGATTTTTTTTTTTTTTGGAATTGGTGTTTAAGAAAGATTTTTTTTTTTATATTATATTAATTTTTATTGTAATAAAATTTGATATGATATTTTATAAAATTAAATATGTTTGATGAGATGTGAGAAGTTGATAGGAAATTGAAAGAGATTGTTACATACAAAAAAAATAAACATGGAATTGAATAATTTTGTAACGACCTGACTTCCTAAAATACTCTAATGGGGTGTTACGGGTGCATGCATATTAAAATCCTCAAAAAAAATTTACTAATCACATGCGTTTTTCCAACAAAACCTCAGAAAACATGAAAACGGTGCTAATAGTTCGAAAACATACAAACAGAGTTCGGGATCCCGATAGTTCAAAACAAATACGGTTCAAAAGAGTTTAAAACGTAAAACATATGGTTCAAACAGGAGTAAGCAATGCGGAAAGGAAATGTCAACACCGTGTCCATGATCGATCCAGCTCCCAGCCAGCCACCTCGAAAGGGATCAGTACCTGAAAATGTAAGGGTTGATGGTCTGGAACTCTTGCCTTTGAGCGACGAAGAGAGACCCTGTCTCTGGCACGGCAGCTGAGGAGGCAAAGCGAGCCTCTACAAACTTTCTCTCGACCTGGTCCCACTGGACCTAGGTACCCCGCTGGGTAACTCTCCTCGAAAGACATAACGAAAAGAGATCACGAAGCTAGAATCGAACACGAAAAGGATCCTAATCAGGACCAACAATCAAGCAATACAAAGGACAACCCAAAACACTTTCACAACTAAAACATGCTTCTTACTTTACCCTACTTCACATACCTGGTGGCTGCCGGTCTGCTGATGATCATGGACACACGGTTTACCTCGTAAACCAGTCTACAAAATCTATGACTCTGAGCTCTGATACCAACTTACCCAACTCTTGAAAGTTTTTGGCTTGAACCAAACTAACCAAGGTGTTATGAAAAAAAAAAGAGGAAAAAAAAGAGCGATGTTTTGTAAACAAGAATGATGACCATGATGTTTTAAGGTTTCAATTTGCACCATGTGATTTTAATGTTTCGATAATTAGAATTTAGAGTTTAAAACCACTATGAATTTTAATAACCTTGAAGATCCAGTTTACTAGATGAGTTTAAAACGAATTCCCAAAAATTGTATTGTGGGTTGGAAAGGCTTTAAACAACGTAAGGTCGTTTTAAAGAAAGTTTTGTGGTGGCACCGAAGGGTGCATGAGACCACTTGGGATCCAAGTGACACAAGGTGCAATGTCGTTTCCTAGGGTGTTATGTAACGGCCCGGAAATTTCATCCCGGTCTTGATCGGGCCGGTTTTGAAATTGTTAATTGCCGGAATAATTATGAGTCGATTTGAATGGGATCGGGAATTTTGGTGAAGACATTTGGGCTTGGAGAAAGGTTAAAATAAATAGGGAATTAAATAGCGCGTCGAGTGAGTTTCGAGCCAGAGACGTGTCGCGTGCTAGGCAGGGGGCACTGCCAGTCGAGCCACTGGGCGTCTTTGTGATTCTAAACGCGCGATCTGGTATATAAGCCCGTTTGTGCTGAGTTTTGATTTAAAAGCCAAAAATCGCCCGAACCTTCTTCTTCTTCTTCCTCATTTCTCTCCTTCGCGATTCTCCTCACCGACCGGTCTCCCCCTCGTCGACCAGCGACTCGCCGCTTCTCCCTCGACCGATCGATCTCCTCCGGTGAGTTCTCCCTCCCTTTCTCTTCTCTTCTTCTTCTTCTTCTTCTTCTCCTTGAAAATTCGAGTTCTTCACCCCTGCTTCGGGCTTCGCCATTTCCGGCCTAGTTGAGGTAATTTGAGGTATGGGTTTTGTGCAGCTAGTTTAGGGGAGTTCGTCATCAAAGAATCGCTCGTCGAATCCCCGTGGATCGCTCGAATTCGGATTTTCTCCATCGCCCCTGTTCGCGCGAAAAAAACAGAGCCCCTATTCGTCCCGTCGCCGCGCGCAGAAGCAGAGCCTCCTCCGAGCCACGTCGCGCATCGCCTCGCGCCCGCGCGCACGCCTCGCCCAGCTCCGTGCCACGCCGCGCGCCGTCCCGGTATGCGCTCTGCGCTGCTTGCTCGCGCGCGCGCGCCTCGCTCGCGCGCCTCGCCAAAGCCCGCCCATCTGTCGCGCCAAGCGCGTCGCGCGGCCAGGCGCGCGCACCAGCTCGCCCATTTACGGGCCCAGTGCGCGCCAGCCAGCCCCATTCTTTGCCGTTCGTGCAATCGGCTCGTTCGTGCGTTCGTCGCTCCTCGTGAGTTGCTCCCGAGCTGAGCCTCATTTATTTTATTATATTTAGGCCTATTGTGTGATTTTTGTTGTGATTGATAGGTTCTCGGTAGTTAGTTCGGGTTCGTTCACGCTTAGGATTTCGTGTTAAATTGTCCCCGCCAAGGTAAGGATTTCTTACGGAGTTGTGTGGACCTGCGATATTATATGTGATTCTTTGATTGATTGCTTGTTTGTGTTTATTGACATGTATAGCTAGTACTCAATTCCGAATTCCCGATTAGCATGTTGTTCTGATTAATTCTCATGTTAATCCATGCTAGGTTGTTCCCTTCTAGCATGCTCAGATTCGCTCCTTGCTTCATAGTATCATGCTAGGCTCGTTGTATTCTTATTGAGCACGTATTGAATTTTATGGAATTGTTTTCTTTGTTTGCTAGGCGAGTTAGAATTGCAGGTAGATAGCATCATCGGGCCCGATGCATAAAGTACCTTGCATCCATGGCGGGGACGCCGAGCAAGTCATTCCGTCCCTCGACCCCGTGAGGGATTAGCTAACCCAAGCGGTAGGCCCCGCAATCTTGGGTGAGGGTGGCGGTTGTTAATGCCCCAACGGTCGGGATGATGACTTGGCATTGCCTGCGTCCCGGCGATCGGCACGCGTCCTCGGCGTGTTCGGCCGTAGCCCCGATTGCCACTGTTAAGGCGGGACGGCTTCTCGGTGTAAGCCTACCACGACCGTTCCTTGGCCCCAGTGCGGTGGTTTGGCCGACATAGTTTACGTGTCAGTCTCACACCCCTATGTCAGTGACACCGATCCAAAGATTTAGTTCAGGGTGGTGACTGGACATGGGCAGCTTGCCTCTAGACCCGGGGAGCCCCCATGGTCTGCAGTAGCACGCGGTGCATGCTTACGCTCATTACAGCGCCGACCGGAGAGCTCCTCGGGATTGTGAGCCAGTGTACCTTTCGTCGACGAGAGACAGCCGAGGCCGGACTTGTTTCTCGTATATAGGCGACTTGTGTGATGTGTTGTGTGGTGATTTATTTCCGGACTTAGACCCTGAGTTGGCATCCGAGGCCCAAGTGTGGGCTAAGCTATGTGCTCTATTCTGTGTTTATATTCATAGCTTGCATACTCTCATCGAGATGACCATGTATATCGTATTGTACCCCGGTTGGGGATTCTTACTGAGTAATTCGTTACTCACCCTTACTGTGGTTTTTCCACAGGTAACCAAGTTGCGAGACAGGATGGCTGAAGGAGGAGCTGTGATCATGGGGCTCAATCATCAAACTCTGATTTTGTGTTATGACTCTTTATGTTTTATTTTCCCCTGAATGCATGTAGCCGGGCACGGAGCCCTAGGATGTTTTCGAATATTTTGTGGATTCCAAAGATTATTGTATCTAGACATGTTTTGAATGATTTTAAGAAATCTCTGATCGGAGTATACTTTGGAAATGTATTTATCTTGGAACAGGTGCTTGGAAACAGGGACAGGTTTTGGGGGAAATTGTCTAGTTTTTAAAGGGGTTATTTTTGAATGTTTTTGTTTTAATTGGAATCCGAAATCATGTCGGTTTAATATCCTTTACTTTGAATGCATGCATTGGGGTAAGGGCCCATTTAGTGCCCCATTCGGGTCGGTCCCTTACATGTTATGTCTTAAACTGGCTTTCGGGACGAAAGTCTCTTCAAGAGGGGAATATTGTAACATCTTAGAAATATTGTATTTTAAAAGTTATTAATTGGAGAATGTTATTGAAAAGTCTATTTAATTGTGAAAGCATCAAATTGGTTCAAATGGAAATGGTGGAATTAATTCAATTTTACAATTATGCAAACAAGAACTTAAATTGTAATTGGAATTGGGTATTTTGGGAAAACATTAAGAGCAACACAACCAAGATCCACAAAACCCTTGTAATTGGAATTGGGTTTTGTGGATTTTGAATGCATGCACACTTGTAACGACCCAACTTTCTAAAATACTCTAATGGGGTGTTACGTGTGCATGCATTCAAAATCCACAAAACCCATTTAATAACCACATGCATTCTTCCAATAAAAACATCATGAAATATGAAAAACAATATTGATAGTTCGAAATAATAAAACATAGTTTGGGATCCCGATAGTTCAAAACAAAACATAGTTTAGCAGAGTTTAAAACGTAAAACGTAAGGTTTGACACAAGTAACAATGCGGAAAGGAAATTTTCGACACCGTGTCCATGATCCTGTCAGCTCCCTGCCTAGTCACCTCGAGATGGATCAGTACCTGAAAATGTAAGGGGTGAGTATATCGAAATATACCCATTAAGGAGCCCCACCATGGGGTTAAGTATGTAATCAGAAACAAGTTAGAAGATACGACAACTGAAGCTAAATGCCTCGTTCATACGTGGCCGACCCTCAGGCCGGTCACGAGCAAACAATGTCAAACAACGACTTGCAAGCAGTGAGCAAGTTATGGCTAAATGTCGAGCAATCATCTGACCTAGGTCATAGCAAAGACCCCAAGTGAGGAGAACACACAAGTTCCCCAACCTCAGGTCGGACATGTCTCATACCGTGTCCTAAGGGATTCACAATTATCTTGGGGGGTAGCCTGACCTTTGCCAGGGACCCACCAACTGCATCAGTGGAGGCATACACGAATGCCTCGGATAGCCTGACCTTTCAGGGACCCACCGCGCTGTGCTCGCGGAGACATACTCCCGTGTCTTGGGGTAGCCTGGCCTACGTCAGGGACCCACCACGCTTCCGCTGCGCAGCTCCAATTAGCGTATCAACAGAGACATACTCTAAATCCTCGGGGGTAGCCTGACCTTTCAGGGACCCACCACGCTTCCGCTGCGCAACTCAATCAACGTAGTCGCAAGGCATTCACAAATGCCAAAAAAAGTCACCCGACCCTGTAGGGGAGGACCACGAGTGAGGGGAGCACACAACATCCCTGAACCTCGAGTCGAGATTTCGACGTCAACAGTGTCTCTGCCGTCAACCCATAGCCAGCCGTCGCTGTTCTCGGCGTGTTCTTCGTCGCCCAGCCGTGTACCGAGTTTGCCGGCGAACGAGCTCAGTTTCGTTTGGTGAGCTCGTTGTTCACTTCTTAGCCTATTACTTGTTCACCTTCATCTTTGGTAAGTTATTTCCTCTTCTTTAAAGCTTGTTTCCAGCCGTTAATGGCTTTTTCCGGTGAGTTGGCTTGAAAACCCATTTTAAATCCATTCTTTCTTCGTAGTTTTTGGGAGCTAGAGAAGTCCGTTTGCAAATCCGAGACCTATTCTGTGACCCTGAGATCCAGACCTTTCTAACGAGGTATGAACCGCCCCGTTCAGTGACGACGCGTCGCCGTGCTCCGGCGAGGCGTTTCCGAGCAGTAGCTTCCCCTCGTTCCCGTGATGTTAACCCCCTTGGTGGCTTGTTTAGATTGTACCCAACGAGCGCTCGATGTTGTCTTATGTTTAGGTGCTCTCGGGTTCATCGTTCGGGTCACCATTTAGTTCGTGGGTTCCCGTGGCGTTTCGGTCGAGTCGTCGGGAAGGTAAATCACTTCATTATGACTCGGGTTTGTGGTTTAAAGCATGTGAATAGTGACATGATAGGATTTACGAGAATTGAATGTTGGATGACTTGTCACATGTATGCTTTAGTGGTTAATCGCTGTTTGAACCTATTACTACTCGCGTTAGCATGAAATCGTGTATAGCTCATAAACTGTTAAATCTCGGTTGTTGTGTATCTCGTGATCGTATCATCATTTCCCGATTAGTATCCTTACTCGTTTATGTGATGAACTACTTATCTGTTAACCGATTGATCAATTGAATTGTCATGAGTTTTATGCATGATCTATGTTGATTTGATTCCATCTATGTTCAACTGCATATGTTCTGCCATGCTTATGTGCTCAGTTCCTCTGTTTGTTACCTAAAGGGGTGTTTGTGTATGTTGTGTTTGGCGATAGAACGACTAAGTCCGGTCGTCGCGTTGACCACCTAGACGAGCAGCTAGCTCACACATTTTAGGACTCGTGATTGCATGATCGATATCTTGTTGTTGTTGTGACTCGATAGTGCCCCTTAGGAACCGAGCGAGGATATGGATCCTCTTTGCTTCTAGACACGTGGTTGGGTTGCACTAGCCTACTAGTTGACTTTTGCCTCCGACCAAGGGGTCGAATCTCATCCACGTGTCACCTTGTGATGAACAACGAGTTCCTTGGTTGTTGAGCACACGTTGTGTGACGCACCAACCCTTGGGTGGGCCAGGTGCACACGCCTAGGCTAGGTGAGATCTCGTGTGACTCTAGTGCTGGTTATCTCTGTGTGTGTACTAGTGGAACCTTATATGCTGTGTGCATGGTCCCACAAGTTTACCCGCCTAGTACGTTGGAAGGGGGGCCGGTTATGCCTTGCCTGACTCTGAGACTACTAGAAGAGTCCATTGGGACAGATGAAGGCGCAGAGGAATGCCTCTCGGTGAGCCTGCATGCATTTAGTGGGGATGTTGTCTACAGGCAGGTCGGTCATCCCGCATGCTGGGGTTAGCAGTTAGCACCCCGAGTCCAAGGTGTAGGGACCCTGTAGTTTCCCTCACTCGTGACTCTACCTGACAGGGTCAGGAAATTGTTAACGGCGCTGTGTTTGGCCGTGCTGACACGACTGTGTGTCGTAGTCTCGACTCGAGGATCAGGGATGTTGTGTGCTCCCCTCACTCGTGGTCCTCCCCAACAGGGTCGGGTGACTTTTTTTGGCATTTGTGAATGCCTTGCGGGTACGCTGATTGAGTTGTGCAGCGGAAGCGTGGTGGTTCCCTAAAAGGTCAGGCCACTCCCAGGGCATTAGAGTATGTCTCTGTTGATACGCTAATTGGAGCTGCATAACGAAATCGTGGTGGGTCCCTGACGTAGGCCAGGCTACCCCGAGACACAGGAGTATGTCTCCGCGAGCACAGCGTGGTGGGTCCCTGAAAAGTCAGGCTACCTGAGGCATTCGTGTATGCCTCCGCTGATGCAGTTGGTGGGTCCCTGGCAAAGGTCAGGGTACCCCCCAAGATAATTGTGAATTCCCTTAGGACATGGTATGAGACGTGTCCGACCCGAGGTTGGGGAACTTGTGTGTTCTCCTCACTCGGGGTCTTTGCTATTACCTTGGTCAGATGATTGCTCAGAATTTAGCCATAACTTGCTCACTGCTTGCACGCCGTTATTTGACATTGTTTGCTCGTGACCGGCCTGAGGGTCGGCCACGATGAGCGAGGCATTTAACTTCAGTTGCCGTATCTTCTAACTTTTTTCTGTTTACATGCTTAACCCCATGGTGGGGCTTCTTAATGGGTATATTTCGATATACTCACCCCTTACATTTTCAGGTACTGATCCATCTCGAGGTGACTAGGCTGGGAGCTGACAGGATCATGGACACGGTGTCGAAAATTTTCTTTCCGCATTGTTACTTGTGTCAAACCTTACGTATACGTTTTAAACTCTGTTAAACTATGTTTTGTTTTGAACTATTGGGATCCCGAACTATGTTTTATTATTTCAAACTATCAGTACTGTTTTTCATATTTCATGATGTTTTTATTGGAAGAATGCATGTGGTTATTAAATGTGTTTTGTGGATTTTGAATGCATGCACACGTAACACCTCATTAGAGTATTTTAGGAAGTTGGGTCGTTACAAATTTACTCTCTTCACCTCCCCCAACCTCTAAATCTAATCACCCCTAAACAAATTTAACAAAAAGAAACCACTTCAGTTTTTCTGATATTTAAGAACACTGACATACATTTTTGTTTCCGGGGACATCTCCTTCTCACATTGTAGCTAGAGTTCAAAATGAAATTAAGAGTGGACATCTTATGTAAAATAAAAATAGAGAATTTACTATCAACAACATATTCTATCTCTTATATTATACTAGAAATTTAATACGTGTCATGCACGTGTGTTTAATTTAAGGTAAATATTATTAAAATTTAAGTTATAATTTAATTACATTGTAAGATAGATTTAAAAAAAGATAGTTTTTTTTTTAAATTTAGCATATTGTAAGATAATTATTAATTTACTAAAAAAAGAGAATAGTTATATTATAAGACGAAATTATAATACAATTTTAGAATTAAAAAAGCGAAATATTTAAGTTATGTCCGAGCTAAATAATAAGGTCAAGTGACCAAATACGGATCATATTCTATTTTTCTTTATTATATTATTATACATTTTTATTTAAAATAAAATAGATTGTGGTTTGTATTGGACCACATGTGTGTGCATCATTATTTGGGTCATGCATGAACATTATATTTTTCTTTATTATATTATTATACATTTTTATTTAAAATAAAATAGATTGTGGTTTGTATTGGATCACATGTGTGGGCATCATTATTCAGGTCATGCCCGAACAATATTAGAATGAGCAATATTACTTAGAATCGTTGTTCAAAGACATTAATACAATATATAAATATATAATAAAATTAATGATGCCCAAATAAATACAATAAGAATACAATATTGTTACATAACTTCATCACATTTGAATTGACAAACAAATAAAGTCGTAAGGTAAATTGATATTGATTTCATACTTACATATCGAACTTATTTCAATATTAAGGAGAGTTTAAAAATAGTTGGGTGAAATTTAGTATTAGAAGAACAAATATAACATCGGTTTTTTTTTAATCCTTCTTCTTCAATTCTCTAAATTAGTTATATTATAATAAAGCAAAAATCAAATGTTAAAGGAATAAATGACAAACCTCAAGTTTTTTTTTTTTAAAAAAAACTAAAAACTAAAAAATACTTTGGTTTTTTACTCTTGTTTATTTTATTTTATAAATTATATTTTAATAATACATGTTTAGTGAAATAATTAAAAGAAATCTTTCAAATTCTTAATAAGAATATAAAATCAAATATATTTATATAGTATGAATAAAACTTTAAAACTATTATAGCAAACACAAATTTCGTAAAACTATTTTGTTAAAAATGCTAAATACCATATAAAAGTTGATAGACGAATGAATTATAAAATTATTTACACTTACCTTCTTATAACATTATAGATCATCTTCAATTTTCATTTGTTACACGTCTTCAAATTTTGTTATAACCTACAAATGATCGAGCTTGCAACAAAGAAATCAAAACAAAACAAAATAACAAAGGTTAGATAAAGCAACAAAAAAAAAACAATATGAAAGTAAACAATAATGAGACAAAACACAATATATAAACATAAAAAGAAGAAAAACTCAATTGTATGCAAAAAAGAATATGAAACATAGCTCTATATATAGTTATAGAAAGAAAGAACATAAAAAGAAAGAAAAAACTCAATTGTATGCAAAAAAAGAATATGAAACATAGCTTTATATATAGATGTAGAAAGAAAGTTACAAAACCTTTAAAACTCATCATTAAAGATAATTAAAGAAAAAACCATAAACTTTCCAAATTCTAATCCCCATTTAACTCATGTAATAATACTATGATAAATAACATTAAATTTTCCAAAATCATACAATTAATGTACTACTTAGTGGGTGGGGATATAGAATTAAACAAAAAAAAAGCGTGGGTTTGCTGTTTTTTTTTAAAGAAGAGAATGACATAAGAAAAACTCATAAACTTTCCGAATTCGAATACTCATTAATTAGTAATAATATGATAAAATAATTTTTTAAAATTATGAAATACAATTAATGTACTACTTAGTGGGTGGGGATATAGATTTAAACAACAAAAAACGTGGGTTTGTTGTTTTTTTTAAGGAGAGAATGATATGTTTGTAGATATATAATGTAGCTTAAGGGCAAAATCGTCTAAAAATGATTTTTTCCACAAGCCACATTTTAAGATAGTAAGGTAAAATAAGATTATATTCTTATTGATTATGTAGTAAATTATTATTTATAAAAAGAAAATTAATGATAAATTCATAAGTTATAAAAAATGATGGAGATAAGTGGTTTTATTATTTGTAACTTTTTTATTTATTACATTCTTACATTGATTATGTAGTAAATTATTATTTATAAAAAGAAAATTAAAAAAAAGTTTTCAAAATGATACGTAAGATATATGGTAGACCTTTAATTAAGAGTTTCATGGAAATTTATAATGAATGAATATGTGGGGGAATTTTTTTTTTCTTCTTAAATTTACAATGGACATCAAAGGTTAGTGGATTGCATTTATTTTAAAATGTAGGAGTTTTTTTTTTTAAATTTAAATAAAAATGGCATATATGTAAATATATAATGTGACTTAGGGGCAAAATCGTCTAAAAATGATTTTCCCCCTAAGCCACACTTTAAGGTACTAGAATACTTAAACGTGCTTTGCACGTGTTTATATTTTGATTATATTTATTTTTATTAAGTAATTATAAATAAATAATTATTATTATTAATACATCCAATAAGAAAATCAATACTCCCAACTTCCATGACATTATTTTCAAGATAAAACTAAAAAGATGAAATATTAAAAGTTGATTAAGTTTGATGGTTATTTTTCTATTTATGATAAATGTTATAGATTATAAAAAAATAAACATCATATACAACATTTTCGAGCATTTTACAATAATATAGCATTAAAAATAAATCATTATAAATGAAAATTATGTTGTTATATATATATCATGCTATAAATAGCAATAACATAAAAAGATCAATTTTGCATATTTTCATGTAACAATGTAACATTTCAATATAAACAAAAAAAACAAAAATATCAAAACTCAAAAACTAATATTTACTTTTAATCAAGTAAAATAAATTGAATTAAATAATTTGTTCGCAAAAAAAAAAGATTCTCTTACTTAACCGTAAATTTCTTTATAAAATATTTTATTTTAAAAACTTTTTAAATTCAACTCGTTCAAAAAAATATTATTCATAAAAGTGAATTTTTTAAAGTTGAGAATATGGAAAGATTGAAAATATAATAAAAAAATAAAGAGATGCAAGAAATTTTTGTTGAGAAACAAACAAATTAAAAAACCACTTGTCAATTTAATTGATTGGAAATTTAAAAGGCAAAATCCAATTATCATACCCTTTGAAATTCCACTATAAATTAAACTGGAGTTTTTTTAAGAGAAAACTAAACATGGAGTTTGGGGTTTTTAATTACAAAATTATATTCTTTTAAATAATTAATAAGTTATAGTAAATTAAGAAACCTAAGTAAATTGAGAATCATATTTAAAATTAAGAAAGTTTGTGCTTGCATACAATAATTTTTTAAATTAGCTTTTTTTTTTTGAAAACATATTGGGGGAGGGGGAACAAATACCGATTCTCGGGCTCGAACTTGGGATGTTGATATTGAATTCGTTTGCAACCAAACAATGAAACCAAACAATAAAATCTTTGCGCTATTAATCCATTCAATTTAAATTAACTACTTGTATGATATTAAGATAAGATATGAAGTTTATCTAAAAAATGATAAGATATAAAGTTATTTAATGAGAAAGAAAGTATATATGATTATGTATAATTCAATATTAGTTTAAAAAGATTGATATTTAATACATGCTTTTTTTAAATTTATATTAATATATTATTCTAAAATAAACTTTCAATTTTTAATGATTTTTAATAATAGACATACGTTTTAAAAAGTATATATTATAAGACATCGATGGCTATTAAATACATATTAATGAGAAAATCTAACTTTTTTATTCAATGAGCAACTTTTTTAAGTAGAATATTCAAAAGTACTAATGAATTTAATTTATTTTTTTAAGTATTAATAAATTTAATCGTAAATTATTTTAAATTAAGTGAAATATATTATTATTATTATTATTACTTTAAATTAACTAAAAAATATTAGTACATACAACCTTTGATTATGGATAGAAAAATCAATATGTTAATTATTTCAATAATAGATTTCTTGGTTGAAATTTTTAACACATCTGAATGAGCATCTCTTACAATTTAATAACCAATATAAACATTGTTTGTAGCCACTTTTTGGTAAGTTAATAAATATAACACCAACACAATAATTAAAATGAGGAAAAAATTGATACATACACATGTATGCATATAATTTTTATTAAGTTATATATATTTATAAGAGACTATATACAAATGTAATTTGGCTCTATTTAAAACGAATCTACAACATTTGATTCTTGATTGAAATATCAATATGTATACTACTTCAAGAATAATTATCTTGGTTGAAATTTTGAACGCATCAAAATAAACATCTTTTACAACATGTTGACCAATATAAATATTTTTCGTAGCCACTTTTGGATAAGTTAATAAATATATTAATGTATATAAATAAAATGAGGAAGAAATTGACACATACACATATAAATATATAATTCTTCATAAATTTTATGGAGCTAACTATGTTTATAAGAGATAATACAATGTAATTTGAAATATACTTACGCTTAATTTCAAATGGCAGTATATCATCTTTATTGTTACATATCTTTAACTTTTTTTTGTCCATTACAAAGGATTAACATTGCAACAAAAGACAGTAAGATTGATGTTAGATTAGGTAATTCAACAAAACTTATATATATATATAAAGTAATTCAACAAAGCCTATACAAAATAATTCAACAAAAATGATAAGAAAGCAAGAGAATAATAAGTTAAAAAAAGAACATAAGAGACTTGAATTGTTGTAGAAAATTGTTGAAAAAAGGCTCTTTATATAGTGGTAGAAAAAAAAAAGTTACAAATTTTTTGAATTTTCTCCATTAAAAAATAAATTATAAGGAAAATAAGTTATAGAATTAAATATATAACTTTTCCAATTCTAACTCATTCATTTATCATATATTTATATATAGACATGAGAAGATGTAAAGTTGGTTATATAACTCCTATATAATTATTTTTTCAAAAAAAACTCCTATATAATTAAAAACATTAAATGAAAAGAAAAAAACCTACAAATTCACTCATGTATAATTAACTCCTACTTAATTAAAAACATTAAATGAAAAGAAAAAACCCTACAAATTCACTCAGGTATAATTAACTCCTATTTAATTAAAAACATTAAATGAAAAGAAAAACCTAAAGATTTATATTTAAGTTTAGTGACATTTATAAATATTTAAATAATAATATAGAGTGGCATCTTTGAAATTTTAAAACAACTATTGGATAAATTGGTCCAAAAATGATTCTCCTACTCAACTATTGCTACAAAAGAAAGTAAGATTGAGATTAGATTAGGTAATTCAACAAAACTTATATATATATATATATATATAAAGTAATTCAACAAAGCCTATACAAAATAATTCAACAAAAATGATAAGAAAGCAAGAGCAAGAATATAAGTTAAAAAAAGAAAGACTTGAATTGTTGTAGAAAATTGTTGAAAAAAGGCTCTTTATATAGTGGTAAAAAAAAAGTTACAAAACTTTTGAATTTTCTCCATTAAAAATAAATTATAATGAAAATAAGTTATAGAATTAAATATATAACTTTTCCAATTCTAACTCATTCATTTATCATATATTTATATATAGACATGAGAAGATGTAAAGTTGGTTATATAACTCCTATATAATTATTTCTCAAAAAAAAACTCCTATATAATTAAAAACATTAAATGAAAAAGAAAAACCTAAATATTTATATTTAAATTTAGTGGTGTTGACTAAGGAATTTCGATCAATTATAAGCTGCCACGTCGTTATCTCAAATTTAATGGCGAAATTAAATTAAATTTTGGGACAATATTTCTCAAAATTAATTTAAATAAATAAATTGGTTTATCTTGAATTTGACCAAAATAAAACCAAACCAAGTAAACCGAACCATGAATTTCAAGCCCAAAAGGCCAAGCCCATGGGCCAGGCCCAAAGACCCATTAGGGCCCAAGCTCATGAGAACTCTATAAATAGAGGAGTTCTCTTCATTTCAAAGGGTGGAAAATTTTTAGAACTAGAGAGGGAATTCACATTTGTTGAGGTATCTCCACGGTTCTAAAGATCAAACGTCGTTTCGAAGGCAAAAATTACTTCGAAAGGCAAATAGTTCCATAAAAGAGCAGTTGTATACGAAGAACACATATTTTGTTCTTCAAATTGCTCTTCATACTAAGAACATCCATTCAGAGAGAACGAATCAGAGGATCAAGCATAGAGATCGAACCACTTTCGCAAACTCATCTCAAACTGAAGTTCAACTCCACGAAACCAAATTTCTCCAGAAATCTCGTGTGAACAAATTGGCACGCCCGGTGGGACCATCTCTACCTCTCATCTCAATCTCTCACACAGATCAAGCCACCATGTCTGGAAAAGCCACATCAAAGACCGCTGCTCCAGAAGGCATGATCAAAGGAAGAAACACTACCTCGAAGGTGCTTGTTCCAAGGAACTACACTGGACCTATCACGCGTAGTCGTTCCAAGTCCGTCGAGAGCAATGAACCTCAAGTAACACCAGGTGCGATCGCAAAATGAATCGCAGGACTACTAGAGGGGACCTCTGATGAAATCGTCGTCAAAGATAACCCATTGTTTGACCAAGTCAGTCCTAGCGTTGATCAACCAAAGGAGACATCTAACTCGATGTGATGTCCGTTATGATGGTTTGGTGATGGAGGCGATGATCGAATAGCGGAGTTTGAAAGAAAGCTCGAGCAGATGATGAAAACAATTGAGGAAAGAGACTTAGAGATCGCTTACCTCAAAAATCAAATGCAGAACCGAGAGACGGCTGAATCAAGCCAGAGTCCACATGAGAGAGTCAATGATAAAGGAAAGAACCCTCTCCTTGAGGCACAACCACAACTGCACTCAGCCTCAATCGCTTCCTTATCTATCCAACAACTACACGACCTGATCACGAACACTATTAGAGCTCAAGGTGGTGGGCTAGTTCAAAGTTCTCTTTTGTACTCCAAGCCATACACAAAGAGAATAGACAACTTAAGAATGCCTGCAGGATACCAACCGCCTAAGTTCCAGCAGTTTGATGGAAAAGGCAACCCCAAACAGCATGTTGCTCATTTCGTAGAGACTTGTGAAACCGCTGGAAGTCGAGGAGACCTTCTCATCAGGTAGTTTGTCCGAACGTTAAAGGGGAATGCGTTCGACTGGTATACTGATCTTGAAGCTGAAACGATAGATAGCTGGGAAGAATTGGAGAGAGAGTTCCTTAATCGGTTCTATAGCACGAGACGGACTGTCAGCATGTTAGAATTAACAAATGCGAAAGGTGGAAGGGCGAGCTGTCGTCGACTATATTAACCGTTGGCGAGCTCTAAGTCCGGATCGCAAAGACCGCCTCATCGAAACGTCCGCGATCGACATCCGTATCGGGGCATGCATTGGGGACTTCAGTACATCCCGAAGGGAATCAAGCCTCGCACCTTTGAGGAGTTGGCCACCCGAGCTCATGATATGGGTGAGCATTGACGCAAAGGGAAACAAAGATTCTCTAGTCTTAGAAACCCGTAAAGAAAAGAAGGATTTCAAGCCCACGTAAAAGTTACAAAAATGTGGCAAAGGAGTCAATGACCATCGGTGCGGCTCCATTAAAGTTTTCCTCAAAAGCAAAGGAAACAAAAGTCGAGAAACGACGGTTGTGGAGCAACGGCGTCGCTCGACGCTTCGGGAAAGACAAGAAAAAGTCTATCCATTTCCGGACTCGATGTAGTCGACATGTTAAAGCAATCTGCTGGAAGCAAAACTCATCCATTTGCCCGAATGCAAGCGTCCGAGGAGTTAGGCAAGGTAAATGATCCTAACTCACGTAAATACCATCGCGTTGTCACCATCCCATCGAGAAATGCCGTCCGAAAGAGTTGATTCGAGGTTGGCTAGAGAAAAAAAGATTGAGTGGACTTAGAAGAAATAGCTCAAGCAAATCATGCCATTGTGGTCCTCGACCAAGTACAACCACCCAATGGTGCAACACCGCGTTGGTCTCAATGCCTTGTTCAATTTGGTTCCTTTGAGCGGTTGTTGTTCAATGTCAAAATCGCGACTTTCAAAGGGAAAATATTCAACAAGCTTCCATTCAAGAAAGATGTGTTTTAGAGCCAACTGTAGATAATAATGAAGGTTGGACTGTTGTAACCCGTCGCAGGAAACAAAAACAAACTTATGCTCAGAAAGAATCACGCTTATTTCAAGAGTCGAAGAGGAAGAGATTGCCCAAGAAACGAGGCAAAAGATGGGTAAGGAAATCTAAGCCCATTATAGAGGAAAACGAAGATTTTCTACGAGCACGTCATGCTATAACGTTGGCTGATTTCATCTCGAAGGAATTTTTGCGTGAAGGAAAAGATGAAGTGATAGAAATTGCTACATGTCATGCAATTTGCGCAAGTGATGACTCGACGAGCTCTTCAAAAGCTGTCATTGAGCCTAAAGCTACGCTCTCTTTCAACATTGAAGATTTGATATCACTTCCTCAAATAGATAAAAACTCTCTGATTGAGGCATTATGTAAGAACCCGACCCAAAATACGGTCTTAAACCTAGGTTCTCACTCAGCATGCAAGTTAAATACTTCACCAAGCGGTTTAGTGCTCATATTTAAAACCTTTCAAAACATTTAAAAGCGGGGAACACTTAAAGCATAAACAACAACCTTCATTTAAGCAAAACCAACAAAGTAAAACAAGTCTGGCCGTGTTTATAAAAACATACAATACAATTAAAAACAACTGTTAAAAACATCCCCCTAGGACTCCTGTCCGTCTACATGCTGAACAATTTATGCAAACAATAAAAGACAGAGTGCTGGCGGCTCCCATGATCAATTAGCTCCCTCCACTAGCCGTCCCGGTGCTGTCCCAAGTTACCTGGTGGAAAACCACAGAAATAAGGGTGAGTATAAACATACTCAGAAGAATCAACCGGGTACAATCACGATACATCAATCATCCGGCACCCTAGTATACATGCAAACGATTACCAACACAGATCATAGCTCAACGAGCTTACAGGCAAGCGAGAATCTGGAATCCTCGGAAGTCTCCTACTTAGGCCTAATGATTGGCTCTCATAACCAATCCGGGACATCTCGAGGGTCTTTCTCCTCGGCCAATTGATCAGCTCAAAACCGATCCCAAAGATGTCAGACACCCTCGAGGGTCTTTCTCCTCGACCATATGATCACTCAAAAGCCAATCCCAATGGGTGTCCTCAAGGGCCTCTTACCCTCGCTAACAAATCTAGACTATCGGGAGAGTACCCAAGTCCGGCTCTAAAGCGGAAGGCTGGTGTACTCACGAACATTAGCCCGGGGAGCTCTCCGAGCCGGCGACTAAAGCGTGTGCGCGCACACCGCATCTTCGCGCAACCGGCGTAAATGTGGGGGCCTAAGTACAAACTACGCGGGCGGTGCACGCATGCCTAAGACTCGGAAGCGGTGTCGCGAACACGATGAGTGCGAGGCCCTCGGCACTCATCATGCGCACTGTACCACCGACACGAAGCTAAGAACCGCCAAGGGCGAGCTTGCACCATTGGCGGGGTTCCGCTCTAGCGGAGCTACAAACTAGGCTTATGCCGATGTGGTAGCTAAATTCACATCGGCTGTCGGGGGAAGCAATGTACGTTATGCTTCGCTCTACACCCGACCGGTGGGGACAAAGTACGTTATGTCCGCTCTCAGCCTCTGGATGATGCCAAACTCTACTATACTAGCTAAGAGTACAAAATAACTGATTCCTGGCTAGACATACGTATCAACATCGATCACACATAACCTAGCATGATACTACGAACTTAAAGCAGGAATCTCAAGCATGCTGGAAGAACAATCCTAGCATGGCACTAACATGTACAAACATGCAAACATGCTAGCAAGAATGCAATCACAAGCTGTCCTATCCACTAATCATGTTCATAGAAGTAAACATGCATATAAGGCACAATCAAGAAAGCATCGCAGGGTCCACACAACCACGGTAAGGAATCCTTACCTGGAAATGAGCAGAAATAACTCTCTCAATCAAATAATGACCCTCGAGCTTTAAAGTGAAACCGAGCAACCTAAGCATTTTAGTAAAAACAACCTAATTAAATAAACAGCAGCCAACAGCCTAGTGCCCAAAGGAGAAAAGACTCGGGAATTATCGACCGAGAAGACACAAGGTCACGCCCCAACTCGCACGGTAGGGCAGGCTGTCCGTCTGCAAGGACAAGCAAGGCATGCTGGCAATGGGCGCTGGCGCTGACACTGGGCGCTGGCGCTAGCGAGGCAGGGGATGTGCAGACGTGGGCTGTCGCAGGCGAGCGAACACGCTAAGTCGGGCGCGCGGCCGAGATGTCGGGTCTGCGAGGACAGCGCGACGGCGACGCGCGTCTGGCGGCAGCGAGAAGAAGCGGCGCGGCGTCTGGGCGGCCGACGTGCGGAGCAGCGGCGCGCGTCGGCGCGCACTGGGTGAGAGGCACGAGGAGGCGCTGGGCGACGAGTGCGGACGGCAACGAGCGGCGCGGTGCAGGGCGGCCTGGTGCGAGGCGGCGTGGCACGTCTTGGCGACCTGGTGCGGGGCGGTGCGGCGTGACTGGGCGGAGTGGCTGGACTGTGTGGCGCGCTCGTGCGTAACAGTTGGGCATGGGCCGAGTAGAAAGAGTGTGTGCGGGCGGCGGTGTGGGTGCGTGGCTCGGGTTAGTCTTTGCTAGGGATCGCACGGCTAGGGTTGGGTTTTCTTGGTGAGGTCGGCAAGGAGAGAGAGAGAGAGAGAGAGAGAGAGAGAGAGAGAGAGAGAGAGAGAAATTGCAAAACAAGGGGAAAGGGACTTTCTTGATTTTCTTCCATTTTCCTAATTTAAATGGGTCTAAAATCCCTTCCCAAAGCTTCCTCTTTCAAAACCCGGCCCAAACAAACTTTTCTTTCTAATAAAACTCTTTTTCCTTCAAACTCCCAAAACCATTTAGGGCAAGGGTTCAAATCCCAAAGGAAGCACTCAAAAACCCATTAATTTTTCCATTTTCTAAAACACCTCCATACTTCCAAACAACTTGCCCAAACCTCTCGGGTCTTGCAACCAACAACCATTAAGCTTCGACAAAAAGCGGGAATGACCCGGAATCACGAAAATCCACAAAACACGGCCAGGGGCAAAAGACCAAAATGCCCCTAAGGGTTAAAAGCGACTCTAACGGCCCATCCGAACATCCGAATAATGACCCGGAATCACACGGGGTAGCGAAATAGAAAATCGGGCGTTACAATACTCCCTCCTTTTAAGACTTTCGTCCTCGAAAGTCCTAAGAAGAAAACAACTCTAGGAAAACTCCACTGATTCTTAACCAACCAAGCTCCCGGTTAAGACAACACAAATCCTTCTTCGAAACCAAACCCTCTTGGTTTCCCAAAGGCTCCAAGCCCAAAAGACACCGAGTCTGCCACAAACTATCTCAACCAAAAGCCGAACTAACACCGAGCTTGAAGAAATCATGCGATAGCTAGTCGGTGAGTCACACACTCTCGACTCGCACCAACTCTCAAACGGTCTCACGACTCTAGGGCTCACTTATCCTCGTTAACCCAACTCGGAACGCCTCTCACTGGCGCTACTCACAACAAACTCGTGGACGGGTCACAAGCTCTAAAACTCTACGCCACGCCCGGCGTAACTTCTCACGAATGCTCGCCATTTGTTATCAAACGACCTCGACCCTTCACCATGTCGACCAAACAACTGAACCTCCTGTGGTTTGAAACAAAATGGCCTACTCTTACTTCGCAAGAGACTGCGCGAACCCCACCGGTTGCCTACAATCCTTAACGAAATCCAATTGGAACCACCAACTGGTGACTGATCCCAAGGCAACCTTCTCCAACTAGCATGCGTCCACAACACTAAAGCAACCATCTTACGAGAAATCGAAGCACCAAAGCCAAGGGGCACTTTTCTGGTTCACCAAGTGGCTACCACCACTCACACTAGCTGATACTTCAGCTTCGGCCACCCCTAAACGACAAGGTCCAGGAACAGGCTCCACTCAGCCAAACTAATAAACCGGAGCCCCTCATCGGCCGACAACAAACTTTCCAATGCAATCCGATCAGCCACTGGCCTATGTGAACATCGCCAGACAGGAAAACAAACAACATTCCTCTCACGGAATCTCGAGCAGCAAGGAATAAAAACAACACGCGGCTACTAGCAACACAAAAGCTTGAGGATCGCAACTCAAGGGCTTTACCAACCAATGCCACGGCACCTCTGTGCCAACTCACTCAACTGTGGCTCAGCTAAAATGCCAACTACGAATGCACAACGACTAAAAGAAAAGCCCGAGAAAGGCTTGCTTAGCAGAAACTCAAACCAAGCTCATAACGAGCAAAGCTCGCCTCCAAGCTGCCACTCAACTCTTAAGCTCATCTGGCTGCTCCAAGGACTTCCTCCTTATAGCTTAGACCTAACTCTTCTTCCAATCCAGAAACTTCACCCACGAAACCTCGCGAGGAATAAGGATAGCGACGACCACAAGCTTGCGGAGACTGAACAACACGAGTCGGCAAGACTACCTCAAAAGTTAAAACTTGAGGCCGACATCCACGGTGCAACTCAACTACCAAAGAACTAAGGGGTTCTACAAACTCCAAAGATCCAACAACCTTCCAGCAACAACTCAAGCCCTTGAACTGGCAGCCTCCGCCTTGCGGGGAACAAACAACTTTCCGCTTGCTAACAAACAAACGCAGGACACTCTCATTTGGGGTGACGGCCGCGCTACTCGATCAACTACACAACTCGGGAGCTAAGTCGACTCCTCCTCAACAGAACGATTTCCCGTGGCAAGTTTAACTTAGGAAGGACGGCGAACTTCCAGGAAGGACAAACGAACTTCACACACGCTCGCCGCCTTGCTCAAACCCAAGGGCAACAACAACCAACTCTCTCGGAAGCAACATCCGAGGATCCTCAATCGCTTGAACCCCCAACTTGGAACTAGCAGTGCCTACTCCATTGCCGAGGGAGGGGCCAACTCCCAAAACTTCCTGACTAGGAACAAGTCCTCAGGGCAACGCCCGCTTGCTCGAACCGAGCTAGCTCACGAAACAACATGGGAACCAAACCTTGGTCGACACCAAGCACCACCTCGCTAAGAATTCCGAAAATCGCGTGGAGGTTACCAAGAACAACTCTAGCTTGTTAACCGACAACAAGCATCCAAAGCAACTCAACCGAGGAACACCGCCTGGTCCGGTGAGCTCGGTGAGGCTCTCCACAACTTAGGGTTCCTCCGATCGCCCTCCGACACACACTGTCCTCAAACGGTCTAACAGACAACTGGCTACACGAGCACATCTCCCTCCAGCATCTCAACTGTGCTGGCCAAAAGCTCTTCCTTGCCACATCGTAGCAAGCGCGGCGATGCTCCACACAATCCGAAAAGCGCCTTACCACACTTGATGCAATGAGTGGGTGCTCGCCCCGCCTGGCGGCGATCTCGAGCTCTACTCACTGCGGTCGCGCTGATCGCGACCCCTAGATCGCCCCGCTTCGGCGAAGTTCGCCATCCACTGGAAAGCAGAACAACGAGAAGACCCAAACTTCCTCTTGCTCAAAGCATCAGCCACATCGTAGCTTCTACCAGGTAAGGATCCGAACAACTCTCTTAGCCATGGCGGCCAGAAACTCCGCGATTTTACTACCATCGCCCTGGATCAGTTCCAACTGAACTCCAACCATCGATCAACAAGAAATGCCTCTACCTGGGTCAAGGGCCAACTAGCATAACTTGCCCACGCAACAACCAAAGCTACTGCAAGACGGTGAACCTCTCAACCCAAGTTAGGGCACTTGCCAAGAACTAAAGTCCTAACTCCTCGGGACCGAGCACCTGGTTTCACAACTCGAAACCCCTCGTGGTTCTTGAAAAATACACCACGGAACGAGCTACACAAAAGTACACCGGCGTGTACAGCTCCAACTTGGTTCCTTAAGATCCAAACCAACAAGTATTCTCACACAAGGCAACTTTTGCCTCCCAATAGAGCCACATCTAGCAAAGGAGCAACAAGAGTTCAACCCACTCAGGGTCAACTCACCACGGAATGCCACATTGGTCGACTCACTCTTACAAGAGCATAGCCACACCAAGCTAACTTACCTCATACCGATGGTCCACTAAACGTGCTCCGATCAACCATCCAACTCATGGCTCTAACAGTGGATCAACCACGCATCATCGATGCCAACCCTACTCATATTAGGGTAACTCTGGGGTAGTCGAATCACACTACCATCCAACCGCTCACAAGCCCACAACACGACGCGAGAACTCGGACGCGCTAGCCCTTAACAACCAACAACATCCTTTGTACCCAACTCTCGGTGACCCTGAAAGGCTCCTACTTATCCCTCAAACGACCACAAACTTGTAGTTCTCTGTCTACCACCGAGCTAGATCTCTTATGCAGCCCAAATAGGTGCAATCTCAGGAATGGGTACAAGACTTGTGGGGATGCTAAACTCCGGGCGGGTCTCGGGAACCACCGCACGAAAAGTGCCAACCGGCCCGAATCTAGGCCTCCTCTCAAAGCTTGGTGCCAACAGCACTACTTCCTTTACAACACAAACATCCCTTTACGGGCTTTAAGCCCCTCTGAGGGTAGGGAAGGTCACACTCCGGGTGACAGGCAATGACACTCAACACAAGAGTCTCAACACTCAAGTAGACTACTCTCGACATCACGTCCAATGGACAAGCCAAGGCCCACTCCCGCATCCCACTCGATGCTCAAGCGAATACTCGGGCCAACCCTCGGGTGGCGCACCTAGCTCCACACGGAACATGCTAATGAGAAGGTGCTTCTCTCTAATAGCCGGTGAAAACCATGGACGGATTAAGTCCCGACAAGCAAACTCCACACTACCCCAGCTACGAGGGTACTAAAAAAGAACTGGTTGTAAAACGATCAGAGGCTTGCGGGAGGACAAGATGTCTCTACATCTTCCTCAAAAGCTACTAACTTGGCGACTTGCCAATCGACCGGGTGGTGGTGGAGACTCTCTTTGGTCCGCCTCTCTGGGGGACTTCCACCACCACATCTTTGCATCAAACAACACCGAACGGCGCGCCTCAACCTCTAAACATCCGGTCATCGGCCTCGAACACCGAGTCATCCCAAAGACTTGGATGATAAACTCGATCTGGCCAACCACCTTGCTCGCTAGCGATGAGGTCTCAAAAACATCCAGCTCTACAAAGCTTCCACTTGCCAAACTCGGCGGCTCGATCAACGCCAACTAACTTATCAAAGATAACCTCGCCGATCGAGCCTCGTGGGAACCTCCGGGGCTACTGGAGCTACAAGGAGGGGTGTCTTCTAAATAAACTTTGCCAGCTGGGTTATCTGTGCCCAAGACTCCTCACTAAGCGCTACAAACTGCGCCTGGGTCTCCGCTCTCTGTTAGCTAAAAGACCTGCCATCAACTCCCTCATGGCTGGAGCACACTCTGCTCAAGGAGTCTCACTCTGAGGCGTGCTAGCCTCAACCCCCCCTACTCTTGGCAACTCATCTGCTAGGGCCAAAGGTGGCCTACGGGTCTAGACAACCCTAGACGTGGTCTCATGATCAACATGAACAGTCCAACTCCTCGGTTGGAAATACCAAACGTCCCTGCTTCTCTAAGTGCAATCAACATACTAGCAATCTACACAAAGCAAAAAAAGCTAGCCCACGTTGGGGCTCTCACAGCCAAACAAGGGTAACACATGTATACTAGATGCAGTATTGTAAAATAAAACCCTTAGCTTAATAACTCAGACAAACCTGACGGCCGCGGAGTGCTGATGATCAAGGGGGCAACAACGCAAAGCGAGTTAGTCTACAGAATCTATGACTCGTGCTCACGATACCAAGCTGTAAGAACCCGACCCAAAATACGGTCCTAAACCTAGGTTCTCACTCAAAGATGCAAGTTAAATACTTCACCAAGCGGTTTAGTGCTCATATTTAAAACCTTTCAAAACATTTAAAAGCGGGGAACACTTGAAGCATAAACAACAACCTTCATTTAAGCAAAACCAACAAAGTAAAACAAGTCTGGCCAGTGTTTATAAAATCATACAATACAATTAAAACAACTGTTAAAAACATCCCCCTAGGACTCCTGTCCGTCTACATCTTGAACAATTTATGCAAACAATAAAAGATGAGTGCCGCGGCTCCCATGATCAATCGGCTCCCTCCGCTAAAGCCGTCCGGTCTTTGTACCAAGTTACTGGTGGAAAACCACAGAAATAAGGGTGAGTATAAACATACTCAAGAAGAATCCCCAACAGGGGTACAATACGATACATCAATCATCCGGCACCCTAGTATACATGCAAACGATTACCAACACGGATCATAGCTCAACGAGCTTACAAGGCGAGAATCTGGAATCCTCGAAAGTCTCCTACTTACGGCCTAATGATTGGCTCTCATAACCAATCCGGGACATCTCCGAGGGTCTTTCTCCTCGGCCAATTGATCAACTCAAAACCGATCCCAAAGATGTCCGACACCTCGAGAGGTCTTTCTCCTCGACCATATGATCACTCAAAAGCCAATCCCAATGGGTGTCCTCAAGGGCCTCTTACCCTCGCTAACAAATCTGGACTATCGGGAGAGTACCCAAGTCCGGCTCTAAACCGAAGGAAGGCGGTGTACTCACGAACATTAGGCGGGGAGCTTCTCGAACCGGCGACTAAAGCGTGTCAGGCGCGCACACCGCATCTTCTTTGCAACCGGCGTAAATGTGGGGCCTAAGTACAAACTACGCGGGCGTGCACGCATGCCTAAGACTTCGAGCGGTGTCACCGAACACGAGAGTGCGAGGCCCTCAAGACTCATCTGTGCGGCACTGTACCACCGACGAAGCTAAGAACCGGCCAAGGCGGCTTGCACCATTGGCGTGGTTCCGCTCTAGCAGCTACAAACTAGGCTTTATGCCGATGTGGTAGCTAAATCCACATCGGCCGCCGGGGAAGCAATGTACGTTATGCTTCGCTCTACACGACCAAGGTGGGGACAAAGTACGTTATGTCCGCTCTCAGCCTCTGAATGATGGCAAACTCTACTATACTAGCTAAGAGTACAAAATAACTGATTCCTGGCTAGACATACATATCAACATCGATCACACATAACCTAGCATGATACTACGAACTTAAAGCAGGAATCTCAAGCATGCTGGAAGAACAATCCTAGCATGGCACTAACATGTACAAACATGCAAACATGCTAGCAAGAATGCAATCACAAGCTGTCCTATCCACTAATCATGTTCATAGAAGTAAACATGCATATAAGGCACAATCAAGAAAGCATCGCAGGGTCCACACAACCACGGTAAGGAATCCTTACCTGGAAATGAGCAGAAATAACTCTCACAATCAAATAATGACCCTCGAGCTTTAAAAGTTAAACCGAGCAACCTAAGCATTTTAGTAAAAACAACCTAATTAAATAAAGCAGACCAATGACCTAGTGCCCAAAGGAGAAAAGACTCGGAATTACCGACCGAGAAGACACAAGGTCACGCCCCAACTCGCACGGCGGCAGGCAGTTGTCCGTCCGCAAGGACAAGTGGCGGCGTCTTGGCGCTGGATCTCTGGCGCGCGGGCGTTGGCACTAGGCGCTGGGCGCTGGCGCTAGCGAGGCAGGGGATGTGCAGACGCTGGCCGCCGCAGCCAGCGAACACGCTGGTCGAGCGCGCGGGCGCGACGCCGGTTCGCGAGGCAAGGCAGCGACGCGCGCGGCTGAAGCGGAATGAAGCGAGCGGCGCGGCGCGTCTTCGGAATGCTCTATTCTTTGAACGCGCGCGCGCGTCTGGGTGTGCATGCCGAATTTGAGAGGCACGGGGCGGCGCTGGGCGACGAGTGCGGACGGCAACGAGCGCTGGTGCGAGCGGCGGCTCGTGCGGCGGCGCGCGCACGTCTTGGCGACTCTGCGCGGGCGGTGCTTGCGCGATCGGGCGGAGTCATTTGGACCGCGCGGCGCGGCTGGTGCAAAACGCTTTGGGCATGGGCCGAGCAGGCTGGTGCGGGTGGTGAGGGCGGTGTGGCTCGGGTTGGAAGCTTTGCTAGGGCTGGTGCGGCTAGGGTTGGGTTTTCTTGGTGAGGTCGGCAAGGAGAGAGAGAGAGAGAGAGAAATTGCAAAACAAGGGGAAAGGGACTTTCTTGATTTTCTTCCCTTTTCCTAATTTAAATGGGTCTAAAATCCCTTCCCAAAGCTTCCTCTTTTAAAACCCGGCCCAAACAAACTTTTCTTTCTAATAAAACTCTTTTTCCTTCAAACTCCCAAAACCATTTAGGGCAAGGGTTCAAATCCCAAAGGAAGCACTCTAAAACCTATTAATTTTGCCATTTTCTAAAACACCTCCATACTTCCAAACAACTTGCCCAAACCTCTCGGGTCTTGCAACCAACAACCATTAAGCTTCGACAAAGGCAGGAATGACCCTGGAATCCTGAAAATCCACAAAACTCTGACCGGGGACAAAAGACCAAAATGCCCCTAAGGGTTAAAACAGCTCTAACGGCCCATCCGAACATCCGAATAATGAACCGAAATCACCTGGGTAACCGAAATAGAAAACTGGGCCGTTACACATTATTAGACTCAAGTAACGAAGACGTTAAAATACCTGCAACTGGGGCACACGGTTCGACATGCATGTCCATAAGTTTCGCGGACGATGATCTGTTGTTGGGATCAAAACCTCACAACCGACCTTTGTATGTCTCAGGCTATATACGAGAGCAAAGAGTTGGATGAATCCTCATTGATAATGGGTCGGCTGTCAACATAATGCCAAAGGTAACCTTGAAGCAATTAGGCATCTCCATGGAAGAGCTTTCAGACAGCAAGTTATTAATCCAAGGCTTCAACCAAGGCGGACAACGGGCGATTGGCATGATACGGCTTGAGGTCATCATTGGCGAGCTGAGTGCAGATGCTTTGTTCCATGTTATAGATTGTAGGACAACATATCGACTACTATTGGGACGACCCTGGATTCATGAAAATCGAGTTGTTACCTCCTCGTTGCATCAATGCTTGCACATGAAAGACGGGGTTAAGAAAGTAGAAGCTGACACAAATCCGTTCTTGGAGGCCGAGTCTCATTTTGTCGATGCAAAATTCTATGCAAAAAACGAGACTGTGGAGAAAACAGTGCCACAGGAGGTCCCTGAGATAAAAGAAAATGAAAAAGCTAAGCTAAAACCAGAGGCCGACATAAAAAAGAAATGGGTAGTGAGAGAAGAAAAGTCATGCCCTGTAAAGATAGAGGCTTCAACGAGTCTAGTAGCTCCGAAGGCTCTAAAAGATGAGAAACTTCCAAACTCACCCATCTTGCGCTATGTCCCTATATCCCGACGGAAAAAGGGTGAAGCACCTTTCGCCGAATGTTCTAAAGATTTGAAACTAGGTGATATCGAAGTATTAAAGCAAAGTTTCACCACTCCTTTGACAAAGATGCAAAAGCAATGGAGTCAAAGGTACGAAGAGGATGAGAAGAATGTGGCTTTGCCTAAGAAACGAACAAAGGATGGATTTGACCCTAATGCGTACAGGTTGCTAGCTAAAGCAGGGTATGATTTCACGACACATACCGAGTTCAAACGCTTAAGTATATTTGATGACCAAGCCGAGCTTTCTTCGACGCAAAAGAAACTGTTGAAGAAAGGTTACGCTCTACCAACGTCAAGAAAAGGACTCGGATATAAGTCACCAGAACCAATTCACATAACAAGAAGAGATAAAGCAAAGATGGAAGATGCCAACCACATAACGATTCAAGAGGTTGAAGAGTCAAAGGAAAATAAGAATGTTGGTCATAGGGTACCTGCCTTTAAACGCATTGGACCATCAACATCTCGTGTTTCAGCATTTCAAAGGTTAGGTACATCAAAAAGAAAAGAGAATAAAATGCCTGCAACCACCAATGAGACACAATTACCTATTTTTGAAAGATTGAATAAAGCCATGGGAGAGCCGAGAACATTCTCAACTTCAGGTGGAGTGCGACCACCCATCTTTCAAAGGTTAAGCAGACAAGTAAAGGGAAAAGAAGATACAAGCTCAACTACAAATTTGAACCGACAATCAGTTTTTCAAAGATTAAATTTAACCATGACAAAAGACCGGGGGCATCCCAAGTCTGTGTTTGACCGAATCTTTCCTGAAAACTTAGGGAGAACTGTCAAAGACAACTTACCAAGCAAGATAAGGAGCAACAAAGATATCTGCAGCGTTGTTCCGTCTCGCATGAAAAGAAAGATGTTTGTTACCATTGAAACTGAAGGTTCGTTGAGAGTAAAGCGGCGTGATGTTGTCTTCACTAATCCGGGAAAAGAGAAAATAAAACAAGAAGAAAGCAAGGCTTTATGTCACCACATCACCGTCCTAGAAGAGACAGAGGTTGAGGTAAGTGAACAAGATGTTGATGAAGCACCACTTTTGTTAGAAGATGACATTCAATCCACGGTAGATGAGCTTAAAGAAATAAATCTTGGCAGAAGACGATCCGTGCCCAACGTTCATAAGCACGTTGCTTACGCCCAAGGAAGAGACCGAGTATCTAAGTCTACTTACTACATACAAGGACATCTTTGCCTGGTCATACAAGGAAATGCCAGGACTTGATCCAAAAGTTGCAGTCCATCATCTAGTCATTAAACACGGATCTCAACCAATCAAGCAAACTCACGCGATTTAGACCGAACTTATCCCACAAATAGAGGTCGAAGTAAATAAGTTGATTGAAGCTGGGTTTATCCGTGAAGTAAAATACCCAACATGGATCGCCAACATTGTTCCAGTAAGAAAGAAGAATGGACAACTTCGTGTTTGTGTTGATTTTCGCGATCTGAACAATGCCTGTCCGAAGGATGATTTTCCATTGCCTATTACAGAAATCATGGTTGATGCCACTACTGGACATGAAGCTTTATCTTTCATGGATGGATCATCGGGCTACAATCAGATAAGGATGGCTCTTGAAGATGAAGAAATGACTGCCTTTCGAACTCCAAAGGGAATATACTGTTACAAGGTCATGCCGTTCGGATCAAGAATGCTTGGGTGCAACCTATCGTGAGGAATGCAGAAGATTTTTGATGATATGCTGCATAAAAATGTTGAATGCTATGTTGACGACCTCGTGGTTAAGTCTGTAGAGCGACAAGATCACCTAGAAGAGCTTAAGGTAGTCTTCGATCGGCTAAGAAAGTATCAATTGAAGATGAACCCTCTCAAATGTGCATTTGGAGTAACTTCAGGTAAATTTTTGGGGTTCATCGTAAGACATCGGGGGATTGAGATAGACCAGTCAAAGATCGATGCAATACAAAAGATGCAACCGCCAAAGAATTTGCACGAGTTAAGAAGTCTTCAAGGGCGCCTAGCTTACATAAGAAGGTTCATTTCAAACCTAGCTGGTAGATGTCATCATTTTCAAAGATTGATGAAGAAAGGAGAAATCTTTGAGTGGGATGAGGCATGTCAAAATGCTTTCGAAAGCATAAAGAAATATTTGCTTAACCCTCCTGTCTTGGGCGCCCCTATAGCTGGAAAACCATTGCTTTTGTACATCACCGCACAAGAACGATCATTGGGGGAATTATTTGCCCAGGAAGGAGAAGGTGGAAAAGAGCGAGCACTATATTACCTAAGCCGAACTCTCACAGGAGCAGAACTAAACTACTCTCCCATTGAGAAGATGTGTTTGGCTCTTTTCTTCTCCATCGATAAACTGAGGCATTACATGCAGGCGTTCACCGTACGTTTAGTTGCAAAAGCAGACCCAATCAAATATATTTTACCCGACCGATAATTTCAGGACGTCTGGCTAAATGGGCAGTTCTTCTTCAACAATACGACATTGTTTACGTCCCGCAAAAAGCTATGAAAGGACAAGCATTGGCAGACTTCTTAGCAGACCACCCTATTCCCTCAGACTGGAAGTTGTGTGAAGACTTCCCTGATGAAGAAGTATTCACTGTTGAAGTCGTAAACTCGTGGACAATGTATTTTGATGGTGCAACACGAAAAAATGGTGCAGGTGCAGGTGTTGTCTTTATTTCACCCGAAAAGCATATGTTGCCTTATAGCTTCACACTCGGAGAACTATGCTCGAATAATGTAGCAGAGTATCAGGCCTTGATAATCGGTCTTCAAATGGCCATCGATATCGGCGTAAAGTATATAGAGATATTCGGCGATTCGAAATTAGTGATAAGTCAAGTCCTACTCCAATATGATACCAAGCATGAAGACTTGAAACCGTACTTTACATATGCTAGAAAATTTTTGGAGAAGTTCGATAGCTTCATCATAGAACATGTTCCAAGGTCGGGAAATAATAGGGCTGATGCATTGGCTAACTTGGCTACTGCGCTGACAATCTTTGATGAGGAAAATATGAGCATTACACTCTGTCAGAAATGGGTCATACCACCGACCGATTATGAATATCGTGAGGCTAATGCAATATCTGCTTATGTGATTGAGGAGAAGGACTGGCGTCAACCCATCATTGACTACCTTCAACATGGGAAGCTCCCTACTGAGCCTCTCGACGCAAAGGCGGATGTACGAAGAAGATCTGCTCGATTTGTCTATTACAAAGAGACTCTTTATCGTCGCTCCTACGAAGGACTCCTCCTTCGATGCTTGGGAAAACATGAGTCAGATATAGCACTAGAGGAAGCACACTCAGGAATTTGTGGTGCTCATCAGTCCGGTCCAAAGCTTCATTTTCAGCTAAAAAGGATGGGTTACTATTGGCCTACTATGGTGTACGGGACAGACCCGAATGGGGCACTAAATGGGCCCTTATCCCAATGCATGCATTCAAAGTAAAAGACATTTAAACAGACATGATTTCGGATTCCAATTAAAACAAAAACATTCAAAATAACTCCTTTAAAAACTAGACAATTTCCTGGAACCCTGTCCCTGTTTCCAAGCACTGTTCCAAGATAAATACATTTCCAAAGTTTACTCTGATCAGAGATTTACTAAAAGCCATTCAAAACCTGTTCAGATACAAAATGCTGGAATCCACAAATATTTACAAACATCCTAGGGCTCCGTGTCCGACTACATGCGTTTAGGGAAAAACAAAACACACGAGAGTCATAATACAAAAATCAGAGTTGGAAGACTGGGCCCCATGATCATGACTCCTCCTCCTTGGGCATCCTGTCGCGCACCACGATTACCGTGGAAAACCACAGAATAAGGGTGAGTAACGAATTACTCAGTAAGAATCCCCAACCGGGGTACAATACGAGATACATGGTCATCTCGATGAGCGTATGCAAGCTATGAATATAAACACGGAATAGAGCACATAGCTTAGCCCACACTTGGGCCTCGGATGCCAACTCAGGGTCTTAGTCCGAAATAATATCATCACACAGTCCAATACATAAGTCGCCCTATACGAGAAACAAGTCTCGGCCTCGGCTTCTATCATCGTCGACGAAAGGTACATCGGCTCAAGATCCCGAGGAGCTCTCCGGTCGGTGCGTTGTAATGAGCGTAAACATGCACCGCGTGCTACCGCGCACCATGGGGGTGTCGGGCCCAGAGGCAAGCCGCCCATGTCCGATCACCACGCCTAACTAATTCTTTGGATCGGTGTCAGCGACATAGGGGTGTGAGACACGGACACGTAAACTATGTCACTGAACCACCGCACTGCGAGGCTAAGGAAACGGGTCGTGGTAGGCTTACACCAGAAGCGCCCTTACCTTAACAGTGGCAATCGGGGCTACGGCCGAACACGCCGAGGACGTGTCGATCGCGGGGACGAGGCAATGCCAAGTCATCATCCCGACGGTTGGGGCATTTAACGATCCGCCACCCTCACCCAAGATTGCGGGGCCTACCGCTCGGGTTAGCTAATCCTCACGGGGTCAGGGACGGAATGACTTGCTCGACGTCCCCGCCATGGATGCAAGGTTCTTTATGCATCGGGCCGGATGATGCTATCTACCCGCAATTCTAACTCGCCCTAGCAAAGCAAACAAACAATTCCATAAAATCCAATACGTGCTCAATAAGAATACAACGAGCCTAGCATGATACTACGAAGCAAGGAAGCAGATACGAGCATGCTAGAGAGAGGAACGACCTAGCATGGATTAACATGAGAATTAAATCGGAAAAATCATGCTAATCAGAATTCAGATTAGAGAACCTAGCTACATATGTCAATACACACAAACAAGCAATCAATCAGCAATCACATATAATATCGCAGGGTCCACACAACTCCGGTAAGAAATCCTTACCTTGGTCGGGGACGATTGCACGAAAACCTAAGCTGCGAACTATCTCGAACTAGCTACCGAGAACCTATCAATCACAACAAAAATCACACAATAGGCCTAAATATAATAAAATAAATGAGGCTCAGCTCGGGAGCAACTCACGAGGTACGATTTAACGCATTTAACGAGCCGACAGCACGAACGGGCAAAGAACGGGCTGGCCGGGCGAGCTGGGCGCAGAATGGCGCGTGGGCGCGCTGGGCGCGGATGAGCGCTGGCGCGAAAAGCGCGCGCGCGCGGCCAACAGAGCGTTGGCGCAGACGCGCGCGCGCGCGAGCGAGCGCGCAGAGGCGCGAGGCGCGTGGGCGAGCGACGTGACACGGAGCTGGGCGAGGCGTGCGCGCGGGCGCGAGGCGATGCGCGGCGCGGCTCGGCGGCAGTGGCTCTGTTTCTGCGCGCGAACAGGGGCGAAGAAGAAAAATCCGAATTCGAGCGTTTGGCGAAGATTCGACGGCCGATTCGTTGATGGACGAACTCCCCTACACTAGCTACACAAAATCCACAAGAAGCTCACTTCGTCTTGGCCGGCAACGGCAAACCAAAACAGGGGAAACGAATTGGAAGGAGAAGAAGAAAGAAGGAACTTACCAGAGTGGGGCGATCGGCGAGGGAGCTCCGGCGAGGGTGAGGAGTTGCAGTCGGTCGAGGGGAAAGGAGAAGAAATCGCGAGGGAGAAGTGAGTCGGTCGGAGGAAAAATCGCGAAGAAGAAGAAGGGAAATGGGGAAGAATCGGGCGAAATTCTGCTTTTATACAAAAATCCCACTGCGCACGGCATATATACCAAATCGCGTGCGTAGATTAACAAACACGCCCAGTGGCTCGGCTAGCAGCGCCCCTTGCTTAGCACGCGACACGTCCCTGGTTCGAATCTCACTCGACGCGCTATTTAATTCCTCATTTAATTTTACTCTTTCCCAAGCCCAAATGCCTTCACCAAAAATCCCGATCCTATTCAAATGGACTCATAATTATTCCGGCAATTTTCAATTTCAAAACCGGCCCTGTCGGCCCGACCCAAAATTACCAAAATGCCCGGGATGAAATTTTCGGGTCGTTACAATACTCCCCTCTTATAAGACTTTCGTCCTCGAAAGTCACTTAAGATTGAAACAGCTCGGGATAATGCAATCTCATCTCAGCCTCCCGCTCCCAAGTGGCTTCCTCTGAACTCTGACTCCTCCACTCAACCTTTACCAGCCGGATTTCACGATTACGCAGTGTCTTTGTCTCAAAAGCAAGGATCCCCACTGGTTTTTCCTCGAAGCTCAACTCCTCATTCAGCTGCAAAGGCTCAAAATCCACAATGTGCGATGGGTCCGGCACATACTGCCTTAACATCGAAACATGAAAAACACTGTGCACCGCTGACAATGACGGAGGTAGGGCCAACTGATAAGCGACACTGCCAATCCTCTCCAGAATCTCAAATGGACCAACAAAACGGGGACTCAGCTTTCCACGCTTGCCAAACCTCAAAACACCTCGCATCGGTGCGACCTTTAGGAATACATGCTGACCAACCTCAAACTCCAAATCCCGACGCCGAACATCGGCGTAACTCTTCTGTCGGCTACGAGTGTCAACATACGAGCTCTAATCTTCGCAGACGGCACCATTGGTCAAGCTGCAGCAACTCGGGACCCAAAACTCGCCTATCACCAACCTCTTCCCGAACACGGGAGATCGGCAACGCTTACCATACAAAGCCTCGCATGGAGCCATCAGATCGCCGATCGATAATCGTTGTTATATGCAAACTCCATCGAGATCTGAATCTGGTCCCAACTACCCGGAAATCCAACACACAAGCCCTCAACATATCTTTCGAATCGGGTTCACCCTCTCGACCGTCCATCGGTGCGAGGGTGAAAAGTCATCTTGAAGCCGCACTCGATGCCTAAAACCATTCGGAGCGCTCTCTAGAAACGAGAAGTGAACCTTGAATCACGGTCAGATACGATTCTCACAGGCACACCGTGATAGCGAATGATCTGCTCCAAAAACAACTGCGCCCACTATTCCACGGTATAAGTGTCTCTACCGGGAATGAAGTGTGCGCTCTTAGTCAATCGATCGACTATCACCCAAATCTGAGAGAACTTACTCGGAGTCCTCGGCAAGCCGAAATAAAGTCCATGGAGATCTCTTCCCATTTCCACCGAGGTACACTCGGGTAATTTGCAACAAACCGGTGGTGGTCTGCGCAGGTGCCTTCACTGGCGACAAGTGAGACATCGATCGACAAACTCCGCAACATCTCTTTTCATACCCATCCACCGAATGTCCGCTTAAGATCTCGATACATCTTGGTACCCAGGGTGCAAAGCAACGGAGAAGCTGTGGGCCTCTCGAGAGCAACTCTGCGCTCGCACTCTGCGACATCCGAAACACACAACCGGCCTCAGACGTCGTCGCCCACTTTATCGTGAGTACACAAAATCAAAATCTCCATCAGCACTAACTTTGTCAAATAATCTTTTAAGTGCGGGGTCACTCGGTGACTATCAATAATCCATTGTCTAATCGATGGTTTGGATCATCAATCGAGCCACTCCGGGCGATAACCTCACCTAACAACATCGCAATCTCGGCCCGCTCGAACTCTCTCCGTAACTGGTGGGAGCTCAACAACATCTGCGGAGTGCGACGTCTTCCTACTGGGGCATCGGCTACAACATTGGCTTTACCGGATGGTACAAAATCTCGCATCATAATCTTTTACTAACTCTAACCATCTCTCTCGCCTCATATTCGGCTCATTCGAGTAAAGCAGATACTTGAGGCTCACGGTGATCGGTAAACATCTGGATCCGCTCACCATACGGTGTAATGCCTCCAAATCTTCAATGCAAACACACCATCTTTGCCAATTCCATATCATGAGTTGGATAGTTCTCGCTCATATGGCTTGGTGAAGGGAAGCATAAGTAATGACCTTCCGTCTTTGCATCAACACACAACCCAACCCGAACTTGGAAGCATCGATGTAAACCACGAAACCACTGTTCCCTCCGGATCGCCAACATCGTCTTGAAGTCAAAGCTGCGCTTGAGCACGGCAAAGCTCTCATCACACCTACCGTCCCAAAAACTCGACACCCTTCCTCGTCGACGAGTGAGGGGCGAGGCTATGGCGAAAAGTCCTTAACAAACCGACGGTAGTAACTCGCCAAACCTAGGAAGCTGCGTATCTCGGTAACTGAAGTCGGCCTGGCCCACGAACTCACGGCCTCAATCTTTGCAGGATCCACAGCTATACCATCTCTCGAGACTACATGACCTAAGAAGGCCACTTGTTCCAACGAGAACTCACATTTGGAAAATTTCGCATAAAGCTGGTTTTCCCTCAAAGCTGTCAACACTTTCCTCAAATGCTCTGCATGATCCTTCCTGGTCCTTGAATAGATCGAATATCGTCAATGAATACGATGACGAAATTTGTCCAAAAATGCTTTGAACACCCTATCCATCATGTCCATGAACGCTGCTGGTGCATTCGTCAATCCAAACGACATGACCTCAAACTCGTAGTGCCCATATCTAGACCTGAACGCTGTCTTAGGAATGTCGGCGTCCCTAATCCGCAACTGATGGTACCCGGATCTCAAATCTATCTTGAAGAACACATAAGCTCCCTGAAGTTGATTGAACAAATCATCGATACGGGCCAACGGATACTTATTCTTCACTGTCACCTTATTAAGCTCACGATAGTCAATGCATAGGCGCATTGAACCATCCTTTTTCTTCACAAACAACACTGGCGCTCCCCACGGGGACACACTCGGACGGATGAATCCTCTATCTAACATTTCCTGCAGCTGAACCTTCAGTTCCTTTAGCTCGGCTGGCGCCATACGATACGGAGCCTTCGAGATAGGGAGGGTCCCTGACTCGAGCTCAATTATGAAGTCAACCTCTCTCTTCGGGGGCAACCCCGGTAATTCCTCAGGGAACACGTCAGCAAACTCCCGCACAACCGGCACTTGATCAATAGTCAGTGAGGGACGGCTCTCTCCGGACAATTTGGCTAGGTAGCCCCAAGCTCCATGAGCTAGCAAACGATGGGCCTTCACAGCTGACACCATTGGCGGGCAAACTCCACCCTGGACTCCACGAAACTTGAAGCTGGGCCGACCCGGCGGCCTGAACACTACTTCCTTCCGGTGGCAGTCAATCAATGCATGGTTAGCGGCTAACCACTCCATACCAAGAATCACATCGAAACCACTCATGGGTAGAACTATGAGCGTAGCTACCAGCAACTCTCCGGATATCTCGATCCGGCCATCCTTAACCTTATCTTTTGCTAACATATTAACTCCCGAAGGAGTTGCAACAGATAATTCAAAACCTAGAGGCTCTAATCTCAACCTAGCATGCTCAGCAAACAAAACAGATACAAACGAGTGCGTAGGAACTGCAGTCAAACAAGACAAATGCACAATGATCCAAAACAAGAAGCGTACACTCGCCTCACGGCATCTCGCACGCTCGGCTCTCCCGACGGTTCAGAGCGAACACCCGCCTTTGTTGTTGCTGCACTTTGAATCGCATATAGCCGGGTGATCACAAGAACGGATCATATGCCCCTCCTTTCCACATCGGAAACACCGCCTGAGCCCGGTCTGACACGCTCCGAAGTGGACTCTTCCACAAGTGACACAGGCGGGAATCTACCTAGGACCGCCCCGCTGTGCCGGTAGGAATCGGGGCGGAATCCTACGCGATCCCGGTTGCTCGAATCGCCTTGGCGACGCTGGCCGCCTCCTCTGAACTCAAACCTCCTCTTCTGCCCCACTACAGCTTGGACAGGACGCTGCACCGGAGCGGCGCCAGCCCGCTCAACAGGATACTTTCCATTGTAAATAGTGGCCAGCTGAACAGCTTTAGCATAAGTGGTAGGGGCCTGTGCCCGGACATCCTGAGACACACCCTGCCTCAGACCAGAAATGAACTTCCGAATTTTCAACTCAGGGGTCGCTATTAGCTGCAGAGCAAAATAACCATACTCCGAAAACTTCCTCTCGTACTTCTCTATAGAATCAGAACCCTGCTGCAGATTCTGGAAAAGCGCTACCATCTTTTCTTGAGCCTCATCACTAATGTACTTGGCTTTAAATTCTGTCTTGAAGAATTCCCAGGTAGCGGTGGAGACCCAGTGGTCTCTCACTCAAGGTGGACTCCCCCCACCACCATCTAGCTACGCCCCCAACACATGGGCTGCACACCTCGGCCTCTGCACATCGGGGCACACCATAATCAGGAAGGTGTACTCTAAATGGGCAATCCATCTAGCTCTTTGCTAAAGCATCACCGTGGCGTCAAACTTATCGTGGTTCCACTTTACGAAGTCCTTCAACCATTTACCAAGCTCATCGGCACCTTCTCGCCACTACGCCTCAAAGGTCGCGAGCTCATGAGTCAAAGTCTTCCGCGCCTCTTTGAAACAAACGAGTCAGCTGCTCGATCTGAGCTTGGGACTCTTCCCGCTGCGCTACCAACAAAGCCTGGGTCTCTGGCCTCTACCCACTCAACAGGTCGACCACCATAGACCTCATAGAATTAGCAAATTCTGCTCCATGAGCGATCTCTCACGGCGCCAGTCGCCTCAATGCCTACTCTAGGCTCAACAGGGGGAGCTACAGGCGGAATGCTATCAGTCTCAGCTTGGGACGATGTCCCTGCGGTGTCAGATCCGATCCTGACACCTCGGCCTCCTCTCGGGCGTCCTCTTCCGGCGCGGGTAAGCGGCATCTTTGGCGATCTACACCCAAACCAATAACGAGTCGAACACCGCTCGTCTCGGCTCCACAATACTACACAAGGCATACACTAGATGACGGTATTGTAAATTCTTAACCCTTTTTCTCAACAACAATTTGTAAACTTAGGCGCACTGATGATCGCGTCTGAGTGCTAGTGATCATGGGAAAACGACCTACAACAACGAGTCATACTACGAGAATTTATGACTCTATGCTCGATACCAAGCTGTAAGGACCGACCCGAATGGGGCACTAAATGGGCCCTTATCCCAATGCATGCATTCAAAGTAAAGGACATTTAAACATACATGATTTCGGATTCCAATTAAAACAAAAACATTCAAAATAACTCCTTTAAAAACTAGACAATTTCCCTGGAACCTGTCCCTGTTTCCAAGCACCTGTTCCAAGATAAATACATTTCCAAAGTTTACTCTGATCAGAGATTTACTAAAAGCCATTCAAAACCTGTTCAGATACAAAATGCTGGAATCCACAAATATTTACAAACATCCTAGGGCTCCGTGCCCGACTACATGCGTTCAGGGAAAAACAAAACACACGAGAGTCATAATACAAAAATCAGAGTTGGAAGACTGGGCCCCATGATCACAGCTCCTCCTTCATGCATCCTGTCGCGCACCACAATTACTTGTGGAAAACCACAGAATAAGGGTGAGTAACGAATTACTCAGTAAGAATCACCAACCGGGGTACAATACGATATACATGGTCATCTCGATGAGCTTATGCAAGCTATGAATATAAACACGGAATAAAGCACATAGCTTAGCCCACACTTGGGCCTCGGATGCCATCTCAGGGTCTTAGTCCGGAATAATATCATCACACGGTCCAATACATAAGTCGCCCTATACGAGAAACAAGTCTCGGCCTCGGCACTCTCTTCATCGTCGGCGAAAGGTACGCGCTCAAGATCCCGAGGAGCTCTCCGGTCGGCGTTGTAATGAGCGTAAACATGCACCGCGCGCTCTGCGAACCATGGGGGTGTCGGGTCCAGAGGCAAGCCGCCCATGTCCGACCACCACGCCTAACTAATTCTTTGGATCGGTGTCACCGACATAGGGTGTGAGAGACGGACACGTAAACTATCGGCTGAACCACCGCTTTTTGAGGCTAAGAAGCGGGTCGTGGTAGGCTTACACCAGAAGCCGCCCTTACCTTAACAGTGGCAATCGGGGGCTACGGCCGAACACGCCGAGGACGTGTCGATCGCCGGGGCGAGGCAATGCCAAGTCATCATCCCGACGGTTGGGGCATTTAACGATCGCCACCCTCACCCAAGATTGCGGGGCCTACCGCTCGGGTTAGCTAATCCTCACGGGGTCCGGGGCGGAATGACTTGCTCGGACGTCCCCGCCATGGATGCAAGGTTCTTTATGCATCGTGCCCGGATGATGCTATCTACCGCAATTCTAACCGCCCTAGCAAACAAACAAACAATTCCATAAAATCCAATACGTGCTCAATAAGAATACAACGAGCCTAGCATGATACTACGAAGCAAGGAACAGATACGAGCATGCTAGAGAGGAACAGCCTAGCATGGATTAACATGAGAATTAAATCAGAAAAATCATGCTAATTAGTGCGGCAGCAAATGGGTTGGCCTAGGCGTTTAACAAGACCTTGTGCAACCTATTGAAAAAGATAGTCTCCAAGGCAAAGAGAGATTGGCAGGAAAGAATCGGTGAAGCATTGTGGGCCTATCGGACTACGCATCGCACACCTACCGGAGTCACACCATATTCTTTGGTCTATGGAGTAGAAGCCATACTTCCATTGGAGAGAGAAATTCCATCACTTCGAATGGTCGTACAAGAAGGGTTGACAGTTGAAGAAAATGCAACGCTCCGCCTCCAAGAGTTAGAAACATTGGATGAAATAAGACTTGAAGCTCAGCAAGCATTGCAGTGTTATCAAGCACGAATGAGCAAAGCTTTCGACAAAAATATCAAGCCTCGTTCATTTCAAGTTGGGGATCTTGTACTCGCTGTTAGAAGACCTATCGTCACGACACGACATACAGGAAATAAGTTCACACCTAAATGGGACGGACCCTATGTTGTTCAAGAAGTTTACACTAACGGAGCTTACAAGATTGTGGATAAAGACGGACTAAGAATTGGCCCGATCAACGGGAAGTTTCTTAAGAAGTTTTATGCTTAAGAGTGTAACACTCCTTGGCGTATGAGTATAAACTGCAAGCTATGTAATTGAACTACGTTATGACTTGATCCCTTCATTATAAAAGGGAAACGAGGCGACTTAAAAAATTTTTTAAGTTCAGTCACAATTAAAAAAATTTCATCCCAAGTTATGTAAATGAACTACGTTATGACTTGATCCCTTCATTATAAAAGGCACGTAGGCAACTTAATTAATTTTAAGTTCAGTCCTAATAAAGCAAAGAAAAAAAAGGGTCAAAAGAAAAACTCTTATTTTTATTGATGATAAAAGAGGCCGAATCGGCAGATACAATGAAAGAAAAAATGCTATAGATGAAATATGGTAAATAAAGTCGTTCCTACGATATAGAAAATCTAAAAGACAAAGGAGAAAAAAGGAAGCTAAAACGTCAAGTTATAATCCAGCAGTCTGCGTCGCTGACTTGTAAGGGTTTCTTCAAGCCTTGCTAGTGTCCGCCTATTGTTCTTTGGTGACTGAGCTTCTTCAGTTGCACTTATCGCTTCCTCGAATTCAGATATTTTTTGCTGTATTTGGGCTGATAGTGCTGCTTCTGCAGAAATAAGTTCAGAAACGGTTTTACGCTCAGTTTTCAGCTCCTTTATCTTTCGAGACAAGTCTTTAGATTGCTTACGAAGGGAGATTTTCTTCTCATTTGAGGTTCGCATATCCGACATCGCTTCTCATATTTTTTGAGCTCGATAGGTCTCCATCATCTTTGGTTGAAGCATCTTTGGGAGCGATCGTATGCCTTAAGTCGTTGTATGTGCAAATTTTCTCGAGGTATTCCCTCATCAATGTTCGGATAAGGGTTAAATCAGTCGTAGTAATATCTGAGATGCCTTTAAATATCGTCTCCATAGTTGACTCAAGAGAGCCTGCATTCTCAAATGTTGCATTCTCTAACAAAGTTTTGGCTTGAGCCCACATGCGGATGGCGATTTTCGGTTTGCTCCGCAACAATTTCGTCTCGGTAAGATGTAAGGGTCGTATAGATACATAGTGTCTGTGTCCCCTTGCTCCTCGACAGGGTCCTCGTTTTCCCTTTGCTCATGGCTCCTAGTAGGTTGATCGACTTCAATAATCGGCATATTAGGTTGTTCCTTGTGGATAGGAGGAGCGGGGACCGATAAATGAGAGTGTGATATCTGCAAGGGAGATCAAAGAGTCAACAGAAAATATATATGTGTACACATACATATATGTAATTGGAAAAATGAAACATAAAAAAAAAAAAGAATGATGCTGACCATGGGCAATGCCAACTTTGGGCGCTCTACATCACTAAAGGGGACTTCAAAGGGGATGTGATCAATTTTTGGAGATTCTTCTACCGCCTCCGACGGTTCCGGTGGCGATCCTCGTTGCTACTACAACTCTTACCTTCACCTTCACGAATGCGTTTAGAGTGAATCACAACCTCGGGCGTGGGTGCATGGTCAGTTCCTTTTACACTCAAATCTTTATGGACTTTATGTCTAGCAGCAGAAGAGCCAAAACTATCCACAAGAATCTGGATACCATCTTCCATGTATTTGCCATGCTTTTTCGCCCACCATTCTTTGTAAGAGTCGAGTAATTTGGGTATGTGGGTTTAGCTCACGTCTTTGGAATGTATACTTTGGAGGATGTTGAAAGTTGAGCGCAACTCTTCCAAAGAGTAAAAGACGTTGTTGAGATTGATGCGAGGAAAACTTTCGTTGGATTGGTTGGGCACATCTTGATAAAAGCCAAACCGACGACCAAATTGTATGCGGGTTATATGCCTCAAGAGTCATCAACTTCCCGCGACGAGAAGATAAGTAGCACGACCGAGACTCATGAAAAAGAGGTCGATAGAAATGATAATCCTTTGATATCATGGATAGTTTCGACCTTAACTCTCGAAGGGTGTTCGCATGCCACATTATCGCTTCACCTCGATGGATTAATTGACGAGCTTCGAGGCCATTTAAGTATCGTGCACCCCCTTCTCCGAGACGTAAGCCATCCCGGAACCTCTAACGAGGTTTATGACCTTATGATGAGTGCCAAAGTAGCGGGCAAGCCAACCATGAACATAATGAATAGGAAAGCGATTATCCGAGCATCCAATAGAGGAAGCGCGTTTGATATTTGACCCAAACCGTAATAAATACTCGACAAAGCTGGCACGGCAAGGTTAAAGAGTCTTCCTTCGGCCATGAGGGATGCAACCTTAAACACACCAGGACGCAGTGAACGACCACTTTGGAGAGGGAATACGAATAAACATAGCCAACATGAAATAAAGGCAGCCAAGTATGTCTCATCCCTCATATTCTCTGTTATGCCAAGTAGTTGGAAAATCGTCTGCTCTTTTTCCGTCCAATTGCGAGTCTCTGGAATAGATCCACTAGGATTATGAGTGGGAGGAGGTCGTGATTTCTTCTTTGATCTTTTGCTAGGAGGCCGGTTATATTTTTTCTCCCCTTTAAACCAAAACGAGATCCATGAGTCTATTGGAATCGTTTGCCTATCTTTTTGTTGGGAAGCAAGACGATGGTATGCATCAAAAAGGTGTTGGCAACTAGTGGGGAGGGACTCAGACCGTCCATTCAGTCTCAACACATCTTTATAGCCAGGAATGACTTCATCATAAAATGCACCCTTGATAGGAAGACCGCTTAGTTTCCACATGTCCCACAGTGAGATGGATACTTCCCCAATGGATGTATGAAGGGTATTTGTAGACGGACACCATGCTTCAAAAAAGGCTTGCATCACGTGACTATTACAGTCATAAGTATACAATGAGGCCATTACTGCTGAAATGAGTCCAACATTCTTCAATGCTTCAGTGTTTCGGGAGACCGTGAACTCTAGTCATTCCCAGTAAAGAGCCACATAAGAAAATTCACCATTAAGCTTAAGTGCGGAGCCTCAACAAATCTTTCCTTCTATGATTTGACGCCCTAATGTCGGTTCTGGTTTCACAGATGGACTTGCTGTATGTTTAGGGGAGTCCAAGAACCAGGTTGTAGCAGATGCATGTTTATGTAGGGATCTTTTTGTTGACCAGTCCGATAGAAAAATCGAATCTCTAGAGTCAAGCCTCATCTCTCTATATGGTTCGTCGATGGGAAGAATAGTCCCTTCACGAAAAGGCTGGTCCTCGTGGCTCAAAACAACTAGGCTATGCTCAGTGGAATTTGAAATCTCGTGAAATAAGTCATTGTCTGCATTAGGAAAAATGAGGATCATTAGAATCACGGGGTTTCATAAGCGATCTATAAGTACAAGCGGAATTTGAAGATGGTATCTTTGAGGTTAAAGAAAATCTATAATAAAGGGGCCAAAACTTATTAAAAAAAAAATTAAAAAAAAAAGCCATTAAGTTTTGACTTCAAAGTCTCTTTTATTGGTTAATGAGAACCGTTGTCGACATGTCCCAATGACGTCACTTAAAGGGGACATAGTGAGCACCGCTGCCGAAACAAAGTCATTCATGCCCCCTTGTCGCAAGGTCGTTTGTAGCGCATTCGGCACACTTTGCGACAAGGTCATTTTATAAGCGCACCCGCGACAAGGTCGTTTATAGCGCATCCGCGCGCGGTCGTTTCGGTGCATCCCATCGCAAGGTCGTTTATAGCGCGTCCCGTCGCAAAGCGCACCCCGCGACAAGGTCGTTTATAGCGCATCCCGCGGCGTGGTCGTTTCGGTGCATCCCATCGCAAGGTCGTTTATAGCACATCCCGTCGCAAAGCGCATCCGCGACAAAGGGCGTTTATAGCGTATCCGCGGACGGGTCGTCCATAGCATCAATCCAACAAGGGTCATTCATTCATAGCACCGATCTGACAGGGTCATTCATTCATAGCACCGATCCATCTCATTCATAGCACCAATCTGACATGATCATTTAATTGATGCTATGTCTTAAAAAAAAAAAAAAAAAAAAAAAAAGAGCTTGAAATTTCAAAAGAAATTAAAAGAAGGGAATAACGCTCAAATTATTTTAAATTAAAAAAAAAATCAATTTATGCACGGTACGTAACTGTTAGTAAAATATATATATATATATATAAGGCAATAGTAAAAAAAAAAAAAAAAAAAAAAAAAATCAATTTCTACACCGTAGGTAAATGTTAGTAAGATAAAGTCAATCAAATTTTTTTATCTTTCCCACATTTTGAAAAAGAAAGGAAGACCAGCATGGAGAAGGGTGAAAAATAAATGGTGGGACCACTCATTGGGAGAAGTTGAAAAGAAATTTGATGGAAAAGGTGTTAAGAAAGATAAAGAGAAGAAAAGAAAACCAGTTTTGATTTTTTTTGAAATCTTAGCAGCCACTCCCTCCTTCACCGCAGCGTGCCAAGTTCGGTGACGGCCACAACAGCAAGCAGGTTCTGGTGATTCCGGTGTGCTATGTGCGACGGCGATGGACTTTTTGTGTTTGAATAAGAGGTTGATGCTTTGATGAGTGCGTGCTTAGCTAGTATTTATAGAGAGTCTCGAGGTTCAAGTTCCAGATTCAAATATAAGATTGTGAAGGAATATCTCAACTTAAAAGATTTGAAATTCATTTAAATGGCAAAACCATAAAATCTTTTCTGAGATATGTTTAGATTCGCTTAAAATACTTTCTCAAATAACCGATCTTAAACCAAAATATTTGATTTTTTATATAGATATTTAAGATCTTGATACATATGTTTGATCTTTTATTTATATATATATATATATATATATATATATATATATATATATATATATATATGAATGTATATATATATATATGAATGTATGTATTAGATTTTTCATATTTATATGCTAATTTAAAAAAAAAAAGCATAGCAGTGAATGATGGAGATTTTATATATATATATAAAAAAAAAAAAAAAAAAATCAATTATGCACAGTACGTAAATGACAGTTAAAAAAAATGAAATTTCAAATATCAAGTTTTATGGTCTAAGAATTGTCAAATAAAATGAAATTTTGGCCAATTCAAAATCGTGGGGGCAATCAAGTTCTCTCCAAGGGACTAAATAAATTGAACACAACTTTCATCACTTTAAGTTGGATTCAAGATTTAAGTTCGAATTTTACAAGTAGGGTTTGGTCAAAATAATTGGTGTAACTCAAATCTTACCCCAATTTCATATTTGATAAAATTAATTCTATCAAAATTATAGGATTTAAATTTTATCCAAATATAGGCGTTGTTTAAATTTTGCCCATTCAAATGCAAAATTGGGTTAAGGTTTTTACATTGCCAAAAAATCAATTTGGAATTGAGTGGAGTATAAATTCTACTAATTCCAAAATTTTCACGCCAAATATAGAAAGTCATGATTTTGACCAAATTCCAGAATGTGATTGATTGGCATCGAAAAAATACGTCAAAACAATTGAAATTATGACCTAAACTCATACACTTTGGTTAAAGCGACGATTCATATAATTAAAGTCCAAGCAAGAATAAGCAAGCTCGTGCTTCGACTTGACACTATAGTTTTCAAGATTCATCCACACATACTCGTGCATAAATCTCGAAAAGGGGGCATTTGTTGACTAAGGAATTTCGGTCAATTATAAGCTGCCACGTCGTTATCTCAAATTTAATGGCGAAATTAAATTAAATTTTGGGACAATATTTCTCAAAATTAATTTAAATAAATAAATTGGTTTATCTTGAATTTGGCCAAAATAAAACCAAACCAAGTAAACCGAACCATGAATTTCAAGCCCAAAAGGCCAAGCCCATGGGCCAGGCCCAAAGGCCCATTAGGGCCCAAGCTCACGATGCATGAGAACTCTATAAATAGAGGAGTTCTCTTCATTTCAAAGGGTGGAAAATTTTTAGAACTAGAGAGGGAATTCACATTTGTTGAGGTCTCTCCACGGTTCTAAAGATCAAACGTCGTTTCGAAGGCAAAAATTACTTCGAAAGGCAAATAGTTCCATAAAAGAGCAGTTGTATACGAAGAACACATATTTTGTTCTTCAAATTGCTCTTCATACCAAGAACATCCATTCAAAGAGAACGAATCAGAGGATCAAGCATAGAGATCGAACCACTTTCGCAAACTCATCTCAAACTGAAGTTCAACTCCACGAAACCAAATTTCTCCGGAAATCTCGTGTGAACAAGTGGCATTTATAAATATTTAAATAATAATATAGAGTGGTATCTTTGAAATTTTAAAACAACTATTGGACAAATTGGTCCAAAAATGATTCTCCCACTCGAGCCACACTTTAAAGTTTTAAGATTAAGATTAAGATTTGTAAATTTTTAAAATAATTCATCCGTAGCTCATTAATTTCTATCACTCAAGCAGCATAGAATGAGTCTATCATTGATTGAATCTTATCGCTAATAGAACTCAACCAATGATAGAACTCCATTTGAATTTTCTGCTACAAATAAATTAATTTTGATTTTGTGCTAGATAAAAATATTTTACCATTTTTTGTTATACATGCAAAATCTCCATAAAATATATGAGTAGATTATAAATTTTGTTTTCAAGGCAAGAAGAAGTTTAGAATTTAGTGTATATGATTTGAAGAAAATTAGAATTTATTTTTAATTAATTTAAAAACTAAAATTTAGTCGGTTTGATAATATCTTAAAAATAGCTTTTATCATTCGTAATCGTCATTGAATGAAATATGTGAAGGCTAGCTATTCATGTAAAGATGGTGTGAGTTAATTGAGTTATTGGATAAAAAAAATCACATTTTTACATATACATAATTATCTACGGATATTTAATTTGTCAACAATTATGAATAATATAAAATATTTATATATTTGCCCTTATCAAAGGGAAATTGTAGTGACTATTCACTTTTGGAAAACTATTTGCACGCGTGTCCAAATCTAAAAGTATTAGCAAATTTTTTTTTTTAATTAAATAAACTAAAAATTATTTTCATTAAGTACCAATTTACCTTTTTCATTTAGAATGTTCATTTATCGTCTATAATTTTTTTTTTCCAAATTATGATGATGGCTAGCCATACTTCACTCAAATTTTAATCATCATTATATTCAATTAGAGAAGAAATTTCTACTGACACCAACTTTTAAAAATTAAAGATTTTAATTAACTATTATATTATGTTACATCGTGTAACGGCCCGGAAATTTCATCCCGGTCTTCCCGGGAGGCCCAGGGGCATTTTGGTAATTTTGGGTCGGGCCGACAGGGCCGGTTTTGTATTTGTTAATTGCCGGAAAAATTATGAGTCGATTAGAATGGGATCGGGAATTTTGGTGAAGACTTTTGGGCTTGGGAAAGAGTAAAAATAAATAGGGAATTAAATAGCGCGTCGAGTGAGATTCGAGCCAAGGACGTGTCGCATGCTAGGCGGAGGGCGCTGCCAGCCGAGCCATCGGGCGCGTTTGTTAATCTAAATGCGCGTTCTAATGCTTATGCTTATTTTCGTAGGCGGTTGGTATAAAAGCAGAGCTCGCCCGAGCTTTCTTCTCCGTTTTCTTCTTCTTCTTCTTCGCGGATTCTCTCCGACCGACCGAGCTCTCCTCGCGATTTCTCCCCCGACTTCAATTCGACGCGTTTCTTCTTCAAACCGAAGCCAAACCCCGATCGGTGGTAAGTTTCTCCTTCTCTTCTTCTCCTTCGCGTTTAGTCGACCCTTCCCCTGCTTTTTCGAATTTCATTTTCGGTCATGTTAAAGCGATTTGTGGGGTGGGTTTTGTTCAGCTGGAGTAGAGGAGTTCGACCATCCATAAATCGCTCGTCGAATCCTCCCCTATCGGCCGAATTCGAGCTTTCTTTCCATCGCGAGTCGCGTGCTCTGTCGCATTCTTGTGACCGCCGAGCCACGCCAGCGCATCGCCTCGCGCGCCGCGCAAGCACGCCTCGCCCGGCTCGTGTCCGCGCCGCGCATACCGCCGCCGCGCATCCGCATCCGTCGCGCCCGGTAGCGCCCAGCCAGCACCCGTTCTTTGCCCGTTCGTGCAATCGGCTCGTTAAATGCGTTTCGTCGCGCCTCGTGAGTTGCTCCGAGCTAAGCTTTGTTTGTTTTATTATATTTAGGCCTATTGTGTGATTTTTGTTGTGATTGATAGGTTCTCGGTAGCTAGTTCGGGTTCGTTCGCCATTTAGGTTTTCGTTTCAAATCGTCCCCGACCAAGGTAAGGATTTTCACAGGAGTTGTGTGGACCTGCGATATATTATGTGATTCTTTGATTGATTGCTTGTTTTTGTTTATTGACATGTATAGCTAGGTACTCAATTCGAATTCCCGATTAGCATGTTGTTCTGATTAATTCTCATGTTAATCCATGCTAGGTTGTTCCTTTCTAGCATGCTCGTATTTGTTCCTTGCTTCGTAGTATCATGCTAGGCTCGTTGTATTCTTATTGAGCACGTATTGGATTTTATGGAATTGTTTCTTTGTTTGCTAGGGCGAGTTAGAATTGCGGTAGATAGCATCATCGGGCACGATGCATAAAGTACCTTGCATCCATGGTAGGGACATCGAGCAAGTCATTCCGTCCCTGGACCCCGTGAGGGATTAGCTAACAAGCGGTAGGCCCCGCAATCTTGGGTGAGGGTGGCGATATTAAATGCCCCAACCGTCGGGATGATGACTTGGCATTGCCTCGCCCCGGCGATCGGCACGTCCTCGGCGTGTTCGGCCGTAGCCCCGATTGACACTGTTAAGGTAAGGGCGGCTTCACGGTGTAAGCCTACCACGACCCGTTTCCTTAGCCTCAGTGCCGTGGTTCAGCCGACATAGTTTACGTGTCAGTCTCACACCCTATGTCGTGTGACACCGATCCAAAGATTTAGTTAGGCGTGGTGGATCGGACATGGGCGCTTGCCTCTAGACCAAAGACCCCATGGTGCGCAGAGCACGCGGTGCATGCTTACGCTCATTACTGGCACGACCGGAGAGCTCCTCGGGATCTTGAGCGAGTACCTTTCGTCGGCGATGAGCGGGCCGAGGCCGGGACTTGTTTTCATATATAGGGCGACTTATATATTGGGTGTGTGGTGATATTATTCCGAACTAAGACCTTAAATTGGCATCCGAGGCCCAAGTGTGGGCTAAGCTATGTGCTCTATTCTCGTGTTTATATTCATAGCTTGCATACGCTCATCGAGATGACCATGTATATCGTATTGTACCCGGTTGGGGATTCTTCTTGAGCAATTCGTTGTTCACCCTTATTCTGTGGTTTTTTTCCACAGTAACCAAGTTGCGAGACAGGATGGTCAAGGAGGAGCTGTGATCATGGGGCCCGATCTTCCAACTCGATTTTTGTATTATGACTCTTTATGTTTTGTTTCCCTGAATGCATGTATGGCAAGCACGAGAGCCCTAGGATGTTTTGTAAATGTTTTGTGGATTCGAGCATTTTGTATCCAAACGAGTTTTGAATGGTTTTTAGTAAATCTCGATCGAGTAAACTTTGGAAATGTATTTATCTTGGAGCAGTGCTTGGAAACAGGACGAGTTCCAGAGAAATTGTCTAATTTTTAAAGGGGTTATTTTGAATGTTTTGTTTTAATTGGAATCTGAAATCATGTCTGTTTAATGTCCTTTACTTTGAATGCATGCATTGGGGTAAGGGCCCATTTAGTGCCTCATTCGGGTCGGTCCCTTACACATCGGGTATTAATTTTATTATGAGTGCTTATGTATTATAAATATTCATTGATACATTATTTTTATTAATATACAATGGTTATATTTGCTATTTAAAAAAAATAACCATAATTACGATTATTTTCTAAATTTAACTAATTTTATCAGTTCTCTTAAACATTTGGTAGACGTATTACTGTATTTATTAGAGAAATAATAGTGGTTAATACTAGTATTAATGAATATTTATAATACAATCTTAATGATTATACTAGTATTAATGAGTATTTATAATACAGTATTAAGGATTAATACTAGTATTAATGATCAATGATCAGCTTATAATACGGTATTAATGATCAATACTAATATTAGTGAGTACTTATAATACAGTATTAATAGTATTAATGAGATTTATAATACAATATTAATCATTAATATTAGTATTATTGAATTTTCATAATACAATATTAATGATTAATAGTAGTATTAATGAAAATTATAATACAACAATTTATAATAAAATATTAATGGATAATTTTAGTATTCATGAAAATTTATAACACAATATTATTAGTATTAATGAATATTTATAATATAATATTAAAACGTATTAATGATTATGAATGATTTTAAAATTTGCGTACATTTATTTTTAAAAAAAACAAAATTGTGTACATTTATAATTAAACTCATTTAGTACGATTCTCTTAAAAAAAACTTTGAAAAGTACATAAGGCCACTGGAGAAGAAGAAATAATAAATAATTTAAAAGATAATTTTAGAGATTAAGTTCAAGTGAAAATTTGATGAACAAGTAGAAAATGCGTGATTTTAGGAATTTTTTAATTTTTCATTTTTCATTTTATTAAAGGAAATTTGCGTTGTATAGCAACTTTTTTACCACAGTTTACAATTATAGCCCATTTTTAAAAATAATTCTTTTATAGCAAATTTTTCCATTTAAAAAATATATATATATTTACTTTTTTTATAGAAGACTTTGATAGAATCTATCATTCTCTAGTGATGGAAGTCTATCAATTTTATCAGTGATTGATTCGATCGGTTCTTATTGATAGACTCTTGATAGAATCTGATGGAAGTCTATCAATTTACAATTTTTGCTATATGTGCAAATATTGTCATTATTGTGCTATTCATATAATATTTTATCAATTTTGTAATATACATGCAAAAGCCTCATTATTAAAAGTAGAAGTAGTCGTTAAAATAAAGGATAGTTTTGTCATTTTATATTAAAATGAATTTCCTGATTTTTAGTGACACACTACATTTGCTAAAATTTTATAATCTAAACACTTTTGTAAATATTTTTCTTATTTAGTCTAAACACGTAAACAACCCGTTAATAAGGTGTGAGGGTTTTTATGTATTTTACCAACAAATGAAAAATTCCATTTAAATATCGTCCATTAGTTTTGCTAAACTTTCGGAATATGACTATTTTTGTAAATTTTTTCTATATTTAATTTACTCTTGCCAATAGCCTTTTATCAAATCATCTAGAAATTAAATTCTAACTTTAAAAAATAGTAATTAAATTATAATTTTCTTCCTAAAATTAAATTCTAATTTTTGAAATCATTCAACTTTCTTCAAAACCATATAAATTAGGAGTACTACCCAGAATGACACAAAGTTTCTACTGGAACAATTATCAATATGCTTCATACATATTGATAGAGATCTATCAGCTATCAATCATAGACATGGAAAAAAATGAGTTGCGCCTTGGTTTCATTGTTTGATAGTAAATCAGTTCAACACATTTATCACAGGTTAATAGCTATTTGATTCTCATTTATTTATTAGCAATAATATAGGATTTCTCGTCCCCTCTCTCCATAAATACTAAAAATAGGAAAAGTTATCAATGGTAGACCTAGAGCTAATTAGACATCGATAAAAGTTTATCAACGATCAATATTCCTCTATAACGATCTATTGGATTGTTTAAAGTCTTTCAACCACCATATTCTTTTTGAGAAATACTTGCCTCCTTATTAATAAGGAGGTAAGCCGTCCTTAGAGTATATGTGGCACCATTTGGTGCCACAAAATCTTTCTTTAATCAATGTTAAAAAGAAAGTAAAAAGTAAAAAAGGCAAAATTTTGTAGCATTAAATCATGTTACATATACCCGTAAAGGACTTATCTCCTTATTTATAAGGAGAATTATTTTTCATTCTTTTTTATAACTGTGGTTCACATTTTAATCCAAAATTTACTTTGTTTTTCCTTCTTTACACACTGCTCTAAACATAACCAGGAAAGAGAAAGAAAGGAAAAAAAAGGAAAGAAGAAGAAACCATCTAAATTATAGAATTCACAAAGACAAATTCTGATCTCATAATTTCTGTGATAATTTGAGATTTAAGTGAGAAAGAAAACTCCATTGGAGGGTTGAAAGAATTTTATTATGGAGGCACATATTGCCACACCTTACAACCTAACATATCATATCTATATATACTAAAGCATAAACAACCTAAAAAACAAAAAAAAAAAAACCTGATCTATAAGCCTTATACAATATCATTGGCTACAAGACAGACACATTAATAACAATTATACTATACTAATAACACCATTCATTCTCCCATATTATTTTGTTCCTCACATAACTATTTTCTAGTAATAATTTCACATCATCATATTCTAGATCTGCACCTCAAACATTCTATCCTCCAATAATAATTTACATTCTCCTTCCCCAAAATAAGATTCTTCAAAAGCTATAGTGGTTTTTCATATTAAAATATTGGGTAAATTATAAGTTTGGTCTCTATAGTCTCAAGAAAGTTAGAATTTAATACTTATGGTTTCAGAGACTAGAATTTAATTCATATAGTTTGACGAAAGTTAAAATTTGGTCCCTATAATTTTAAAGACTAGAATTTAGTCCCATTGTTTGATCAAATCTAAAAATTAGTCCTTATCGATTTTAGTCATTAGAAAATTGAGTACGTGAAAATTAATTATTATGTGTCAATGATAACCGTACCCACACGACAAAAATACTTCTTATCATTTTTTATTCATGTGTAAAATCAAATTAACATAAATAACCAATTTCACGTACATAAATCACGATAATTACAGACGACAAGAACTAATCATTAGAATTAAAATTTATCAAACCACAGGGCCTAAATTCTGGTTTTCAAAACCATAGAGACTAAATTCTAACTATTTTAAGATCATAGAGACAAAATTCTAGTTTTTAAAACTATAGGGACTAAACTCTAACATAGTGACCAAATTTATAATTTACCCTAACACATTCAATCTTAATCCAAGAACTACCTTACCAGATAACCATTTTGTTTTAAGTTTTTCGTTTTTTGAAATTTAAGGCTACTACAACGATCTTACCATATATTTTTCCTTATTTGGATATCTATATCTTACTTATATTTCAAGAAACCAAACCAAAATTTAGGGGGAAAAAAAGTAGCTTCTAAAAGCTTGTTTTTGTTTTTTAAATTTGGTTCGCATTCACCTACTTTCTTAAGAAAAGATAGATACATTGTATGAAAGATGGAGCACATGATTGTAAAAATAAGCTTAAATTTTGAAAACAAAAAACCAAATGGTTATTAAACGGGACCGATGTGTTTGTTATTATGAAATCAAAGCCTTCTACTATGAACTTCTTACAAACTTCAATGTGTTCTTTGCCCACAAATTAAGTACTCTCGTCACGAGTACATACTTTTCTTTTTGTATGACGTTCTCTTTCTCTTCTTCCATATGAATCAAACGAACTCCACACTTTTTCAACTCCATGCTTAATGGATTAACAGAGTGGTATTGATTAACCTTCACATGAAATCGAAACTCAATCTCTGTACATTTGTTAATCTTGGTCCAAGGAAGAACAAACATCCAGATATGATCTGATGTTTTCATCCCTGAAACCAATATGGCATGACCACAAACATCGTGATCCTTCGAATCTGAGTCGACATGCTTTTTTACAATCATTGATGCAAATATTCCCAATGAAGAAATGGTGGCGTTTTGTTGGTTAGTAGGGCCACAAACCACGCACAAAGCAAAACAGATCTGGTTAGCATTATTTGGATCCCACTCTATACTTATTGAAGATCCTGTTTTTGTTGTTGTAAACCAACTTGGAATCTCACTTCCAGGAATCAAAATGCTGAATTTTTCTTTGAGGAAGAACATCTTCTGCATATCATCAAATCCACTAATCAGTAGTCTCTAAACTTCTCTAATGCATTTGGACATGAAAACTAACTCATTTGACACTATAAGACATGTATATACAGCATAAGAAAATGGGTACCAAATAAAAAATGCATGCCATCAATAATCCACTTTTTGTTGTATTAGGTGAGTATCTTAGAAAAAAAAGATGAATAGGCCTCACAATATAATGATACGATCCCGACCTGGAGCAATCGAGGAAAGGTTAGGTCAAAAGTTTAATTCGAAATTCGAGCAGATGAGTAAGGACATTCAGACCTGGTTGGGATGGTCTCCGGGACAGTCGATTACTGAAATGAGTGACTTGGACAAGAGGAAAGGGGCGGCGATTGAAGTGGCGGCGGCCGAGGTGGCTAGGGCAGCCAATTGAGTGAGGAGTGCGGCGGGCGCGTAGCTGGGGTGAGCGTGGTGCGGTCAAAAGAGCGGGTCGGGCGGTGCTGACTGGGCCAAATCGATCTGGGATAGCAGGACTGGACCGAGCAGAGGGGTGTGCCAGATCGTTCGACGTGGGAAATTTTGGGAAACCGAAACTTGACCGACGTAGGGATTCTAGGTCACCGGAGGGGCGACGGGTTACCGAAGGAGAGGACGGTGCGCACCGGCTATAACAGGCCATTGGCGCATGATGGTTCGAATGATCAGAGTTAGGTAGACAACAATCAAGACGGGGACCGTGAGGATTGGAGGGATAGGGAATAAGTTTGAGCGGGGAGGACCGCGAGCACCATGTTGAGAGGGGCCGACGTTGGATAGAAATAACAGTAGAAACAACACTATATTTCATATATCATTAATAATCCAGCACAAACTTCACTACAGACACTAATGAAAATAACAAGACAAGATAATAAGAAATGATAAGCTGACCGGTGATGTTCGAGAGCCATCAGAACCTCTCCTCCAAGTCACTCTGACTTAGCCTCCTCCAACATAAGACCTACTTTCCACAAACCTTATCTCCACTATTTATAACAGGGATTCTTTATTAATTCCCAAAATACTCCTTAACATTATCCTCAAACCTTAAATGGGTCTCTCACAGCACCATTTAAAAAGACATGTTGAAGATCTCACGTTGAAAATATGAAAATAGACCTACAATTTATAAGTAACATAAGCTACTCTCCATGTTGCCCATAGGTTTGGATGACACCATTGTTCATCTAATAGTATTGAATCAAGACTTTGCCAATGAAAGTTGATCAGAATAAAAACTTACCATCCCCTAGAAACTAAAGTTTTTTTTTGGATAAGAGAAACTAAAGTTAAAACTCATTAGAAACAAATTAAAACAAATAAAATCCACCAACAAACTAACCTGCATCCAAGAAGTGATCAAATTTTGGATCTGTATGTTGTCAGCAAATTGGTAGCAATTTACAAGGCTCATTTTTCCCATGAAATACAAATTGTCCATCTTGGAAACGTTTGGAAATGTTTTCAGTGAAATGCAATCCGTCATATCCAAATTTAGAATCATATCTGGGAGCTCCGGAACCTGAATAAGCTTCTTGCATCCATTAATGTGCAAGCCTCTTAGATTATGAAGCCGAGCTATGCTTGCAGGAAGCTCACAGAAGCTATTATCACTTAGATCCAGCTCTGACAACCATACCAAACACTCAATTCCTTCTGGAACTGCTTCAATGTTGCAATCGCTAAGAATCAATTCGGTAAGGGAGTATAAACCAGCAAATGATGCAATCCCGACAACACCGCTCGTCGGAGCTTTGAACAACCTCGAGATTAACCATTCGATGGTGGTCGCACTTGTTGGGTTGCCAAGCTTTGAACATCCAGAGAGATTAAGGCTTTGAAGGGACGATAACCTGCTAGTGCCACTTGTAATGGAGACCAACATTTTACAATTCTTTAAACTCAGTACTCTCAGGCAATTCAAGTTTGCAACTGATGAAGGTAGCTCTGTTATGGAAGTGCCATCCAAATAGAGATGCTGCAATCTTTCTGTGTTGCCATTAAATTCTGGAATTTTCTTCAGATTCAAACAACCAGATAGAATTAAAACTTCAAGAATCTCTATGGTTATGTGGCCTGGAAGATTACTGAGGTTGATGCAATCTTTCAAACTCAGAAAAGTTAGTTGTTTAGCAATGAATATGGATGGATGAATGTTGATTAAATTTGTGCAACCTTCAAGATCTAATCTTTGTAGATTTGGAAGCTGTGTGAAGTTTGGAGTTTGGAATAACTTCTGAGAATGGCTGACAGTGATATACCTTAACTTCTCCAAGGACTGTCAGAAGTAAAAACAATTCACATCAACAGAAACTATAAAATTTGGCTTTTAACTATACAACAAAGTATTTTACATAAAAGTAAGCACTTATTTAACTTGAGAATATAAATTATGTGGCTTTTTTTCCTATAAGTGTCCACTTAAATAATTAAGAACTGGGCTGCAGGAAAGTTTTGCAGCTGGCCACGTTTGTACCACTAAAATAATTGATTAAGCACTTCCTCAAAGTTTGAATTTTTTTTGCTAAAAAAGTCAAATCACTGCCTTTTGAAGAACTGAGTTTTAGTTTTTGAAGAAGAAAAAGAAAGCCAAGGATTTGAGTTGTTACCTTTTCTCCATGCCAAAATTGTTTCAAATTGCTGTAGCACATGTGAAGCTCAATAAGGTTATAATCTAATTCAGAATCTAATTCCAGAACATCCAATGGATATCTTTTCCACTTCAAATATCTTAACTCAGATGGAATGCAATATTCTGATTGCTTTTGCAATTTCACATTCCGAAAATTAATCAACCTAAGTTGGTGCATTCTTGAAAACATAATTGGAATTGGAACAACATTTCTTGTGGACTTGAAAAATATGCTTTGGATCGATGCTTCTATACCCTGAAATGTTAAAATAACAAGTGCAACACAATTTAATTTGATATTCAATTTGATAAAAAGAATAAAGAAATAAAAATTATAATAAATAGCAATCTTACCACACTTTTATTTATATCCTTGAGGCCCCAAAGTCGATCTCGAACGGGTTTTTGACGAACAATTTTTCGGCCCATTTCTTGCAGTAAATCATGCATTTGTAATCTACTGTCATAAGAAAGAGTTAGGAGAGATTTTTGAATGAGATGTTCAACATTTCTCTTAGCGTAGAAATCACATCCATCAAGTATTTCCTCTACAACATCTCTTCTCTTTCCTTTGAAGAAGCAAGCAACATCAAGAAATATCTCTTTTTCCTCATCATCCAACCCATCATAACTTACTTTAAGACACTTGAAAATCTTGTCATCAATGCTCCAACCACCTTGGAGCCTTTCTATTACATTGTTCCAAACATTCAAATCTTTGTTCTGCAAAGAGCTCCCCAATGTTTTAAGTGCAAGAGGATGACCTCCAACAAGCTTCACAATAGTGTTGGAATGTCCCAAAAAACCTTCTTTTGGACATCTTTCTTCAAAAGCACTCAAACTAAGGAGTTGAAGAGCCTCCTTGTATTTTAGTTCTTCCATTTTGAACATTCTTTCCACCCCCATTGTCAAAAGCAAATCTGCATTTCTTGTTGTGATTATGATTCTACTACCATAGCCGAAGTAACCATCGTTTCTCGGTGTCAATTTCGCTATTTGGTCGAAATGATCCACGTCATCTAGGACAAGAAGTGTCTTTTTTTGAAAAATTGCTTTGTTTATCAAAGCAATTCCTTCTTCTTCATCCCATATGTCAATGTTCTTCTTTGAGAATGTTATTCTTGAAAGGAGTTTGCTTTGTATGTGTGTAATTCTAGAGATTTCAAACTGCTCTCGTACGTTGGAGAGGAAGCAATGAGCCTCGAATTCCTCTCGAATTTGTTCGTAACAAACTCGAGCTATGGTTGTCTTGCCTATCCCCCCCATTCCATGTATTCCAACCGAGATAACATTATTATCCAAGTTTGGGTTCAAAAGGGAAGAAAGTTGGTTTAGTTTTGAAGTGATTCCAACAAGTTGGTCTTTCTCAATGACTGTCAAGGTCGATTTGATTCTTCTCAATATTGCTTCACTTATGTCTTCTATGATTTCTGATTCATGTGACCTAATTTGTTTTTGGAATATGGCTAAGAATTCAAAATGTTTACTCAAGAAAGATGAAAACTATTAAAGAAAAATCATAAGAAAACAAATGGAGTTTTAGTTATTTTTACTCTTCCAAATGTTAAGATATATAATAGTATATATTTTTTTATATATCTGTGATTGCTTGGCTACGCTTCTCGACTATTTGGAACAATCATTCTGACCCTACAACATTTAGCTATCAAGGTAACCGGTAGTATATTAATTCCTAATAAGGTGGCCAACCATCATAGATTGAACCTACAACCTTTTAGTTCCCTAAGGCTCTCATGACCTAGTTGTATATCTTTCTCTCTTTTTGAAATACATGATGTTTATATATCAATAGTATATAATCACTCATAATCAAATATATCAATAATGTTGAATTTTTCAGTAATATAACAGATGAAACATATCAATGATATATATAGAAGGCAACCATTTAGATAATGATAATAAAATGCATTATTTTAAGAGGAGAATTTAGGTGCACCCCGGGTAGCACCTCCACCATGATATCATTCATTTGAAGCCACACATCTTCTTTTTTCTTTTAATTTTTTTTTTATAATAAATATAAAGTAAAAAAAGTGAGATAAAATGTGCGGCACCAAAGATGCCACATAAGTGATGTCATGGTGGGGGTGCTACCCGGGGTGCACCCAAATTCTTCTCTTATTTTAAATCAGTAAATAACACAATACATTTTGAGAAACTAAACACAATTAAGAGAAGCAAATATGTTAGTCATATCATTGGTATAACAACATGTCACATATAGCATTGGTTTATCACCACTCAGATCAACTCTTTCTTTTTTATAACCGTGACTGACCGAGCCAGCTTGCATGCACCTCGAATATTATCACAAGATATACCACCTGACCCTACAACATTTAAATGTCAAGAAAATCCGTAGGAAATTAATTCCTAGGTAGGTTGACACCATAGATTGAACTCATTAGAATTAACTATTATCAATGGCATGTCAAATAAAGTATATAGATCATGTATATCCAATGTATTCATTTGAGGTAAAACATGATTGTTTCATTTTGAGTATATTAACCAGTAACTCAGATATCATTCGTCCTTCATTTGAGGAACACATGGAAGTACCATTTTAGTAAAATTTACTTATAATCTCCTCTGTTCTAGTTAAGAAGTTTAAATTTTGGGATTTTTCCATGTATAACAAAAGAAAGCCCTAACAGAATTTTGAAAACAAAATTGTTTATAGCAGAAAAAAGGACTCCATAAAAATGACCAAAATACTCAGCTTAAAATCAAAAAGTAAGTTCAGCTTATTGTACCGATCATCTGAAACCCAAGCTTTAAGATTTGCTATCTCAAACAGAGCCCTCCTCCATTGCAACACATTCAAGCTATGTTCTCCATAGCTTTGTACATGCTTTACAAAAGCTTTTTCAAAACTCCCTCTCTGATTTCGAACATCGGAAGGATCCACGTTGTAAAAAATTGGCATAATCTTCATTCCCATCTGCTGCTTGCACTCGAAGATCTTAACCAACTCGGCGAGGCACCATCTCGAAGAAGCATAGTGTTCCGACACGACAACAACAGCCACCCTCGAAACTTCAATGGCAGCCAATAGCTCTGATGAAATGTCTGTTCCTTCTTCCATCTCATTGTCATCTCTAAATGTAAAGATTCCTTTTCTTACAAGGGCTTTGTACAAATGATCTGTGAAATTTGCACGAGTGTCTTCGCCTCTAAAACTCAAAAACACATCGTATTTACAAAGGCGAGTTGATGATGATGAAGAAGAAGACGCCATAGATGATGGTTTGAGAGCTTAATTTTGTTGGTTTTGAAATCCATCCCTTTGTGTAAACTCTTTCTATGTAGCTCATTTGTCAAAGCCGCGTGGGAACGTTTAAGACTTTTGTAACAGCTATGTTCATAAAGATGTCTCACTAGTTCTAATGTCTTTTTCCTTCACTTTCATGCTCACCTAAAACTTTCACTTTCTTATATTTTCCATTTCTTTGTCCATTTCCCAAACATCCTTCATGGATAAATATTCTAATTATATTTCGAAAAAAATACATCATGGATAAATATTCTAATTATATTTCGAAAAAAATACATTTTTAGTCTCTACCTTTTGGTTGAAGTTTCACTTTGGTTTCTATGTTTCAAAATTTAACACTTTTACCCTTGATATTTGAATAATGCTTCATTTTGGTCCTTGAGATAATGGAACCGTTAGCGCGATAACCGAATGCAAACTAGGATAATGATTGATTCAATTTAAAATAAAATGTATTGATGATGTGATTATTAGGATACTTACATCTACTTTTATTTTTTTAAAAAGAAACAATTAAAATGGAAACTCAAAAGGCATTTTAACAATTTATTAATGTTTTTAGTTATAAAAAAAGAGAGGCAAAGAAATAATATTAAATAAAATTATCTATCAACTAAGCACATAAATGTGAGTATCATTTTCAGAGAAATGAGAAAATGATAAAGGTTCTGAAAGAGGGCACCACTGATATTCTTGCTGATATGTTCATTAAGGCAATGTCGCATGGCAAGTTCCAACATTGTTTTCGAAGAGGACAATTGGTAAAGGGCGTGAATATGAAGGTCTTTACATTTTTTAACCACTTGTACCGATCGCCATCACCTGCTCGAGTGTGTCTTCTCATTTTGAAAAACATTGTCGTCTGGGTCATCCATTTATCTCTTCATTAAAAAGTTTAAATCCTCAGTTTCAACATTTATCTTCTTTAGATTGTGAGTCATGTTTGTTTGTGGTCATTTTTTGATATACTATAGTAGTTGACTTATGGATTTTGATTATGACAACAAGGCTAAAACTTGAGCCAAATCTTCAGGGATGACTCAAACCCGAAGGTCTCATCGACGAGGATCAGCCAGCGAACCATGGTAAGTTCGAGATGATGCTTCGTTACTGATCGAGCATGACTTGGATGAGATAACGAGAAAGTAAGAGATTCCTCACTTCGGGCTAACCCGGCTTCCAGTAGAAAGGAAAGTTCCCCAAGATCCTCCACTGGGTTGGGTAGCAGTTTATGTAGTGATGTTAGAGAGGGGGTTTCGTCTACCCATCATCCCCATTATCCAGGAACTCTTGGCCACACAAGGGCTAGCCCCCGGTCACATTTGCCCGAACGTTTGGAATATCTTTCTTGGTTGTCTTGTTGTGTGGGATATTTTTTAGATGGAAGGGTCCTATAGTATTCCGAACTTTCTCTCTCTTTATACGATATACAATAAGGGTAATGTCGGCCGACCTTGCTATGTGATCCCTCGTCTTAAACCTTAGCTAATGGGTCTTACGAGAGCCATAAGGCTTAGAGGGACACTTGGCTCTTTGTGGGGGGCACCTGGTAACTTAGGATTATAGAATCACATTGTAGTCTTTTCCCATTCTTTTCATATATGCATGTGCATGTCTTTATTGATGGTTCTACCTTTGTAGTGGACATTTATTTTGAAGCTTGATAGCACTAATAATAATGTTATTTAGTCCTTAAAAGCGCACGCTAAACAAAGAAAAGCAAAGCAACAACAGTGTAATGTGTAAAAGAAGCACGTTGTTTGGTCAAATGTGCTACTAGCATCGCATGACGTCACCTTTGCGACATATTGATATTTTAGCTAATAAATGTGTCCTATTTTCCACAGGAGATTGTTGCACAAGGAATGGCTGAAACAGAAAAGGAAGGAAATAAAAGGCAATCAAGTCGTCGTCAAGAGGGAATAAAAGAGAAGAGAAAAAGGAAAGATAATCAGCAATCAAATCGAGTAATCAACGGAACCAAAAAGGAAACTCTTAAGAAAGAATTTTCGAGAAGAACGTGGTCGACAAGAAACTTGTGACAACTATATAAGGAAGAAGATTCGAAGGAGAAAGTGTGCCAATTTTTAGGGGAAGCTACCATAGATGAGCATTGAGACGCTAGGGTCTCAATGGAGATCCTGGCGGCCTATGTTCATCTATAGACCCTGAAGAATTTCTTGCCAACGCGGTGCTGCGGACGAGGATATCATTGGCAACAGTGTTGACCAAATCTCTGCACCATAGATAGCTTTCAATTTTATTGTATTTTACATTTTTAAATTTCTGAACACAACATAGTCGTTTTCTTGCTTGAATAAATCGACAAATATTTCGTTCAGACTTGATCTCCTGCAATTTGTATCAGTAGGTTAATTTAAAGGAAGTTAGCAAGTTATATAATCTGGTTATGAATCTAAATCAAGATGTGGGGATTATGAATAAGGGCAGTGGCTGCGAGTTGATACTTTAGAAAAGGGGATGTTAAGAGGTTAGTCCATTTGTTCTCACGAGGTAAGTTATGCTTATACTAAGCACTTTTCAGAGGGGAGTTAGGAACAACCTCCTCACTAGTTGCGTGCGTACGACTTATACTTAACAGCAAACCTACGGGCATTGTACCGGCAGGTTGAAGCCAAGTATTCCGGAAGGAAGCTTGGAGTTTACTCCATCATGTGTTTATTTTCTCACGACAACTTATCTTGCTTAGATACATTATTAGTTTATGTCTCTTAGGTCGCATTTTCATAGTGTCACAGTATCATGATTAATTGGAATTTAGGAAACACGAGCGTGGGTGATCCAATTTATATTATTGAATTTTAATTAAATGTGTGTCGGCTCGATACCCACGTATGCTAGCCTCCAGTTGACTCTGAAAAGGAACGTGGTAGAAGACCCAGCAGGATACATTAGTATTGCACAAAGAATCCATCATGCTAAGCAATGGGAAGGTACGTAGTAACCCCGCTAACGCATGGGAAACCCGAAACTTAATCATGTAGTGATGCAGCGGAATTTGGGCACTGCATTCCACAAATGCAGAAGCATTGTGAGTATTGGGCAGCATGAATTCCACATCACCAAGCAACTCGTTTGCGTTTAACCGAATATCTAATTAAGACAAGCATTTAGCATAAGCAATTCCATTAGCATTAGCATTTGCATTAGAGTCAATATAGTGTTTGCATTATTCTTTTTTATGTTGCATAAAACAAACACTCTTCCCAACCAATTCTTTGTGGGATCGATAAAATTATATACTTATTACTTTCTGCAATTCCCGACAGCGTATCCTTGCGTGTAAGTGATTCCAATTGCATTTCGTATAAGAATTAGTTACTGTTCAATATATTAGTAGTGGAATCGTCCAGTCAAAGCTCACCCTGAGATATATGATTTCTTGAGACGGTGTTTAAAGTTAGATGGCAGAGCGAGAAACAGTTTGTAGTACGTCACCGAAGACTCTTTGGCTCGGCACAACCTTCTTCTAGGTGAGTTAGTCTCATTTTTTATACACTTGTCATTCAGGGACCGTCTTAATACTATCACAATTGTCTTTATGATGTAGACATGAGTCTTTTTCCCGATCCTTATTTGAGTGTTGTCGATTTCAAGAGTCCTAATATTGTTGATTTTGACGTCACAGGGCTGGACGGTATCGTATTTACATTAGATTCAAATTCAATGCTCTCTAACAAAGTTGAAGACATGACCAATACTTCTGGGACCCCGATTGCTTTTCGAAACGAGGTGAATTCTGACTGCCCGTCTCAGAGGGCATACATGAATCCTCCAGCACCGATCATGATATCATCTGGTGAAGGGCCCAACTAGGGATGTTCCTTACCTACTTTATCACGATACCTTTAATTTAGTGGATTCACTGACTCACACTTTCAACGAATGGACTGGATTTCGGAAGGGTGTCCCTATTCTGCATCATGAAATGGCAGCGCGTAACCTCAACGAAGGATTCCAACATGCCTATTAGGTAACAAAGTTTCGTTTATTTTCTTTTCTTCATGAAGTTAATTAATGTTACTTGGTTTTTTTGCAGTCTTATATGTACCTCACTCATGGGGTCCATGAGCTCGCTACTGATCTATCATATATGTGTGCTACCTACAGTGTAAGAGATGACTCTGTTCGGTTGCAGGTAGAGCTAGAGTGCTTAACTGTGGCTTATTATACCTTGGAAGATGCTCTACGGGCTTGTCATGTCACCTTAGAAGGGGTTCAGGTGTCTCTCCTATCCAGCCAAAAGAAACTTGATGAGGAAATAACCACATCTGCACGCTTAACTCAGGAGTTATCGATGGCTCATGGTAAATTGACTGGTACTAATTTTCTATTTTAGGCTTCTCGTTCAAATTTGGCTTTCCTGAAGGCAAAGAACAAGGTGATGCGGTAAGGCATGATATAGACCATCAAAAAGTACCGGGCGGCGTACCTAAAGTTGTCTCTCAATAATTTCTTTCCTGGCATCGAGTCTTACATTGCTCGGCTCAAGGAGGAGTAACAAGTTCTACCCTCGCTTTCTACTGTAGTAATTACTTCTTCAAGTGGCAAGTGTTCTCCTATACACGTTCCTTATTATGACGATCGTTTCTTCTAGGGAGTTCTGGAGAGCACTCGACCTTTGGAGAGTGTCAACTGTCTGACCCCGACCCCGGTTCAACCTGGTTTTTTAGGCTCGAGCACAGTTACGCCTGCTTTAGAAAACTGTCGTTTTTAAGGAAGTTGATATCTGGGGCGGTCCAGGTGCTGTTGGTTGGCATGCGAATTTGAGACTATGTTTATGTTGTTGTAATTCCAGCTTTTATGCATTGTGGCTTTCTTTTATACTTCTTTGGTTCATCTATGACTATGTTTGTATTTTTTAGGACTATTAACGAAAATATATGTGTTTGTCTAAGTCAATTTCTCTTACGTTCTTTAGCTCTTCTCATGTTTATTTATTTCTTCGAAGTTGGTAGGTTGTGACTTAGATTGTTTCGTTGTTGCTTTTGTTGATTTTGGGTAGCCTAGTTTAGGGGTGTACATGGTCCGGGTTGGGTGGGGTTGAATGAATTTTTTGGACCAACCCAAATTTTCGGGTTGGTCAATTCGTCAACCCGTCCAACCCTATGTATAAGCGTAACCCAACCCAACCTAACCCAAAATTTTCGGGTTGGGTTGGGTTGGGTTCTCAGGTTATTTTACTCTTATTTTTCTCTCTAAAGTTTAGTTCATAGATTCATAAATATGTTAAAAAAGATTGATGATACTATACTATAACATATTATCAATCTTATTAGTGTTATAATCTTTTTTTAGAAGTCTTACAAGTATGCTAAAAATCTACCTTATTAATTTATCTTACATACACACATAATATATATAATATACTAAAAATATATCCTAATATATATATATATATATAATATTCTTAGTTCGGGTTGGGTTGGGTTGAATGAGCTCAACCCAAGAACCAACCCAACCCAACAAAAACTATAAAATCATAACCAAACCCAATCCTTACCGTTTTGGGTTGGGTAGTTCGGGTTGCTCGGGTTGCCGGGTTTTTTGTACACCCCTAGCCTAGTTGGCCTTGTCTTTTTAGTTGAACTTCGATAGCCATTTTGGCTTTATCCACCTAGGTAGCCTAGTTGGCCTTACCTTCTTAACTGAGCTTGGATAGCACTTTGGCCTTATCCACCTCGATAATCTAGTTGGTCTTACGTCTTTATCTGAACATAGATAGCCCACTTTGGCCTTATCCACCTAGGTAGCTGATGAGTTGCGATTCTGGTGCTAATATAATGACCAGTAACTAATTCAAAGTCAACTTATGCTAAGTGTAACTCGGAATCACTTACGCGCTGGTCAGGTTGTCGAAGTCCACCAAAATAAATACTGATTACTAACTCTAACTTTGTAGAAATAGTGGAACCAGGTTGAATCCCAAAGAAGCTATGGATTAATTTCTCAAAGTTTAAAACAAATAAATAAGGGGGGTTTTAGGTGTTTGAGAAAAATATTAACTAAAGAAATAAAAAGGATAAAATAAAAAATTTAATGAGAACTTCCAATTCAAGGGTTCAGTTTAATCCAATTGTAATTTTGTTCCTAGGCTACAAAAAATATTTAATTTTCTTAGGTTCAAAAAATTAGTTACCTACTTGGAAAAACCACAATAGATAATTGTTCTCCTACTTTATTGACTCCGACCCAGCATCAAAATCAAATCTTATTATCTAATCAATTGGGCACGATACCGTTCCATATCAATTAAATAATAGCATTAAAATTTATGAGAACGACTAAACCAAAATTAACTAACCGAGACGATTACAAAATTAATTAATTTCGTTTATTTTTTTCCCTGAGGCCTATCATGCAAGCTATGTAATTTGGAAAAGCCACAATCACACACACATGAGCCAACCCCTTGCTACAATCATCAATCATTCGAAACAATTACTTATCACAAAATCATGTTTAGTATAGATCAATCAATAATAAATTAAGTCGTCAATTCAATTTACTAACAATCAATCATAAAAATAAGAACTAGAACAAGAAACAAATAATCTTTGAATTAAAAGAAAATATCAATTAGGTCCAAAACCTCACAAAACTACAATTGAAATAAAACTAACCTTGAATTGAAAACAAAAACTAATTACTCACGAACGAAAGAAAAGAAAAGAAAATAAACATATGTCAATGATGAATTGAAGCTGCAACCCTCTTTTAATTTTTCTTTACACTTCTCCCTACGGTTGCCCTCTTTCTTCAGCCGTCCCTACACATATAAATAGAAAACAAAATCCTTAAAAATCAAGGGAGAACTAGCAAAATGTCTAAATTTTAAAATTATCTTTACAAAATGTCTTTCCTCTTTTATATTTTAAAAAAATGTCTACTTTCTTAATTTTAAAAACAAATTATTAAGGCCCCGTTTGATAACCTTTTTGTTTTTTGTTTATGAAATTTAAGCCTATTTCTATTCAAATTTCCTACCATGTACTCCATCTTTCCTATAATATGTCCATGTTTCCTTAAGAAAGTAGGAGAATACTAACCAAATTTCAAAAACATAAACAATTTTTTGGAAGCTACTTTTTTTTTGTTTACAAATTTTGGTTTTGTTTATTAAAATATAGGTAAGATGTAGATAACCAAATAAGAAAAAGGTATAGTAAAGTAGTTTTTGTAGGCTTAAATTTCATAAACAAAAAAAGAAAAACAAAATGGTTATCAAACGGGGTATAATATTTCTATTTCCAATGGATGGTCATACCCTTCAGCTTTATTTTGTATTTTTTCCTCTTTTAAGTTTTTGAAATCAAACATTTTTGTAACAACGTACCAAAATGTCTTGAATTTTAAATTCAAAATTTATTAACGGAACTAAAACTAAACTCAATGAAAAATTAAAAAAATTAAAAATAAATTATGGGGAAATAATTTCGACGGAACCCAAACGCCACAACAACCCCATTTTCTCCCTGCACTGATTTTGCTCGCGAGCTCGTCTCCCTTCATCTCCGCCGATTAAGCTTCTCGTGGTCACGTGGTCGTCCCCATCTGCTCCCATCGCTGATTTCTATCCACCTCCCTTCGTCTTTCCCTGCGTCGTCCCCCCCATCCCCACCGAACAAAAACCTTCGGTTGACTCAAAGCTCGTCCCCCTCATCTTCCATTGTCTTCATCTCCCCCTTCCATCCCTTTGTCTTCTCCCCTTTGACCCAACTGATTATCGTCTCGTATTCAGTCCGGCTTCACTCCGTGTTCCCCCCGTCGTCGTCTCCATCTCGTGCATGCATCTGAGATAACCCCCTACACCAACATCCGACATTCCTAGCTCTGGTGCACGTTGCAAACTCGACCAATTTGAACTCCAAACCAAGTAAGATTTTATACGTATTGTGAACTAACAGAACCCATACTTTTATGGTATTATGTTCCCTCATATTTTTTATATTGTAACTGAATTTTCAATTTATTTAACATAGCTTCGACTCCATAAATGGCGAGAGATAAACCTGTATCTCGTTCTACGGCTAGCAATCGATTAAAAGCTGCTGGAGTCCTACCTGGTTCAAAAAAACCTCATAAAGGACCACCGATCGAAGTGGTATGTATTTCTTGACTAATGATGTCAGTGTTTGTGAGTATACAACTTGCACTTTTTTTAATAATTGAGTTTTGCTCGTAGAGCGAAGACAAATCCTCTGAGGAATCGATGGCTAAAGACATGCCACCCATGGCAAAAAGAACTAAGCGACATTGAGAAAAAGATATAAAAAATGCAGTGAGACCTTCGAGCAAGAAGACTAAGAAGAACCAAAAGGAGGTTGTAGCAGATGATAGACAGAAGGTACTATTTAGTGCACTTTAAGAAATTCAATACTAAATATGAGGCATTATGACATTCCTTCCAACTATGCAGGAAGAGACTGATCAGAGTTTGGAGCGTACATGTAGCCTGGATGTGAGTGAGGCAGAAAAGTCTTCATCGTGGAAAGAGATGGTTCTTGAGGAAGACCCCCCTCCCAAAAAAAAAAACTCGTAAGCACGCGAAGAATAAGGAACCTGTGGATGACGGTGTAAGGAAGAAAATGGTCGATGTCGAGGTCATGCTAAAACGTGTATTGGGTTCTATATGATTGATTAATTTACTCTTATCGTGTGATTAACTTACTGTAGGTGTATGGTACAACTGTCTTTTTTTGGGTGTCCATATGTATGTGTGAGTTAATACAAAATAGTAGACCACGTTCATAAATAAATGCTTGTTAATTTGTTTACCCGAACGTGTGATATCCGCTAGTGTATAATCTACTATTTTCATCATTTATGATGATTGTGTACCGTGTGTATCATGCGTAATGGGTGTTGATTGTGGTGTTGCAATGTGTATATGCTCTTGATATTAACTGTGTACAACACGCCTGATGTCGGATCCTAGCGTACCCTACTTGCTTCCCGACATGTTGTTCTATTTGCCGAAATTTATAGTATCTGCCATCATGTATTATGCCAACTACTTTGTCTTCATCGTGTACTGTTGTCTAGATTGTGCGTATTAATTGTGTTTGATATTGGTGTGTGCCTTCATTTATGCAACGACTACAATGCATGTTGGGTAGATGTGTGTTGTTGAACATACATTTGCAAACTTACCGAATACCTTGTTGTATAGGATGACGCGTACGTGATGACTGCCTTACGACGATCAAAGCCACTTAAGATCAATCTATACTGCAAGAGTACTATAATGTATGAGATATTACAGAATCTTGATAAGGCCTCTGTGACACGTTTCCGTGAGAAATGTTTTGGTGGTTTGCTCGACTGTACAGTGAAGAAAACATCCTCGCAACTCTTACTCCATTTGATTCAACGTCAGTGCAAACCCAAAAAGTACCCTGAGTTGACATTCAAAATAGGGGGGAAGTTCCTGACATTTAGGATTAGAGAGTTCTGCCTTATAATCGGCCTAAACTGCGACAACATTACAAAAGTTGATAGAGCTTCTATAAGTGGTGGGGGAAAGCTTCGCCAAGAGTATTTTGAAGACGTTGAAGTGGTGAGACGAGCAATGTTGAACATGACGTTCAAGTGCAACAAAAGGGCAAGTGAGGAAAACGTGCTCAAGATTTTCCTCATGTACTCCTTGGAGAGTTTCCTGCTATCAAAACAAGACTGGGTTGCTATTGAAGAAGATCACATTCATATGGTTGATGACTTGGAAGTGTTCAATAGTTACCCATGGGGGAGGGTTGTGTATGACCTGCTTGTTTCGAATATACAGCTGCTGGGTTGCCAAAAGGGAACTGTACTGTGGGCATGAGAGGTCTGGCTTACGCCCTGCTGTGTTGGGTATACGAGGTTATCCCATTGTTGAGTGCTAACTCGGTGATGTACTCAAGAAGAACGAGAAACTTGGTCCCTAGGATATTGAATTGGGACTCAGAGATGTAGCCCGAGTGCGTGTTCTTCTAACTAATATCTTTGAGAACTCATCAGTAAGTAACCCCCATATTTTGCGTGTACACAATATTTTACACTATTTTGCGTTTATTTGCATTGCACAGATTAAAATGGATGAATTTAATTGGTCTAGGGTGCAAATCAAGAAAGTGGCAAGAAGACAACTGACGTGGTTGACGATCACGCGGTGCATAAGGTCGATCAAAGAAAGGATTACGATGATGATGCTGGGTCAACGGTGGACGTGGTACATCAAGCTCTACGACGTCGTGCCCCCCGACACAAGGAATAACCACTGCCCTACCCCTGCAACACCGAATGATGGAACACATGTAACGAAGGAAGGGGTAAGAGCAATGCCAATATCATATTTATTTTCATTTGTGGCGCTTTCTGATTCAAGAATAAGTATGAATTGTAAGATAAGTATGTTTGTAATGTGTAATAGGCTACCGAAGAGGACATAGTGATGGATAACGTGGTCTCAAACATAGACGAGTGAGCTGTGGTGAACAAACTAAAAGCACAAGAAATAAGGGCTCAATTACTACGGGTAAAAACAAAATTTTGTACCCTCCATTTATATTATGTGTGCTGGTATCTACTTTTGTGTATGGTGTATGCAGTTCTATAAACTGAATGCATGTATAGGTGTGTATACCTTCTAGACTATGTGTATAATGTGGAGTGTGGGTATGCTTGTGCTATGGGCTGTCGTGAACCATGCCTTTGTGTTTTGCAGCAAAGGAGCAAAGACCAAAACAATCCAATCCCTCGTGATGGAGTTCCGATACGGGGGACATGGATGCTGGAACGAGTAGTGTCAAATCAAAGGAGACCAGCTCTATCAGAGGTACACATTGAAATAATCCATTGAAACCTATGTTCTTGAAATAATTTTATTATACTTATTATCTTTGGTTTGGTGTAGCTAAATGGGTGTATCCCACCAAGTGGTGGGCGCAAAGTGGTAATGATGCCTCATCAAAATGTGTTTTACGTCGACGCAACAAGGGGGAACCCAGCTCGAAACACCCATCCTAGTTGCCGTGTGAGTTCGATGCACCTTCCTTTGACCTGAAGTTGAGTCAAGCATAAGCCAGCGCGCCCGTAATATTTTTTGTTTCAGACCTCCGATCTAGACTATTAGCAAACTAGACAATATGTTGCTTGGATAATTTTATGTTTTTTTTTGTGTGTTTTTACGTATTAGACTATCCTGCTTTGAACTATATTTTGTTGTTTTTGGAAATGGAACCCTGAAAATCATGTGTGTTACATTTACTTTGTTCCATTCGTATATTTATGCATTTATGGATTTTCAGGTGTACCCGAGACATTATGGTTTTTTTATGAATTGATTTATAGGTTATCTACTATTTATTGTTTATTGGAGTGTTTGATGGATCATATTCGTCTCAATTTAAACATAAACAAATGAAAGTTGGTTGTTTATATGGATTAGTACATGTAGTTTGTTTGCTTTGGATGCCAAAAGGGTGCAGCTTCCAACGTGAGCAGATTTTGTGATTGGTATATATATTTTGCTTTCTTTGTATTTGTGTGTGTTATTTGCAGCTTCCAACATGAGCATATTTTGTGATTGAAGGATATGAGGTTAAGTCCTTCAAGAGTCTTAATTCTATAAAATCCATTTGTTGTACTCAGGTTTATATGAATGGTCACATTAACCAGATCTTTGAAGGGATCTACCATAATGTCCTTGAGATTAGAGGTTTGATTCTCCATCCCACATATTGTCAACAAACCAATTTATATACATATAAATAATTGACTACGTATGAACATGAAGTAAGTTTTCCTGATACATTTTTTACAACTCAGCTGTCTTGTATGTGTGTACTCTAGTGATTAGGTCTGTAGTGGCTCGGTCGAACGTCCGTACGAGTTTAAATGAAATGGTTGAAGTGGAGTTGTTGTATTAATGGTTAATGTATCGAAATACATACAAGTGTACACTAATGTGTGTGGCCATTAATTGAATGATTTATGTACTTACCATGAAATTGGAAGCCAACATATAAACCTAGAAATTATCGATAATCTGTGCACATAGCAATGGGAATCGACCACCAAAAAACATGTCAAATTAAATCGATATAGGAAAAAACAAGTATTTTGGTGAACAAATGACACTTAGGATATGAAATAAAATCATAATTTAAGTGCAAAACAATAAGTGTTTTGGTGAACAAGTGACACCTACAAATAGCAAATAAAATAATAATTTAAGTGCATAATAATGTAAAATTAAACCAATATCAAATGAAACAGGAGTGCAAAAGAAAAAACAAAACAAATGACCATGACGCAAGCGATCACCTACGATGTGGATCTCTACATGTTCTTTTTGTTGTGGCCTGATTTGCCACACATCCCACACCTTACATTGGCACCTGCTTCGTTGTGTGCGGATCCTCCTCTTTCAGGGTCTTCCAGCACGACGTCTTACGTTGGGGGGTGGACACCCTAGGACCCCTCAACGGGTGGTAAATGGTGAGACATTCCAATAGGATATATGTCCGCCTCATACATCTTCCTCAGTGTGCTCGTCTTATAAAATTCATTAACAAACGAATGTAGGTTCAATGTTTTGTGTGTGATCACTCGATATACGTGTGGGCACAATATTAAGTCCATCTGCCACTGTTTGCACGTGCATGTGTGTTCGCATATGTTCACCATGTGTGGTTCGCGAGAGCCACGTATTTCGCATAGGGAGTTGTTGATAGGATTTACCTGTGTAATTTGCAGATAATGATCAGTAAGAAAACAAAAGGTTGAATAGTATGAGTAAAAAAAGGTATTTAAAGAACTTACGCTCATGGTTCGACTGTGGTGTAAGTTGTCACGTAGAATTATGGAGCATTTGCGACTAATAGCTAATTGTTCAAAGTTAGCATTATTCCTCCTCTTATAAAACCAAGATTGCATCAAATTTATTATGTGCTCCAGCAATGTGATGATTGGCAACTCACGTGGACCAAGTAGGCGCGCATTCATGGTCTCGGACACATTCGTTGTCATAAGCAAATGTCGACTCTTCAACGCATATGCCCGCGTACACCTGTGTACTCCAACTTCTTCTAGTTTGGACCTAACATTTGGAGACATCTGTTCTAGATGCCTTAAATGGTATTCATAGTCTTCTGGTGTATACGCTCGACACAATCAAAATAGGTTATAGTAAACACTCTAGTCCTATGACTCTGTTTGATGTTCTTAAGGAGAAGTAATACACACATTACTTGGTGCGCCACATGATATGTACTTAAGAACCCATTCTCTATACTCTGGTGACGATCAGATACTATAACTAGGTCTTCGTGTTCGCCATAGACAGCTTTCAAGATTCTGAAAAACCATCCTCACAATGCATCATTCTCCGAGTCGACTACCACAAAGGTTAGGGGATATATACGCCCATTCCCATCGAACGTGCATGCAGTGTTCAAAGTCCCCGCAAACTTATTTTTTAAGGATGCCCCTTCAACACTTATGACATGGAGACAATGATCCCATCCCTTAATGGAGGCCTATGTACTCATGAAAAAGTACTTGAATCCGTTGTCGCAATCGACGTCATGTGCAATGTAGGAACCTACGGAATGTACAACGTTGATCATACGAGGGTGTGGGGTACACAACATTGACCAAATCTGTCATGTTTAGCAACTGTATGGCCCATATACTTTGATATATATATATATATATATATATATATATATGTGTATATGTATATATATGTATATGTATATGTATATGTATATTGTACACATTAAACAAGAAAGAAAGTGAGAATATACCTAGATTTTTTTCAATTAGCTTCGCAGCAAAATTGGAAAGATATGCGTATGAATCTTCCGAGTTACCCATCATGCGTTCAAGTGACTTTTCTTTCCCTTTCATGGCTTTGTAATAACTTATGACAACGCCATGATTATCCTTCCCATACTTAATCACATCAGCGGGTGTACACAATCCTTTCTCGTTGGATTGAATAACGGATTCAGCATATCCAGACACTATTACAGGGGTAGCTTGCATATGCTCATCTTGAACAACGTCAACGGGGCATGTGTGAGAGTCTATGAACTTCCTGACAACCCAAAGACTGCTGCCTCTGTATACTGATGCACGAACGTACCAGCTGCAAGACTCGTGAATGCAGAATGCAGTAAATTGTTTTGGGCTAGACTTCGTAGTTTTATATTGGAAGCTCCTGCTTAGTGCTAACTTTGTAAGGGACCGACCCGAATGGGGCACTAAATGGGCCCTTACCCCAATGCATGCATTCAAAGTAAAGGACATTTAAACAGACATGATTTCGGATTCCAATTAAAACAAAACATTCAAAATAACCCCTTTAAAAACTAGACAATTTCCTGGAACTGCCCCCTGTTTCCAAGCAAGCACTGTTCCAAGATAAATACATTTCCAAAGTTTACTCTGATCAGAGATTTACTAAAAACCATTCAAAACCTATTCAGATACAAAATGCTGGAATCCACAAAACATTTACAAAACATCCTAGGGCTCCGTGCCCGGCTACATGCATTCAGGGGAAAACAAAACACACAAGAGTCATAATGCAAAAATCAGAGTTGGAAGACTGGGCCCCATGATCACAGCTCCTCCTTCAGGCATCCTGTCGCGCACCACGATTACCTGTGGAAACCCACAGAATAAGGGTGAGTAACGAATTACTCAGTAAGAATCCCCAACCGGGGTACAATACGATATACATGGTCATCTCGATGAGCGTATGCAAGCTATGAATATAAACACAGAATAGAGCACATAGCTTAGCCCACACTTGGGCCTCGGATGCCAATTTAAGGTCTTAGTCCGGAATAATATCACCACACAGTCCACTACACAAAACGCCCTATACGAGAAACAAGTCCCGGCCTCAGCCTGTCTACTGTCGAAGAAAGGTACACTGGCTCACAATCCCGAGGAGCTCTCTAGTAGGCACTGTAATTAGCGTAAGCATGCACCGCGTGCTACTGCAGACCATGGGGGGTTGTCGGGTCTGAAGGCAAGCTGCCCATGTCTAGTCACCACGCCTAACTAAATCTTTTGATCGGTGTCACTGACATAGGGGTGTGAGACCTGGACACGTAAACTATGTCAGCCTGAACCACCGCTTTGGGGCCAAGGAGCGGTCGTGGTAGGCTTACACCAGGAAGCCGTCCTTGCCTTAACAGTGGCAATCGTGGCTCTTGCCAAACATGCCGAGGACATATCAATTTGCGCAGGGACGAGGCAATGCCAAGTCATCATCCCGGCGGTTGGGGCATTTACGATCCGCCACCCTCACCCAAGATTGCGGGGCCTACCGCTTGGGTTAGCTAATCCTCACGGGGTCCGGGGCGGAATGACTTGCTCGCGTCCCCGCCATGGATGCAAGGTACTTTATGCATCAGGCCCGGATGATGCTATCTACCTGCAATTCTAACCTGTCCTAGCAAACAGCAAACAATTCCTTAAAATCCAATACGTGCTCACTAAGAATACAACGAGCCTAGCATGATACTACGAAGCAAGGAACAGATACGAGCATGCTAGAAAGGAACAACCTAGCATGGATTAACATGAGAATTAGTCAGGAAAAACATGCTAATCGGGAATTCAGAATTGAGTACCTAGCTATACATGTCAATAAACACAAACAAGCAATCAATCCGCAATCGCATAATATATCGCAGGGTCCACACAACTCCGGTAAGAAATCCTTACCTTAGTCGGGGACGATTTGACACGAAATCCTAAATGGCGAACGAACCCGAACTAGCTACCGAGAACCTATCAATCACCACAAAAATCACACAATAGGCCTAAATATAATAAAATAAACTAGGCTCAGCTCGGGAGTAACTCACGAGGCGCGACGGACGCACGAACGAGCCGATTGCACGAACGGGGCAGCAACGGGGCTGGCAGGGTGCGCTGGGGCGCAGGAGTGGGCGCGCTGGCTGCGCGCGCGAGGGCGCTGGATGCGCGCGGACGACGGGCCTTTCGGGCGATCTGGCTTCAGTGGCTGGCGCCTTGGCGCACGCGCGCGAGGCACGCGGATCGGGCGAGGATGCGCGCGCGTGGTTTGGCTCGGTCGGGTGCGCTGCGAGCAGACGCGAGTGAGCGAGGGCATGACGCGCCGCGCGCGGCGATCTCGCGCGAGGCGATCCGCGAGCTCGACGAACGAGAGGCGAACAGAGGCGATCCGGGCGTTGGAGAAGAACGAGCTCGAATTCGAGAGATTGGAGAGGATTCGACGGCCGATACGTTGATGAAGAACTCCCATATACTAGCTGCACAACACCCACACCTCAAATCACCTCGACTCGGCCGGAAATGGCGAGGCCCGAAACAGGGGAGAAAGGAATCGGATTTTGGACGGAGAGGGAGAAGAAGAACTCACCAACAGCTCGGAGGGAGATTGACTTCGAATTTGGGAGAGGAACTCGGTCGAATTGGAGCTGGAGAAGGAAGAATTCGCGATAACGAAGCTCAGTCGGTCGAGGAAATGTCGCGAAGGAGAAGAAGAAGAATGGGGGAGAAGCTTCGGGCGGCCTGGCTTTAAACCCGAAGGCTCGAAACAAGGGATATACACAAGGTCGCGCGATTAAGTTAACAAACACGCCCAGTGGCTCGGCTGGCAGCGCCCCCTGCCTAGCATGCAGCGCGTCCTTGGCTTGAATCTCACTTGATGTGCTATTTAATTCCCTATTTATTTTTACCTTTTTCCAAGCCCAAATGTCTTCACCAAAATTCCCGATCCTATTCAAATTGACTCATAATTTTTTCGGCAATTAACAATTACATAACCGGCCCTGTCGGCCCGACCAAAATTACCAAAATGCCCCTGGGCCTCCCGGGAAGACCGGGATGAAATTTCCGGGCCGTTACAAACTTACACAATGCTTCCTTCAACTCATCTTTGTTCGGTAACATTGAGCCTACCCTAATCACACCAGGGCCCCTCGATGTGTCTACACTGTACAAATCTTTAATTGGACTCATAATTTCGGCAAGGAGGCAACAGTCGGTATACCCCGTTTGCAAACCCATCGACCATCCAATGAACATCTCTATCTTCCATTATTGCTCGACACTTTCGTTTGTCAGCACCGCGTTTGTAAACAGATAGGGTATCGAGTTTTGAAGTGTCGCTCAACTCAAGACGTGTGGCTATGGATGAAAATAGTTCGACGATTGTGCATCCATCTCCAATATCAAGACATGTGGTACTATAATTTGAATATACATTACATCTATCCCAAATCCCGTTGAATGCAATAGTGATGGTGGTTGTAGCTTCCATGAATCGTGAATTTTAGGCTGAAAATGGTGCGGTGGGGTGTGTGATTGGTTGTGTAGAGAGTTTACATAACGAAGATGGTTGCAAATTAAAAAAAAAAAGACAAAAAAGAAAAGGGAATTTGTAACTATATTTTAGGGAGGGGCATTCTTAACAAACAAGCCACGTAATTTCTTCGAGGAATTTTTTATTTTTGTTTTGGGATATGGGTAGTTAGTTATCCTTGAATCAAAGGTTAGGGGTTAACAAAATGGAATTTTATTTTCGTTTTTTAAATGAAGAATATGGGCATTATGGGAACATATTTCTTCTCTCACCTCTTGGAATTCGGGTTTAGACCTGCATTTAAAGTGGAAAAAAAAACATTCTTTTAATTAGTATTTGAAATGTAGACATTTCCTACAATTGGGCTCAAATGAGCCTAAGTTTACTTTCTTTTTTTTCATAGGATTTTTATTGTTTACTTTTCATATTCGTTTTTTTTTTAAATGTATTTCCTTCTTTTTTTTTTTCGAAATGTGCAAGCGGCAGATGCCACTTGCTTTCCTTTTCATATTTATTTAATTTTTTTTTCTTTTAAAAAACAATTTCTATTTTCCTTTTCACTCTTTTTCCAAATTCAAATTAAAATATAGATTTAAGCTTACTTTACCAATTTTTTAGCAATTCACCACATAGAATTAAATAAGGCATAATATTAATATTTAATCACAATAAACAACCCAAATATAGGAAAATTAGATTCAATAAATATAACTATTCAGAATTTATCAAATTCTCTCACAACTAAATCATGCTTGTCCTCAAGCATACCTTAACTCAATATATCAACACTTCTTCTTAATCCATTTTCTTCCATCTTAATATCAAAGAATATCAATAAAGTAAATCACACATCAAAGTTGAATTTCAATCACAATCAAAAGAAGGAGCATTCATAGGATACATTTTGTATAAAAACTCAAGCATCTCACCAATTCATCAAAATCAAATGCAACAAGACTTAACACCCTCACATGGTTTCACTCTATACTCTCAAGGTGTTTAGGGTGCTTTTGCTCTCAAAATCACAACATAGTATGCTATTACCATAGGCTTGCAAGCGAATCAAATCTCCACCACAATAGATGAATTGAATGCAAAAATCAAAGGGACTTCACAAGGGTTGTAACGGAGCTTAGGTAAGGGTAGGATGGAAGGAAAATTTAGGTATTTCATGATCAAGACGAAGATTTAATATTTGCATGATAGCAATGCTACATAAAATGCACAAAACACACTACTCAAGATAAATTTATCACACACATCATTCTTGCACTAGGAACCTTGGAGAAGCCATAATAACATAATTTTTGTTGGCAAAATTTTCTCCACAATATGTAAATATTTTTTTTTTTCTAGTGACATATTTTTTTTGTAAGGCACATCTTCTTCTCTTCTGTTTTTTTTTTCATTATCCATCAATTTTTTTTAAAATCCATTAACTACCATGCAACATTTTCCTCTTGTCTCGACAAAGGTGCAACGGTTGTGGCTAATAAATGAGATGGTCTAAGTGATGTGCTATTATTAAGAAAGAAAAGTAATATAGGCTCAAAGTGGCTAACTAATGGGAAAAATTCAAAGGTGGAAATTTTAAAAGCCAAAAAGTGGTTAATCCTAATTGCCCTTATCATATTAAAGCCTCAATACAAAAATGTGGTCTCAAAATGCATTCACAAGCAGGTTCTAGAATAAGCACACTAAGTTTGATACCACTCAACAAGAAATAAATTGAGCAAAATATATAAGTTGCTCGTATGCTCAAAATCTCACTAGAATGGATAAATTGCATCAAGTCTTGCACACTTTCAATCAACAAATCAATGAGACACCATCATATAAATTTAAGAAAAACTCTAGTCATGCTCATCTCTATCATATCTTAAAATTCAAACTAAAATGCATTCCTAACTTACATGATATTCATAGATATTAAAAAAAGGAATCAAGGTTTCAAAAGAAAAATCAACATGTATGGATTAAAGAATGCTAAATTTGATCTAAACCTCCCCCACACCTAAACTGTACATTGTCTCCAATGTATAAATAATTAAGCACAATGTTCACAAAAAAAAAAAAAAAAAAGATAAGGAAAGTGAACTCCTTGGATTTGTGAACAACTTGAACTAGATAGTTTTTAGTGTTGAGAGAGTTGGTGATCATGCTATTTTGAAAATTAACGCCATGCACGAAAAGAAAAAATAAACAAAATAAAATAAACACACGAAAAAAAAACTAGAAAAGAAAAATAAACCTACTAAAACTAGAAGAATAAAAAAATATTAAAAATTGGGTTGCCTCCCAAAAGCGCGATCATTTAACGTCGTTGTGCTTGACGACTTTAACATTCATTAGGGTACATAAAATTCTTCGATTTTCTTTAGTCCCTTCTTGCTTGAATTGATGTAACCTACTACGTCGAGTAGGCTTTTATTCTTCTCAAAGGCACTAGACAGACAAATATTTTTGTTATTTTTGAAATATAAATTATTGAAATCAAATGGCAAAAAATAAAACTAAACAAGTTCATGAGAATAAGAAAATTCAATATCAACTTTATGAAGATTTTCTGAAATTAAAATAAGGCTAGACTTTTTAGCCTCACACTTTATTACATGAATTTCCTCTTCACTTGGTTCATTTTCTTCTATCTCACATACCTGATTTTGATATGGCTCGAAATTTTGCAACTCATCTTCACTATCAATATATTTTACCTGATTAAAACTTTCTACATCAATGGTATGAACAAATTGTTGCTCTTGTAAAGTCTCCAATTTTCTTACTGAATTGGTTAATTCAGCAATTTGGCTACCTAAACTCTCCATGCTAGCTCTGGTTTCTTGTTGAAACTGATGAGTATCTTGTTGAAATTGAGAAACACTCTGTTGAAAGTGAAGAGTATTGCTAGCTAAAGTCATAAACATATCATCTAAAGACATACCTGAGCTTGAAGTCTGAGTTTCTATTGGAGCCTGATGTGGTATAGTGAAGTCCGTAAAGTATTGGCTTCGTTGTTCTCCTTGATTTCCCAAGCCAAAATTTTGGTGATCACTCCAACCATGATTGTAATCATCATAATAGGGGTTGTAGCACATTTGATAATGATCATGAATTCCTCCAATGGTGTTTTCTTGTCTGAAATTTTGTTTCATTCTCTCTGCATCTATTTGACGAACCAAAGTAGTTAAACTTGAAATTTGACTTTTAAGATCACTTATACCATTATCCTAAAGAACAACTCCATAATCTCTAGTCCAATATTGTTGGAAATTTGCAGCCATAATTATTTTTCAATTTTTTTTTAAAATAAAAGAAACTAAAAGTAAAAATAAAAATAAAACAATGAGAAACTAAATTAAGCTCCCAGGCAACGATGCCAAATTTGGTCAGGTTGTCGAAGCCCACCAAAATAAACACTGATTACTAACTTTAACTTGTAGAAATAGTGGAACCAGGTCGAATCCCAAATGAGCTATGAATTAATTTCTCAAAGTTTAAAACAAATAAAAAAGGGGGGTTTTAGGTGTTTGAGAAAAATATTAACTAAAGAAATAAAAAGGATAAAATAAAAAATTTAATAAGAACTTCCAATTCAAGGGTTTAGTTTAATCCAATTGTAATTTTGATCCTAGGCTACAAAAAATATTTAATTTTCTTAGGTTCAAAGAATTAGTCTGCCTACTTGGAAAAATTGCAATAGATAATTGTTCTCCTTCTTTATTGACTTCGACCCAGCATCAAAATCAAATCTTATTATCTAATCAATTGGGCACGATAGCGTTCCATATCAATTAAATAATAACATTAAAATTTATGAGAACGACTAAACCAAAATTAACTAACCGAGACGACTACAAAATTAATTAATTTCGTTTACTTGTTTCGCTGAGGCCTATCATGCAAGCTATGTAATTTGGAAAAGTCACAATCACACACACATGAGCCAACCCTTGCTACAATTATCAATCATTCGATCTTATCACAAAATCATGTTTAGTAAAGATCAATCAATAATAAATTAAGTCGTCAATTCAATTTACTAACAATCAATCATAAAAATAAGAACAAGAACAAGAAACAAATAATCTTTGAATTAAAAGAAAATATCCTTTAGGTCCAAAGCCTCACAAAACTACAATTGAAATAAAACTAACATTGAATTGGAAACAAAAACTAATTACTCACGAACGAAAGAAAAGAAAAAGAAAATAAACATATGTCAATGATGAATTGAAAACAATTTTTATTTTCCATTTCACTCTTTTTCCAAATTCAAACTAAAATATACATTTAAGCTTACTTCACCAATTTTTTAGCAATTCACCACATAGATTAAATAAGGCATAATACTAATATTTAACCACAATAAACAACCCAAATATAGGAAAATTAGATTCAATAAATATAACTATTCATAATTTATCACGCACAAGTATCGCGGTCGAAAATTGCAGCAAGTAATAAGTAAGTAATTTATCGATCCCATAAGGAATTTGAAGCGCAATGATAAAAATCAAGGGTCGAAATTGTAAATGACAAGAATAGGTTTTAAAAAGGGGTTGTTGTTTGATTAATTAGTGAATAATTAAAAGTACTAATGCTTATGTTGATGCTAAACAATTTAATCAACTAAAATTTATGAAATAGCACAGATGTGTTGCATGGTGATGTAGAAATCATACTTCCCATCCGCATGAATATTTTCATATTCATGGACACAAAACTCAACTTCTACTGTAGTTCCACGTAAATAGGCTTAGGGATTTGACTTTGCACCATACTAAACGCAATGATAACACTAAATAAAAGCATTATTTAGTCTTTAATAATGCGCGCTAAACAAAGAAAACCAAAGCAAGCGAATAACATAGCACAATTAGCCATTTATTTGGTCATTTGGGCTATTAGCATTGCATGACGTCACCTTTGTGACAAATTGATACTTTAGCTATAAAATGCGCGTATAAACGCGAGAATAGGGTGATTAAGCAGGAACTGCTCATGTGTTCTATTTTTCACAGGAAGTCGTTGCACAAGGAATGACTTTAACATAAAAGGAAGGAAATAATCAAGTCGTCGTGTGGAAGGAATAATCGACAATCAACGGATGCACAGAAGGGATGATTGAGAACAGAAAAGGAAAAGAGAAAAAGACGATCGACAATCAAATTGAGACTCTTAAGGGAGAATATTCGAGAAGAACGTGGTCAACAAGAAACCTTGGACAACTATAAAAGGAAGAAGAGTCGAAGGAGAAGGCGTGCCAGTTCGAGGGGAAGCTAACATTGATGAGTGCCTAGACGCTGGGGTCTCACTGGAGATCCCAGTGACCATCGTTCATCTATAGCCCTGAAGAACTGCGTACCAGTGCGGTGCAATAGATAAAAACGACATTGGCAACAATGTTGGCTGAATCTCTACACCATAGATAGCTTGTTTATTTGTTATTGTATTTTGCATTTTTCATACTTAGGTCATTGTTCACAACATAGTCGTTTCTTTCTTAAATAAGCCTACAATTATTTTGTTCAGACTTAATCTCCTGCAACTTATATGCGTAGGTTAATTAAAAGAAAGTTAGCGAGTGAAAAATATTTTGGTTATGAGTCTAAAATCAAGATTAGGGGATAACGAATAAGAGCAGCAGTTGTTTTAATTACTCTGAGTCGATTGACAATCCACTTAGAAATGTTTTGCATCAACCTTGGAAAATGAGATGTTAAGGGATTAGCCCATCTACTCTCACTAGGTAACTTTATTCTTATACTAAGCACTTTTTAGAGGGAAATTTGGAGTAAACTCCTCACTAGTTGCATATGTTCGACTGATTCCTAGCAGTAAACCTATAGGCATCGTACTGGCAGGTTGTAGCCAAGTATTCCGGAAGGGAGCTTGAAGTTTAGTTCAGTATGTGTGTTCATTTTCTCATGAAAACTTATCTTGCTTCGATAAATTATCAGCATATATCTCCTTTAGTTTGCATTTTCATTAAATTTAGTAGCATGATTAATTGGAATTGAGATAACTCATTTGGGGGTGATCGAATTTATAATGTTGTAATTAAATTAAGTATGCGTCGGCTTGCTACCCACGTATGCTAGCCTCCAGCCTACTCAGAAGAGGAACCTGATGGAAGACCCCGCAGGTTACGTTAGATTGCACGAAGAATCCGTCATGCTAAGCAATGAGAGTTACGAAGTAACCGCGCTAGCGCATGCGAAACCCAAAACTTAATCATGTAGCGCTACAACGAAAGCTGGGCACTACATCCACAAATGCAGAAGCATTATGAGGTTGGGTAGAATGAATTATGCATCATGAAGCTACACGTTTGTGTTCAGTCAAAAATCACTCATTAAGTCAAGCAACTTAGATTTACATTAGCATCTGCATTTGCATAAGTGTTAGCATTAGTGTCTACATTATTATTTTAACATTATGCATAAACCAAACAAACGTTTCTCAACCAGTTCGTGTCTTTTATGTTTTTTACCTTTAATATAAATAATTTCGCTTCAAATTTTCTATGGGATCAATAAATTTATATACTTATTACTTGCTATAATTCTCGATAGCGTATACGTGCATGTAAATGATTCCGAGTGTACTTAGCATGAGTTAACTTAGAATTAATTATTGTTCAATATATTAGTAGCGGAATCTCACCAGTCAAGTTTTTGGCGTCGTTTCCAAGGAATTTGTAAAGCAATATGATACATATTAAAGGTGGTTCTTAAAAGCGAAAGACTAACTTGTAAATTTTACACGCAGGAATGCGATGAAGTAAAAGTAACATCACTAAGATTACGTGGAAAAAGGGCAGTAGGCTTTCACATCCACTATATCTAGACAATACACGCTCCAAGTAACAAGTAGAAAAAAAAAATATATATATACATCGTTTTCAGGTGCCAAATATGAAACTATAAAAATTGAATAGCGAAAGTGCATTCCTGGAATGCGGAAGGCATTACGGTAGTGCATGCTACTTCAAACCCCCTTCCGGAGTACTTAACTGCAACTTGGCGGTACAATGCCCATAGGTTTGCTTTTAAGTGCAAGTCGTGCGTATGCAACTAGTGAGATGGTTATTCCTAACTCCCTTCTAAAAAATACTTAAGCATAAGCATTACCTAGCGATTACGGTGAGGTTAAGCCCTTAACATCCCCTGGCAAATGCTAAACAATCTCAAGTGGATAGTCAGTCGACTCGAGATAGTTAATACAACCTCATTCTTTCTCTTTTTCCCCTTTAACTTGATCTTTAAATTAATTAGTCATACATTTTAACTTTCCTACTTTCTTAAATTTTAATCACGCATTAAAAAGTTTACATGAGATCAAATCTGAAACGAGAAACTTGTAGATTAATATTCAAGAAAGCATTACAATTATGACTAAAAACAATAAAACAGAGTATGAAATTCAAATGAAACTACTAGCTATTTATGGAGTAATAGAGTCAATTTCATTGTTGCAAATGACGTTTTCATCTATAACACGACGTTGATACGCAATCCTTTAAGGCCTATAGATGAGTAGGGGCCACCAGGATCTCCAAGGAGACCCCGGTGTCTTGAGCACTCATCAACGGTAGCTTCCCCTCTAAATTGGCACACCTTCTTCTTCGATTTTCTATTTATAGTGTCTAGGGTTTCTTGTTGACCACGTCCATTCCTTCTGGAATATTCGCTTTGCCGATTTATTTCCTTCTTGGTTCTCCTTGATTTCGTGATTTGATTGCCAGTTATCCTTTTCCTTTTCTATTCTGATGACTCATCCTATCCGTCTTTGCAGCGATCTACATAAGACACGTTAGCAGATTTGTGCTTAATAGATTATTTTTCACGCTTATATGTGCATTCTGCATCTTTAAGGACCGTATTTCGTGAAGTTTTCATTATGCAATGTGTTGGCATGCGTGTCTAGATAATGCGATTATTTAAGCTAAATTCCCTTCTTATGTTACTCGCGTACTTGTTTTTTCTTGTAGAATGCGAGGTTCGGGGACTTAAATAATGCTATTATTTAGAGCTATCAGTAGCCTAGTTGGCTTGACCTCCTTATTTGAACTTGGATTGTCACTTTGGCCTTATCCACCTAGGTAGCCTAGTTGGGCTTACCTTCGTAGTTAAACTTGGATAGCCACTTTGGCCTTATCCACCTAGTTGCCCTCATTCAAGAATATTGCGCTTAATCATATACTGGTGCGAGGCACCGAGCCTTGGGTTCTTGACATCGAGTCTTGGGTGCCAAGCATCGAGTCTTGGGTGTCAGGCACCGAGCCTTGGGTGTCAGGCACCGAGCCTTGGGTGCCAGGCCAGACATTGAGCTTTGGGTACCAAGCCAAGCATTAAGCTTGTGGTGCTAGGTCAACATTGAGCTTTGGATATCAGGCATTGACCCTTAGGAGCCAGTCACCAAGCACTAGATGGTAGACACTAAGCATTGAGTTGCTGGCACCGAGTATCAGGTGCTAGGAATCAAGCATTGGGTGTCAGACACCGAGCACTATATTCCAGGCAGTGAGCCTTAGTGTTAGACATTGAAACTTGGGTGCAAGGCACTGATCCTTGGCTACGAGACTTCGTGCTTCGGGTTCCAGGCATCGAGTATCGTGTGCCAATCACCGAGCACTAGGTGTCAGACACCCGACTATGAGGTTTTAGGTACTGAGCATTAGGTGTCAGGTATTGAGTATTTGGTGCCAGGTTTCGAGCATTAAGTGTCAGACACCAAACATTGAGCGTCAAACATCAAGTGTAGGGTGCTAGGTATCGAGCATCGGGTGCCAAGCACTAGGCACTTTTCTTAGAGACAATTGAATGCATTTGGGCCTACCCCTCGATGTTGTTGGGCTCATTTGGGTTGGCATTTCTTTTGATCATATAGCCCTAAGTGTAATACAAATATCCCTATAACACTTTAGATGGCATTGTTTATGGTTGAATAGAACCTTCCACAACCAGAACTTCTTCCACACTATTGCACAAGCGAGTGATCTTTGAAGTGGTTTGGTCCAATTTCGTACCGTGCTTCGGGTGGAAATTCTTACAACAAAATTGACGGAGCAAGAAAAGATCAATTATCGACTTGATGAGCCCGTTTGCAACCATTTTTTTAGATTGAGGTGAAGATTGAAGGAGATAGAGTCATGGTGGTGTGAGAATGAAGTTCTTATTTGTTTCAATGAGTTTCATTAATTGTTTTCAATTTACTGAAGTGATTGAATACTATCAACTAAATAAAAGGCTATTAGCTAAATTGATTGAAGTCTATCAACTCAACAGACCGAAGGCTATCAGCTCAACTGATTGCAGACTATTTGTTGAATTGATTGAAGGTTATCATCAAACTAGTTGCTAGTGGGGTAAAAAAAAGCCGACAACCCAAGCAACCCGGACTACCCCATCTAAATCGTAACAGTTGAGTTAGGTTATAATTTTATTGGGTGCGATTGGTAATGATTTTATAGATTTTGTTGGGTTAGGTTAGTTCTTGGGTTTACTATTTTTTTGCTCGTTCAACCGAACACCAACCTGAACTAAGAATATTATATATATTATGTGTTTTTATGTAAGATATATTAATAAGATAGATTCTTAGATACTTGTAAGCCTTCTAAAAAAAGAATATGTGTTATGGGCTGATAGCTCTCAAATAGAGCGCATTTTAGGCTATATTAATTTGCTTTATTCTTAGGATTAGGGGAAATAAATGAGCATTGGTAGGAAATTGCGAGTATAAATCATAGATATTATCATGCATTCATAAAGTAGCATCAGAAGCACAGTTCGCAGATTAAGTACGAGTATTGCACAACTTTGCTATAAAAAGATTATTTAAGTCTGTTTCTTCGTATTATTCCCCTAATGCATAAACGTTAGTCCTTCACAACGTAATTATGAATTCTATCTCTTTTTAACTCTAAATTTTAAAAAATATAATTAAACAATAATTCAAAATATACTAAATATTAACTCTTATTTGAGAGTTATCACACCCAATGCTTGGTGCCTGGCACCCAAGGCTTGATTCTTAGCACCTAATGCTCGTTGCTTGACACTCAGTGCTCGATGCCTGGCATCCAAGGCTTGATGCCTGACACCTAGTGCCCGGTACCACAAACATTGTGTTATCATAATTCATGTTATAATATCCTATTCCAAAATATCATTTATAATAGTTTACTATTTATTATAATCCCATCTTTATAATCCAATGGGTATTCCAAACACATCCCGAAGCTTAATGCTTGTAGACTTGTTTGTGATTGAACTATATAAATTGACATATTATGTTTTGCAAAGTTCTTTTTTTTTTAAAAAAATAAAATATTTTGCAAAGTAATTGGCATTTAGAATATTAATCGAAAGTGAGATAAAGTTAAAAGGAAAAAGATTTTAGAGACGAATTGGACTGCAATTCCTTGGAAGACAAAAAGTTGGCATTTACAAAACGAAGGAAAAACACCAAAAAATATAGAGGAGCTTCTTGCGACTCAAAAAAATTGCAGTTCCCCCTGCCCTTTCGATTTCTCCAGCCTTCAATACATTTTGATTCCATTCCAAGTTTCCTGCTTAAGATTTTGCTCTCGAAACAGGATTTAGGGTTAGGTTTGAGTTTCGAAGATGTATGCTGATCGATTGGAGGCCGAGAACCATAGGTCTATAAAGGACCGCCTCAATGGAAATTCTTCTGACCTTTCTGCTCGCCGCCGCCAGATTACTGGGAAGAGGTTCGTTCTCTTTTAACCCCTTTGTTTGGATTGTTGCGACATTTTTTAGATGTGGGTAGTGATTGTTTTCGGGAATTTTACTGTAGTTTGTGTTATTGTCGAGTTTTGGTACTGTGGTGGAATCGAGAGCTAAGACATTTTGGCAGTGGGGTGTTCTTTTTAATAGGAGTGGAGGTGTTGCTTAGTATAGTTTTAACTTTGCGGTTGTTCTTGTTTGATTTGTTTTGGGATCTTGTAGATTTATATGTACTCTAGAACACCCTTGAGCTGTTACAACTTTGATGGAATGCAGTGAGGATTGTTTAGTTACATTTGGTTATCACTCGAATTTGGTGTATTAGCTTTTTATGGCTGTGCGCTTGTTGTTTTGGGTTCATGATTTCACATAGTTTCCTAGCTTAAGCCTTGTTTTTTTTTATCGAAGCGGGATTTTCAAGGTTATGAAGCTTTGTTACATATTTGTTATGTAGGTTGAATGTGTAATTGGAATATAGAGTTGCTGAAAACTAACTTGGTCAGTCTAGTATATTTTATTTGTCAAAGATCTTGAGAGGGTTATCGGCCTACAGCTTTTATGCTTATTTGGGGTTTCTATAGGGTGTAAGTGGTTCAGTTACCTTGATTTTGGCTAAAAACAACTCGGATTTAGGAGGGACCAAACTGAATTAAAATGCATGTTTTTTAGAATTGAACTGATTGCTCAAAGGAAAATAAAAATTTCTTGTATGGCAATGCTGTTCACGTTCTCTTACTCTCTCTAAAATCTTTCTTGCTCCAAATCCTCTCAACCAAAAAAAAACCCTACCTCTTCCTCCCCCTTCCTCTGGCACCGCTTCCTTCAGCATAGGAGAAAGGCCCTTCATTTCAACCATAGCCCACGACATCACTGGCTAGTTTCATCTTCTCCCCTGGAGCGCGACTTTTCATGCCTTTTCTTATTTCGTCCCCCTCCCCCTGCTACATACCATGCCAAGAGTTTTCTCCCTCCCCTTGTGAAGTTTGTTGGCCTTAGCGCAGCGATGCCCATACTTTGATGTTTTCCGACCTCCGTGCATTGATATCTCTCCCCTTCGTCAATCGTCCATCAGAGTAGCGACATAGCCTTTTCCTTCCTTGTGAAGATCGTCGACCTTATATGGCTTTCTTCCTCCATCTCTTGATCGACTTGAAGACATATTGGCAAATCATCATCTATCGTTTTCCTCCCCTTTTTCCGGCAAACAACAATGGCCGAGGCGAGGCTAAGCTATCCAACCTCTTTCTCTTCTTCGATATGCGTTGATCTGCTCATCATCAGTGGACTTCCTCTCTGATGAACTTCTTTTTGTTTGTGGCGACTCAAGTTACTTCGCCGATATGCGTTGATCTACTCATCGTCAGTGGAATTCCTCTCAGTTGAGTGGGCGCATATCTTCACTCATCTCAGATCTCTTCTGCACTCATCTAATATCTCCTTTTTCGTAGCCTATTTCAACAAAGACATTCTCGACATATGGGTCTTGTCTCCTTGAAGTTGTTGTTGGGCATAGGATCTATAGGGCATATATCCATCTTTTTCTTTGTCATCAGCTCAATTGATCCTCTCTTATCTCTTTCATTCAAATCATGAAATGATTTTCGTTTCCTATAAAAAAAAAAATTATATGCCAATAAATTTTAAATTTTTTCTTCCCCTCACCTCTCTCTCTCTAAATCCTCTCTACCAAAATCTTACATTGCTTTCTCCCTTCCTCCTCCGAGGCCACTCTACATGGGTGTCGGAGGGGCATCTTCGGTTTTCAACCACTCTCGACCTTGTGCACCATGTTCTTTCCTTCTTCTTCCTGTCTATTTCTAAACATCGACTATCCTTCATTTTTTCTTCCCCTCACCTCTCTCATTAAGGGCTTGTTTGGCTAGGGTGGGAAGGGAAAGGAAAGGAAGGGAAGGAAGGGAAGTGAGAGTAAATTGGTGTTTGGTGGGATGAGAAGAAATTGATGTGATAGTTAATTGGTGTTTGGTGTGATGGGATGAGAATAAATGTTAAAAAAGAAATAGATATTTTTTAATATAATATTCATATAAAAAAAATTTAATTTATTTATTATCTTAATAAAATTTAAAATCTAGATTATAAAAATTACAAAATTAATGAAATAAAATTTAATAATCGTTACAAAAAAAAATGAAAAAGATAAATCAAAATAAATTGATCAACATAATTTTAAAATTATGTTTAGAAACTCAAATCAAGATAGGTTGAAATTAAAAAAATAAAAAAAGTAGCAAATTTAATTATTGTAATATATATATATATATAAAAAAATGTATGAGTTGAAAAGTTTGATAAATAATAAAATTAACATTTATTAATATATAAATTATTTTAAATTCATACATTTTTTATATAAATCAAATGCATAAACAATTATAAATATTATTTAAAGAACATGAAATATCTAAAAAATGATAATTATTACATTTAAAAAAAACAATTTACATACGTAATATACAATATAATTAAATTAATTTAAGTTAAGTTAAATGGATGTATCGATATTTATTGATATATATTTTCGTATAACAAATTTCAAATTTATGGATTTTCGAAAAAGTCAAATGTACAAATAATTATGAATATTATTTTAAAATATGATATTATATATATATACACACAAAATATATGTTTATTGTTACACTTTAAAAGAAAAAGATGTCATAAATAATATATAATTAAATAAATTAAAATCGATAAATATTATGATAAAATTTGTGTTTATAAAAATAACTAAAGAAATTAAAAGGAAAATAATATAAATAAAAACTTAAATGTAAAAATATAAAATACTCAAAAGAAAAAAAAAAGAAAACGTAAAAGAAAAAAACAAACAAAGAAAATTAAAACAAAAAAAAGGTTTAATATTAAGGAAAACTTCAAACAAAAAAGAAAAAAAAACAAGAAAACGTAAAAAGAAAGCAAGAAAGGAAAAAATCCTGTAATGTTAAAAATAAAACTAAGGAAAGGTGAAAAAAAGGGAAAAGTTGCACAATTTTAAAAGATGAAAAAAAAAAAAAAAAAAAAAAAAAGATGCGGGCTCCACGTGCTGGGTTATCTGGCGTGTGGGCTCCATGCGTCGAGTTAAGCCTGGGTTAGCTTCCCAGTGGGCCAAACGCTAGGTTCAGCCCATTTCCCTTCCTGACCCAACCTTTCTCAACTGGCCAAACATGCCCTAAATGCTCTCTACCAGAACCCTAAATTGCTTTCTCCCTTTCTCCTCTGAGGCCACTCTACATAGGCGTCGGAGGGGGATCTTTGGCTTTCAACTACTCTAGACCTTGCGCACCGTGTTCTTTCCTTCTTCTTCCTATTTGTTTCTAAACACCGACTATCCTTCAATTATTTCTTCCCCTCACCTCTCTCTTGAAATCCTATCTACCAAAACCCTAAATTGCTTTCTCCCTTTCTCCTCTAAGGCCACTCTACATAGGCGTCAGAGGGGGATCTTCGGCTTTCAACCACTCTCGACCTTGCGCATCGTGTTCTTTCCTTCTTCCTGTCTGTTTCTAAACACCGACTATCCTTTCTCTTTTCAGTATCATAGCAATTAGAAGACTTCATCAAGCTTCCCAAGTGGTTTCTTTGACTCAATTTCCCCTTTCTGAGTTGCTTCTTCACCTCACACAGTTGCTTGCTAAAGTAGCTGCTCCATCTCTCCCCCCTGGAATCTCGTGGACCTCAGTGTAGCGAATCCTTCTTTTCTTCTACAATACTCGAAACAAAGGCTCCATCGAGACAACACCTCACTTTATTACAAAGCGTCGATTTCTCACTCCTTTGGTGGTTAGCAAATGGTTAGAGTCAACCAACCTCCATTTCTCTCCATCCCCTCGAAGTGTCGTATATTCACCGAGAAGCCTTTCTCACACAAGCTCTGATTGGGTCATGGTGAAGCACAATAGATTCTCATAAAGATGCGGTGGGGGAGTTCTTCTTGGGATGGAGGTGAAGGGGAAACCCTAATGTTTGGTCCAATCCGGTTTGACTTCAATTGGTTTGGTCTAACCGAACCGAACCAATTTTGTGTGAAGAAGCGAGCTGGTTCGTCTTTGGACTGGACCGGTCCATTCTAACTAGTTCGGATTCTCATACCTATCTCCCATTAGCAGTGTTTTAAAAATCAGAGGAGGCGTATGCCTTGCGGCGAGACGGAACCAAAAAGCCTCAAGGCTTACACCTTGAGAGTGAGAAATGAGGCTTAAGCCTCTTGGAACAAAGGCGTACGCCTCAGGGCTACCGCATGAGAGGCTTAAAGGCGTAAACCTCAACGATTTGAAGTAGAAAAACAAAAGAAAAGCTTTAAAAAATGCACAAACCTGAAGACTGAGTGATAAAACCAGAGAGAAACAAGAAATAAAGAGAAAAAGAAGGAAGAAGAAGAACAGTCAAATGTTGAGTTAAAGAAAAATTAAGAAGAATCAATATAAAAGGAAATAAAATATAAAATGAAATGAAAGATCCATAGAAAACTGAAATACTATTAAAAAAAAGACTAAAGTACTATTGCAATTAAAGTTTTACTGACATACACATGGCTCAAGATAATTCACTTTTCACATTCATTAAATCTATTATTTTTATTGCTTTTAAATTTGTTTTTATTTTTTATTAAATGTTCAAATGGTTGGAGACTCTAATTTATCATTATACTCTAAATTTTAACATTTTTACTATTTACCATATTATTATTATAAGTATTCTTATGATTAGATATTTTGTACTTTTCTTATTATTAAATAAAATGTTATTATTATTATGTTTTGAGTTTTTTTCTGTTTTTTGAAGTTTCTTTTATGTTTTATTATTAATATTATAATCCATTTACTATTACTACAATTTCCTTTATGTTTTTTTATTATATCTGTTTACTATAATTATTTTTTCTGTTTTTTTAAAAGACATTAATATTGAGTTTTTATTTATTTATTATTATTATTTTTAAGTATTACACAGTTATAAATACAAAATATTTATATTTTATGATTTAAATATGTATTTTTTAATATAAAATGAGGCTTACGCCTCATACCGCCTCGAGGCTTACGCCTTGCCTCTCTCGAAGAAAACGCTTCAAGGCCGCCTTAAGCCTTTTAAAACATTGCCCATTGGTCGTATTTTCTCAGAATGATTGTGATACGATCCGGACCTTGGAGTGTTGGGAATATTAGTATTAGTATTTATTATCTATTAGTTAATTGTTATTTTAATTGTATTGGGCTTGGGCCTATTATTAGTCTTTTAATTAATTAGGGTTTAGGGTTATAAATAGGGGATGATAGGTCTTTGTTAAGCATCCATTGAATAGTCGTATTTTGTACTCTGACTCTTAGAGAGATCCTCTCGGGAGATTTATCTTATTTAATAGAAAAGTGTGGTAGATTCTATCATTTTGGTATCAGAGCCGTTTACCGATCCGGGAATGGTATCGACTAAGATGGAAACAAGGATGCAAGGTTGGGAAGAAAGCTCGGCTGAATTGTCCAAGAAACAACGGGAAACGGAAGCAAGGCTAGACTCATTGGAAGAACGATTAGGGCAAAAGATTGACTCGAAGTTCGAACAACAAGATGCGAAATTTAACTCACAAATCGAACAAATAAATCGGAATATTCAGATGTTGTTAGAACGCATTCCGGGGCTGCCGATTATCGAATCAAACCAAGAAAACCAAGGGGAAGGAAACGTCGTCGGGCCGGAGTTGGTTAGGGCTGCAGCGGTGCGCGCAGAGGAGGACGGCGGCGAGGGGACCGTGCCGACCAAGGAGCAGGGGCGCGGAGGCGCGAAGCGGCGTGGCTGGAGCTCGGTCGCGTGGCGCAGGAGGGGACGGGAAAAAACAGGGATGGCGCGCGGGGGCGCGCGCGAATGCGCGCGCGGGCCATGTGGGCTGGGGTGAGGGTGATGGCGACTCGGGAGTGGGCGTGGGCGAGCGCGACTGGGGTGTTGGGCCGTGCGGAGCTGGGCGCGGAGGGCGCGCGGGCTGGGGGCGCGGCGAGGGCGCGGGTGGCACGAACTGGGGTGCGGGCGCGAGTTCGAGCGGAGTGGGCGTGGGTGAGCGCGACTGGGGTGTTGGGCCGTCTGCGAGCCGGGCGCGAGGGAATGTCGGGTGGCGTGGGCAAAAGCGGGCTCATGGCGGGCGTGATGCGCGTAAGGCCGGGGCGAGGGGTGTGGCTCGGGTGCGCAGCGGGCCGGATCGGTGGGCTGGTCGGACCGGGACGGGTTGGGCCAGTCGGGTTGGACCGAAGGACGGAGTTTCGAGGGAATTCTGACAGGAATACTTGCACGGGGCCAGAATTTGGTCGACGAGGAGAACCTCGACATGACTGGGGAGGAAATGGGTTGTCAGGAGAGAGGAGAGTGCGCTTTGGGATTGATGGACCAATAGCGCATGACGGTTGGAATGATCGAGGGCGAAATTGGGTTGACGATTTACCGACCGGAGTTCGCCAAAGGGGAGATCCAAGGGTCGTGGGGAGAGAAAACAGGGTTCTGGAGGAGAGGAGGTTGCGCATGGGCTATGATAGGTCGTTGGCGCATGACGATTGGAACGATAGGGGGTGGAATGACAATGTCCGAAATAGGGGACAAGATTTCGGGTGGGGAGGAGAAGAAAGAATTGAAGCGGGAATTTAAAGAGTAGGAGGAAGGGAAGGACTTTGGGATGTGACAGAGATTCAGGAAATTGGAGATGCGGTTTTCAAGGGTCTTCTTGACGAGGATCCGGTGGGATGGTTAAGTCGGGTCGAGCGTTATTTCCTGGTAAACAAGTTGACTGAATATGAGGGGGTTGAGGCAGCAGGGTTATGTTTAGAAGGGGAGGCATTGGAGTGGCTGCAGTATGAGGAGGACCGTGCTCCTTTTCGTTCGTGGAACGAATTCAAAGATGGGTTGTTGGAGCGTTTCCAACCGGTGGCCCAGGCCAATAAGTACGCCAACTTCATGAGTTTGAAGCAGATAGGAACGGTGAAGGAATATCGCCGGAGCTTTGAGCGCTTTGCTAAGGGAATGCGCGCGATATCGCATTTGAGCGCATTGGAGGAAGTGGGAAAGTGGGTGAAAGAGGAGATACGGAGCGCGATGCGTAAGCTACGACCGATGGGCATTGAAGAGAAAATGTTTATGGCCCAAGTGATTGAGGATGATTTTGCTTTCCAGCCGCCCAACACGAGGGAAGTACTTCCGCAATGATTAAGGCTAAAGCAGAACGATTGTCTCGAGGAACGGAAGCACAGAGATTTTGTCCCATAGGACTACAACCGTTCACCCGATGCCTTATAAAACTCACATCAAACGAAATTCGAGCTAGGAAGGACAAAGGGTTATGTTTCATTTGCGATGAACAATTTGTCCCAGGACATCGTTGTAAGAAGAAAGAGCTTCAGAATTTGGATGTGTGGGTCGTTCGGGATGCGCACGATTACCAGAATGTTGAGGTGACTGAATTGTTGCCAGAAGATGGAACTGCAGAAGGTGGCATCAGAGATGGAACACCTTGAGGACAAGGTGGCTCTTGGGGGGGAAAGTATTGATACGATCCGGACCTTGGAGTGTTGGGAATATTAGTATTAGTATTTATTATCTATTAGTTAATTGTTATTTTAATTGTATTGGGCTTGGGCCTATTATTAGTCTTTTAATTAATTAGGGTTTAGGGTTATAAATAGGGGATGATAGGTCTTTGTTAAGCATCCATTGAATAGTCGTATTTTGTACTCTGACTCTTAGAGAGATCCTCTCGGGAGATTTATCTTATTTTAATAGAAAAGTGTGGTAGATTCTATCAGATTGCTGCTTTTTTTACAGCCTCTTCTATTCTCCTCTTTTGTATGATATTGTTCATCTCTCCCTTATAATGGCCCTATGATTGACCGCCCTCTCTTCTTTATTCTCCACCCCTGCTTCTTGCTTGTATCTAATTTTTATTTGATCACTGAAAATTTTCTTGTTCCCTATCAAGAAAAGAAAAAGAAAAAGAAAATTAGTTGCTGTGTGCAGTCCAATAAAAAACCAACTAAGACAACGATTATCTGATCCAACCAAGATATTCTTGGTTCAACTTATATATTATAGAGTTGACCAACACTTATTAACCATACACCATACCAATAAAGCTGACTTGGTTTATTTGATTTTTTTTCCTCCAGTTTTAAATTTGCCCCTCTAGTTCCTTGGGAATTGTCCTTCCGTAGTATTTTTTTAATAGTTTCCTAGCTTCTCAGTGAAAGCCTCATTTTCCATCCAAGAATAAGTAACTTTCAAAGTTCAATATCATGCCCGTGCATTAGTACACATTCTTTACATATGATTATAGATCTTTCCAACCTGGAAACTTATTTGATTGATACTTTTTTAAATGCATGGTGTCTTGTTGCCTTCATTTTTGAATTTAGATGGGGGCGTGTTACTAAACTTTCCTTATAAGCTTAGGCTTTTGGTTCCGTGAATCTGTCTTAATAAAATTTTGGACGGCTATCAGTACTCATATACCTGTTAATTATGAGAATATATATACATATATTATGAGAATATTGATTCTTTTGTTTGCTGCACAGTTAATGATCTACATGTTATTGTTTGTCATTTTCTGTATTGAGTATTAATTAATTATATTGTGCTGATACCATATACATTCCAGGCAGAGACAAGATGACAAGTGGGAGCATGATCTCTACGGAGATGATGAACCACAAACTTCAAGTATGAAAGCATGAGTGATTATCAAAAAAAAAAAAATTGTATCACTCATCTAAAACCCTTCTTTTGTTTGATGATTCTAATCCACTTTGTAAGCTTTTGACTATGTTCTAAATTCTAATGGCTTTAAAGATCGCATAGTTGGTGTTCGAGATCTTCGCTTGAAGCTCCAAAAGAAAAGTCAACAGCAAAGTGGAAATTCATCTTTTTCAGGAGTGCGGGACCTACGTGAAAAGTTATCTGGCACAATGAAGCCACAAGCTGTGAATAACGATCCACCAAAGCCAAAATTGGAAGTTTCAAAACCAACCAGAAAAAAGGATTCTGTTGAAGCTCGTCCTTCAACCACTCTAAAAGTTGCAGCCAACCCTGCTACTAGGAAAAAAGCTGCTCAGAAGGCAAGAAACTTCTATTTCTTTTATTTATTAGTATTATTATGATTATTTTTTTGATATCCGTGACTGTCTAGGTCAACTTGTGTGCACCTTGACTATTGTCTCGGGACATACCGCCTAACCTTACAACATTTGAATGTCAAAGAAACAGATAGAAAATTAATTCCTAGGTAGTTGATCGTCATATATTGAACCTATGACCTCTTAGTTTCCTAAGACTCTCTTGACTACTAGGCTACTCTATGATGGTTTTATTAGTATTATTATTCTGTTATTATATTTTTATATACTGATAGAATCTACCAACTTTATAATAAATCTCTAGAGAGAATCTCCCGTAGAGCCAAAAGGTTATAAACTTACAAATGACAAATGATTTCTGATGCTTAACAATGACCTAATAACTCCTATTTATAGGACACCTATAGATATTCTATTTAAGGTAAAAGACTCCTATTCCATAAAAGACTTATTTCCATAAATGACAATTCCATTTATGGCAAGTACAAATAAGGACTAATTAAATAATAATAAAATACTAAATAATCCTAATATTCCCAAAATCCTGTGGTCGGATTGTATCAATACTCCCAGAGAGCCACCTTGTCCTCAAGTTGTTCCATCTCCGCGCGCCTTCGCAGATTCAGTCTTTCGCGAAAAGTCTGTCACACACCACTCACGATAATCGTGCGCATCCGGGACAATCCACACATCCAAGTTCTGGAGCTCTGTCGTCTTGCAACGATGCCCTGGGACAAATCGTTCATCACAGCGGAAGCATAACCCCTTGTCCTTCCTCACTCGAATTTCGGCTTCAGATAGTTTTTTACAAGACGCCAGGTGAACGGTTGTAGTCTTGTGGGAAGACATCTCTGTACTTCCAGTCACCGACACATTCGTTCCTGCTTTAGCCTTGACCGTTGCAGAAGTACTTCCTTCGTTTTTGGCAGCCTGAAAAGCAAAATCATCCTCAATCACTTGGGCCATAAACATTTTCTCTTCGATGCCCACTGGTCGCAGTTTACGCATCGCGCTCTGTATCTCCTCTTTCAGTCCACTTTCCCACTTCCCTTCCAATGCACTCGCGCTGATATCATGCATTCCCTTAGTAAAACGCTCAAAGCTTCTGCGGTATTCCTTCACTGTTCCTATTTTCTTCAAACTCATGAAGTTGGCATACTTATTTGCCTGAGCCGCCGGTTGGAAACGCGCCAACAACCCCTTTTTGAATTCGTTTCAGGAACGAAAGGGAGCACGATCCTCCTCATATTGAAGCCACTCTAATGCCTCCCCTTCTAAGTATAACCCTGCTGCCTCAACCCTTTCATATTCAGTTAGCGTGTTTACGAGGAAATAACGCTCGACCCGGCTCAGCCATCCCACCGGATCCTCATCAGCAAGACCCTTGAAAACCGGCATCTCCAGTTTTCTAAATCTCCTGTCGTATCCTGGTCCCTCCCTTCCTCCTGCTCTCTGACCACCCCTCTCAAATCTTTCTTCTCCTCCCCACCCGAAATCTCGTCCTTTATTTCGGACAGTGTCACCCCAACCACAATCGTTTTCCAACGGCCTGTCATAGCCGATGCGCACCCTCCTTTCCTCCAGAACCCCGTTTCCCCTCCTATCAACCCTATCGTCTCCCCGTCGATCAAACTCCAGTCCTGGTAAATCGTCACCCCAATTTCGGCTCCGATCTTTCCAACCGTCAAATCTAGGGTCGCCCCTAATTCCTATCTCAAATGGCTCAGTCCAACGGTCTACTCGGTCCAACCCGAATCGACTCGGTCCAACCCGAATCGACTCGGTCCAGACGAGACCGTCCGACTCACCCCCGTGCCCGTGCCGCACCAGCCACCGCTGCAGGTTCCACCTCTGCGCACCGTCGCGTTCGCTTCGCCTTTGCAAAACCCCGCTCCAGCGACGCCCGTGCCACCTCTGCGAAATCTCGCCCCCGTACTGCCAATGTCGTTGCTTCCACGAAATCCCGCTTCCGCGACGCCGAAACTACCTCTCCTCGCCCCTGCGCCGTCGCTATGTGCAACGCCTCCGCCGAGGAACCCTTCGCGAATCCATCGCCCGCGTCCTCGCGCCCCCCACTAGCGAAACCACCTCCCTTCACCCCCGTACTGTCACCTTGGGAAACACCTTTACCCAGGAATCCTTTGCCGTCACGCTGCGCTACCGCGAACTCCTCGCCCGCATCCTCGTGCCTCGCACTGGCGAGACCAACTCTTCTTATGCTTCCTCGCTCATATTCCGCCCCGGCGTAACCTGTACTTCTTCGTTCGCCATTCGCTCCGGCCCAACTCGCGCCTTCGCGCTCGCGCTCCATCGCGACGGCTTGACCTAACTCGCGTCCAACGAATCTTGGTTTGCCATGTACTCGTGTCTCATCAACGAATCTCGCTCGCATCAACCCCTGTTTGCTGCCGCATCCTGGTTCGCCATGCACTCGCGTCTCATCAGCGAATCTCGCGCGCACCAGCCCTTGTTCGCCGCCGCATCGTGCCTCCTTCGCGTGGCAAAGTCTTCGACCGTGCCGCCGCTACTGTCTTCAATTTCGCTCATCGCTCTTTTCCCTTTGTCTGTATTGCCCGTTTTGGGGGTTGGTTGCTTCACGGTTCGCTCGATCATGGATTGAAGTTCGCCCACCATGGATTTTATCCTTTCCTCGATCTTTTGCCCCAGCCGATCTTCCATGTTTTCTAACTTTGCCATGATTTCCTGTTGTTGCTTCTTTATCTTGGCCGAAACCTCTTCGCATTCTTGCATTCTTGACTCCATCTTTGTAGTAACCATTCCCGGATCGGTGAACGGCTCTGATACCACAATTGATAGAATCTACCAACTTTATAATAAATCTCTAGAGAGAATCTCCCGTAGAGCCAAAAGGTTATAAACTAACAAATGACAAATGATTTCTGATGCTTAACAATGACCTAATAACTTCTATTTATAGGACACCTAGAGATATTCTATTTAAGGTAAAAGACTCCTATTCCATAAATGACAATTCCATTTATGGCAAGTACAAATAAGGACTAATTAAATAATAATAAAATACTAAATAATCCTAATATTCCCAAAAATACCAGGGTCGGATTGTATTATATACTTGTTAAAAGTTTTGTTTTTTTGGAGAAGAGAAGAAACAATTTCATCACAAAAGAAGGGTAGAACCCAAGGAGGGAGATGATTACAAAAGACCTCTCCCATTTTGATTATGGATCTTTATAAAAATTTTGATTGATTAGAAAATGTGCATTCCGTTAAATGCATGATGGAGGTTGGTCATTTTAGTCTTCAATTTTGTACCTTGAAAACTTCCTTACTGAGAAACTAATATTTTTGGTCGTTGACACATTGAGATGACTGCAGGAAGTTATTTGTTTAAATCCTTTGGACCTTTTCTTATGTTTACTTTTCCGTTTCATTGGCTTCTAAATTCTCGGAACCCTCCATTAGCCCTTCACGACATTCAAACCAGTTCATTTGGTACGGTCTACATATCTCTGAATTTCTCTTGCTGCTTTGCTAATAAGTTGCAGAGACAGCCAATCTGTAGGCTAAATGCATGTTCTATTAGCTAAATTGAAATTTTACGCTTACTGGGTGGCAGATGCTATCCTAGAGTCTTCGTATTCGAACTTGGAATAACTGACCTTGTGTTACAGTTGAAAGTTTCTTTTTTTCCCCTCTTTTGATTGACATGAGTTTTGATGCAGAGGGATACATCAGTGGATGATTTCCTGCAGTCCTTGGGCCTTGAAAAATATTCCATTACATTTCAAGCAGAGGAAGTACGAAAATCTTGTATTTTTCATGGATATCCTTACAAGTCTTCAGCTTAGCATCCTTCAACTAATTATAACTGTGAACATCTTTCATATAGGTCGACATGACAGCACTTGTACACATGGGTGACGAAGATCTCAAGGCTTTAGGAGTACCAATGGTAAACTTGCAAGACGTTGATTTAATTTTAAGCTTTTTTATTATGCATGTTTTTTGCCATCTTTTTATCTTTTTTCTGCTTGTGTAGATGAGTTGCTGATTTGAACTCACTATTTAATGTTTAATTATAAGTGAGTTTATTTTTTTCTTAAGAAACAATTTCACCCATGTACGAAAACCATAGGCTTAGTGGTCAAGACTAAGAGGGCCTTAGATAACTAATAGGTGTTAGGTTATCCATGGTGGCCACCTACCTAAAAATTAATTTCCTTGACATCCAAATGTTGTAGGGTCCGAAGGTATATCTCGTGAGAATAGTCAAGTTGTATAAGTTGGTCCGAACACTCATGGATATAAAACTAATGTATGAAATTACAAAAGAGAGAAAAATACATCCAATCGAGACTTCTCCAATTGGACAAAAGAGATGCAAAATAATAAGAATGAAATAGAACTATTGCCCCTCAAGATCTCGGGTTTGAGACTCACCTGTGACATTACTCCTTCAAGGCGTGGTTACCCTTGTTTCAAAAAAAGAAATAGAGCTATTGATTTACATCAAATAATTTCCAAGTAAATAATGGTATCCATAAGGCGATCAAAACATTGCTCCTTGCTCACAAAGATCATTTGATTTCCCTCCTTCCAAGTAATCCAAAAGAAAGCTTTGACAAAATTCAACCATAGGTGCTTCTTTGGCCTGAGAGGGTAAGGGCAAAGTGTGCACCAATATCAATTTGGAGAGATATACATTAAAGGCATTCACCGGTGGTTTCAAATGCTTTCTTGTATTATATGAGGAAGCTTCGAGGCATTTATCTTCTTAATCTTAGCCAGGCATCTAATTATTCCCCAAATTCTAATATTTGAACCTAAATGATGCATTGAAAAAGAAAAAAAATGATTCTCTCTCATCCCCCCTCGCTCCCTCTTCTCTCTTCCCCATCTGCTGCCCTTCCCATCCCACCCTCTCCGATGTACACCGTTAAACATCCCAAGTCCCATGGCGGGCAGAAATCAAACCTTTAGAATAGACTGATACGATCCCGAGATCATTGAAGGTCTACTCGAGGCGGAGCAAGAAGTGACGGATTTAGTTTATTATTATTATTTAATATATTTATGTTACATTTATTTAAGTTGTATTGGGCTTTTGGGCCTTATTAGAGATTATTACCAAATTAGGTTATTTCCTAGGTTTACTATAAATAGGATATGATAGGTCACTATTGGATTATTCATTCAGTTGTCGTCTATGTACTCTGGCTCTTTGAGAGATCCTTTCGGGAGAATTATCGTAGTTTAATAAAAAGTGGTAGATTCTATCATTTTGGTATCAGAGCCATTTGCCGATCCGGGAATGGTTGCTACTAAGATGGAAACGAGGGTTCAAGAATGCGAGGAAAGTGGGGCCGAGAGATAGGTCAGATAAACCTGAATATACAGAAGTTGCAAGAGCGAACACCGGAACATCCAAACTCCGAATTGAACAGTTTGGACAAGAGGAAAGGGGTTTCGATCGAATCGGGAGGGATAGGTGTGGGCTCGGCGACGGGGGCTGGCGCGGTGGGCGTGGAGGTTTGGGTGATGGAAACTCGGGCGACGGGGGCTGTCGCGGTGGGGTCTGTGGCGGAGGCCGACGGCGTGGGTGAGGGTTTGGCGCAGACGGTGGGCGACGCAAGGGGCGTCGCCGCAGGGAGCTGCATGGGTTGGGGCTCAGGCAGGGGTGACCCCGACGGGCGGTGGGGCTCAGGCGCAGGGGGTCGCGCGGGCTGGGGCTCGACCGGGGTTGGCGGAGAGAGTCAGCGTGAGGGCGCGGGGGCGAGCGGAGGTTGGGGCGCAGGGGGGCGGTGTTGTGGGTTTGAGTCAGGCGCGGGGTCGGGCAGCGTGGTGGCACGGCAGTGGCCTGGGGGGACTGGGTCGAGGTGGCTGGTTGGGCTGGGTCGGTCTGGAACAGACGGGTTGGACCAGAGAGAGAGGTATCTGGGGTTTTTCGACGAGGGCAATTGTGGGGGATCAGGATTCGACTGGAAGGGGGAACCGAAGATTGGCGGACGAGCCCACGAGTTACCGGAGGATAGGAGGGTGCGAATCGGTTATGATAGATTGATAGCGCATGACGGTTGGAACGACCGGGGGTGGGATGGCCACACTCGAGAGGGGGACCAAGAGGACTGGAGAGAGTGGGAGGATCGTTATGAACGAGGAGGACCGAGAGCAAGAGGTAGAGAAGGGTCGGTGTTTGACAGGAGATTACGGAAGCTCGAGATGCCTGTTTTCAAAGGGCTTACCGATGAAGATCCGGAGGGGTGGTTGTGTCGAGTGGAACGGTATTTCTAGGTAAATCGGTTGGACGGACAAGAACGGGTCGACGCTGCAGCTTTGTGTATGGAGGGTGAGGCTTTGGAATGGCTGCAGTATGAGGAAGATTGATCCCCGATCGGTTCTTGGGAAGAGTTCCGAGAACTGCTGTTGCACCGTTTCCAACCGATTATTAATGACAACAGGTACGCCAACTTGATGAGTTTACAACAGGTTGGGACTGTTAAAGAGTATCGACGACTGTTTGAGAAATATGCAAAGGGAATGCGTGATATTAGTGCAAGTGCACTAGAAGGGAAATGGGAGAGCGGTTTGAAGGCAGAAATTAGAAGCGAAACGAGAAAACTGCGGCCTGTTGGAATTCAGGATAAGAAATTTATGGCTCAGGTCATTGAAGATGATCTTGCTTTACGGGCTCAAGGGAAAGGAGCTGGTACTTTTTCAGTAGCTAAGTCAAGTACGGTTTCAGGGGTTGCAAGTACGAGGGGCACATGCAGTTCGACTTTGAGAACTATAGCTCTCTTTCCAAATCGACCTGCTACAACAAGCACAACCTCCACGATGCCTTATAAACGGTTGACGGATAGTGAGATCCGTGTCCGAAAAGATAAAGGACTGTGTTTTCGTTGTGATGAAAAATTTGTCCTGGGGAAGTATTGATACGATCTCGAGATCATTGAAGGTCTACTCGAGGCAGAGCAAGAAGTGACGGATTTAGTTTATTATTATTATTTAATATATTTATGTTATGTTTATTTAAGTTGTATTGGGCTTTTGGGCCTTAATAGAGATTATTACCAAATTAGGTTATTTCCTAGGTTTACTATAAATAGTATATGATAGGTCACTATTGGATTATTCATTCAGTTGCGTCTATGTACTCTGGCTCTTTGAGAGATCCTCTCGGGAGAATTATCGTAGTTTAATAAAAAGTGTGGTAGATTCTATCATAGACAAGAAGTGTTTTTCCATTGATGTAGAAAAACTAGGGTCCTTTTCCATCACGGAAGTAAACAGGAACAACAGTCTCCTTGTGACATTTGAATGTCTTTCTACCATGGCTCATAGACGACATTGAGAGGATATGCAATATTGCGCTGAACCTTAATTTTTTTAAAGAACTTCGACGGGGTGAAACTATCGTTTAGGTGGAGAAAATTTCCATCAAGAGGGGTTATTGTGCTGACATTATGAAGCTTGGTCAAAATGGAAGAATTCAAAGGCTTATGGTTCCCATTGGTATTGATGGAAAGGGTTGAAAAGACCTTATAAAATGTTTATATACATTTTCAATGGGTGGATCGACAGTGGTTAAATAAAGGATCCACAAATTCAATGCCGCAACTTACCAACAACATACAATTAAGTCATCTTATTCTTCTATCACCGAAGGTTCCTCTTCATTTAATGGGGTCTTTGGATCCTTCAAGAAGGAGAAAGGAGATAGAACATATATAACTAAGGAAAGAAAGAAAAAGGGGCACAATACGAGCAAAGGTGACGTTTTCTCCCCCCATTTTGCTATGCTGTTTTTATCAAAAGTTGTCATCTTGCAAAGGGAAAGATTCCGAGGCACGTGGATTGACCTGGGATTTGCGATTAGAAAGGAGATTACTAGTTATGAAGTGGCCATCAACCCTTTTACCCTGGATAAGGCTTTGATGTCTTGTTCTGACTGGGAACTTATTCAGACCCTATGTGCGAATAAAGACTGGTTCAAAGTGGGTATGTATCGAGTGAAGTTTCTTCCATGGAGCTCTGAAAACTTGATGAAAGAGCCTAAAATCCATTGCTATGGTAGATGGATATGCATTAGAAATTTCCCCATTGATATTTGGAACTTGGATGTGTTCAAGTCGATTGGTAATGCGTGTGCGGGATACGTGGAAACCGCTAGCCAAACCCTTTTGCAATTGAATATGATGGAAGTGTGCATTAAGGTGGCTTAAAATCAACATGGTCTCATCCCTAGTGAAGTCTTCGTTAAGTATCCGTCCTCTTCTGGTTTCAAAGTTCTGATAGACACAGTCCCAATGGACAACTTTGTTGTTGGTTACGATAAGAAAATCCATGAAAAAATCCCATCCTCTAAGGGAATTCCTCCCCAATCGACATTGACGCCGTAGCTGAACATTCCATCGACGAATGATGCATCGATGTCCAATCGAGTGGTGAACAGAGTGTCAGAAAAAGTTGTTGTGCCTCGATCCTACTTATCCAAACTTATCGATGCAAAGTCTTGGGTACAAGTAAAAACGCAAACTTCTTTCCAACCTATCCCTGACGCTGTATTTAATTCAAGCATTGTGAATTAGCTTCTTTCCAACTTTTCCTTCACTAATCCATGGCGTTCTTTCATGCTCAGCTTCTCACTCGACATCTTCATGTGAGACTAACATTGTTCCTTTTAAACCAAATAGCAAACCAGATGCTCTTATCCTCATGATGGACCCCACCAATAACCCTCAGCCCAAAATGTATCGGTCCTTTATCTTTACCCTCCTCACATAGCATTAACCTTCCCAAACCAATTTTCGTCAACAACTTTAAAACTACCCTTGCTATTGGAACCAAACAAACCTCTAACCATCCCTACCCCTTTTCTGAGATTGAAGGGGATTGTTCCTCTCTTGGGAATTCATCTATGTCTGAATCACACCTTCAACATAACTCATTAGCTATGGAACCCATTCAAACTGGCTTGGACCTACCCATCACCTTTCACTCTGAGGAGGGAGGTTCACCATCACCAATCTGATACGATCCGGACCTTGGAGTTTTAGGAATATTAGTATTAGTATTTATTATTTATTAGTTAATTGCTATTTTAATTGTATTGGGCTTGGGCCTATTATTAGTCTTTTATTTAATTAGGGTTTAGGGTTATAAATAGGAGATGATAGGTCTTTGTTAATCGCTATTGAATTGTCGTCATTTGTACTCTGGCTCTTTGAGAGATCCTCTCAAGAGATTATCGTAGTTTATAATATATTGTGGTAGATTCTATCATTTTGGTATCAGAGCCATTTACCGATCTGGGAATGGTGAGTACTAAGATGGAAACAAGGATGCAAGAGTGTGAAGAAGGGTCGGCAGAATTAGCAAGGAGGCTGACGGATGTAGAAGCAAGGATGGAATCGATTGAAGAACGTTTGGGGAAAAAGATGGATTTGAAATTTGAACAGCAGGATGCGAAGTTCGAGATGATCAACCGGAGCTTGCAGCTGTTAATGGAATCGAAGCAAGGAGACAAAGGGAAGGGGCTGGCGATTGAGGCTGCGGGCGAGGGAGAGGGTGTGGTGCCCACGCAGTGCGCGGCCGCGGCGGTGGGCAAGCAAGCGAGCAAGGGGAGCATGGGTCGGGCGCGGGAGGAGGGACGTCCGGAGAGGAGGTGGGCGCGATGGGGGGTTACAGCGGGGCTGGGCGAGCGGACGTGGGTGTTAGGGTTGTGGGCGGTTGCTGGCGGCCGGCGGCCGGCGTGGCGGCGCGAGCAGTGGCGCGCGTGCGATCTGTCGTTCGAGAGAGCGGCCGGCTGGATCGGTGACGCGCGCAGTGCAGGGGCTTGTGCGGGGGCTGGCGCGTCGGGCAGAGGCGCCGGACGTGGGGGCTGGGGCCCAAGCGCGGGGAGCGTCGGGCCGAGCAAGATGGCGCGTCGTGAGGGCTGGGGGGCGTGCGGCGAGAGCCGTGGTGGCGCGGGGGCGCGAGGCAGCTGGAGCGGGCACAGTGGGGGTTCAGGGCGAGCGCGAGCGGGTCGAGGCGTGAGGGGGGCTGGGTGGATCGGAGGCGTGTGGCACGGCGACAGCCAGGGGGGACCGGGCTCGGGTTGGGGATCGAGCGTAGGCGGCGCTGAGGCTTTGGGCTGGGGCGCGGGCGTGGGGGTGTGCGGAGTCGGGGCCGAGCGAGGCCGGGGCAATGGGCTTGGGTCAAGTGCGGGGCCGGGCGGCGTGTGGCACGGCGGCGGCCCAGGGGGACCGGGTCGGGGCGGGCTGGTCGGGCCGGGTCGGTCTGGGCCAGCCGGGTTGGACCGGAGAGAGAGTCGTTTCGATTTGTGGGGATCGGGATTCGACCGAAAGGGAGAACCGAAGGTCGATGGTCGAGGCAACGAGTTTACGGAGGAGAGGAGGGTGCGCATCGGTTATGATAGGCCGATAGTGCGTGACGGTTGGAACGATCGGGGATGGGATAATCAATTTCGAGAAGGAGACCGAGAGGATTGGAGGGAGTGGGAGGATCGTTATGAACGAGGAGGACCGAGAACAGGAGGTAGAGAAGGGTCGGTGTTAGACAGGAGATTACGAAAACTCGAGATGCCGGTATTCAAAGGGCTTACCGATGAGGATCCGGACGGATGGTTGTGTCGAGTAGAACGATACTTTTGGGTAAACCGGCTGGAAGGACAGGAACGAGTCGATGCTGCAGCTCTGTGTATGGAGGGTGAAGCTTTGGAATGGTTGCAGTATGAGGAAGATCGATCCCCGATCAGTTCTTGGGAAGAATTTCGAGAACTACTGTTGCACCGCTTCCAACCATCGATTAATGACAACAAGTATGCCAATTTGATGAGCTTACAACAGGTTGGAACAGTTAAAGAGTATCGACGACTGTTTGAGAAGTATGCAAATGGAATGCGTGATATTAGTGCAAGTGCATTGGAAGGGAAATGGGAAAGCGGGTTGAAGGCAGAAATTAGAAGTGAAATGAGGAAACTGCGACCTGTTGGGATTCAAGATAAGAAGTTTATGGCACAGGTGATTGAGGATGATTTTGTTTTTCAGGCTGCCTAAAATGAGGGAAGTACTTCTGCAACGATCAAGGCTAAAGCAGGAACGATTGCATCGGGAACTGGAAGCACAAAGACTCTTTCTCACAGGACTACAACCATTCACCCGGCGCCTTGTAAAAAACTCACCGAAGCCGAAATTCGAGCAAGGAAGGACAAAGGGTTATGCTTTCGTTGTGATGAACGATCTGTCCCGGGACATCGTTGTCAGAAGAAAGAGCTCTAGAATTTGGATGTGTGGGTTGTTCGAGATGCGCACGATTACCAGGATGTTGATGTGACAGACTTTTCGCCAGAAGACGGAGCTGCAGAAGATGGCATCGGAGATGGAACACCTTGAGGACAAGGTGGCTCTTGGGGGGGAAAGTATTGATACGATCCGGACCTTGGAGTTTTAGGAATATTAGTATTAGTATTTATTATTTATTAGTTAATTGCTATTTTAATTGTATTGGGCTTGGGCCTATTATTAGTCTTTTATTTAATTAGGGTTTAGGGTTATAAATAGGAGATGATAGGTCTTTGTTAATCAGCTATTGAATTGTCGTCATTTGTACTCTGGCTCTTTGAGAGATCCTCTCAAGAGATTATCGTAGTTTATAATATATTGTGGTAGATTCTATCACAATCCTGCTCACTATAGACTGCTCACTATAGAAGTTTGAGATCCCATGATCATTGAGGGGTAGCCGATGTTTCACTACTGATGGAAAGGGATATGGATAAATTGGATGATTTATCCTCAGAAGATAGGCATGTTATGATTCAGAATGTATTGCAGTCTGCAGAAGCAGGCAGGCAAAGGTTGAACCAGCTTCTCTTTTGGCTTTACTGTTCCCTTGGATGGCTGAAGAAGGGATGTACATAATGCCTATGCCTTCGATTAAGAACACATCCGCAGCATTCACGAAAAAGACCAAGTGTATGAGAGAACTGTAGAACCTATCTACCGATTTAAAATTCTCCCCTAAGACTGCTAATATGCAGTTTGTTGGCTCGTTGATCCTAAATGATTATTTTATCCTGGAATACAAGGGGTCTTGGTTACAGGAAGAAAAGGGCTATGATCAAAGAATTTCTTCAACAACAAAATTCGATTATCTTAATTCTACAAGAGACTAAACAGAGTAGTATGGACAAGTCGTTTATCAAAAGCGTGTCATATTATGGAGAGATTCTTTGCTAATATCTCATGACATATAAAGAGGTACATATACTCTATTCATTAAATTCTCTTTACATGGTGGTTTCTCTTTTTGGGTGACAGGGGTCTACGGTCCTAATGATCCTAGAGATCGATCTTTTCTTTGGGCTGAGTTCCATGACCTTCACATCAGATGTAGTTCGAATTGGATTACGGGAGGTGATTTTAACACTACTAGATGGACATGGGAAAAGCACTCTCCTACTTGAATAGTGAGGATCAGTGGATCACCAAATCTATGAGGCTCTTCAACAATTTCATTCATCTATTTGGGCTTATTGACGTTCACCTTTTGAACGGCAAGTACACATGGACCAACTTAAGAGTCTCCCCAACTCTATCACTGATCGATAGATTTTTGATATCAGAATCTATTCAGAACAAGTTCGGCACTATCTCTGCTAGAAGACTTGAAAGAATTTGTTTTGACCATTTTCCTATCGCCTTATCACTCGGGAAAATCTCATGGGGACCAATTCCATTTAGATTCATCAACTCCTGGTTAAGTCATCTATCACTACTGCCCCTTTTTGAAAAATGGACTGAAAATTGTTTGGTTGGTAGGCTTGGTCATAGCTTCATTCAGAAGCTTAAAAGAACCCATCTTGAAAGAATGGAACATCAACACCTTTGGTCATCATAAGGAGTTTATCCTCAATATAAAGTAGAAAATTGATAAGATTGATACAAAAGAAGAAGAGGGTTCTATCACAGAAGAAGACTTGGCTAGCTGTATCGCTTATAAGGCGGAGCTCATTTTGACCACAGTTAGTGAAGAGATTCAATAGAGGCAATTATGTAAATCCCTTTGGATTAAAGAAGGAGATGCAAACACTTCTTTCTTTCATCGAGTTGCCAGAGCTAATAGAAATAGAAATTACATTTATGAAGTTATGTGTCAATCAAATATCAGTCTAGTGAATGATATTGACATAGAAGAGGAGTTCATATCTTTTTTTAGAAAGCTCTATTGTAAGAAAGATACTAGAGGTCCATTATCATCCATCTCGGATTGGGGCCCATCAATGAAGAGCAGAGGTGTGTGCTCTTGAGGAACCTTTCACAATTGAAGAGATCAAATTGGCTATGAAGGCTTTGCGAACCAACCAAACACCTGGAATGGATGGATATACCTCGGAGTTCTTTAAAAAATCATGGAACATTTTAAAGGTGTAATTGAAAGTTTTAGACTAAAGAGTCGCCTTTATATAGGAGTTACAATGTGCTTAACGGGCATAAAACTACTAAAGTAGTAAACTATACAAATAATACATTTAAACTCTAATAAAATGACAATCCACTTCAATATGCTTAGTTCTTTCATGAAACATTGGATTAGAAGTAATATGAATTGTTGCTTGATTGTCACACCATAGTTCAGCCACTATCGCGACTTTCATTCTGATCTCATTAAGAAGTTGAACCAGCCATACTATCTCACATGTCACCTGTGACATAGCTCTACATTCTAATTTAGCACTCGAACGGGACTTACTTTTCCACAATACCAGATTACCTCCCATAAACACACAATAACCTAAAGTCGACCATCTATCCTCTTTAGAGCCTGCCATTGATCATCATCCGAGAAGCACTCAATATTTAAGTGTCCATGGTTCTTATATAGAACCCCTCTTCCAGAAGCAAACTTAAGATAACTTAGAATTTGTTCCACGGCTGTCCAATGATTGACTGTGGGTGATAATGCTACCCTTTAATCAAATACAACTTGAATATTCATTTGACTAAAGTCATTGAGGGAGGGATCTTTTGATAGAACAAGACTCTATCAAAGAAACAAGAGAAACTTCCAAGACATTGAAACTCCCTTTGATCGTTTTTTTGATAGCATCGCTCAAATGGTTTTAACTTGGATCAAACGCTATCCATGCTTTAAAGATTATTCGTTCTCATCTCTTCCTTCTAATTGGAAAAGTATTTTGTAATTTTTGTAATAGTCCTATCGGACCCCAATTCATCCTTAATGAAATTTGTTTCTTCAAAAAAAAACAAATTGTCAATAGAAGAATATGGTCATTTTGTATTACAAAATCCACGAGTGTTTAAGGCAATTTATGCTTCCTCAACTATTCTCACGAGACAACTGTCTGATCCTATGACATTTGATTGTCAAGAAAACTCATAGAAAATTAATTTATCGGTAGGTAAGTGTTTTAAGAGGATTGTTCAGGCTCACACTAGCCTAGACCTATCTAGACTCAAGGTGCAAGTCTTGTGCCTTGAGTGCCTCTGGTAAAACAACGTGCGCCATTAATTTTAAAAAATAGGTTTGGCCAACTTTAAATGCAAAAATTCTTGTCTGTAGGGTCTTTTTTTCTTCTTTAGTAACTTCAAAAAATAACATTTACTAACCATTAATGTATTTTTTTTATTATTCATGCTCCAATTATCCTATTTCCTCTATATAAATGCCCTTACATGTAGTACATCTCACAACGAAAAGCTACGCTCTTTTATTGCGCCTTGCGCCTTGCGCCTAAGTTAAGAGAGTAGGCTATTGCACTTTGGTGCACTTTGCTAGACTAACCTATGATATGATGGTTCAATAGAAAAATATTGTTAATGTCAACAATTTTGAAGACCATAGCATCTTCAATTTCTTTGTTGTCATTATGTTCACTCGTTTATAATGCTTAGAAGCAAGAGAGAGACCTGTACCTAAGTTATCGGCTGTTAATTTCAGGGGCCAAGAAAGAAGATCCTTTTGGCATTGGAAACAAGAATATGAACCATGAAAGTGGGCAGAGCAAATTCCTATTCGCCAGTGTTTTATTTTAGACCAGCTATGCGATTGCTGTGAACAAGTACCGTCAGCCGTTGTAACTCTGGTTTCCTCATGTCATTTTTTTATGCCTTCAAATTTTTGCTGCTGATGTCACTGTGTCAGAATTGATGTTTAGGATCTTAAAAATGTTTAGTTATGGATGGATATGGCTTAGCTGAGGTTTCTGGAACTCTTTTTGATTTGACAATTCCATGGCAAATCAGCATTCGTGGTTTTATGTTTCCAGCTTTTGTGGTGGATTTCAGTCTTCGAATATGCTGGACCTGAAAGCTAGAAATGTTAAGCAGTGCTTCAGTGTTTTTAGAAAATTTGTGCCGGGTAGTTTTTTTTTCATTGAATTCTAAAATTAGCAACTGGCTCATGCATTTAAGGATTCGTTTCATTTTAGTTCATACTTTCGAGTGTTCAAAATCTAGTTCCTGTATTTTTCGATCAAACTCAAATTTGTCTAGTTCCTGTATTGTTCAAAATCATGGAGTGATTTAATTGGTCAAAGAGAGCCTTGGACTATATAAGGTGATGAGTTTTCTTGGCATCCAAATGTTGTAGGGTCAGATGGTATGTTCTGTGAATAGTCGAGGTGTGCGCAAATTGGCCCGGACTATTAGTTTTTTTAAAGGTTAATATTAGCTTTTTCCCTATAAAATTTGAAAATATTTCCTATATTTTATTGCATGATTTTTTTTTAAAAAAATCACAATAATTGGAGGTGGGGAGATTTGAACTCAAGACCTTTAAGTTATTGGGTACACACTAATACTTGTAATAACTGTTCTTATTGGCTTGATTGTACGAATCTTATTACCATTATTTGACTAATTTTGATAATAACCTACACCTATTTTAAGTACTAGCGTAAGAATAAGGATAAAATGGAATTAGGCTCAGTAGTAGGGACTAAAATTCAAAGTTTTTTGGGTGTGTTCATCAAATTATATGAAACAAAAAACAATTGTCCAGTCTTGATTTTATTTTATATTTTAGTGATAGGATGAGTAATGGTAAATTTAAGCTAAAACATTCATAAACTAAAATAAGTTGTTGAAAGTTATTTTTCTAGTTTTCAGATTTTGGTTAAGTTTTAAAGAGATTATGTATTATGTATATATCAAGTAAAGAAGCCATATGTAGAAGTAGTAATTGTAGGCGTCCATAAAAACAATACAACCGAGACAAGAACATACCCTTCAACACCGGCACTACTGGAACTAGCTTTTTTTTTGTAATCAGCTTCAACTAGATCAACCCAGGTTCGAGCCTTAGCTCGAACACCTTTTTCTTTTTAATTGCTCTTTATAAACCAAGGCCATAGAACCTCTCTAAACAACTCCGGAACAAGGAGCCTGCAACCGAAGAAAACCTCTAAGCTTAACGAAAGACTTAAACAGCCCTACTGGCCCACCCGAATAACCGAAAATTAATTGAACATACCTGGGAAATCGGAACAGAAATTTGGGCCTCAATGCTCCCTCCTTTTAAGACTTTCGTCCCCGAAAGTCCTAAGACTAAAACAACTCCAGATAGTGCATACTCATCTCATCCTCTAACTCCCATGTAGCTTCCTTTACCCTCTGATTCCTCCACTGAACTTTCACTAGGTTGATCTCTCGGTTACGCAAGGTCTTGCGCTCCCAGGCCAAAATTTGCACAGACTTCTCCTCGAAGCTCAAGTTCTTGTTCAACTCCAAAGGCTCATGATCAACTATGTGCGTCGGGTCTGCCACATACTGCCTCAACATTGAAACATGAAAGACGTTATGCACTACAACCAAAGACGGGGGCAATGCCAAACGGTAAGCCACTACTCCAATCTGCTCAAGGATCTCAAAAGGCTCTACAAACCTCGGGCTCAACTTTCCTCTCTTACCAAACCTCAACACACCTCGCATCGTTGCTACTTTCAGAAAGACGTGTTGACCAACCTCAAATTCCAAGTCTCTATGTCGAACATCAGCATAACTTTTCTGCCTACTCTGAGATGTCAACATACGAGCCTTGATCTTCTGCATTGCGTTGTTCGTCATCTGAAGTAACTCGGGGCCCAAAACCTGTCTATCTCCAACCTTTTCCCAGAACAATGGGGATCTACAACGTTTACCATACAACGCCTCGAAAGGGGCCATTTGAATCGTAGTCTGATTACTGTTGTTATAAGCAAACTCCATCAGATACAAGTACTGATCACAACTGCCTGGGAAGTCTAACCCACAGGCTCTCAGCATATCCTCAAGGATCTGATTTACCCTCTCAGTCTAACTATCTGTCTGAGGGTGAAAAGCTATGCTAAAACTACACTCGGTTCCCAAACCCTTATGAAGTGCTCTCCAGAAGCGAGAAGTGAACCGAGAATCACGGTTTGAGATGATCTTCGCTGGTACCCCACTGTTCCACGGTATAGTTGATCCTGCCGGGAGTGAAGTGTGCACTCTTCGTCAGTTGGTCTACCACTACCAAGATCTGAGTAAACCTTCTCGACGTCCTCAACAACCAAGAAATGTAGTCCATCATAATCTCTTCCCACTTCCACTGCAGCAGACTCAAAGGCTGCAACAACCCTACCGATGTTTGCTTGGGAGCCTTCACTTGCTGACAAGTGAGACACCGACTAACAAATTTCGCAATACTCTATTTCATGCCCATCCACCAGAAAGTCTGCTTAAGGTCCTGATACATCTTGGTACCTCTCGGATGCCAAGTAAACGGGGAACTATGAGCCTCGGTGAGTAACTTGGCTCGAGTTCCGCGTCCTCCATGACACATAGTCGTCCTCTGTACCTCAAGCCACCGTCTGGTGCTATAACGAAGTCGAAGTCACTATCTGCCTGGACTTTCTGGTACAATCTCCTTAACTTGGGATCACTCAGCTGGATGTCAATGATCCTCTGCTGATCGACGGTTGAACGGTCAATTGGGCTACCCTAGAGGTAACCTCCCCCAACAACACTGCTATATCAGTTCCATCAAACTCTTTCCGCAAATGGACTTGGGAACTCAATAAGGCAGCAGAGTGTGAAGTCTTCTTACTCAAGGCATTGGCCACAACAGTGGCCTTTCCTAGATGATACAGAATCTCGCAGTCATAATCTTTCACTAACTCAAGCCACCTGCAGTATCTCATGTTCAACTCCTTCTGAGTAAAGAAGTACCTGAGGCTCTGGTGATCAGTGAAAATCTGTATCCTCTCTCCGTACAAGTAGTGCCTCCATATCTTAAGGGCAAAAACAATGGCTGTCAATTCCATGTCGGGTGTCGGGTAGTTATGCTCATAGGTCTTTAACTGTTGGGAAGCGTAGGCTATCACCTTCCCATGTTGCATCAACACACAACCTAAACCAAACTTAGAAGCATCACTGTAAACAAAAAAAAATCACTTGAACCCTCGGAAACTGCTAGAACTGGCCCTGACGTCAACTTGCACTTAAGCTGGGCAAAGCTGTCCTCACATTTTGCATCCCAAAGAAACTAAACACCCTTCCTCGTCAACCGAGTAAACAGTGTTGCTATGGCAGAAAAGTCCTTAATGAAACGCAGTAATAGCCTGTCAAACCCAGAAAGCTGCGTACCTCAGCCACTGAAGTCGGTCTAGCCCACAAACTAACTGCCTCTATCTTGGCAGGGTCCATTGAAACTCCATCTCTCGAAACGACGTGACCAAGGAAGGCCACTCGCTCCAACCAAAACTCACACTTCGAGAACTTAGCATATAACTGGTTCTCTCTCAACGCTGTCAGAACTTATCTCAAATGCGAAGCATGATCCTCTTTAGTCTTAGAGTAAATTAAGATGTCGTCGATGAACACGATAATAAAGCTGTCCAAGAATGCCTTGAACACCCTGTCCATCATGTCCATGAAAGCTGCTGGGCGTTGGTCAAACCAAAAAACATCACTACGAACTCATAATGTCCATACCTCGACCTGAAAGCTGTCTTAGGGATATCTGAATCCCGAATCCTCAACTGGTGATACCGCAACCTCAAGTCAATCTTAGAGAAAACTGAAGCTGCCTGGAGCTTATCAAACAAGTGATCAATACGGGGCAACGAATACTTATTCTTAACAGTCACCTTGTTCAACTCACGGTAGTCGTTGCACAAGCGTATTGGTCCGTCCTTTTTCTTAACGAACAAAACAGGTGCTCCCCACGGGGACAAGCTCGGACGAATAAAACCCTTGTCTAGCATCTCTTGCAACTGTACCTTCATCTCTCTCAACTTGGATGGTCCCATACGATATGGAGCCTTTGAGATCGGAAGAGTTCTCGGCTCAAGCTCTATGGAAAAGTCCACCTCCCTCGCGAGGTAAGCTTGACAACTCGTCTGGAAAGACGTTTGAGAACTCTCGAACAACAGGTACCTGGTCCACCGTCTTCAGTGGACTACTCTCACCTTCAACTTTGCTAGGTAACCCCAAGCTCCTGAGCTAACAAATGCTGGGCTTTCAATACTAAAATCAAAGGCAGACACACTCCGCTCTGGACATCGCAAAACTTAAAACTGGGCTTGTTAGGCGGCCTAAACACTACTTCTTTCCGGTGACAATCGGTTAAAGCATGGTTCTCTACCAACCACTCCATACCAAGGATTACATGGAATCCACTCATCGGTAACACTATAAGGTTAGATGCTAAAGACTCTCTGGATACCTCAACCCGACCACTCCTAACTCTCATACTAGCTAGCATACTCACTCCCAAAGGAGTCGCAACACACAGCTCGAACCCTAACGGTTCGAGTTCCAAACCAACTAGTCTAACAAAGTCATTAGAAACAAAAGAGTGGGTCGAGCCCGAATCAAACAATACAAAGGCACAGTGATAAAAAACAAGCAGTGTACTTGCTACAACGGCATCTGTGCTATCTGCCTCTTGATAGGTCGTCGCGAACATTCAGCCTTGCTGCTGGGCTGGCCTAGCTGCTGCTCCAGCCTGGGTACAGAATCTGGCATAAACTCTACCGCAAGTGTTGCATTGGGGCGGCTGCCTGAGTCCACCCTGATGTCTGTGCTGCTGGGGTCGGCGCTGATCCTGACCTTTGAACTATCCCGGTTGGCGACCCTATTGTCTGCCTGGACGAGAATTGGCAGAAGCCTGGAACTTCCTCTTCTGGCCTGTCTGCAACTGAACTGGTGCATCAACTGGCTGCACGGGCGGGTACATGGGATTGTAAATGGTGGCTAACTCCACCGCTCTATCATAAGAGTCAAGAGCGAGTGCTCAAACATCTTGAGCAACCTCATTTCTCAACCCGCTGATAAACTTCTTAGTCTTGAGCTCCTCAGTGGCAATGAGCTCTAGGGCGAAATAACTGTCTCAGAGAACTTCTTCTTACGCCGCTATACTATCCGCTCCTTGCTTCAGATTTGAGAAGGCCTCCGCCATCTCCTGCTGAGCCTCATCGCTGACGTACTTGGCTCGGAACTTAGTTCACAAAACTCTCAGGTGGCTAGTGGGGATCCAGCTAGTCTAACTCTATCTGTGGACTTCCACCACCGCACAACTGTATCCGTCAGAACAAGGGTCGCTCATCTTGGCCTTTGAACATCGGGGTAATCCATCACCCTGAAGATGTACTCCATACGGGCTAGCCACTTAACAACTACTAGTGGGTTCTCAGAAGCATCGAACTCAGCAGGCTTCCACTTAGTGAAGTTCTTTAGCCACTTTTCCAACTCTGCGGCTCCTTCGACGACACCTGACTCGTCGACGACTTCCTACTGAACTTGCCCACCTTTTGCGGCAACCTGCGGCGTCTACTGGATTAGTTGAGTCAGTTGGGCTATCTGTGCCCAGGACTCCTCCCTCTGCGCAGTAAGCTCTGCTTGGGTCTTAGCCCTCTGCTCAGCTATGAAACCGAACATCATCTCCCGGATGGCTACTGCGAACTCCGCTCCTAGAGTCGTAGCTGCCTCCACCCCTTCTCTTGGCAGGTAAGCTGTCGAGGCCATTGTAGGCCGGTGGGTCGGCTAAACCCTGGATGAAGTCTCGTCACCATCACGGTTAGTAGTACCCGAAACACCCGCTCCACTATGAGTCACTGACATACTAGCGATCTGTAAACAAAATCACATGGTCAGTCCACTCTAGGACACTCAAGCCAAAATCAGATAATGTATGTATACTAGATGCAATACTGTATCCAAAACCCTTAACAACAACTTAGACAAATCTGACGGCCATTGGAGTGCTGATGATCATGGGACAAATAACAACCTACAAAAGCAGGTTAGTCTACAAAATCTATGACTCTACGCTCTGATACCAACTGTAAAAACCCGACCCAAAACATGGTACTAAATGGATTCTTACTCAACATACATAATAAAAACGGTAAAATCAAAACAACAACATAACATAGTTCCGTACAAATCAGTTCAAAACCTGGAACGTGTTCAAAATATTTATTCAACCTGTAAAGTATAGAGCAACCCTGGCCAGAGTTTATTTCAAATCCAACATCTTAAAAACCATAAACAAATCCAAGTATTTAAAACAATCAAGATAAAACTCATCAACAATTTAAACAACAAGAAAATCCCACAACAGTTTAACAGGTTCCAAATAATAAAGTCATAGGGCTTTGTGCCCAATGCATGCTGATAACAATAAAGTAAATAAAACAAGACAAGAAGAGTTTGCCGGCGAAGTCCCATGATCGAGCAGCCACTCCTCTAGCCGTCCAGTCGTTGTCCCAAGTTACCTGGTGGAAAACCACATAAAATAAGTGTAAGTACAAACATACTCAGTAAGAATCCCCAACTGGCGTACACTACAAGCATCAATCATACACCATACTAGTATACAACAACCGCTACCAACACAGATCAAACCCTTGAGTCAACCTGGCGACTTCTGAAACATTGGGGTCTCTTACCACCGGCCTAGTGATCAGCTTAACAACTGATCCTGAAACTGGGACATCACTGTCCAATAACTGGGACCTGAAGGTCCAATCATCTTGCATACATATGTCCAATCACTGGGACAAGATACGTTATGTCCAAACTACTGACCAGCTCTCCAAACTGGTCCTGGACACACGGAAGAGTACCTGGTGTCTGGCTCTAGACTTAGAAAGGAATGGTGTACTGTAAGCATTATCCCGGAGGAGCTCTCTTCTCGGTGCCTAATGCCCCTGCACGCACACCGCATGCTGCTGCAAACCGTGTAAGGACGTGGGACCTAAACATGCTACACCGGTCGAGGTACGCATGCCTACGACTCGGAGTAGTGTCACTGAACAAACAGCAGTGCGAGGTCCTCGACACTCAACTGTAAGCAGCATAAGACCACTGCACACCTGAAGCTAAGAACCGGCCACGACAAGCTTACACCGTCTGTTGGGTTCCGCTCTAGCAGGCTACAAACTAGGCTTATGCCGCTACGAGAGCTAATCTCTAATGGCTACCGGGGTAGAAGCATCATACGTCGTGCAACTCGCGATCCCAGCCTGTGGGGACAACTTACTTTATGTTCACTCTCAGCCTTTGGATGATAACAACCCTAATACCTTAATAGGCTAAACATGCTCAACAGATAACAAAGGGAATGCATGCTGGAGAACAACCTAGCATGGTACTAACATGTTATAGCAATATCATACATGCTAGCAGAACATGAAAGGATAATAATCATAACATGCTCAATCACAAACATGAAACCTATCCACTAACTTGCTCATAATAGTCAAACGTATAAAAGTAGCAGTCATGATGAACGTAGGGTCCACACAACCCTCGGTAAGAAATCCTTACCTGGAAAACATGCAGAATAACACAACAGTTGCTCCTTGAGCTGCAGATCATCAAACCTAGCTACAAGTAACCTATCACATAACTGAACAAGCTATTACCAACTGAGCTAACTAAACAAGACTAAACAGCTAAACCGAGCTAGGGTTCGAGTTTACCGAATCCCGAATAGGTGCTCGTGACAACCACTTGGCCAAACATGTACTCTCGTTAAGGCTAGGCAAGTCTCCTCTCCCGGTAAGGCAGCCCTCGGCTAGGCACCTCAACAACACAAACACACACAACACACACACCATTAGCTCTCGGCCAGGGAGCAAACGACAAAACTAAGCACACAGCCTTGGCTCACGGCTAAGCTACGCGAACTCACCTCGGCAGCAAGGGCGTGCGGGGGCTGCGACTGCGTGCTGGCGAAGAGATCACGAGGGCTGCTGTGCGGGTTGCTGTGAAGGGCGAGGCTTCGTGAGGCGTGCAACTTTGCGCGGGCTAGGCGAAGCGAATCGAGGCTATGCAAGACGTCGCCAGGGCTGAGCGGCAGGGCTTGGCGATCGGGCTGGGCGTGCGCCGACAAGCAGCGTGCAGGGCTTGGTAACAAGTAGGCTGAGCGTGCGGTGAGGCTACGAGGAGTGGCACGGCTAGACGATCTGGGCGTGCAACTTGCGATGGACATTGCAGTTGGGCGGATTGCAACTGCGAAGCTGAGGGGATGTCCTCAGTAGGCGATACGGGCGATCGGGGCTGCGAGAGGTGTGGCTGATCGAGGGGTTGTGGCTGGCGACGAGATATGGCTGCTATAAAGGGTGCGACCGGTCAAGGGGTTGTGGCGATGGGAGAAGAAGGTGAATGGATCGATTGGGAGAAGTAGGAAGACAATTTTTCTTTTCTGTACGAATAAAACACAAAACAACAAAAAAACCCTTTTTGCTTCATTTCACTCTTAACTCCTAACGACCAACGATAAAATAAATTAACAACCGAGATAAAAAACATACTTTCCAACATTGGCTCTACTAGAACTAGCTTGTTTTGCAATCTGCTTCAATTATATCAACCCGGGTTCGAGCCCTAGCTCGAACACCTTTTCTTTTTAATTTCTCTTTATAAACCAAGGCCACAGAACCTCTTTAAAGAACTCCAGAACAAGGAACCTGCAACCCAAACAAACCTCCAAGCTTAACGAAAGTCTTAAACAGCCCTAACGGCCCACCTGAATAATCGAAAAAGTAACCGAACATACTTGGGGAATCAGAATAGAAATCTGGGCCGTTACACCTGTGCATGTTCACCCACATCTACACTAGTAAGGGGGATGGCTCCATATGCGACATCATCAAAGAACACTTACAAAAGGACCCTTTGGCCAAAGCTGTGGTAGACTTAGCCAAAGTAGGAAAAACTAGACAGTTTTGGGTCGAAGATGACTTACTAGTAACAATAGGAAACCGTTTGTATGTCTCAAGAGCAAGTGACCTACCAAAAAGACTATTATATGAATGCTACGATACTTTATGGGCGGGTCATCCCGGATGGAAGCGAACCTATGCTCTGCTAAAGAAAGGCTATTTTTGGCAAAAGATGAAGGATGATGTGATGCAATATACCAAGACTTGTCTTATTTGCCAACGGGATAAAGCTGAAAAGAAGAAGGTTTTAGGTCTTTTTGAACCACTGTTGGTCCCCACAAGACCTTGGGAAAGTGTGTCACTTGACTTTATCTCACACCTTCCGAAGGTAGGCGACCTGGAAGCCATCTTAGTCATAATTGATCGATTTTCTAACGATGCCACCTTCGTGCCAACACCCTAGCTATGTTCTGCTGAGTTGATGGCCTAAATATTCTTAAAGCATGTAGTGAAATTATGTCGTATCCTTTCATGTATCGTCAGCGATAGAGATAGTCGATTCGTTGGTACCTTTTGGACAGAATTATTTGCGTTCTTACGACTTAGTTTGAACATATCATCAAGTTACCATCCTCAAAATGATAGTCAGATAGAAAGGTTTAATTTTTTACTCAAAAAGTATCTACGTCACTTTGTCGACGCAAGACAGAAGAATTGGGTACATTTGCTTGACATAGCCCAGTTTTGCTTTAATTGTCAGACTAGTTCCTCCACAGGCAAAAGTCCTTTTGAGATTGTAAGTGGAAGACAACCATCACTGTCTCACATCATTGACCACCCTCATGCGGGGAAGAACCCCTGAGCCAAAAATTTCACTAGAGAGTGAAAACATACGACGGAGATTGCAAGGGCTTACTTAGAGAAAGCTTCTAAGCGAATGGAGAAATTGGCTGACAAGGTTGAACGCTCGAATTTCGAGCGGGAGACCAAGTCATGAGCAAGTTGAGACCCAAGTAGATACGTTTCTGCAATCGAAAAGATCAAAGGCTTGTACGAAAGTATAAATGACCAGTGGAAGTTTTGAAGAAGGTTGGGGTGATGTCTTATAGGGTGGCTTTACCCACATGGATGAAAATTCACCCTGTTCTCCATGTGAGTAACTTGAAACCCTATCACCTTGATCTTGATGATGATTGCAGCAACATAGCTAATAGACCATGCATCAACCTCAAGCAAAAAGAAGATAAAGATGTCGAAGAAATCGACGACGAACCCACAAGAAAAGTTGGAAGACCTGTACGGACTATTCACAAATTCCTAGTCAAATGGAAGAACCTCCCTACAGATGAGTCAAGCTCGGAAAAGACTGAAGACTTGTAGAAGTGGATGCAGAAAGTCAACGAATTCAAACTTCGACGGTTGACAGAGATGTCAACACTTTAAGTGGGGAAGGATTTCATGGTCACGCTTGTTCAGGGCTTGTTGCCCATGGTCGCGTGCCCATTCCAAACTCTTTTACCATGCTTTCATAGGCTGGAATTTATGTATTCATAGGCTAGAATTTACTTTTCAGGTTATTTTTATTTTCTTGTGTTTTTCGAACTGTATGTCTCCTCGCCATTTTGATGTGCAAGCCAGTCACATAAAAAATGGCCCATAATGTACTATAGGGGGGTATGACTTCTTGAAGCTTCCTTCCTACCGATTTATAGGCTTAATGAATTTGCAAATGCAGGCCGCGACCCTTCACAAAACTTTGCTATTTTTCTTTTAAAGACATTGCGCCAACATCGAAGAGTTATAAATTAAACTTGACAAAGAAATAAATTTGAATTGCTAAAAAAAAGATATGTTCTTTAGAATTTTGAAAATGATAAACATTGCATTATGCTGAAGAAAACTTCGATGGCAACGAAATTTTTAGCTCAAGCAAAACTTTTTTTTTCTTTTCAAAAGATGGAGTTCGTCAAATTCTTTCTATCTAAACTAACAAAAACAATAAAATAAACGACTATTCACACAAAAAATAAAATAGAAAAACTAAAAGTTAGTAGAGAGACTCCCATTTTTATTTTCTGACTCGGCTGTCTCTTCTTTGGATTTCGCTCTAGCATTGTCCATGTTCGCTGAACACCAGCAATGTAGCGTCAACATCGGTTTGCTCGTTAGCCAACCATGCGTTATTCGCTACAGCCATAGGCTTTCAAAAGCCTCAACCATTCATCAAATGACAAAAATTATTCTTCGCTACCACTTCGCTCTAGCAAACTCTGAGATTGTAGCTAACAAAATGGCCATAGAAGCCACATGCTTTCTGTGGGGAAAATTCTTTCGCTCACTAAAGAAAAAATAGAAAATCAAAGCAAAAATATACATCTCCTACTTATCTATTTCAAAATAAATAAATAAAAACATTGAGCAAAGAAAAACTACTATTTCTACTAACTTGGCATGGAGCAATTTGTATGAAATAAACTTTGCTTTACCTTTGCTCCAGCAAAAATGTCAGCACACATTTGAATCTTCCAGCGATCCTTTGGTCAAATTATGATCTTCGGTTTAGCTCGTTCCTTAATGACTGGCTTAAGTCTTCTTCGCTGCTCATATAATTTGGAATTTTCTTCCTTCCCAATGATCTCGTGCAGACAAATAGGACTTATACTTTGAATATCATTGATCATCAAGTCTTTCTCTTCAATTTTTCCATCTGCTTGAACTTGTTGCACCAAGAATTTATCAAAGCACACCTCATCAGTTTTCTTCATTTTTAATTCTTGAGGGCATGAAGGTAGCAGAACTTCAAACATGGAAAGATCCACATTAGATCCTTTTTCTTTTTGATTCGCAGACCCTTAGGCCAAATCCTCAACTATCAACTCTTTTTCCACTTCCATTGAGTTTTGATATGATTTTGCTTCCTCATTGGATGCAGCGGAATTTTCCATCAACTTAGCTTCTGCGAAATTGTCCATCACCCTTGAGTGTTCTTTAGTTTTCTCTTCTTCTCTAAAAATCTCGTCCCATTCCACTTCTATAGCTTGAACTTGCTCGTCCCTATCTCTATTGGATATCTCATTTCTTGTGGGAAGTTCATATAAAGGTTTATGCCTACTTACATCACTTCTATCTCAAGATTTCTCATGCCAGCTTCTTAGCCTTGAAAGTTATCGTCAATTCTAGCGATGCTCGCTTTAAGTAGGCATTCTAAAGAAATGTCAGCGTTCTGCCCAAGCATTGGTTCTTAAGTGATTTCAGGATTTGCTGAGGCGAAGGCTGATCTAGTGAACTCAGAATTGGCTGGAGCATAGGCTAAATTAGCGAATATAGGTGTATCTCGCTTGATCGAGGTGATTTATAAACTTCTCATGAAATCTTCTTGGTTGGTCAAAGTAGTTCGCTGGCTTTGAGAGACAACGTCCATTTTAGCATGCTTGCTCGAATTAATTCTTCCAATGAAGTGTCCGAATTTTGCTGAGACATAAGTTGCTGAGCGACTTGAAAATTATCAAAAGCGTTCGTTGAGGAATAATCATAATTGGAAAACTCAGAAATTGAGGCTTGATGGGATTGAAAGATGAAATCATTCTGGGCTGTAGATTCTCTAATTAAGCTCTCCAAGGGCGTTTCAACATCAGAAGCGAAATTAGGATTTGCTTGAACATTGACTTAAGCATAATCTGCAACAACAAGTTCAAAATTTTCATTATATTGCTCGAAACCTTGATAATCATAGGTATTCGAATAGGGCTCGCTGAGTGCATCAAATTTTCAGGGCTATTCTTGCAAGTGTGGTTGTCTCCACAAAAATCATAATTCTCAAAGCTCATTGGGGTAAACGTTAAAAAATTCTTCTCTTGCCAAGCGAATTCAGAATTTGGTTCTTATGATGAAAGGTTTTCTTGGGTGAAGTGTGGCATAGCAAGATTTTGCTATCTTCGAAATTAGGGTTAGGCGAAAAGTTTAAATTCCATGGCTGATTTTGCGGAACAAATGTATATTCAACATACTGATTAGGATAGATAGAATTATAAAAATTTAGATAGAATTATACAAATTTCCTTGATAAGCATCCATCTTCCTTAATCTTCCCAGAATTTGCTTTGCTCGGGCGAAAAATTAACTATGAACTTTAACTTCGCTAATTAACACACCTACAACAATGGAAAAATTAATTTCTAGCTCTTCCAATGAAGTACCACTCTCAAAACTACACTTAAACAAGAAATTAATGACATTAATCCCCGACAACGATGCCAAAAACTTGTTGCGGTTGAAATCGTGAACACATAATAATTGAGATAATAATAATTAGAGAAGAATGATGACATGACTTGTTCATGATTTCACCAACGTGAAATCCTTGCTTCTGCTTAAGTGAAATGCGTGTGTGTGTGGTTCTCTAAGAATGTGCAAGTATACACAGTCCTGTTGTAGCAAGTTTTAATGTAAGTACAAGTTATCTCGACAGGGCTTAGTGATTAACACCATGTTCAAGAGAAATTAGAGAGTCATGGTAACGAGGGAAAATTGTTGTGATGGAGCGAAACTAAGTCTGCTAAAGCGAAATAACTTGGCTAAAGCGAAATAAATGCAAGGCACAAATGAAAAAGTAAGTAAAATGCTAAGAATGATAAACTAGCTTTAATCAAGTTAAAGGCATTGGAAGGAAGTTAGGGCTTTTCAGAGTATTATACTAGAGCGAAATGACATTATGCTAAGAATTTGATTACTCTTGGCTCTTTCGAGCTCCTAGCTAGGTTTTCTCAAACTCCAGCGAAAGTAAACACAACAAATCAGCACTACGCGAACCTTATCTCTAAGAGTTCTTTGATTAGCAAGCAAAGCTTAACAATCCAAATGTTATGACATGCAAGTTCGCTCTATTTCATTCTCTCGAACACGAAACAGAGTTCATACAAATGGTTTGTCAGACGAAATGTGTTATGAGTTAAAATAGCATGCATAGATAGTTTGACATCTTGTTACCTCTTTGCTTAAGCAAAATACTCCTACTAGTCCACTTCCTTCCAATGACAGACTAGCTACTCATGATGATAATAAACTTAAAGCAAAGTAAAAACCATATTTCATCTTCATTCGAATAAAAAAATACCAACGTTGCTTATAAAACTATGCTAAAGCGAAAGTAAAGCGAATACAAGAAAAAGAGAAGAAAAGTTAAGAAGAAGCTTGGTTGGAATCGTAAAGACAACAACTCTAATTTGACTCCGACAAAATCTCTGAAACTCAGGCTAGCTACTACTATGCTAAAGCTAAAGTACTATACAGCTGGAAATGCAGAAACCGACGGCTAAACTAACGAAATACAAGGAATTTCGATAAGAATTTAGCTCGACGGAGAACTCTCTGAGAATGGAGGATCGACCCAAAAATTGGTGAAAGTTTGCTATGAAGAGGGGAAGCTCTATTTATACTCCAGCCTTGAGCGAGAAAGCTTGCTCCACGATCCTCGCCCATGATCTTCTGCAAAAGTGGTCGACAAACAACTGACTTGGATTGAAAGGATGAAGCTTGGGTCTTTGATACGTGTCTGTGACTTAGATGTTTCCCTGAGCATCCAACTCCGCTGGATTCCATTTCACTTAAGCAAAACTTTTAGAAATTCTACATTTCGCTCTCTTGGTTTGTCACACAAAATCGAAATATTAAGTTTATAGAATTCATACTTGAAATTCACACATTCATGCACTTTTGCTACAACAACCCTCTAAAATATTATCCTAAACAGAAAACTATAGGATTTTGCATTTCGCCAAAATAGTTATGTTAAAGCGAAATAAGTCAGCGAATTCATTTATGATGTAGCGAAATTCCCAGCGAAATACTACTATACTTAGCCAATAACTCGCAATTCTTGAGAGTTGTCATGAAGGAATTATGCTTGGCCACAAGGTGTCAAACAAAGGAATCGAGGTCGATTAAGCAAATGTGGAAATTATCTAGAAGATGGATCAACCAAAGAATGTTAAGGGAATCAGAAGTTTCCTTGGCCATGCAGGGTTCTATAGAAGATTTATCAAGGATTTTTCAAAAATAACCAAGTCTTTGTGCGAACTGGTAACGCATGATTGCTCGTTTATCTTTGATCTCGCTCATGCAAAGGCATTTCAAACCTTGAAAAAGGCATTCATTTACACTCCCATATTAAAATCTCCTGATTGGGCGAAGCCATTTTATATTATATGCGATGCGAGTGATTATTCACTAGAAGCCATGTCGGGATAGAAAAAAAAGAAGTTAATACTTTCGATATATTATACAAGTAGAATGATGAATGAGGCACAGAAAAACTACACCACAACTGAGAAAGAATTCTTTGCAGTAGTATTTGCGTTGGACAAATTTCGCCCATATTTGTTTGGGGCGAAGGTAACAGTTTTCACAGACCACGCAGCTATCAAGTATCTGTTAAAAAAATCAGACGCGATGCGTAGGTTGTCAAGATGGATACTTCTACTGCAAGAATTGACTTAGAAATCATAGACAATAAGAGCTGTGGGAACGTGATCGCTCACCATTTGTCAAGATTGGAATTGACTGAATTTTCGTAGCAGCGAAACGAAATTATTGAATTTTTCCTAATGAAAAGTTACTCGCCATTGATGCCACAATTAAGGAAAGAAAATTTTGGTTTGCGATATTGCAAATTATTTGGTGAGCGGACTCGTCCCTCTAAACCTCACTAGTCAATGAAAGAAGTGCTTCTTACACGAAGTCTAAATTTTTTTTTTGGGATGAGCCGTACCTATAAAAGCAATGTGCAAACAATGTTATTCGGCGATGCTCGACAGAAGTAGAAGAAAAAGCTATTTAAATGTCACGCTGCAGCTTACGCAGGCCACTTCGGTGGAGCGAAGGCAACGGCGAAGGTGTTTCAAACTGGGTATTATTGGCCAAATATTTTCAAAGATGCCTATGATTTCGCGAAACGTTGCGACAGATGCCAAAGATTGGGAAGCATAAGCCGAAAAGACAAAATGCCATTAAAGTACATCTTAGAGGTTGTACTATTCGACGTATGGGGAATCGACTTTATGGGGCCATTCCCCAATTCCAATGGAAATCAATATAACTTAGTCGCCGTTGATTATGTTTCAAAATGAGTTGAAGCCGTAGCATGTGCGAAGAACGACACCAAAATTGTGATCAAATTTCTGCAAAACACATTTTTTTCAGTTCGGAACTATGCGAGCACTAATCAGAAATACAATTTATGTCATAAGGTCGCAACAGCGCATCACCCGAAAATAAACGATTATGCAAAAATCTCAAATCGAGAAATTAAAACGATCCTGGAGAAAGTAGTAAGTTCCGATCGGGAGGATTGGGAAAACAAGCTTGATGATGTGCTTTGGGCATACAGGACCGCGTATAAAACTCCATTGGGCATGTCGTCGTATTGCTTAGTTTTTGAAAAAGCATGTCATTTACCCTTGGAACTCGAGCACACAACATATTGGGCAATCAAGGAGTTGAATCTGGATTCGTCGAATATTTCGCTAATGCGACATCTGCAACTGCTCGAGTTAGAATAATTTAGCTTATTTTCCAATGAAAACGCAAAATTTGTACAAAGAAAAGACAAAAAAATGGCATGACGGAAGGATCAAACAAAAGAAATTCGAAGTAGGCCAGAAAGTTCTGCTTTATAATTCGTGATTCAAACTTTTTCCAGGTAAATTGAAGTCTAGATGGTCTGGACCATTTCAAATCACTGAGGTACACGAAAATGGAGCTATTATGTTGAAAAACGAAACTGGCCACACAGAATTCCTTGTAAATGGACAAAGGTTGAAGCATTATTATGGCGAAGAGGCTGTGAAGACAGACTTCGCCCCTTTGATTGAAAACTAAGCGAAGAAGGCTGGCTGGAGTGGCAGATCTATCTTTCTCAAGTAATTTAAACATTTCATCTCCAGCCCAGGTAAGTACCCTAACTTTGTAAAATATTTCATGGTTTTGTTTGCTTTTGGTAGCTGTTAGATTTATTTTGCTAGGATAGGATAGTATGATAGCGAAGGAAACTTGGTCGAAAAAAGAGGAAATTAGAATCAGTTCATAATTGGGGTAAATTGGTTCGCAGGCGCGAGTTTGACAACTATATTCCATCATCCGACCCGTATTATTTATTTCGCCGAGCCCAATTCCACCCCTATAAAATCTTCTCTACCCCTTCATTTTACCCTTTTTCACGCTTCAAAAATCTTCTAAGCTCTCCGAACTTCTGATTTTCGCAGAGCTTCACAACAACAAAATTATCTTAAACCTTTCAACTCCTCCAAATATCTCAATCGCCTCTAGAATTCCCATTCCCGTCCCTGCTGCAAAGAAGGCTGAGAAGGATAAGAAGATGAGTGTCCTCATAGCAATGAAGCTGCGCATGCAAGCTTCGAGCAGAGCTGAACCTAGCTCCGCTGTTTCTGAAGCTTCTTCTGTGGGAGCTAAGTAAAAAATCGACCTGAAGAAGATCGCAAAGTCAGGAGTAATTTATTTTAGTAACCACCCACTCATTTATTTTATTCACTTTTTAACGTTATTCTTTTAATGGTAGAGATATCTGTCAATTAATCTACAGAGAAACTTATCATAGAGAAAAATCACAGAAATTTTCTTTCTTTTCTTATTTAGTTTTGGTCCCCTATACCTAGTATCCCCTTAAGTACACCATACCATTTGAGTTAGGAAGAGTGAGGGTGTAAAAGAACCAAGAACTTCGTTGTTGATATTTGTAGCATGTTCGTGTTCTAGTCGAGATATGCATTGATCTCATTTTCGGTTACCAAAACAAATGGCGGGGGGACGCTAATTACACTTTCCATTGCAGGTAATTTTAATTAATCACATTTAGTTTTTGAGTTAGAAATATCTAACATGAAATTTATAATACCTTAGATTATGAAGGTTTTATTTTATGTAAATATGGGGTGGGATTGTTTTATGATTCAAACTAATGTTGAATTTTTGCTCTTATTTTAGGCCAATCCTATAACATCAATTGTTTTAACTATATCTAAAACTTGATACTATTTACCATACTTCTTAATTATAAGTCGTAGTTCTTTTAAAAAAAAAGTAAAAGTCGTCGAGCAATAAGAGTTCTACAAATTTTCACTTCTTGTAGATTAAAGTGATTTATAAATAAACCTTGTTATGCTATGAACTTGACATTCATGTCAATCTTTATGATGTAGAAAGCAAAAAATCTGAATATCAAGAAGTATGTGGATCATCGAGGATTCTCATTTTTCATTCCAAGTACAATTTTTACTTTATTTTATTTATCTTTTATAAATGCATTTAAATAGTTACGAAACATATTCTTGTTTATAATTTTTTTTCTTGTAGGGTTTATTTTTACCTATACTCTTGTGGATAATTAAACTTGAAGAAAAAGTACATGATAAAAATTTAGTTGAATTGTTCATGTAAGTTAAGTTTATTGTTGATGTGTATATTTTACAAAATTTTGTAGTAATTAAATTTTATTACAAAAAAAAAAAAGAATAAGAAAGAAGAATGAGGTTATTTTTAGACACAAGAAATGAAATGAGCTACCAAACATATTCTAGTTTCTAATTCTAATAATAAAAAGAAAAATAATGAAAAATAGAAATGAAAATATTGTAGTCCTTCCACTGACATGAGTAGGAGGTAATGTTGCTCTGTAAGACCAGAGCCTCACACCAGTCCTCCAATTCAAAGACACCCATAATGTAGAGCCACACTCATTACTTGGAATGGGCAGTTGACCATAAATACTCTATCAAAACCCTACCAATGGAAGGAATGAACCTTCACCCACATTAAAGCCCTCACTTGAGTCACAAGCTTGTGTTACCAAGCTCAACAATTGTGGACATTACTTAAATCCTATTTAAAGAAATTTGCAATTCATTTCCTGAACCACGTGGGATTTAACTAATTCTATTATATAATTTTATTTGAGAGTGTTAGGAAATTTATATTCCTCATTTTTCCCTTTGTGAGCATAGGAATCAAAGAATATTTAGTTTCTATTTCCCTAACTTTAAATTCTTCTTACCATTCTTTTCTTGTATTCTTAAGGAGTTGTTTCCTTTAAGTTATTTACCTGGGTTTTGAGAACCAAAAACCTTGCCTCTTCCAAGTATTTGAATGATATAATCCAAGTCAAAAAAAATAATTATATTAGAAATTATATAATTCCATTAATTTTATAATTTATGGTTTGATTTAAAATTAATTAAAATGTATATTGAACTTTATATTTCCAAAAATCATAAAGAAAAATAAATTATTGTACAAGTCTAAGAGATTTTTACTGTACATATATTTCAATGAGATATTTTTTTTAGTTATTGCAAGTGATGTTCATTCATTAAGAGAAGAGATGCATTTGAAATTACACATTTTTCCCTTATTCGATTTGAAAAAGTAATGGGTATGTTTTTTTTTAAAATAAAAATGGTTAGAAGCGGATAATTCTAAAAAAGAAGATATTTTAGGCTCTTTAGGATGCATTACTTTAATAATTAAGCAAAGAATATCTGCGTTATTAGAGGGAACTATAGCCGAAATCCCAAGCATGAATCGGCACTATAGCCGAAATCACAATTCAATTGTGCCTAATTTACGCTTTTTAGCAGGATTTCGCACAACATCAAGGAAAAGGCAATGATGCGAGCACAGAGGGATCATGAAAATATGCTGAACCAAGAAGGAATTACGATCGACAAAGATTGATCTACAAGGAAAGAATCAGAAGAATCAATTATTCAATCAAAACAATGACAATCGAATAAATCACGACGAAAATCATGGAATATGCATTGATGATGATTTTACAACTCACCTCTACTTGCGGATCACGAAAATCAATCCTATAAATACCAAAGCAAGAAGCGGAATCTATTGATTTGTTCGGTTGGCCATAAGCCAATCGAGGGACGTGAGTCTACTACGAAGAAGTTGTTGGTGGTGCTGTGGGAACTGATGACAAGGAGACTACTCACCTTCAACTGTGCCAATTCCATTTATTGTTTTCATTAGGAGTAGTTGTAGTATTTAAACATTATTTTAGTCGTAATAAAATCGTCTGGTTTAAACTTCTTTGTGATGTTCATTTACTATGATTGCATAATAGGAGTTTATGATGATTAACTATGAATAGAGCATGTTATTAGTGTAGGTCTTTGAATGTTACACTGCTGAATGTTTTTTTATTATATATATGCATTGATTAGCTACCAACGCATATACCTTTTGAAGAATCGGAAGAGGAATTGCATGTTGACCCAGTATGCCACTTTAGGATTGAATGGTGTTCGCAACGGAAGCTGGTTCACTCATAAATCATGAGTCACGGAAGTGAAATTTGTTAGGGAAGTAAGACATTCACTAGCTAGTCCGCACTCTTTGCATTTTCTAGGAATACATAGTTAGCATTACTCTTTGCATGCATTTTATTTCTGCAGTTTGTCTTATCGCATTAAACAAAACAAAACCACTTATCATATACATTCTACTTTACTTTTCGCACGACTCTGACTTAAGTGGTATTTACTCTAGATATCAATCTCTATGAGATCGATAAAATTATATACTTATTACTTGCTGCAATTTGCGACCGCGTATACTTGCACGTAAGTAATTGCTATTGCATTCACATAAGAATTAGTTATTGTTCAATATATTAGCAATGGAATCGCGAGGTCAAGTTTTTGGCGCCGTTGTCAGGGATTGATTATTTAGAGTTAATATACTTAAGAAGAAGTAGTTTTTAATTGTTTAAAGATTAAATTCCTTTTGATTTCAAGGAAACGTGAAGTCTGAATTAGTTTTATTAACATGGAATAGAGTCGCAGAGAAATTGATCACCACGACTAATTAATGGAGCCTAATTAGTTTACTAATCAGCAATGGACGCAGTACTATATTCCACACTATTTACATTACTTACAGCAACAAGGATATGCGGAGGAGTTTAACGGAGCACATCTTCATATAAATGAAATTTTCCAGTCGCAATATTAGGGAGATAATAGCCGTTTCTATAAGCCACAGTTTTATTCGCAAGTAGATCGCAACAACATGGGTTATACCATTGGATTCCAAGAGTCATGAACCTAGGAATCACATGTATACTCTTGGGCAGTCTCCGATGGATATGAATGCAGAGGAAGAAGAACAGCTAAGGAGAACACGATGGTTGAAGGACAATGGTATTATATTAGAACCTCAACAACCCTATACACAAACCAGTACTCTCTGCGAGAACCTGAAGGAACCTATGCAACAAGCAGTAGACAAACATAAGAATCATATCTAGAGGCCGACATACTTATCAAAGAGGCATTTGATTTTCTCTATGAGAAAGATCTCTCATGGGAGGATTTCCGAGTGAAGACATTTGGGCTTGGAAAAAGGTAAAAATAAATAGGGAATTAAATAGCGCGTTGAGTAAGATTCGAGCCAAGGACGCGCTGCAGGCTAGGCAAGGGACGCTGCCAATCGAGCAACTGAGCGCTCTTATGCTTCTAAACGCACGATCTTATATTTATGCCTGTTCGATGCAGATTTTGGTTTAAAAGCCAGCTCGCCCGACTCCTCCCCCATTTCTTCTTCTTCTTCTTCGCGGATTCACTTCGACCGACCGGCGATTTCCTTGCGATTTCTTCCTTCTCCAGCTCCGATTCGCACGTATTTGTCTTCCCCAGTTCGAAGGTCGATCCTTTTCCGGGCAGCAGGTGAGCTTTTCTTCTTTTTCTTCTTCTCTTCTTCGATCCGAGCCCCCTGCTTACGGGCTTCGTTTCCCGGCCGTGTTGAAGTGAATTTCTGGATGGGTTTTGTGCAGCTTGCGTAGGAGAGTTCGTCCAACAACTATCGGCCGTCGAATCTTCGCCAATCGCTCGAATTCGGATTTTCTCCATCGCCCCTGTTCGCGAGCAAAAACAGAGCCCCTGTTCGCCGTGCTCGCGCGCGTATAGCGACCACGCCCGAGCTCGCCGCCGCGCGCCGCGCGCGCCTCGCCCGGCTCCGTGTCACGCCGCGCGCTGCTCCCAGTGTGCGCGCTCGCCCGCGCGCGCCTCGAGCCCGCATCGCCGGCCGTCCGTCGCGCGCGCTACAGCGCGCGCGCGCACCAGACGCCCCATTCTGCGCCCCCGCGCGCCAGCCCAGCTCCGTTCTTTGCCCGTTTCGTGCGTTAAATCGCGCCTCATGAGTTTCTCCCGAGCTGAGCCTCGTTTATTTTATTATATTTAGGCCTATTGTGTGATTTTTGTTGTGATTGATAGGTTCTCGGTAGCTAGTTCGGGTTTGTTCGCCGCTTAGGTTTTCATGTCAAATCGTCCCCGATCAAGGTAAGGATTTCTTACCGGAGTTGTGTGGACCCTGCGATATATTATGCGATTGCTGATTGACTGCTTGTTTGTGTTTATTGACATGTATAGCTAGGTACTCAATTCTGAATTCCCGATTAGCATGTTTTTCCTGACTAATTCTCATGTTAATCCATGCTAGGTTGTTCCTTTCTAGCATGCTCGTATCTGTTCCTTGCTTCGTAGTATCATGCTAGGCTCGTTGTATTCTTATTGAGCACGTATTGGATTTTATGGAATTGTTTGCTGTTTGCTAGGGCAGGTTAGAGTTGCAGGTAGATAGCATCATCCGGGCCTGATGCATAAAGTATCTTGCATCCATGGCAGGGACGTCGAGACAGTTCTCCGTCCCTGGACCCCGTTAGGGTTTAGCTAACCCTACCGGTAGGCCCTGCAATCTTGGGTGAGGGTGGCAGACTGTTAAATGCCCCAACGGTTGGGATGATGACTTGGCATTGCCTCGTCCCCGGCAGTCGGCACGTCCTCAGTGTGTTCGGCTGTAGCCCTTGATTGCCACCTGTTAAGGTAAAGACGGCTTCCTGGTGTAAGCCTACCACGACCCGTTCCTTAGCCCCAGGTGCGGTGGTTAAGGCTGACATAGTTTACGTGTCCAGGTCTCACACCCCTATGTCAGTGACACCGATCCAAAGAATTAGTTAGGCGTGGTGACTGGACATGGGCAGCTTGCCTCTAGAACCGACACCCCCCATAGTCTGCAGTAGCACGCGGTGCATGTTTACGCTCATTACAGCGCCGACTGGAGAGCTCCTCGGGATCTTGAGCTAGTGTACCTTTCGTCGACAGTAGACAGGCTGAGGCTGGGACTTGTTTCTCGTATAGGGCGACTTGTGTATTGTGTGGATGTGGTGATTGATTTCCGGACTAAGACCCTGAGTTGGCATCCGAGGCCCAAGTGTGGGCTAATCTATGTGCTCTATTCTATGTTTATATTCATAGCTTGCATACGCTCATCGAGATGACCATGTATATCGTATTGTACCCCGATTGGGGATTCTTACTGAGCAATTCGTTGTTCACTTTTATTATTGTGGGTTTCCACAGGTAACCGAGTTGTGAGACAGGATGGCTGAAGGAGGAGCTGTGATCATGGGGCTCAATCATCAAACTCTGATTTTGTGTTATGACTCTTTATGTTTTATTTTCCCCTGAATGCATGTAGCCGGGCACGGAGCCCTAGGATGTTTTTTTGAATATTTTGTGGATTCCAGCATTATTGTATTTAGACATGTTTTGAATGATTTTAAGAAATCTCTGATCGGAGTATACTTTGGAAATTTATTTATCTTGGAACAGGTGCTTGGAAACAGGATGAGTTTTGTGGAAATTGTCTAGTTTTTAAAGGGGTTATTTTGAATGTTTTGTTTTAATTGGAATCCGAAATCATGTCTGCATTTAATGTCCTTTATTTTGAATGCATGCATTGGGGTAAGGGCCCATTTAGTGCCCCATTCGGTCGGTCCCTTATGGTTGGTATCGAGCTCGAGTCATAAATTACGTAGTTTGACCTGTTGTTGTAGGTCATTTTCCCATGATTACTAGCACTGGTGGATCATCGAGTACTCCTAAGTTTACAATTTGTTGTTGAGAAAAAGGGTTAAGAATTTACAATACACTGTCATCTAGTGTATGCCTTGTGTAGTGTTGTGGAGCGGAGACGAAGCGTGTTCTCGACTCGTTATTGGTTTGGGTGTAGATCGCCCGGCATGCCGATTACCCGCGCCGAAGAGGACGCCCGAGAGGAGGCCGAGGTGTCGATCGGATCGGATCTAACCCGCGAGGACATCGTCTCAAGCCGAGATCGATAGCATTCCGCCCTGTAGCTCCCGGTTGAGCCCGAGTAGGGCGTTGAGGCGATCTGTGCCGCGCCGTGAGATCGCTCTCTGGGGAGAGAATTTGCTAATTCTATGAGGTCTATGGTGGTCGACCTATTGAGTGGCCGGAGGCGAGACCCGTGCTTTGTTGGCGTGCAGCGGGAAGAGTCCCGAGCTTTCGGATCGAGCGGTGACTCGTTTGATTCAGGTGGCAGCGAGCAGCCCCAGACTCGCAGAGCCAGCAGCCCTTGTGGCAGAGGTGGCAGAGGGTGCCGATGAGCTTGGTAAATGGTTGAAGGATTTCGTGAAATGGAACCCTGATAAGTTTGATGCCACAGGTGATGCTTTAGCGGCAGCTAGATGGATTGCCCATTTGGAGTACACCTTCCTGATTATGGTGTGCCCCGAAGTTCAGAGGCCGAGGTGTGCAGCCCATGTGTTAGGGGGCGTAGCTAGATGGTGGTGGGAGTCCACCCTGAGTGAGAGACCAGCTGGGTCTCCACCTGCTACCTGGGAGTTCTTCAAGTCAGAATTTAAGGCCAAGTACATTAGTGATGAGGCTCAAGAGAAGATGGTAGCGCTTTTCCAGAATCTGAAGCAGGGTTCTGATTCTATAGAGGAGTACGAGAGGAAGTTTTCGGAGTATGATTATTTTGCTCCGCAGCTCATAGCAACCCCTGAGTTGAAAATTCGGAAGTTCATTTCTGGTCTGAGGTAGGATGTGTCTCAGGATGTCAGGGCACAGGCCCCTAACACTTATGCTAGAGCTGTTCAGCTGGCCACTATTTACAACGGGAAGTATCCTGTTGAGCTGGTGTGCTTCAGCTCTGTAGCTGGCGTCTGTCCCGGTGTGGTGGGACAGAAGAGGAGGTTTGACTTCCGAGGAGGCGACCATCGCCGTCAGGGACAAATTTAGAACCGGGATCAGCGTAGGGTTCCGGCTTATTTCCAGCCTCGCCAGCAGGGCGGTCCCAGGCAGATACCCGTTTGTGCTACTTGCTGGAGAGCCCACCTTGGAGCTTGTCAGACCGGGCCCAGGCTATGTTTTCGATGTGGAAGAGGAGGGCATGTGGCCCGTTTCTGCGATCGGCCCGGCTATGGCGATTCGGCTGTGGCAAAGAAGAAGAGGGCGTGTGTGTGCCCGCTTTTCTATTCGATTCTCGAGGTGCTTGAAGTTCAGATTCAGTGGTTCGGTTGGGCCGTTAGAGCTGTTTTCACCCTTAGGGGTATTTTGGTCTTTTGGCTCTCCATGCAGGATTTGTGGTTTTTCAGGCTTCGAGGTAGCTCCTGCCTTTGTCGAGGCTGGTTTGTTATTGCTTGCGAGTCCCGAGATGTTTGGGCTAGTCGTTTGGGAGTTCGGTTGTGATTTGGGTTTTGGGCAAAGTGTTGGTTGGTTGTGTGCTTCCTTTGGGATTCGAGCTCGGGCCCTTGGTGTTGATTTGGGAGTTGGATTTTAGTGAGTTTTATTTATTGGGAGAGGTTGCTTCAGCCGGGTCTCGAACGAGGAAGCCGGGAAATGGGATTTTTTGTGGTTTTAAATGGATAAGGATGGATTCTTGGGATAAAATCCCTATTTCCTTCTTATTTCCCATTTTCCTTTTCTTTTCCAAATTCATTTTTCTTTTCTTTTTATTTTTTTTTCCTTTTCTCTCTCTCTCTCTCTCTCTATCTCTCTCTCTCTCTCCCCCGACCTAGCCTCACCCCCAGCTCGAGCTGCCTCCATCGCGCCGTCGCTGAGCTCGCCAGGCCGGTCGCCGTCGCACGCCCAGCAGCCGAGCTCGCCCGTCGCACCAGGGCTTGCCCAACCCTCGCCGTTGCAGCCCGCCAGCTCGCCCGCAGCGGAGCCCGTCGCACCAGATCCGCCCGAGCAGACGCCCAGATCTGCCCGCAGCCGCCGTCGCGTCGTGTCGCCAGATCGCGCGCCTCGCGCTCGCTAAGTCTCGTTCGCGTCGTGCCGTCCCTGCTGAGCCGCGCCGCGTCGCCCGATCTTTGAGCTCGCCGTGTCGCGCCAAGCGCTTCGGCGCCGTGCACCAGGTGTGCCCAGCCAGCGTGTTCACGCGCGCGCGATCGCGCTTCGAGGCCCGCGCCCTACGCGGCGAGCCCAGCCCCAGCGCCCAGCCCAGCCAATATTTGTCTCGCCGTGCAGCCAGCTCGTTCGTGTGTCCGTTGCGCCTCGTGAGTTGCTCCCGAGCTGAGCCCTGTTTGTTTTATTATATTTGGGCCTTTTGATTGTAATTATTGTTGTTTTGTTAGGTTCTCGCTAGCTAGCTCGGGTTCGATCGCAGCTTAGGTTTCTTGTGTTTAGAGGTCTTCCGGCCAGGTAAGGATTTCTTACCGGAGTTGTGTAGACCTTGCGATATATTATGTGATTGCTGATTGTATGCTTGTTTGTGTTTATTGACATGTTTCCTGATAAGTGCTTTATTCTGAATTCCCGACTAGCATGATTTCCTATGTTGTTTCTCATGTTAGTCCATGCTAGGTTGTTCCTTTCTGTCATGCTCGTATCTGTTCCTTGCTTCGTAGTATCATGCTAGGCTTGTTGTATTCTTATTGAGCACGTATTGGATTTTATGAAATTGTGTGCTGATTGTTAAGGCAGGTTAGAGTTGCAGGTAGATAGCATCATCCGGGCCTGATGCATGAAGTACCTTGCATCCATGGCAGGGACGTCGAGACAGTTCTCCGTCCCTGGACCCCGTTAGGGTTTAGCTAACCCGACCGGTAGGCCCTGCAATCTTGGGTGAGGGTGGCAGACTGTTAAATGCCCTAACGGTCGGGATGATGACTTGGCATTGCCTCGTCCCCGGTAGTCGGCACGTCCTCAGCGTGTTCGGCCGTAGCCCTTGATTGCCACCTGATAAGGTAAGGACGGCTTCCTGGTGTAAGCCTACCACGACCCGTTCCTTAGCCCTAGGTGCGGTGGTTCAGGCTGACATAGTTTACGTGTCCAGGTCTCACACCCCTATGTCAGTGACACCGATCCAAAGAATTAGTTAGTCGTGGTGATTGGACATGGGCAGCTTGCCTCTAGACCCGGTACCCCCCATAGTCTGCAGTAGCACGCGGTGCATGTTTACGCTCATTACAGCGCCGACCGGAGAGCTCCTCGGGAACTTGAGCTAGTGTACCTTTCGTCGACAGTAGACAGGCTGAGGCTGGGACTTGTTTCTCGTATAGGGCGACTTGTGTATTGTGTGGATGTGGTGATTGATTTCCGGACTAAGACCCTGAGTTGGCATCCGAGGCCCAAGTGTGGGCTAAGCTATGTGCTCTATTCTGTGTTTATATTCATAGCTTGCATACGCTCATCGAGATGACCATGTATATCGTATTGTACCCGGTTGGAGATTCTTCTTGAGTAATTCGTTACTCACCCTTATTATGTGGTTTTCCACGGGTAACCATGGTGCGAGACAGGATGCATTTGGAGGAGGAGTTGTGATCATGGAAACCCGTTGTTCAACTCGAGTCTTATGTTTATGTTTATGATTTAAATGTCCTCTGAATGCATGTAGTTGGGCACGGAGCCCTAGGGTGTTTTCTGAATGTTTTCGGATTCTAGCATTGTTGTAAAGCTTGTATGTTTTAAATAAATCTCGATCGAGTAAGTTTTGGAAATGTATTTGCCTTGAAAGCAGTGCTTGGAAACAGGGGCGAGTTTCGTGAATTTATGTTGATTTTTAAATGGATATTTTCATGTTTTAGCTTTTACTTAGAATCCAAACACCATATTGCAAATTTTATGTAGATTTGTATGCATGCATTGAGGTAATGGCCTATTTAGAACCCCATTCGGGTCGGGTCGTTCTGATTGGTATCGAGCTTAGAGTCATAGATTCGTGAGATCGACCTTTTTGTTGTAGGTCGTTTTTCCATGATCATCGATCTCAAGCGGTCATCAGTACGCCTAAGTTTACTATTTGTTGTTGAAAAAGGGTTATGAATTTACAATACCTGTCATCTAGTGTATGCCTTGTGTAGTGTTGTGGAGCGGAGACGAGCAGGTTCTGACTCGTTGTTGGTTTGGGTTTAGAGCGCCATCATGCCAACTTCCCGCAGTGTATGATGTATGTTGTGGCTTGTTGAGGTATCCAGGTTGATTCGGATGCCCTGGGACGTCGTCCCCATGGGAGGCAGAGCTTAGACTCCCGTAGGCCAATTGTGGCCCAGTTGTTGGTTTTCCCCTAGTGAGAGGGTGGAGGTGCTTTGCCTTGGAGTACCACTCCAAGAGAGGAGTTAGCTATGGCTGTGCTTATGTGGATGTTTGTGGAGCAGGTCCTCGTGTGGACTAGCCTGGGTAGCTTAAGTGTTGATCTTGAGCCTTAGCAGATTGTTTGATTGCCCAGAGAGTAGCTGCAGAGTTGGCAGCCTTCGAGGAGATTGTTGAGGCATCTTTGTGCTATTGTAAAGTGTTGGTGTTGTTGTTTGAGCCAGTAAGCCGGAACCCTGTGGTTACGGGTGTAGTGAGCAGTGTTCCCTTTGGATTGGATCCGTTGGTGTTTTCCTCAGATGTTTGATAGAGTTGAGCACTCTTCTTTTGGTGAGCCCCTAGATGTAGGGCTAGCTGCTGCATGTTGAGAGAGCCGGCCAGAGTTTGTTGAGCATCATGTGGAGATGCAAGAGTAGGTTGTGAGCCTTCAGCTTGATGAGATGCCTTAGGCATGGTTGTTGGAGTTGAGCCCTTGTATGCCTAGCCAGAGTTCTTGTCACTTGAGGTTGTGGCCTTGTTGGCCCCGTTTGTAGTAAGATGTGGATTTGGTAGTAGTGGCACTTGAGGTGCATTGGTTGGTGTGCCGTTTTGGCACTAAGTCTGATTCAGGCTTGAGTTTGGCATGGGCATAGCAGATGGTTCTATGCCGTCCGGAGTTTAGCGCACTCCTTTAGCCTTGGATCCGTTTATGGCAGTGGCACCTGTTTAGGTCGTGCCAGAGGGCTAGTTCAGTGGTAGTCGATGGACTACAAGCGCAAGGATGTTCGAGAGGAGCCGAAGCCTTTTCCCAGTGTTACTGGAGGTTGAGTAAGTCAGCAGGTTGGCAGTTGGTAAGTGTTGGTGCGCGTGATTCTTGCGCTAGTGTTAAGGCCAAGAGATTTTCTTTGTGGTTGGTAGTGCGGTCAACTACCTTCGAGTGCCTAAATCTGAGGAGAGTTGAGCATTGTAGATGCGAGTTTGGTCCAGCTGAGGGACCATGAGTTGGATGCCTATGAGGTGAGTTGGATGCTTTTCAGGCGAGATGAGCTGATGCCTTGCGAGAGGTTTTTGATGCCTTAGGGGTAAGCACCCTTGGTAGAGGCTTGGTATAAAGTAAGTTCGGTTTGGCATTGTTATGCTTTGGTAGAGCAAGGTTGCCTCAGCTTTGAGTATCGTGTGGAGATGGAACTTTTGGTGTTCCTTGGATTGTTTGTATCTCTGCCAGGAATTAGCGTTGTTTTTTTTTGGAAAAGCGCTTGTTAGTCTTAGATCTCTGAAGGGAGGTTGAGAGTTGTGCACACAAGTGTGTTATGTGTGGTTCGTTCTGTGGCGAGAGTTTCAGATCCATGTAGGGTTTGCTTTGGAGATCTAGTGCTCAGTTCCTGGAGAAGTTGGACTCCAGGTGGTTGTTGTAAGGCTTTAGTCGAGTTGGTAAGGATACCGTGCTCGTGGTATCAGGTTGTTGCTTAGGCAAGTGTTGTTGGGTTGAACCTAAGCTTGGTTGGCGGATCTTCTTGTTGATCGTTGGTTGGAGTTCAGTTGGAAACTGAACAAGAGCGGTGGTAGCTAAGCCGCGTGGTTTCTGAGCGTCATGGCTAAGAGAGTTGTTTGGATCTTTCCTTGGGTAGAAGTTATGTTGTGGCCGATGCTTTGAGTAGGAGGATGACGACGATTCGTAGCGTTTGGGTCCTCTAGGTTCCCAAGGAGTTGGAGTTGGCCACATGGTTGGGATGCTTGGAAATTGGAGTTGTTTGTTCAGCGGTTGTCCATTAGATCGTTGCTTGCAGTGTGTGTGTGTCGAGGGTTGTCGGAGATCCCTAGGTTGTGGAGAGCCTCTCCAGAGCTCAGTCAGGCCCAGGTAGTGAGTTTCAGTTGGCAAGCTGGAGGCGTGTAGTTTGTAGCCTCAGGTGAGTTGCTAGCAGTCTTGGTAGGTTAGCTGGCTAGTGGTTGTTTGGAGTAGAGTCCGGATTGGTTCCGGTGTGGTGGCAAGTTGATGCTTGGTGCTGACCAAGGTGTGGATTGGAGTTGCTTGAGATTAGTTTTGCTCGTGGGGCGAGTGGTTTGTGCCCTGTTGGTTGTTCTCCTGTTTGCAGGATGTTGAGTTGCCCCGTTTGGCATTTGGAGGTTCAGTCTGAGATGGACCCCTTGTTGTTGCCCCGTGAGATTAGATGTTGTTGCTCTAGTGGAGCAAGACAGTGAGCGTATGTGGAGCTCTTTGTCCTTCGGTTGTCTGCTTGTAAGAGTTGTTCCCTGCTGGGAGTTGTCAGATTACTCCCCTGGTTTTAGAGTTGATGGCAGAGGTGTTAGCAAGAAGGAAAAGTTTGTTGGCTGCTTGGAAGCAGTTGTTTGTCCAGTTAAGCGGATTCTTGGATGGTGTTCTAGAGGCTGCAGTAAGGGTTGTTTTGCCTCTTGTGAGTGTGTGGCCAAGATTTGGTCCTCTTGTTGTTTCGAGAGCTAGTTCGGTTCTAGTTGGAGGGCGTTGCCCTGAGGTCTTGTTCCTAGTCAGAAAGTTTTGGGAGTTGACCCCTCCCTCATCAGTTGATTAAGTTCTGTTAGTTCTGGATTGGTGATTCGATTGGTTGAGATTTCCCTTGGGTGTTGCTTCCAAGAGAGAGTTGGTTGCTGTTGCCTTGGGTTTGAGCAAGTCAGCGAGCGTGTGTGGAGTTCGCTGCCCTTCTGGAGTTTGCTTGCTGAGAAGTCGTTTCCCATTTGGCAGGAGTCAGCTTAGCTCCTAAGTTGTGGAGTTGATCAGAGTAGCGCAGCGGTCAGCCCAGCGAGAGGGTCCCTGCTTTGTGTTGTTAGCAAACAAGAGTTGTTTGTCCCCGCAAGGGCGGAGGCCAGCCAGTAAGAGTTGAGTTGTTCTGGCAAGTTGATGGTTCTTTGATGATTGAAGATTTCCTTTTCCCCTAGCCTCTGTGGTGGTTGAGTTGCTCCTTGGATGCCAGCCTCGAGTGTTAGCTTCCGAGGTAGTCTTGCGGATTCATGTGGCTCAGGATCCGTAAGCTTGGAGGTTGTCGTCATCCGTTTTCCTTGTGAGGTTTCGGGAGTGGAGCTTCTGGTTGGAAGTTGAGTTAGGCCTAGGCTAAAAGGAGAAGTCTTTTGAGTAGCCAGTTGGATTTTAAGAGTTGAGTGGTAGCTTGGAGGCGAGCGTTGCTCGTTATAAGTTTGGGTTGAGTTCTGCTGAGCAAGCCCTTCTCGGGCTTTGTTCCTAGTTGTTGTGCGTTCGCAGTTGGCATTAGCAGAGCCGCGTTTGAGTGAGTTGGCACAGAGGTGCCGTGGCGTTGGTTGGTAAGCTGTTGAGCTGTTTTCCTCAGGAGTTGTGCCACAGAGAGCTGCGTGATGGTTTAGTCCTTGCTTCTTGATATTTTGAGAGGAATGTTGGTTGTCCCTTGCCTGGCAGTGTTTTCTTTGGCCAATTGCTGGTAGTTTTGCTCCGTAAAGTTTGCGTTCGGCCGATGAGGAGTTCTAGTTTGTTGGTTTGGCCGAGTGGAGCCTGTGCCTGGCCCTTGTCTTTTAAAGGTGGCCGTAGCTGAAGTTTCAGCTTGTGTGAGTGTTGTTAGCCGTCTGGTGTACCAGGATGGTGCCCCTTGCCTTTGGTTCGGCGTTTTCTCCTTAAGATGGTTGCTTAAGTGTTGTGGTCGTGTTCTAGTTGGAGAAGTTTTCTTTTTGGATCAGTCGCCAGTTGGTGATTCGATTGTTTCTCGCTCAGCAGAGGTCGCTTGAGGTTCGCTAGTCTCTTGTGAAGTAAGAGTAGGCCGTTTAGTTTCTGGAACCTGGAAGGTTGAGTTGTTTGGCCAGTTTGTTGTAGGGTTGAGTTTGTTTGTTGTCAGCTGTGAGCTTCCGGAGGAGTTTTGCCAGTGCGTGGTGTAGAGTTTCAGAGCTTGTGGCCAGTCCTCGAGGTTGCTAAGGGTAGCACCTATTGAGAGTTGGTGCGAGTTGAGGTCGTGGTTTGCCGTCTAGCTTTTTCGCATTTGTTTTCCTTCGGAGTTCAGTGTTTGGCAGTCTGGATGGCATTCTGCCTTTGAGTTTTTGAGAACCCAAGAGGGTTTGGTTTTCGAAGAAGGTTGGTGCTGTTTTAGCCGAGAAGTTCAGTTGGTTTGGTTTCTGTGGAGTTTTCCTGGAGCTGTTTCGTCTTAGGCCTTTCGAGGACGAAAGTCTTAAAAGGAGGGAGTATTGTAATGCACCGATTTTCTATTCCGGTTCTCGAGGTGCTTTGATTCAGATTCGATGGGTTCGGTTGGCCGTTAGAGCTGTTTTGACCCTTAGGGGTATTTTGGTCTTTTGGCTCTCCGTGCAGGATTTGTGGTTTTTCAGGCTTCGAGGTAGCTCCTGCCTTTGTCGAGGCTGGTTTGTTATTGCTTGCGAGTCCCGAGATGTTTGGGCTAGTCGTTTGGGAGTTCGGTTGTGATTTGGGTTTTGGGCAAAGTGTTGGTTGGTTGTGTGCTTCCTTTGGGATTCGAGCCCGGGCCCTTGGTGTTGATTTGGGAGTTGGATTTTAGTGAGTTTTATTTATTGGGAGAGGTTGCTTCAGCCGGGTCTCGAAGGAGGAAGCCGGGAAATGGGATTTTTTGTGGTTTTAAATGGATAAGGATGGATTTTTGGGATAAAATCCCTATTTCCTTCTTATTTCCCATTTTCCTTTTCTTTTTATTTTTTTTTTCCTTTTCTCTCTCTCTCTCTCTCTCTCCCCCGACCTAGCCTCACCCCCAGCCCGAGCTGCCCCCATCGCGCCGTCGCCGAGCTCGCCAGGCCGGTCGCCGTCGCACGCCCAGCAGCCGAGCTCGCCCGTCGCACCAGGGCTCGCCCAGCCCTCGCCGTTGCAGCCCGCCAGCTCGCCAGCAGCCGAGCTTGTCGCACCAGATCCGCTAGAGCAGACGCCCAGATTTGCCCGCAGCCGCCGTCGCTTCTTGTCGCCAGATCGCGCGCCTCTCCCTCGCTCGGTCTCGTCCGCGTCGTGCCGTCCCTGCCTAGCCGCGCCGCGTGGCCCAGTGCCGAGCTCGCCGTGTCCGCGCCGCACGCTCAGCGCCCGTGCACCGCAGCCGTGCCCAGTGGCGTGTCGCCGCAGCGATCGCGCCTAGCGAAAAAGCCAGCCCAGCGCCCGGCGCCTGCGCCTGCGCTGGGCTCAGCGCTCCCAGCCCCAACCCAAGAGGTATCTCGCCGTCTGCTGCGGCCGCTCGTTCGGTGTCCGTCGCGCCTCGTGAGTTGCTCCCAAGCTGAGCCCTGTTTGTTTTATTATATTTGGGCCTTTTGATTGTAATTATTGTTGTTTTGTTAGGTTCTCGCTAGCTAGCTCGGGTTCGATCGCAGCTTAGGTTTCTTGTGTTTAGAGGTCTTCCGGCCAGGTAAGGATTTCTTAACGGAGTTGTGTGGACCCTGCGATATACTATGTGATTGCTGATTGTATGCTTGTTTGTGTTTATTGACATGTTTCCTGATAAGTGCTCTATTCTGAATTCCCGACTGGCATAATTTCCTATGTTGTTTCTCATGTTAGTCCATGCTAGGTTGTTCCTTTCTGGCATGCTCGTATCTGTTCCTTGCTTCGTAGTATCATGCTAGGCTCGTTGTATTCTTATTGAGCACGTATTGGATTTTATGAAATTGTGTGCTGATTGTTAAGGCAGGTTAGAGTTGCAGGTAGATAGCATCATCCGGGCCTGATGCATAAAGTACCTTGCATCCATGGCAGGGACGTCGAGACAGTTCTCCGTCCCTGGACCCCGTTAGGGTTTAGCTAACCCTACCGGTAGGCCCTGCAATCTTGGGTGAGGGTGGCAGACTGTTAAATGCCCCAACGGTTGGGATGATGACTTGGCATTGCCTCGTCCCCGGCAGTCGGCACGTCCTCGGTGTGTTCGGCTAACAGAGCCTTGATTGCCACTGTTAAGGTAAAGACGGCTTCCTGGTGTAAGCCTACCACGACCCGTTCCTTAGCCCCAGGTGCGGTGGTTAAGGCTGACATAGTTTACGTGTCCAGGTCTCACACCCCTATGTCAGTGACACCGATCCAAAGAATTAGTTAGGCGTGGTGACTGGACATGGGCAGCTTGCCTCTAGACCCGACACCCCCCATAGTCTGCAGTAGCACGCGGTGCATGTTTACGCTCATTACTACAGCCGATTGGAGAGCTCCTTGGGATCTTGAGCTAGTGTACCTTTCGTCGGCGATGAGACAGCCGAGGCCGGGACTTGTTTCTCGTATAGGGCGACTTGTGTATTGTGTGGATGTGGTGATTGATTTCGGACTAAGACCACGAGTTGGCATCCGAGGCCCAAGTGTGGGCTAAGCTATGTGCTCTATTCTGTGTTTATATTCATAGCTTGCATACGCTCATCGAGATGACCATGTATATCGTATTGTACCCCGGTTGGGGATTCTTACTGAGTAATTCGTTACTCACCCTTATTATGTGGTTTTCCACAGGTAACCATGGTGCGAGACAGGATGGCTGGAGAAGGAGCTGTGATCATGGAAACCCGTTGTTCAACTCTGAGTCTTATGTTTATGTTTATGATTTAAATGTCCTCTGAATGCATGTAGTTGGGCATGGAGCCCTAGGGTGTTTTCTGAATGTTTTCCCGGATTCTAGCATTGTTGTAACTATTGCAAAGCTTGTATATTTTAAATAAATCTCGATCAGAGTATGTTTTGGAAATGTATTTGTCTTGGAGCAGTGCTTGGAAACGAGGGATGAGTTTCAGGAATTTATGTTGATTTTTAAATGGATGTTTTCATGTTTTAGTTTTTACTTAGAATCCAAACCCCATCTTGCAAATTTTCTGTAGATTTGTATGCATGCATTGATGTAATGGCCTATTTAGAACCCCATTCGGGTCGGGTCGTTACAGTTGGTATCAGAGCTCAAAGTCATAGATTCTGTAGACTGACCTTTTATTGTAGGTCGTTTTTCCCATGATCACCAAAGACTCCGGCGGTCATCAGTGCGCCTAAGTTTACTATTTGTTGTTGAAAAAGGGTTAAGAATTTACAATACCTGTCATCTAGTGTATGCCTTGTGTAGTGTTGTGGAGCGGAGACGAGCAGGTTCTGACTCGTTGTTGGTTTGAGTTTAGAGCGCCATCATGCCAACTTCCCACAGTGTGTGATGTATGTTGTGGCTTGTTGAGGTATCCAGATAGATTCGGATGCCCCTGGGACATCGTTCCCGTGGGAGGCAGAGCTTGGACTCCCGTAGGCCAATTGTGGCCCAGTTGTTGGTTTTCCCCTAGTAAAAGGGTGGAGGTGCTTTGCCTTGGAGTGCCACTCCAAGAGAGGAGTTAGCTATGGTTGTGCTTATGTGGATGTTTGTGGAGCAGGTCCCCATGTGGACCAGCCTGGGTAGCTCAAGTGTTGATCTTGAGCCTTAGCAGATTGTTTGATTGCCTAGTGAGTAGCTGCAGAGTTGGCAGCCTTCGAGAAGATTGTTGAGGCATTTTTGTGCTCCTGTAAAGTGTTGTTGTTTGCAGCCAGTAAGCCGGAACCCTATGGTTAAGGGTGCAGTGAGTAGTGTTCCCTTCGGACTGGATCCGTTGGTGGTTTCCTCTGATGTTTGGTAGAGTATAGCACTCTTCTTTTGGTGAGCTCCTGGAGTGGAGCTAGCTGCTGCATGTTGAGAGAGCCGGCCAGAGTTTTGTTGAGCATCATGTGGAGATGCAAGAGTAGGCCGTGGGCATAGCAGGTGGTTCTATGCCGTTCGGAGTTCAGCGTACTCCTTTAGCCTTGGATCCGTTTATGGCAGTGGCACCTGTTTAGGTCGTGCCAGAGGGCTAGTTCAGTGGTAGTCGATGGACTACAAGTGAAAGGATGTTCGAGAGGAGTCAGAGCCTTTTTCCAGTGTTACTGGAGGTTGAGTAAATCAGTAGGTTGGCAGTTGGTAAGTGTTGGTGCGCGTGATTCTCGCGCTAGTGTTAAGGCCAAGAGATTTCTTTGTGGTTGGTAGTGCGGTCAACTACCTTCGAGTGCCTAAATCTGAGGAGAGTTGAGCGTTGTAAATGCGAGTTTGGTCCAGCTGAGGGACCATGAGTTGGATGTCGATGAGGCGAGTTGGATGCCTTGTGAGAGGTTTCGGATGCCTTTTTGGGTAAGCACCCTTGGTAGAGGCTTGGTATAAAGTAAGTTTGGTTTGGCATTGTTATGCTTTGGTAGAGCAAAGGTTGCCTCACTTCGAGTATCGTGTGGAGATGGAACTTTTGGTGTTCCTTGGATTGTTTGTATCATTGCCGGGAGTTAGCATTGCTTTTTGGAAAACGCTTGTTAGTCTTGGATCTCTAAAGGAAGGTTGAGAGTTGTGCACACAAGTGTGTTTTGTGTGGTTCGTTCCGTGGCGAGAGTTTGAGATCCATGTAGGGTTTGCTTTGGAGATCTAGTGGTCGGGCCGGAGAAGTTGAACTCCAGGTGGATGTTGTAAGGCTTTAGCGAGGTGATAAGGATACCGTGCTCGTGATATCAGGTTGTTGCTTAGGCAAGATTTGTTAAGTTGGACCTAAGCTTGGTTGGCGGATCTTTTTGTTGATCGTTGGTTGGAGTTCAGTTGGAAACTGAACAAGAGCGGTGGTAGCTAAGCCGCGTGGTTTCTGATCGTCATGGCTAAGAGAGTTGTTTGGATCCTTCCTTGGGTAGAAGTTATGTTGTGGCCGATGCTTTGAGTAGGAGGATGACGCATTCTGTAGCGTTTCGGGTCCTCTTGGTTCCCAAAGAGTTGGAGTTGGCCAGCATGGTTGTGATGCTGGAAATTGGAGTTGTTTGTTCAGGCAGTTATCTGTTAAATCGTTTGCCGGCAGTGTGTGTGTCAAGGGTTGTCGGAGAACCCTAGGTTGTGGAGAGCCTCTCCAGAGCTCAGTCAGGCCTAGGTAGTGAGTTTGATTGCAAAGTCGGAGGCATGTAGTTTGTAGCCTTGGGTGAGTTGAGTTAGCTTGATCTTGGTAGACTAGCAAGCCAGCGTTTGTTTGGAGCAAAGTCCGGATTGGTTCCGGTGCGGTGGCAAGTTGGTGCTTGGTCTTGGCCAAGGTATGGTTTGGAGTTGCTAGTAATTAGTTTTGCTCGCGGGGCGAATGGTTCGTGCCCTGTTGGTTGTTTTCCTGTATCTAGGATGTTGAGTTGCCTCGTTTGGCATTTGGAAGTTCAGTCTGAGATGGACCCCTTGTTGTTGCCCCATGAGATTAGATGTTGTTGCTCTAGAGGAGCAAGACAGTGAGCATATGTGGAGCCTCTGTCCTTCGGTTGTCTGCTTGTAAGAGCCGTTTTCCTTCTGGGAGTTGTCAGGTTTCTCCCGTAGCCATGAGTCGATGGTAGAGGTGCTAGCAAGAAGGAAACGTTTGTTGGCTGCTTGGAAGCAGTTGTTTGTCCAGTTAAGCGGATTCTTGGATGGTGATCTAGAGGCTGCAGTAAAGGTTGTTCTGCCTCTTGTGAGTGTTGGGCCAAGGTTTGGTCCTCTTGTTGTTTCGAGAGCTAGTTCGGTTCTAGCTGGGGGGCGTTGCCCTGAGGTCTTGTTCCTAGTCAGAAAGTTTTGGGAGTTGACCCCTCCTCAGCATTGAGTAAGTTCTATTAGTTACGGATTGGTGATTCGATTGGTTGAGATTTCCCTTGGGTGTTGCTTCCAAGAGAGAGTTGGTTGCTGTTGCCTTGGGTTTGAGCAAGTCAGCGAGCGTGTGTGGAGTTCGCTGCCCTTCTGGAGTTTGCTTGCTGAGAAGTGGTTTCCCGTTTGGCAAGAGTCAGCTTAGCTCCTGTGTTTATATTCATAGCTTGTATACGCTCATCGAGATGACCATGTATATCGTATTGTACCCCGGTTGGGGATTCTTACTGAGTAATTCGTTACTCACCCTTATTATGTGGTTTTCCACAGTTAACCATGGTGCGAGATAGGATGGCTGGAGGAGGAGCTGTGATCATGGAAACTCGTTGTTCAACTCTGAGTCTTATGTTTATGTTTATGATTTTAGTGTCCTTTGAATGCATGTAGTTGGGCACGGAGCCCTAGGGTGTTTTCTGAATGTATTTTCGGATTCTAGCATTGTTGTAACTATTGCAAAGCTTGTATATTTTAAATAAATCTCTAATCAGAGTATGTTTTGGAAATGTATTTGTCTTGGAACAGGTGCTTGGAAACAGGGATAGGTTTCAGGAATTTATGTTGATTTTTAAATGGATGTTTTCATGTTATAGTTTTTACTTAGAATCCAAACCCCATCTTGCAAATTTTCTGTAGATTTGTATGCATGCATTGAGGTAATGGCCTATTTAGAACCCCATTCGGGTCGGGTCGTTACAGTTGGTGTCAGAGCTCAGAGTCATAGATTCTGTAGACTGACCTTTTATTGTAGGTCATTTTTCCCATGATCACCAGCACTCCGACAGTCATCAGGTACGCCTAAGTTTACTATTTGTTGTTGAAAAAGGGTTAAGAATTTACAATACCTGTCATCTAGTGTATGCCTTGTGTAGTGTTGTGGAGCGGAGACGAGCAGGCTCTGACTCGTTGTTGGTTTGGGTTTAGAGCGCCATCATGCCAACTTCCCGCAGTTTGTGATGTATGTTGTGGCTTTATGAGGTATCCAGATAGATTCGGATGCCCCTGGGACATCGTTCCCGTGGGAGGCAGAGCTTGGACTCCCGCAGGTCATTTGTGGCTCAGTTGTTGGTTTTCCCCTAGTGAGAGGGTGGAGGTGCTTTTCCTTGGAGTGCCACTCCAAGAGAGGAGTTAGCTATGGTTGTGCTTATGTGGATGTTTGTGGAGCAGGTCCCCGTGTGGACCAGCCTGGGTAGCTCAAGTGTTGATCTTGAGCCTTAGCAGATTGTTTGATTGCCTAGTGAGTAGCTGCAGAGTTGGCAGCCTTCGAGGAGATTGTTGAGGCATTTTTGTGCTCATGTAAAGTGTTGTTGTTTGCAGCCAGTAAGCCGGAACCCTATGGTTAAGGGTGCAGTGAGTAGTGTTCCCTTCGGACTGGATCCGTTGGTGGTTTCCTCAAATGTTTGGTAGAGTTGAGCACTCTTCTTTTGGTGAGCTCCTGGAGTGGAGCTAGCTGCTGCATGTTGAGAGAGCCGGCCAGAGTTTTGTTGAGCATCATGTGGAGATGCAAGAGTAGGCCGTGAGCGTCCGGTTTGATGAGATGCCATAGTCATGGTTGTTTGAGTTGAGCCCTCGTATGCCTAGCCAGAATTGTTGTCACTTGAGGTAGTGACCTTGTTGGCCCCATCTGTAGTAAAATGTGGATTTGGTAGCAGTAGCACTTGAGGTGCATTGGTTGGTGTGCCACCTTGGCACTAAGTCTTGTTTGGCTTGCGTTTGGCATGGGCATAGCAGGTGGTTCTATGCCGTTCGGAGTTCAGCGTACTCCTTTAGCCTTGGATCCGTTTATGGCAGTGGCACCTGTTTAGGTCGTGCCAGAGGGCTAGTTCCGTGGTAGTCGATGGACTACAAGTGAAAGGATGTTCGAGAGGAGCCGGAGCCTTTTTCTAGTGTTACTGGAGGTTGAGTAAATCAGCAGGTTGGCAGTTGGTAAGTGTTGGTGCGCGTGATTCTCGCGCTAGTGTTAAGGCCAAGAGATTTCTTTGTGGTTGGTAGTGCGGTCAACTACCTTCGAGTGCCTAAATCTGAGGAGAGTTGAGCGTTGTAAATGCGAGTTTGGTCCAGCTGAGGGACCATGAGTTGGATGTCGATGAGGCGAGTTGGATGCCTTGTGAGAGGTTTCGGATGCCTTTTTGGGTAAGCACCCTTGGTAGAGGCTTGGTATAAAGTAAGTTCGGTTTGGCATTGTTATGCTTTGGTAGAGCAAGGTTGCCTCAGCTTCGAGTATCGTGTGGAGATGGAACTTTTGGTGTTCCTTGGATTGTTTGTATCGCTGCCAGGAGTTAGCGTTGCTTTTTGGAAAAACGCTTGTTAGTCTTGGATCTCTAAAGGAAGGTTGAGAGTTGTGCACACAAGTGTGTTTTGTGTGGTTCGTTCCGTGGCGAGAGTTTCAGATCCATGTAGGGTTTGCTTTGGAGATCTAGTGGTCAGTTTCTGGAGAAGTTGAACTCCAGGTGGATGTTGTAAGGCTTTAGCGAGGTGATAAGGATACCGTGCTCGTGATATCAGGTTGTTCCTTAGGCAAGATTTGTTAAGTTGGACCTAAGCTTGGTTGGCGGATCTTTTTGTTGATCGTTGGTTGGAGTTCAGTTGGAAACTGAACAAGAGCGGTGGTAGCTAAGCCGCGTGGTTTCTGATCGTCATGGCTAAAAGAGTTGTTCGGATCCTTCCTTGGGTAGAAGTTATGTTGTGGCCGATGCTTTGAGTAGGAGGATGACGCATTCTGTAGCGTTTCGGGTCCTCTTGGTTCCCATGGAGTTAGAGTTGGCCAGCATGGTCGTGATGCTGGAAATTGGAGTTGTTTGTTCAGGCAGTTGTCTGTTAGATCGTTTGCCGGCAGTGTGTGTGTCAAGGGTTGTTGGAGAACCCTAGATTGTGGAGAGCCTCTCCAGAGCTCAGTCAGGCCTAGGTAGTGAGTTTCAGTTGCAAGCTGGAGGCATGTAGTTTGTAGCCTTGGGTGAGTTGCTAGCAGTCTTGGTAGACTAGCAAGCCAGCATTTGTTTGGAGCAAAGTCCGGATTGGTTCTGGTGCGGTTGCAAGTTGGTGCTTGGTGTGGGCCAAGGTATGGTTTGGAGTTGCTAGAAATTAGTTTTGCTCGCGGGGCGAATGGTTCGTGCCCTGTTGGTGTTTTTCCTGTATCTAGGATGTTGAGTTGCCCCGTTTGGCATTTGGAGGTTCAGTCTGAGATGGACCCCTTGTTGTTGCCCCGTGAGATTAGATGTTGTTGCTCTAGAGGAGCAAGACAGTGAGCATATGTGGAGCCTCTGTCCTTCGGTTGTCTGCTTGTAAGAGTCGTTTTCCTTCTGGGAGTTGTCAGGTTTCTCCCGTAGCCATGAGTCGATGGTAGAGGTGCTAGCAAGAAGGAAAAGTTTATTGGCTGCTTGGAAGCAGTTGTTTGTCCAGTTAAGCGGATTCTTGGATGGTGTTCTAGAGGCTGCAGTAAAGGTTGTTCTGCCTCTTGTGAGCGTTGGGCCAAGGTTTGGTCCTCTTATTGTTTCGAGAGCTAGTTCGGTTCTAGCTGGGGGGCGTTGCCCTGAGGTCTTGTTCCTAGTCAGAAAGTTTTGGGAGTTGACCCCTCCCTCAGCAGTTGAGTAAGTTCTGTTAGTTCTGGATTGGTGATTCGATTGGTTGAGACAGTTCTCCGTCCCTGGACCCCGTTAGGGTTTAGCTAACCCGACCGGTAGGCTCTACAATCTTGGGTGAGGGTGGCAGACTGTTAAATGCCCCAACGGTCGGAATGATGACTTGGCATTGCCTCGTCCCCGGCAGTCGGCACGTCCTCAGCGTGTTCGGCCGTAGCCCTTGATTGCCACTTGTTAAGGTAAGGACGGCTTCCTGGTGTAAGCCTACCACGACCCGTTCCTTAGCCCCAAGTGCGGTGGTTCAGGCTGACATAGTTTACGTGTCCAGGTCTCACACCCCTATGTCAGTGACACCGATCCAAAGATTTAGTTAGGCGTGGTGACTGGACATGGGCAGCTTGCCTCTAGACCCGGCACCCCCCATAGTCTGCAGTAGCACACGGTGCATGCTTACGCTCATTACAGCGCCGACCGGAGAGCTGCTCGGGATCTTGAGCTAGTGCACCTTTCATTCGACAGTAGACAGGCTGAGGCCGGGACTTGTTTCTCGTATAGGGCGACTTGTGTATTGTGTGGATGTGGTGATTGATTTCCGGACTAAGACCCTGAGTTGGCATCCGAGGCCCAAGTGTGGGCTAAGCTATGTGCTCTATTCTGTGTTTATATTCATAGCTTGCATACGCTCATCGAGATGACCATGTATATCGTATTGTACCCCGGTTGGGGATTCTTACTGAGTAATTCGTTACTCACCCTTATTATGTGGTTTTCCACAGGTAACCATGGTGCGAGACAGGATGGCTGGAGGAGGAGCTGTGATCATGGAAACCCATTGTTCAACTATGAGTCTTATGTTTATGTTTATGATTTAAGTGTCCTTTGAATGCATGTAGTTGGGCACGGAGCCCTAGGGTGTTTTCTGAATGTATTTCCGGATTCTAGCATTGTTGTAACTATTGCAAAGCTTGTATGTTTTAAATAAATCTCTGATCAGAGTATGTTTTGGAAATGTATTTGTCTTGGAACATGTGCTTGGAAGCAGGGACAGGTTTCAGGAATTTATGTTGATTTTTAAATGGATATTTTCATGTTTTAGTTTTTACTTAGAATCCAAACCCCATCTTGCAAATTTTCTGTAGATTTGTATGCATGCATTGAAACTATATGATCCAAGTTTAAAAAAATAATAAATTAGAAATAATATAATTCCATTATTTTTTTAAAAAAAATATAAATTCAAAACTTTTTTTTAATCGTTGTGAATTAGTTACACATAAATTTTTGGTAATTAATGGATTGAACTGTATATATGTTTATTAGAATTATTTTTTTAATTACAAAATTGAGTTGTCGTTCCTATTTTAGGCCAATCCTGTAACGGCCCGGAATTTTCATCCCGGTCTTCCCGGGAGGCCCATGGGCATTTTGGTAATTTTGGGTCGGGCCGACAGGGCCGGTTATGTAATTGAAAATTGCCGGAAAAATTATGAGTCGATTTGAATGGGATCGGGAATTTTGGTGAAGAAATTTGGGCTTGGGAAAAGGTAAAAATAAATAGGGAATTAAATAGCGCGTCGAGTGAGATTCAAGCCAAGGACATGTCGCGTGCTAGGTGGAGGGCGCTGCCAGCCGAGCCACTGGGCGTGTTTGTTATTCTATGCGCGCGATCTCGTATATATGCCGTGCGCAGTGGTGATTTTATAAAAGCAGAATTTTCCGCCCTAAGCTTCTTCTTCCTCGCGATTTTTCTTCTTCTTCTCCCTCGACCGACCAGCGATTCACCAGGTTTTCCACCCCAATTCTAAGCCGGTTTTCATCCCGAGCTGCCGGAGGTCCGATCTTCTTCATCTCGGTAAGCTTCTTCTTCTTCCTTTCCTTCAAGTTTGATTCTTCTCCCCTGTTTCGGGCTGTGCCATTTCTGGCCGAGTCGAGGTGATTTGAGGTATGGGTTTTGGGCAGCTAGTGTAGGGGAGTTCGCCATCAACAAATCGCGCGTCGAATTCTCTCCGATCGCTCGCAATCGAGCTCGTCTTCTCCAACGCTCTGTTCGCCCTGTTCGCCCCTGTTTGCGCGCAGAGCAGCCCAGCCAGCCGAGCCACGCCGCACATCGACCCGTGCTCGTGCGCCCGTCCTCGCCCAGCTCCGCAATGCGTCGCTCGAGCCCCTGCTCGCCGAGTCGTGCCAGCTCGAGCGCCTCAGCAGAGCCTCTCCGTGTCGCCCCTGCATCGCCCGCACTCCCCTGTGTCGCCGCGCGCCAGTCCGCGCGCAGCCAGCGCCCAGCGCGCGCAGCCAGCCCGCCCACACGCCCAGCCTCGCGCCCCAGCGCGCCCAGCCAGCCCTGTTGCTGCCCCGTTCGTGCAATCGGCTAGTTCGTGTGTTCGTCGCGCCTCGTGAGTTGCTCCCGAGCTGAGCCTTGCTTATTTTATTATATTTAGGCCTATTGTGTGATTTTTGTCGTGATTGATAGGTTCTCGATAGCTAGTTCGGGTTCGTTCGCCATTTAGGTTTTCGTGTCAAATCGTCCCCGACCAAGGTAAAGATTTCTTACCGGAGTTGTGTGGACCCTGCGATATATTATGTGATTGCTGATTGATTGCTTGTTTGTGTTTATTGACATGTGTAGCTAGGTATTCTATTCTGAATTCCCGATTAGCATGATTTTCCTGATTTAATTCTCATGTTAATCCATGCTAGGTTGTTCCTTTCTAGCATGCTCGTGATTCTACATTCCTTGCTTCGTAGTATCATGCTAGGCTCGTTGTATTCTTATTGAGCACGTATTGGATTTTATGGATTTGTTTGTTGATTGCTAGGGCGGAGTTAGAGTTGCGGTAGATAGCATCATCCGGCCCGATGCATAAAGTACCTTGCATCCATGGCGGGGACGTCGAGCAAGTCATTCCGTCCCCTGGACCCCGTGAGGATTAGCTAACCCAAGCGGTAGGCCCCGCAATCTTGGGGGTGAGGGTGGCAGATCGTTAAATGCCCCAACGGTCGGGATGATGACTTGGCCTTGCCTCGTCCCCGGCAGCCGGCATGTCCTCAGCATGTTTAGCAGTAGCCCGTGATTGCCACCTGTTAAGGCAAGGACGGCTTCCCGGTGTAAGCCTACCACGACCGCTCCTCCTTGGCAAAGTGCGGTGGTTCAGCCGACATAGTTTACGTGTCGAGGTCTCACACCCTATGTCGCTGACACCGATCCAAAGATTTAGTTAGGCGTGGTGATCAGTACATGGGCAGCTTGCCTCTAGACCGGCACCCCATGGTCGCAGTAGAGCACGCGGTGCATGCTTACGCTCATTACTGGCGCCGATCTGGAGAGCTCCTCGGGATTGTGAGCCAGTGTACCTTTGTCGACATGATGAAGCAGAGGCCGGGACTTGTTTCTCGTATAGGCGACTTATTTATTGGATGTGTGGTGATATTATTAGGACTAAGACCTTAAATTGGCATCTGAGGCCCAAGTGTGGGCTAAGCTATGTGCTATATTCTGTGTTTATATTCATAGCTTGCATGTGCTCATCGAGATGACCATGTATATCGTATTGTACCCCGGTTGGGGATTCTTACTGAGTAATTCTTACTCACCCTTACTGTGGTTTTTCCACAGGTAACCAAGTTGCGAGACAGGATGGCTGAAGGAGGAGCTGTGATCATGGGGCTTAGTCATCAAACTCTGATTTTGTGTTATGACTCTTTATGTTTTATTTTCCCATGAATGCATGTAGACGCACTGAGCCCTAGGATGTTTTTCGAATATTTTGTGGATTCCAAAGCATTTTTATCTGAACAGGTTTTGAATGGTTTTTAGTAAATCTCTGATCAGAGTAAACTTTGGAAATGTATTTATCTTGGAACAGGTGCTTGGAAACAGGGACAGGTTCCAGGGAAATTGTCTACTTTTTAAAGGGGTTATTTTGAATGTTTTTTTTTAATTGGAATCCGAAATCATGTCTGTTTAAATGTCCTTTACTTTGAATGCATGCATTGGGGTAAGGGCCCATTTAGTGCCCCATTCGGGTCGGTCCCTTACAGTTGGTATCAGAGCTCAGAGTCATAAATTCTGTAGTTGACCTGTTGTTGTAGGTCATTTTCCCATGATCACTAGCACTCCGACAGTCATCAGGTACGCCTAAGTTTACTATTTGTTGTTGAAAAAGGGTTAAGAATTTACAATACCTGTCATCTAGTGTATGCCTTGTGTAGTGTTGTGGAGCGGAGACGAGCAGGTTCTGACTCGTTATTGGTTTGGGTTTAGAGCGCCATCATGCCAACTTCCCGCAGTGTGTGATGTATGTTGTGACTTGTTGTGGTATCCAGGTAGATTCGGATGCCTTGGGACATCGTTCAAGAGGGAGGTAGAGATTGGACTCCCATAGGCCAACTGTGGCCAGTTGTTGGTTTTCCCCTAGTGAGAGGGTGGAGGTGCTTTGCCTTGGAATGCCACTCCAAGAGAGGAGTTAGCTGTGGTTGTGTTGATGTAGATGTTTGTGGAGCAGGTCCCCGTGTGGACTAGCCTGGGTAGCTCAAGTGTTGATCTTGAGCCTTGATAGATTAATTGGTTGCCTAGAGAGTGGTAGCAAAGTTGGTAGCCTTCAAGGAGGTTGATGAGGCATCTTGGTGCTTCTGTAAAGTGTTGTTGTTTGTGTGAGTAGCGGAACCCCGTGATTAAGGGTGCAAAGCAAGCGGTGTTCCTCTTGATTTGGATCCGTTGGTAGTTTCCTCAGTTGTTTGATAGAGACGAACACTCTTATTTTGGTGAATCCCTAGAGTAGGGCTATCTGCTGCATGTTGAGAGAGCCGACCAGAGTTTGTTGAGCATCATGTGGAGATGCAAGAGTAGGCTGTGAGCCTTCAGCTTGATGAGATGCCTTAGGCATGGTTGTTGGAGTTGAGCCCTTGTATGCCGAGCCAGAGTTCGTGTCACTTGAGGTTGTGACCTTGTTGGCCCCGTTGGTAGTAAGAAGTGGATTTGGTAGTAGTGGCACTTAAGGTGCATTGGTTGGTGTGCCGCTTTGGCACTAAATCTTGTTAAGGCCTGAGTTTGGCATGGGCATAGCAGATGGTTCTATGCCGTTCGGAGTTTAGCGTACTCCTTTAGCCTTGGATCCGTTTATGGTAGTTGCACTGTAGAGGTCGTGCAAAAAGGGCTAGTTCAGTGGTAATCGAAAGATTTCAAGCGAAGGGATGTTCGAAAGGAGCCTTTTCCCAGTGTTACTGGAGGTTGAGTAAGTCAAGCAGGTTTACGGTTGGTAAGTGTTAATGCGCGTGTATCTCACGCTAGTGTTAAGGCCACGAGATCCTTGTGGTTGGTAGTGCGGTCAACTACCTTCGAGTGCCTAAATCCGAGGAGAGTTGAGCATCGTAGAAGCAAGTTTGGGTCTAGTTAAGGGACCATGAGTTGGATGCCTATGAGGTGAGTAGGATGCCTTGTGAGAGGAGTTGGATGCCTTATGGGTAAGCACCCTTGGTAGAGGCATGGTATAAAGTAAGTTCAGTTTGGCATGATTATGCTTTGGTAGAGCAAGGTTGCCACAGCTTCGAGCATCGTGTGGAGATGGAACTTTGGGTGTTCCGTTGATTGGTTGTATCTCTGCCAGGAGCTAGTGTGGCTTTTGGGAAAAGCATTTGTTAGTCTTGGATCATTAAGTGAAGGTTGAGAGTTGTGCACACAAGTGTGTTTTGTGTGGTTTGTTCTGTGGCAAGAGTCTCAGATCCATGTAGGGTTTGTTTTGGGGAACTGGTGCTCAGTTCTTGGAAAAGTTGGACTCTAGGTGGATGTGGTAAGACTTTAGTGAGGTGGTAAGGGTACCATGCTCGTGGTATCAGGTTCTTGCTTAGGTAAGATTTGTTAAGTGGACCTAAGCTTGGTTGGCGGATCTTCTTGTTGATCGTCATGACTAAGAGAGTTGTTCGGATCCTTCCTTGGGTAGAAGTTATGTTGTGGTTGATGTCTGAGTAGGAGGATGACGCATTCGGTAGCGTTTCGGGTCCTCTTGGTTCCCAAGGAGTTGGAGTTGGCCAGCACGGTTGTGTTGCTAGAAAAAGAAGTTGTTGTTGTTCAGGCAGTTGGTTGTTAGTCCGTTAGTTGGCAGTGGGTGTCGAGGGTTGTCGGAGAACCCTAGGTTGTGGAGAGCCTCTCTAGAGCTCAGTCAGGCCAAGTAGTGAGTTGCAGTTGGCAAGTTGAAGTCGTGTAGTTTGTAGCCTCGGGGGAATTGCTGGCAATCTTGGTAGCCTAGCAAGTTAGTATTTGTTTGGAGTAGAGTCCGGATTGGTTCTGGTATGGTGACAAGTTGATGCTTGGTGTTGACCAAGGTGTGGATTGGAATTGCTAGAAGTCAGTTTGCTCGTGGGGCGAATGGTTCTTGCCCTGTTGGTTGTCTTCCTATTTCCAGGAAAGTTGAGAGTTGCCCGTTGGTATTTGGAGGTTCAGTTCGTGGTGGACCCCTGTTGCTACCCCGTGAGATTTTGATCTTGTTGCTGTAGTGGAGCAAGACAGTGAGTGTAAGTGGAACTCTCTGTTCTTCGGTGGTTTGCTCGTAGAAGCCGTTTCTTTCTGAGTTTGGCAGTTTGCTACCGTCGGTTTGTTAAGGACTTTTCCGCCATAGCCTCGCCCCTCACTCGTCTGACGAGGAAGGGTGTCGAGTTTGTTTGGGACGGTAGGTGTGATGAGAGCTTTGCTGTGCTCAAGCGCGATTTGACTCAAAGACTAGTGTTGGCGATCCGGAGGGACAGTGGTTTCGTGGTTTACAATTATGCTTCCAAGTTCGTGTTGGGTTGTGTGTTGATGCAGCACGGGAAGGTCATTGCTTATGCTTCCCGCCAGCTGAAGCCATATGAGCAGAACTATCCGACTCATGATATGGAGTTGGCAGCAGTGGTGTTTGCACTGAAGATTTGGAGGCATTACTGTATGGTGAGCGGATTGGATGTTTACCGATCACCGAGCCTCAAGTATCTGTTTACTCGAAGGAGTGAATATGAGGCAGAGGAGATGGTTAGAGTTGGTGAAAGATTATGATCTGCGAGATTTTGTACCATCCGGCAAAGCAAATGTTGTAGCCGATGCTTTGAGTAGGAAGACGCGTCGCACTCGCGGCGTTGTTGAGTTCCCGGCCAGTTGCGGCGGGAGTTCGAGTGGGTGAGGTTGCAAAGTGTTGTTGGGTGAGGTTCTTGCCAGAGTAGCTCAGTTGTTAATTCAGCCATCGATTAGACACCGGATTATTGATAGTCAGCTGAGTGACCCCGCACTTAAGAAATTGGGTGACAGAGTTAGTGCTGATGGAGATTTTGATTTCGTATATTCACCAAACAGTGGGCTGATGTACAGAGGCCGGTTGTGTGTTCCGGATGTTGCAGGATTGCGAGCAAAGTTGCTCTCAGAGGCCCACAGTTCTTCGTTTGATTGGCACCCCGGGGGTACCAAGATGTATCAGGATCTTAAGCAGACATTCTGGTGGATGGGTATGATAAGAGATGTTGCGGAATTTGTCAATCGATGTCTCACTTGTCAGCAAGTGAAGGCACCCAGGCAGAGACCAGCCGGTTTGTTGCAGCCGCTGAGTATACCTCAGTGGAAATGGGAAGAGATCTCCATGGACTTTATTTCTGGTTTCCCGAGGACTCCGAGGAAGTTCTCTCAGATTTGGGTGATAGTCGACCGATTGACTAAGGGCGCACACTTCATTCCCGGTAGAGACACTTATACCGTTGAACAGTGGGCGCAGTTGTTTTTGGAACAGATTGTTCGCTATCACGGTGTGCCTGTGAGGATTGGGTCTGACCGTGATTCGAGGGCTTGTGTGTTGGATTTCCCGGGCAGTTGGGACCGAGACACAGATCGATGGAGTTTGCATATAACAACGATTATCGATCGGCGATTGAGATGGCTCCATTCGAGGCTTTGTATGTTAAGTGTTGCCGATCTCCTGTGTTCTGAGAAGAGGTTGGTGATAGGCAGGTTTTGGGTCCTGAGTTGCTGCAATTGACCAATGGTACCGTGCAGAAGATTAGAGCTCGTATGTTGATAGCTCAGAGCAGACAGAAGAGTTATGCCGATGTTCGTCGTCGGGATTTGGAGTTTGAGGTTGGTCAACATGTATTCCTAAAGGTCGCACCGATGCAAGGTGTTTTGAGGTTTGGCAAACGTGGAAAGCTGAGTCCCCGTTTTGTTGGTCCGTTTGAGAATCTGGAGAGGATCGGCAAGGTTGCTTATCGATTAGCCTTGCCTCCGTCACTTTCGACAGTGCACAGTGTTTTTCATGTTTCGATGTTGAGGCAGTACGTGCCGGACCCGTCGCACATTGTTGATTTTGAGCCGTTGCAGCTGAATGAGGATTTGAGCTTCGAGGAGAAGCCAGTGGGGATTCTTGCTTTTGAGACAAAGACACTGCGTAATCGTGAAATCCAGTTGGTAAAAGTTCAGTGGAGGAGTCAGAGTTCAGAGGAAGCCACTTGGGAGCGGGAGGATGAGATTAGATTGCAGTATCCCGAGCTGTTCCAATCTTAAGTAACTTTCGAGGACGAAAGTCTTATAAGGGGGGAATATTGTAACGGCCCAGAATTTTCATCCCGGTCTTCCCGGGAGGCCCAGGGGCATTTTGGTAATTTTGGAAATAGGGAATTAAATAGAACGTCGAGTGAGATTCGAGCCAAGGACGTGTCGCGTGCTAGGGGGAGGGCGCTGCCAGCCGAGCCACTGGGCGTGTTTGTTATTCTATGCGCGCGATCTCGTATATATGCCGTGCGCAGTAGTGATTTTATAAAAGCAGAATTTTCCGCCCGAAGCTTCTTCTTCCTCGCAATTTTTCTTCTTCTTCTCCCTCGACCGACCAACGATTCGCCAGGTTTTCCACCCCAATTCTAAGCCGGTTCTCATCCTGAGCTGCCGGAGGTCCGATCTTCTTCATCCCGGTAAACTTCTTCTTCTTCCTTTCCTTTAAGTTTGATTCTTCTCCCCTGTTTCGGGCAGTGCCATTTCCGTCCGAGTCGAGGTGATTTGAGGTATGGGTTCGATGCAGCTAGTGTAGGGGAGTTCGCCATCAACAAATCGCGCGTCGAATCCTCTCCGATGACTCGAAATCGAGCTCGTCTTCTCCAACGCTCTATTCGCCCTGTTCGCCCTGTTCGCCCCTGTTTGGGCGCATAGCAGCCCAGCCCGCCGAGCCACGCCGCACATCGACCCGTGCTCTTGCGCGCGTCCTCGCCCAGCTCCGCAACGCGTCGCTCGAGCCCCTGCTCGCCGAGTCGGGCCAGCGCGAGCGCCCCAGCCGAGCCTCTCCGTGTCGCCCCTGCATCGCCCGCACTACTACTGTGTCGTGTCGCAGCGCCCGTCCACAGTGATCGGCGCCAGTGGCGCGCAGGCAGCCAGCGCTACGCGCGCGCCCGCCCACTCCTCGTTCTTTGCCCGTTCGTGCAATCGGCTTGTTCGTGCGTTCGTCGCGCCTCGTGAGTTCCTCTCGAGCTGAGCCTTGCTTATTTTATTATATTTAGGCCAATTGTGTGATTTTTGTTGTGATTGATAGGTTCTCGATAGATAGTTCGGGTTCGTTCGCCATTTAGGTTTTCGTGTCAAATCGTCCCCGACCAAGGTAAGGATTTCTTACCGGAGTTGTGTGGACCCTGCGATATATTATGCGATAGCTGATTGATTGCTTTATTGTGTTTATTGACATGTGTAGCTAGGTATTCTATTCTGAATTCCCGATTAGCATGATTCTCCTGATTTAATTCTCATGTTTATCCATGCTAGGTTGTTCCTTTCTAACATGCTCGTATCTGTTCCTTGCTTCGTAGTATCATGCTAGGCTCGTTGTATTCTTATTGAGCACGTATTGGATTTTATGGATTTGTTTGCTGATTGCTAGGTGAGTTAGAGTTGCGGTGTAGATAGCATCATCCGGCCCGATGCATAAAGTACCTTGCATCCATGGCAGGGACGTCGAGCAAGTCATTCCGTCCCTGGACCCCGTGAGGGATTAGCTAACCCAAGCGGTAGGCCCTGCAATTTTGGGTGAGGGTGGCAGACTGTTAAATGCCCCAACGGTCGGGATGATGACTTGGCATTGCCTCGCCCCCCGCAATGCGGCATGTCCTCGGCATGTTTGGCAAGTAGCCCCGATTGCCACTGTTAAGGCAAGGACGGCTTCCTGGTGTAAGCCTACCACGAGCGTTCCTTGGCCCCAGGTGCGGTGGTTCAGGCTGACATAGTTTACGTGTCGAGGTCTCACACCCCTATGTCAGTGACACCGATCCAAAGATTTAGTTAGGCGTGGTGACTGGACATGGGCAGCTTGCCTCTAGACCCGGCACCCCCCATGGTCTGCAGTAGCACGCGGTGCATGCTTACGCTCATTACAGCGCCACCGATTGGAGAGCTCCTCGGGATTGTGAGCGATGTGTACCTTTTCGTCGACGATAGACAGTGCCGAGGCCGGGACTTGTTTCTCGTATAGGGCGACTTATTTATTGGACTGTGTGGTGATATTATTCCGGACTAAGACCTTAAATTGGCATCTGAGGCCCAAGTGTGGGCTAAGCTATGTGCTATATTCTGTGTTTATATTCATAGCTTGTATGTGCTCATCGAGATGACCATGTATATCGTATTGTACCCCGGTTGGGGATTCTTACTGAGTAATTCTTACTCACCCTTACTGTGGTTTTTCCACAGGTAACCAAGTTGCGAGACAGGATGGCTGAAGGAGGAGCTGTGATCATGGGGCTCAGTCATCAAACTCTGATTTTGTGTTATGACTCTTTATGTTTTATTTTCCCATGAATGCATGTAGCCGGGCACGGAGCCCTAGGATGTTTTCTGAATATTTTGTGGATTCCAGCATTTTTATCTGAACAGGTTTTGAATGGTTTTTAGTAAATCTCTGATCAGAGTAAACTTTGGAAATGTATTTATCTTGGAACAGGTGCTTGGAAACAGGGACAGGTTCCAGGGAAATTGTCTAGTTTTTAAAGGGGTTATTTTGAATGTTTTTTTTTAATTGGAATCCGAAATCATGTCTATTCAAATGTTCTTTACTTTGAATGCATGCATTGGGGTAAGGGCCCATTTAGTGCCCCATTCGGGTGAGTCCCTTACAAATCCTACAATATCAATTGTTTTAAGTATAATTAAAACTTGATACTATTTACCATACTTCTTAATTAGTTGTTGTAATTCTTTTCAAAAAGAAAATATAAGTCGTAGAGCAATAACAGTTTTACAAATTTTCACATTCGGCATATTAAGTTGATTTATAGATAAACATTGCTATGCCATAAACTGGAAATTCGTGTCCATCTTTATGATGTAGAAATTAATTATTTCATTATTAAGCTATATGTGGATCATCCACGATTCAAATTTTCATTACAAGTACAATTTTTATTTTCTATTTTTTTTATTTTTA